>CM053596.1:46797207-46841505 GCA_028646575.1 Pseudocheirus occidentalis
TAAATTAAAATTTAAAAGGGAAAAAAAAAAAAAAAAAAAAAAGAAATAATGAGCAGGTGGATTTCAGAAAAACCTGTAAAGGTTTTTGCTGAGTGAAGTGAGAAGGACCTGGAGAACATTGTACACAGTAACAGCAACATTGTGTGATGACTGACTTTGACAGACTTAGCTCTCCTTAGCAATGCCAGGATCTAAGACAACTCCAAAGGCTCGTGATGGAAAATGCTGATCACGTCCAGAAACTCTGGAGTCTGAATGAAGACAGAAGCAGACTGTTTGCTCTCTCTCTTTTTGTTTCTTCTTTCTCATGGTTTGTTCCCTTGGTTCTAATCTTCTTTACAACATGACTAAGGTGAAGATAGGCTTAATATGAATGCATATGTAGAGCCTGTATCTCATTGCATGCTATCTTATTAATGGCAATGGTCCCACTATTCTTTCAATCATCTGGAACTGAAACCTTGATGTCACCACCAGAGACAAGCAGAATGCACTGAGAAAAAACCAAAAACAATGCGCTTAGAGCCAGAAGGCCTTGGATTGAGGAAGGTGAGGGATGAGGAGAAAATTTGGACCTCAAAATCTTATGCAAGTGAATGGTGAAAACTAAAAATAAAGAAAATAATTTTTTAAAAATAGGAGATAAGGCTGTATATGCAGGGTGGGGCCAGATTGAACTGGGTTTTGAATAACGAAGAGGCTTCCATAAGGAGCACCTGAAAGTTTCTGAGCTGGGCAGTGGTGTGCTGTCAGAGAAGATCTTAGCTCATCATGCTTCTCTCCTTATTTTTCATTTTGTCAGTGCATTGTATTAAGTTACATATTTGGTGATCACTCTGCCCTTGCTGGATTGCAAGCTTCAGTCTTGCTTCTGTGTATTTACTCAGGTGTTCTGAACTCGAGGTGAGCATTTACTTAGTGGTTATTTAATGAATAATAAAAATGGAATTTTTACTTGGTGGGAAAAAAAGTGGGTGATACAGGAAAGGAAGGAGCCAAGAAAAAATAAGAGGTTACATTTATGTGACGGCTAAACGTTTACAAAACATTTTCTTCACAACAGTGAAGCTGGGTGAAGCAGGCATTTCCTTATTTTCAGATAAAGCTTCTGAGGGCCAGCAAGATTCAGTGACATTGCTCAGGTCACACAGATAGTAAGTGGCACATACAGGACAACAATCCAAGGCCTTCTGGCTCTAAGTGCATTGTTTTTGGTTTTTTCTCAGTGCATTCTGCTTGTCTCTGGTAGTGACATCAAGGTTTCAGTTCCACATGATTGAAAGAATAGTGGGACCATTGCCATTAATAAGGAAGCTAGAAAGAAGAGCAAGTACACAGGGTTAGAAGATCAGTATCATTTGAGTTATGTTGAGTTTGAGGTGCCAGAGACTTGCAAGCAGAGATAATCCCATAGGAAGCTGGAAATGCTGAGCTGGTGACCAAGGTTTGGCAGTCATCAATCAGCAGGCTTTTATTTCCTGCCTCCTCTGTGCTCAGCACTAGGAATATCAAGACTAAAGTCATAGTTCGTGCCTGCAAAGTTAGCTTTGTGTCTTAGAGGAACATGGACATGGAAACCAAATTGATATAAAGACATTTTTTTTCTGCTGTTGGGAAGCACTGACAACTGGGGGGCAGGGGATTAGGAAAGGCCTAATGTAGGAGATGACATTTCAGACTGATGGACAGAGGGCATGCTGGGCATGGAGGGGACAGCCAGTACAAATGCACAGAGCAGATGAAGCATGCCATGTTTGAGGAACAGTGAAAAAGCCAGCTATTTAAGAGCATGAAGGGGGTAGTGATAAGGTTGGAAAGGTCATTTGGAAAGAAATCATAAAGGGCTTTTAATGCCAGGCTGGCATTTGTGTTTGAGCCTAGAGGTAATCCAGATGCCATTGAAGTTTCTGAGAAAAGGGGCTGATGTGGTCATGCCTGTGCTTTGGCGAAATCCCTGAGTGCTCTGTGGAGGATGACTTAGGTCGGGGAGAAGATGAGAGACAAGGAAACCAGTCAGGAGACTCTTAGAGTAGTCCAGGCCAAGAGGTGACCACAGGGAATTGTGCCCTGACCTAGAGTAGAGACTGTGAGTGGAGAGAAAGGGAGTAATTTCAAAAGATTAATCAGTCATTCATTTAATAAGTCATTCATGTGCCAGGAGCTATGCTAAGTACTAGGATGTTACAGCCCCTAGCTTCAAGGAGTTTACATTCTAATGCAAGATATTAGCAATTGGAGGAATTAAGAAGAACTTCATCTAGGAGGTGGTACTTGAGCTGAGCCTTAAAAGAAACCACTGATGTTCAAAGAGGTGAGCAGACAGTGCATGAAACAGCAAGGTAGTCAGTATGGCTAGACATAGATTGCAAGGGAGGAGTGGTGTGTAACAAGAATGGAAAGGTAGAAAGGTCCTGGGTCGTCAAGAGAATTAAATGTCAAATGGGGATTTCAGTTTGATCCTAGAGGTAATAAAGAGCCAGCCCCTGGAATTTATTTAGAAGGGGGCTGACCATAATGAGGCCTTCGCTGTAAGAGAATCATTTAGGTGGCTGTATGGTTGATGGATTGGAATTCGGAGAGGCTGGAGGCAGCGAGACCAAAGGAGAAGCTTTTGTAGTTGTCCAGGAGAACGGGCCTGTTGACTTGAAAGAGGGGGATTGCTGTGGAAGGAGAGGGTATACATGTCAGAAATGTAGAAATACAAATAACTAGATTGGGCAGCTGGTTGGCTGTGTGGGATGAATGAGAGTGAAGAGTCAGGGGTGAGACCGAGATTCCTGTCCTTGCTAACTGGAAGGATGGCAGGGATTGGAAGGGTGGCAGGGATTGGAAGGATGGCAGGGATTGGAAGGGTGGCAGGGATTGGAAGGGTGGCAGGGATTGGAAGGGTGGCAGGGATTGGAAGGATGGCAGGGATTGGACGTACACTTGAGAATAACAAGAAAATGTGCTGAGTCTGGATGTTCATTCCTCTTACTATCCTTAGCGGTCTGAAGCATTCCTCAGTGTGGTTGTTAGTAATGTGTAGCCCATTTGAGAAGTGTTTGGTCATATGCTTTGACAACTTATTTTATCGACTCGTTTTTCTAATACATTTTTCTAGATTTGCAAAGCATTTTCCTCTCAAGCACCCTGTAAGATAAATAGCACAAAGCATCCCCATTTTTCAGATAAAGAAACTGAGACAGACATTACACAGATTGCCCAGGGACACATCACTATTGTCAGAGCAGAATTCAGACATGGGTCACCTGATTCCATGTCCAGTTTTTAATTCCTAGCCCAGCTTCTTAGTGCTGATAAGACCTTAAGCAAGTCACTGAAAACCTTTTGAACCTCAGTTTCTTCAGATGAAATAGAAAATGAAGGTGCTGAACTGGGTAACCTCTTAAATCATCTTCCAGCTCTGAAGCTCTTCTTTCCCCTAGACTAACACTGTGTCTGTTTCTCTTTTTTGTTTTTCCTGTTTATTTGTGTCAGGCTTTTGGTAACTATTTGGTAAATTCATTTGAAAAGATAACTTGCATCTAAAACTTTCCCACATGAGTCATGTTTTCACATTGAGTAAGAGACTCAGGGAAAATCTGCAGAGCTGTTCTTGGTCCTGAGACTCCAGATGCACATTGCTGTGTTTGGTCCTGATTTTTCAACTTCTAGGCATTTATCCCTGCTGGTCTTTTGTGGTGATGACACATTGTTCTCATGTTTTTAGAATGAGGCCCGAAAGCTAAATCATCAGGAGGTTGTAGAGGAAGATAAAAGGCTCAAGCTGCCAGCAAACTGGGAGGCCAAGAAGGCTCGTTTGGAATGGGAACTTCAGGTGGAAGAAAAGAAGAAGGTGAGCACCACCATCCTGTACTTCAGGGTGTGGGGGGTTGGGGGGGTGGCACCTTTGAGAGCGTGCTGGATTCTGAGTTGGGTGGCAGATGTTGAGCAGGGATAGTCACAACTTCTCTGAGCCTCAGTTTCCTCAGCTGTAAAATGAGATGGCCAGACTAAATGATCTTCACAGTCGATGCGCACTCTAAACCTGTGATTCCACATAGAATCAGGCTTTTTTCCAAAGCTGATCCTCAAATCTTACAACATGGCCTACTATAAAAAAGCACTGTGGAAATGTATTGGGGTCATTATTTATTTTTTAAATCAGGTAGGATTTGGAGCTGGAGAGAAACTTCGAGGTAATCTCATCATACTCTGGTTCTACAGAGAGAACACATTAGACCTAGAGAAGGAAGTGACTAATGCCCAAAGACAGTAACACTGGGCCCCCAGATCAGGGTCACAGGGTCATAAGATCTTCAGTTGGGAGGGACTTAAAGTGGATGCAGGCACTTGAGGAAAGTCACTTGGCATCTGTGCAGGATGTGTTGGGATGGGGACAGGCTTGGAGTTGGGGGATGACAGGAGACAGTTGTGGTTATTAGAGGAGTAAACTGGGAACAGATGTGAGAAGTGCTGAGATAACAGGATCTGGCAGCTGGGTACATGTGTGGTCCATAGAAGAGTCAGGGATGGCCCAGGTGTTAAAACTGGGTGGAGGAATGGTGTCCTCTAAACAGTGAAAACAAAGTCTGGAAATAGAGTGGGCTTGGAGGTCGGCAGAGAATGAGCTGTGGTATGGACAGGTTGGATGTTTAGGTCCTAAAGAATAGCCACTTTAGGGGCGGGTAGGTGGCACAGTGAATAGAGCACCGGTCCTGGAGTCAGGAGGACTTCTCAGACACTTAACACTTACTAGACGTGTGACCTTGGGCAAGTCACTTAACCCCAATTGCCCTGCCTTCCCCCTCCAAAAAAAAAAAAAAAGAATAGCCACTTTAAAATGTCCAGTGGGCAGTTGGTGATATGGGATTGGAGTTCGGGAGACACATGGAAAGATGGTGATTGAACCCCTGGAAAACCTAGATTTGAGTCCCACCCCTATCCTTCAGTAACACTGTAATGTTGGCTTACCTCTCTGGCAGAATGGAGTGATGATATTTGCCCTTTGGAGAGGAAGTACGATATAGTGGTTAGAGCATTGGGTCTGGAATTAGGAAAGTTATTTTTTTTCTTTTAGTTATCTCCATCTTTTCCTGACCCCATCTGGCAACGACAGTGAAGCGGTTTGCCAATTCCTTCTCCAGCTCATTTTACAGATGAGGAAACTGAGGCACACAGGGTGAGGGATTTGCCCAGGGTCACACAATTAATATGTGTCTGAGGCCAGATTTGAACTTGAGAAGATGAGTCTGCCTGTCTCCAGGCCCAGCACTTGATCCACTGTACCTCCCAGCTACCCTGAAGTCAGAAAAACCTGAGCTCAGATTCTGCCTCAGATACTTCCCACCTGTGTGACCCCAGGCAGGTCACTGTTCCTTAGTTCCTCATCTGTCAAATAAGAAGGTTGGGCTTCATAGTCTTTGAGGTCCCTCCCAGCTCTCAGTCTCTGACCTTTCATTCAGTAGCTTGTGTGAAGCTTTTTGTAGCTGAAAAGATCACACAACGATACAAATTCAGCTGTTATTTTTTTGATATTTTAGGAATGTGCTGCAAGGGGGGAAGACTATGAAAGAGTGAAGCTTCTAGAGATCAGTGCTGAAGATGCAGAAAGATGGGAGAGAAAGAAGAAGAGGAAGAACCCAGATCTGGGCTTTTCAGGTAAGTCCTTCTCATTGAATAGAAAGACATCCAGTGAGGCAGCTCCTCATGGGCTAGACCTTCAGCGAGTACATCAGCAGGAGCTCAGAGTGTCCAGAGACTCTCATCCTAAGCCCATTCGTGCGGTGAAGCTTACAGCCCGTCCACACTTGCTCATGTTCTCCTTCAGATCCTCTGTAAAGGACCTGACCAGTTCATCCACCAAAGCTTTTGGGATTTCATCGAAGGATTGCCACTGCAGTGTGGAGCTTACTTACCCTTTGCGGTCCCCACATAGCCTGCCCACTTCTCTTGTTAGGTAGACTTTCATTCCTGAGTGATGCCTTCACTACCTCTCATGTGGCTCATCTTTGGTAACATGCCACACACAGCCTGTTTACTGTTATCAGATGTCTCTCCATTGGCCTTTGGGTCACCCACAATTTTGGTTTTTTAGATATAGTTGTGTTCTGTGAATTACAGCCAGATAGAATAACCAGAATATTGCTGTTAAAGAGGGGGTGTGTGTGTGTGTGTGTGTGTGTGTGTGTGTGTGTGTGTGTGTGCGTGCGCGTGTGTGTGCGTGCGCGTGCATGCATGCATGTATGTGTGCAAGTGTAAGAACAACTTGGGGTCATTGAAAAGCCTTGTCTCATAACTAAAATGTAATTCTGGCCACTGACAAAAATGCCAGCACCATCATCTCTTGGTTTATTTGTGGAGGACAGAGTGTTAATAGATGGATATTTTTCACAATTTTTGGCCAAAACTTTTGTTAAAAGTTCTCTCATCAGTTTCCTGATGATATGTCTTACAGGAAAACTCTTGGTTTTTTTTTTTTTACTACACACACACACACACACTCTCTCTCTCTCTCTCTCTCTCTCTCTCTCTCTCTCTCTGTCTCTCTGTCTCTCTGTCTCTCTCTGTCTCTGTCTCTCTCTCTCTCTCTGTCTCTCTCTGTCTCTCTTTCTCTGTCTCTCTCTCTCTGTCTCTCTCTGCCTAGGGGACTGGAGGGGCACTTATTGGACAGGCCAGGTCCTTTGGCCCTTTCTTGAGTTCAGTCATCAGTGAACAGGGCTGGTGAGAGAGACCTCTTCATCCATACAAGTGACTGGCATGCCTTGCCACTCCATACTCCTGGTCAGACCAGAATTGGCAGAGTAACCAAAACCAAGTGGTCAAGTTGAGAGTCAACAGGATTTTGTAGGCACGGTCTCCAGAGTCCAAAGCTCCACAGAGTGGGTCAGGGAAACATATTATGGCCTGAACAGACGAAGGGTTTAGCTCATGTACCTTCTCTGCTGTTTGCTGTATTTTTGAAAACTAAACTAGCCATTCTCCCCAGCCACCCACTTTCTTCTCTGGGCCTACAAACTCTTCAACAGTCTCAGATCTGAAAAGGATCTCAGAGTCTGTCTGGTGTAGCTTATACCTGAACAAATAACATCTACAATGTGCCCGACACAACTCAAGGAGTCACGTAATCATTTAGTAAATCACAAAGTAGTCATCATACATGCACCATGTACCAGGCCTGTGATTGAAGTAGTCTTTGCTTGAAGAGTTCTAGTAATGGAGAACCCTGACTCCTAACCTCCCCAGGCATCCCATTCCATTTTGGGGTAGCTCAGGTCCTTAGAAGCTTTTTCTTACATCCAACCAAAATGTGCCTCTGCAGCTTCTATCCACTGCTCCTGCTTTTGCCCTCAGAGCCATGTTGGCCACTGAGTTATGGTATATTTTGGTCAAAGCAACTGACATAGCTAATTTCCTAGGGCATGGAGGGGGTCGCCATCTGTAGTGGTGAATGGAGCCCTTGCCCCGTTGATCTGCACGCTATTGTTGTATCAGGACTTTGGCCGAGAAGTGACTAATTACTGTCTCCATAACCAAAGTTTCCCATTTTATTTTAAGACTATGCAGCTGCTCAGTTACGCCAGTATCATCGGTTGACCAAGCAGATCAAACCTGATATGGAAACATATGAAAAACTGAGAGAAAAACAGTAAGTAGTTGGACCCAGGATCAACCTACCTTTGTTTCCTGTCCTAACTAAACACCATTGACTCCACTGCTGAGATCTGTGGTGTCCCTAGTGCTGCACACTCCCCCAGAGGATGTTGTTGGGTCCCAGTGAGGAGGCTTGGGTCTCCACCACCACCTGGAGCAGTCATTCTAGTACCATCTGTCTCAAAAACACAATAGAGGGTTTCCATTTTACATAGAGACTGACTTAGCCACACAGACAGTCTTTGGGAAGCAATGAGGAGGACAGGGATTTCAGATGAGAGGAATAGTGTGGACCAAGATACCAGCTTGGGGAGGCCTTGGAAGCAAAGGATAAGGTCTGAAGAATGGCATTAGACGTTTCTTCTGCTGGGATGAGCTATTCTGCTTGGCCCCAGAGCCAAAAACTAAGACCTGTAAGTGGAAATTAGATGGGCAAAGTTAAGGAAAAACTTCTACAAATCATAACTATGCAGAAAAACGGGAATCTATTGCTTCCTAAGGTAATGAGCATTGTGAGGTAATCTGGTTCAGAGACACTGTTGTTGGCACCTCTGTTCTAGGCCAGCTTGTCAGCTTGAACGGGAATCCCCCTCTACGATGTCTTGGAAGGTGGTCATCCAGCCTGTGCTGGAAAACCTTTGGAGATGATTCTGGCACAGTCTGTGCAGCCAGGGTGTCTGTGAGGACATGCCCTTTCTCTAAGTGGCTCCTGCTGTACCCGAGTGGGTATGTGCTGGAGGATTTGAGTTCACATCCAATCTCAGACACTAGCTGTGTGACAGTGGGCAAGCCACTCCACCTCTGCTTCATTTTCTTACTCTGCAAAATGAGGCTAATAGTCATGCTTACCTCCTGGGGTTATGAGGCTCAAACGAGACAATGTCTTTATAGTGCTTATGTGCCTGGCACATAGCAGCCACAGACTAAGTGTTTGGGCCCTTCCTCCTCTCATCCTGTCTGCTTTGGGTGCAATGCCAGCAAGCATCAGATAATCTTTTTGATCCAGTGTTCAGGTGGACATTGGTGACCACTTACCTGAAGAGTTGTAGAAGACATTTATGCTTTGCACACAAGTTGGACTGGCTGACCTCAGAGAAACACCTTCTGACTCTGGGATTCTGGAGTTTTGTGATCTGGCTTCTAGTCCCCTTTTGTCGCATGTTACATTTTCTCATATCTAAAATGCCAGGGGGGTAGATCAGGATGTGACCTTCTAGGTCCTCAGGTGCACCCTTTTGAGTGAGTCCAAGTTTTACAGAACAAATCCTTTTATGAAGGGTATTTGTTCTGTGAAGTTTGGATTCAGCCAAAGGGTTACACTTAAGGACCTAGAGGGCCACTGTGACCTCGAGGTTCCCTATCCCTGGGCTAGATGGTCTCTAAAGTCCCTTCAATGTTTAACATTCTCAGGGATTATATTTAATACTAAATTGAGTACATTAAAGTAAATTTTTTTATTACATTGCTCAACATTCGTGACAAAATATGTGTCCATGATGTTATCATTTTGATATCTTGCAGTGGAGAAGAATTCTACCCAACATCCAATAGTCTTCTTCATGGAACACACGTACCTTCTACAGAGGAAATTGATAGGATGGTTATAGATTTAGAAAAACAGTAAGTACTTAGCACAAGCCTTGGACTTTAGTAGTTTTCATGTGGACAACCAGAAGTTATCCTGAATTCTTACAGTGTCTTAATATTACATCAGTGCATTTCTTTTTTTGTTTGTTTTGTTTTGTTTTGGAGGGGGAAGCAGGGCAGTTGGGGTTAAGTGACTTGCCCAAAGTCACATAGCTAGTAAGTGTCTGAGGCTGGATTTGAACTCAGGTCCTCCTGACTCCACAACCATTGCTCTATTCACTGAGCCACCTAGCTGCCCCAAGATTAATATTTGTAAAGTACTTAGCACAATTCCTGGCACATAGTAGATACTTAATGTTTATTACTCCAGGACCAGTGCTCTTTTCACTGCACCACCTGTCTGCCCCATATCAATGCATTTCTGATCTCATGGGGGCAGTTTGTTCTTCCAGTGGTGCAGACTGCAATCCCCTGTGCCTTTTCATCCCGTGAAACTGTTGTCCCTGTTCTTTGAATGCTGCACAGTCTACCTAAGATGCTGAAAGTCTTTTTATTTCTTGACTTTGTATATCACACAGATTCCCCATATAACACTTAATTTTGAACTTGTTTCTGTGAAGTGTTATGAAGTTGGATTTCAGTAGTATTTTTAAAAATCACAGCAGGGTATTGATGATCATTGAAAGAGTTAAGTTCTGAATTAAATCATTCCCATTTTTACTTTGTAACATCACATTTCATTGAGGCCTTACCTGAATTATGGGTAAGCTGTTGTATTTGTGTTATTGCTTAATTGAATGAATATATATATATATATATATGTAAAGTAATTGTTAAGGAGAAGTTATTGGAAGGGATTAGGAGTGAAAATTCACCTAAACAAGGTATTTTCCAGGGCCTCCCATCTATGTACATACATTGAAAGTCCCTGCTTTCAGGGAGCTTAGTGTCTAGTAAAGGAAAAAGTAAGTGTTGAGCATATGACTTTTTTCTCTACACTAGGGTAGACATTTAATTTGAGTTTGTAGTGGTTATCCTTGAAGTCAGTCAAGCATTTATTAATCAACATGTACTAGGCACTGTGTTAAGCATTGGAGACAAAAAGGCAAAAAACTGGACCTGTTCTCAAAGACCTAATAGGGGAGACACCATGCAGGCAACAATATCCAAACAAGATATGCATGGATGAAATTGGGGGTGGGCACTAGCGTTAATGGGGATCAGGGAAGGCTTCTTAGGAGGTGAGATTTTAGTTTCAACTGCAGGAGGCAATAATGAAGAAGAAGCTTTGAAGCAAGTCAGGAGAGAAAAGAATGCCAAAGAGGCCAGAGGCTAATGGAGTGGGGTAAGGCATAAGAAAACGAGAAGATGACAGGACTAGGTTTTGAAGAACTTTAAAAGCCAAACAGGATTTTACATTTAATCCTGGAGTTAATAGGGAGCCACTGGAGCTTTTGAATTGGTGATAACTTTAGGAAGATGAATTTGACAGCTGAGTAGGATTGTAGAGGGGAGAGGCTTCAGGCAGCCCCAGCCACCAGCAGAAGTCCAAGTGTGAGGTGATGAAGACCTATCCCAGGGTAGGGGCAGTGTCAGAGGAGAGAAAAGATTGAATGTGGGGCAAAGAAGATTGGAGGGTCAGGTGCTGAAGTGAACACTTAGGTTTTGTTAGGTTTTGAACCTGAGGGACTGGGAGGATGGTGACACCCTGAACAGTAATATAGAAGTTAGGAGGAAGTGAGGGGAAGGTTTTGAAGGAGTTAACAAGTCCAGCTTTAGACGTGCTGAGTTTAAGATGTCTATAGGACATCTAGTTCAAAATGTCCAATAGGAATTTGGAGATTGGGGGAGATTAGGGTTAGACAAATGGCTCTGATAATCATCTGCCGAGAGATAATAATTGAATCCATGGGAGAGATGAGATCACCAAGCAAGGGGAACACTAGTAAATGCTAAAACTCTGGGCCTTTGTGAACGTCCTGCAAAGGAGTCTGAGAAGGGGTGGGCAGATGGGTAAGAGGAGAATCAGCAGAGTCCTGAAAACAGAAGAGAGTATCAAGGAGGAAAGGGTGATTTGACAGTTTCAGAGGCTGCAGAGAGAGCAAGAAGAATGAGGATTGAGAAAGATTTGGTGATTGAGAGATCACTGGTTACTTTGGAAAGAGCACTTTTGGTGGAATGAAGTTGAAAGCTAGAATGCAGAGTTAAGGAGAGTGAGAAGAAAAAAAATGGAGGCATTGATCATAGATAGCCTTCTCTAGGAGTTTAACCATGAAAGGGAGGAATGATATGGAAAGAGAGAGAAGTGAGGGATTGGGGGAGGGGACAGACACAAGCATGTCCACAGACAGGGAAGTGGCCAGCGCCACAGGGAGAAATTGAAGATTGGGATAGTAGAAGAGGCAGTTTGTTTGGAATGAGACAGAGTAGCATCACCCGGGCACTCATAGGGACTAGCCTTGGCAAGAAGGGGTAGACATACACAATGGAGAGTGTGTGAGATGAGGAGGGGGAAAAGAGCCTCGGTAAAAGGACTCACTTTTTTTTTTTTTAAGTGAAATACCAAGACAAGGTTCCCAATCTGGGGTGAGATGAGATGTCTGAGGTTGGATGAAAAGGTTTAGAAAAAGCCACTGTGAGTGGGACAGTGAATTGATGAGGTCCAGTTGAAATGATGTAAACAAAAATATGTAAGTTGACCCATTGGGCACAATTTCATGATTTTCTCCAGCTTCATTCAGCAGCACATGAGTAGAAGGAAAGACAGTAGATAATAGGAGTGGTCCAAAACTGAGGCTTAGGAAGGCAAAATAAGCGGAACCAGTATTTGAGAGGAATGTCAAATTAAATTGGTTTGTGGTCAAGATGTGGGAGGAGAGTGTACCCAGTTCTAAGTTTATCCTTTACTTTCATTAGTCATTCTCATTTCCAGAAGACCAAAATGTTTCTTTTTAAAAACTTTTGTTTTTCAGAATTGAGAAACGAGAAAAATACAGTCGGAGACGTCCTTATAATGATGACTCTGATATTGACTACATTAATGAAAGAAATGCCAAATTCAACAAGAAAGCAGAGAGATTCTATGGAAAATATACAGCTGAAATCAAACAGAATTTGGAGAGAGGAACAGCTGTCTAAACATCATCAGTCAGTGAACTGTACAGATAAAGGATTTCTATACTCCTGTATTTTAACACTCATATGCATTTATAAGTTTGTATTTTCATACTTCAAAGTAATGCTATTTTAGGAAAACTGCAACTTGTAAAGATTTGACCAGTCTTGGTAAGAAAACTTTCCCCACCTCTGGTATTTGCCAGGCTGAGACACCATGGACAAAATCATTTAAGCCCGTATTCCCAGTTGTGAAATGGGGATAATGTTCCTGCCTCGTAGGGCTGCTGAGGGGCTGAAATGAGAACATAGTTATGATGCTTTGTAAACTTATATATAAAGTGCTACCTGAGTCGTTTTCTTTTATGTGTTGAGTTATTAAGGGTGGGGGGTGTCAACTGCCTCGTCCCTGGACGAGTGAATCATAGAATTTGAGTTAGAAGAGATCATGAGGGTATCTCCTTCCTCCATCCTGCACCTGAACCAGCGCCCAGTGGTCATCCAGTCTTTGCTGCACAACACCTGGAAAGATTATTTTGGTGGAACATTTTGTATTGTATTCCTTACTGTTTGCAAAGGTATGTCTAGGTGATCCTTTTACCATGTAAGCCTGTACACCTTGTGAGTTTTGTTCATACTGAGCTAATAGTTCAGAATTATTTTCTTTACATCTGTGAATGTTATCAAGTATAGGAGTTTTAAGTTTGCTGCTTTAGTAAAAATCACTTCTCAGTGGGAAGCTTTGGAAAGAATTCAATAGGTAAAGTTGCATTCTAGACATCAGCAAAGGTATGCAGCACATCAGGCACAACTAAAATTTTTATTGTCATCTTCAGTTGTGCCTGACTTTTCATGACCCCATTTGGGGTTTTCTTGGCAAAGGTGCTAAAGTGGTTTGCCATTTTCTTCTCCAGCTCATTTTACAGATGAGTGAAGTGAGGCAAACAGCGTTAAATGACTTGCCCAAGGTCACGCAGCTGGTTATCTGAGGCTGAACTTGAACCCGTATCTTCCTGACTCCAGGCCCAGTGCTTTGTCCATTGTGCCATTCAGCTCACCAGAAAAACTAAATGTTGGTTTTTTTTAACGTAAGTGCTCACAGATACATTTTTCCCCCATGTACTGCTAGTATCCATATGTAGTTAAAAGTGGCATAGCTAAATTTTCATTTATTCATCTTATGCAAGGTAGAGGTGGCATTGAGGACCTCAGAACTAGGATTAAGACCTAAAGGTCCTTAACATATCCTTATCTATATGCACATAAACAAGAATTATTCTGAATATTAGAATGGAGTCTCTTAAGTGACTATTTTGAAAAGAAGAAAAGCCTTAGTGCCAAGAAAGAAAATTCTTCCACCACCACCCCCCCAACAAGTAAATATTTGGATTTTTTTTTCCACTTTTCAACATTAAGACACTTGAGTTCTAAATTTTATCCCCTCCCCAAAAGGGCGTGCAATTGGATATAGGCTATACATGTACAATCATATTAAAATTAAGAAAATTCTAATAAAAGATTGGGTATTAAATAATTAGATCTTGGACGGCAAAAGTATCCCTGTAAGTTATTTTCATAGCCAGAGTTCATCCCTACTTGAGCCCAACTCTCCATCCTCTAACAAAAGCATTTTTAAAGCTGTCAATATCCTAGTATGTAAAAATTTGGCTAACACTCTCAAAATGGAAAGCAGGAACCCTCACCTTGGTCAATCACCACAACCCTTAGGCAAAGTTACAGGAGTTGCAATCTGCAGTAGGGCAATGCTGTATCTGATACTGACAAAATTTAAATATAGTGTTTGATACCTTATACCCACAGTTCCTTATGTCTGCAAAGGGAAAGATACACTAAAAAATAATAATTGGGGGTGAGGAGAGGTAAAGTGTCATTACTCTTTCCAGAGACTGGTATGGTTAAACTGTGCCTCATATCTATTAGTAGTCTTTTTTTATAAATGAATTAGGAAGAAATATGTGACTTCTCAATCTTCAAATGCACAGCTCTTTCCATAAGTACCAACCATGCTCAGTTCACATCGAAAAGGCAGTAGGACTGACAGAAGCAATGTGGAAATTCCATGTATAGACAGAAAATTACACAAGCATAAGAGCATAGGAGGCTATATACATATGCTATAGGCCCTAGAACAGCAGTTCTTAACCTGTGGGTGATGACTCCTTTGGGGGTAAAACGACCCTTTCACAGGGGTCGCCCAAGACCGCTGGAAAACATATTTCTGACGGTCTTAGGAACCAAAACACCACTCCTCTATCCCATCTCCAGGTGGGTTCATCCACATGTGGATAAGCCCACATATATGAGTATTAAAGAGTCGCGGCATTATGGTTGAGAACCACTGACCTAGAAGATAGCTCTGCTCTAAAAAATCCTTTTCACACAATCCTGTGACCAATTTTGGAATTATTCAAGTAATCAGCCAGATCCCAGAACAGCTTCAAGCATAAAAAGAAATAACTGCCTGGAAACTAAAACAAGACTCTTATGAATTAAAATATGAGCTGTTTCAAATCAGTGTTCAATGACTAGGCCTGTTTTCAGTCTCTGGAGGATTTATAAAAAGAGCAAGGCAACTCAAACTTCAAGTTAAGTCCTGGCTGCTAATTGAAAAATTATCTTCAAGCACTCTGACAATTTCTGCCCTTCAAGGCTCATTACTCTTTGGACATAAAATATTATAAAAATACTATATTATAAAATATTAAGATCTTAAAACTAGGTTCAAGAAACCTAAAGTAAATGTGAGGAAATGTTTCAGCAGGCTCCCCTCATATTACACATTATTACTTCAGTGGTAAAGAGGCAACAAAGAGAAAAAAGAAATTAGACTTTATTAACAAATAAAAATACATACAACATCCAACATGCAGTTGGTTTTTAAAACCCACTGCAATGCCACACAAATATCTACATACATGAATAAAAATCCCACCTGTGATTTCTGGTCCATTTGTGCTCATTTCATTTATCTGGAAAAGAAACCTAAGATATGATACATTAAAGTACTTCCTCTTTTTGTGCCAGGACTTCAAACTCTTTTATAGCTAAATAACAGTTTCTGCTATTCATGGCTCATGAGGAAGCAATGATATGAAGCATACTAGAATTTGAAAGACAGTGCTGTTTTAGGAGAACTTAAACTATTTTCCTTTTTTGATAGGAATCCATTGTCCATATGAACTCTGGCTTTTCTCTTCTTTAAGGGATCCTGCAGTCTCTTCAGCTGTTTTCTGAAGTACTGTATTTGCTAGAGTTCTGCAAAAAGAAAATCAAGGACTGAGTCAATCTTTAAACCCCAGTATGGTTAAGGAAACATTAGTAAATCCTGAAAACTTTTTTCTGCAAAACTCTGAAATAAGTATAAAAGTTCTCATGGTCTACAAATTAATGTCCACTTCTAAAAGGTGACATTTGAATATAACTTCAGTTTAAAAGTTTTCCATGTCATATTTGAAAAGTAAATGTTATTGATTACTTTGGTAAATGATTTGGAAATAAGACCACGAAAAATCCTGTTATGGGTCATTCAGTCCAATCTTTCAGTTTTAGAGAAAAGGAAATCAATTCAGAGTGCAGTATTGGCATTCTCAAGGTCACACTGCTAAGGAGAACAGGAAACTGGATCCTACTTGACAGAGCAGGAAGGTAAATACAAGCTTTCCAGCTTAGTTCATTGTTCTTTCCACTATCTGTGCTGCATCAAGGAAACAAAAAGAATATCACGCACACTATACTTACACCAGAGCTAAAAGGTAGACTTCTCTGCTGTGAAAAACTTTCATTTGAGGTTTTAATTACATCCTCATTTAATCTTCCTGACAGCTAGAAAAATGGGTAAGAAAAAAAACTATTTTTAAAAGACTAAGTCATACAATTGATGACTATTCTATAAAAAAGTTCATTAGTATACAAACTTAGTTGGAAGTATTTATAAACAAGTTGGAACTACTCAAAGAGTTAGTAAGATCAGGCCCAAACAACAGAATGGTCTGTTGAGGACTCACCCGAAAAATTAACTCAACATCAGATTCAAATATGGCAGCATCTAGAAGTTAACAATGGGCACTTTTTACTTACACCTCACTGAGGTATAGGGATTCACAATAAATCTAGCCAAATCTTGATTATAAATTCAGATTTAAATGAATATATAAAATGCCGTACCAGGTTGAGTGAAAACCTCAAGTTTAATTTCACTGTTTACCATCATTCTTCGCCAAAAATTAAGGAAGCATGAATGACTTAAGTTTCATAAGCATTAAATGTGCATTAAAATGTCAAAGTAGGATAGTTAAGTCACCAAGCAGTTATTAACATTTATGCCTAAAATAGATTTTAAGAAAATGGGTTCACTGGATGGCATTTCACACTGTACTATATAAACCTCTTTATTTAGATATTAAAATGTTGAGGCAGAATCTTTATTTTTTAAATCAGACATGAGTTAAAGGATTTAAGTATTAGGAACATATAAATACTTTTATTCACTTACATAAAATAACTAGACAATAACCAAGATTTGTATTACACAGATCCCAAAGTCTAAGTCAAAGCCACCCCTATTTTCTTAAACATAAAAGCTAAGGAATGTAAAGTTTTGATTTTTATGTAATGGGGAATTAAAGCACACTGCATTTGACTGATTCAAGTGCATAAATCCTGCACAGCTCTGGAGAATGACAATAAACTTATCTGCAAGTGGTGCAGGCCTCTTCTTCTGTTATCTCTCAAACATCTGGAATATATTGCATACATTATGAAAGGGACATCTATAACACAGATGCCTCCCCAAACCACAAAGTGTACTTTTACGGTTATTTCTGAAATGTCATTTTAGGTATCATATCTGAAGAGTAGCTAAGTTTGCATCTGTCCAAATTCTGGCATGCAGATATTCTACCATCAAAGAATTAAAATTTCCAATTTGTGAAAGTTAACTTTCAAGTTATTTAAACCTCTCTCACGGCAGCTTTATCCCTTGTATCAATTACCAAGAGATTTTCTTCATCAATGTCTGGAGACCACATTCATGATTTCTATAAGACAGAAATAAAGCAAGTGAACTGTACTGAATGGTGGGGGTACAGAATTTGTGGGAACATTATTTGTTGCAAAAGAAAGCTAATGAATAGTTTGTACAGTATTTATTAATCTAAATCAAGTGTTCAAAAAAAAAACCAAACCACCTTGAGAATTACATAAAAGTGCTTGAGGTACCAGCTAAAACATGTTTAAGAGTTTAGAGTTGTTAAGATCAATTAGCATTCCACAATTTGTAGAGCACTTCCCCCAAAACAAGATCATTACTTTCCCACCTTCACTGTGTGTATAAATTTGGTTTCAGATTTTCATAGAAATGTAAACTAAAGCATTCTGAAAATAAGTCACTAAATACTGCAAGTTCATCTTGGAAGTAGTTTATTTCTGAAGTGTTCTTTGTTTAAATAAAGAAATTACAAACACCTCAGAATACTTACCTCAAGTTTTGTAGCATCACCCTGTATTTGTTTTCCATAGTTTGTGTCTTTAGATTGCAGACCAGTTCTGAGACTAGCCGGCAAGTCGATATTGGCTGTTCCTAAAGCTTTGGCTGCATTTGCCTTTGCTATTTCTAAAAGTTCCATCCTATCTGGAAAAGAGAAAAAACAAAGCAATTACTAATACCCAAAAGCTAATTTTCTATCAAGGAAATCATACTCTGTCATCATTATCACCACGCAGGAATCAGACTTCTTTTCTCCCTACCCCTTCAGGCTTACTCTTTTGTGACACTATCCACACCTCCCTGCCCCACAGCCATTATTAGCCATCTTCATTTTACAGAGATGGCAAAAGTATTAAGTGACCTGCCCTTTAAATTTCAAGGGTCAAAGTTTGAGCCCAGGTCCCTCCTAATTTACAATCTAGCACTTTCTTGACATCTTGAGAGAAAAAAAAAAAGGGCCATATGGTATAATGGAAAATGCTGGTTTCTGCCAGGCTGTTGATAAATAGGCCAGAATAACGGTATCTCAACTTCTTTATAGGCCATTAACAATACTACATTTCACTACTGGAGCCTCATTACATGACTATGCCCTGCTGACTTTGCTGCCCCTAAAGAATGTAATCATGTATTCAATAAATAGAAAATGAAAACTGGTTTTTAAAACCTCCTAAGTCACTCTGCAACTTTAAAAGAGCTATTGCTGACAGTGGAGTCTGGGGTATGGTCAAATGGGAAGTCATATGAGAAGTCATTCTGAGTAGCAATGTTACAAATGGTAACTAAATAAACAATTAGACATATTTAGGCAAATTCTCTGTTCTATAGCCAATTTGGTTTAATACAGCTGAGGCTCAACAATGGCCAAGTGAGAAATTTTTGGCCTACACATACCAAGTTATATTAACTTTCAACACTGCCACAATATCCATCATTAAAACTACTCCTATTCCAAAGATTCCAAAGTCTAGAAGATCTGGGTTTAAATGCAGCCTAAGACACTTATTAGCAGTTATGACCCTTATTTGCCTATTCCAGACACACTGGAGTACAAAATGGCTCACCACTCCAGCATCTTTGCCAAGAAAACACCCCATGGGCTTTTGTCAAAAAAGTTTACCGGGTCATGTTAAGTCAGGCATGACTAAATAATAATTCCAAAGATGAATTATGAATACAGAATTTCCTAAGGCCATACACATGAAGTGTTTTGTTTTTTCCCTTGCAGAAGATCAAAGAAGACTGGGGTGGGTGGGTGGATGGAAACCTCAAAAAAAAAAACCCACCTTGCTTTTCAAAATGTTAAGCAATAACCTTTCTAAAACTTTGTTCAATAAATACAACTCAAGTTAAAACATATTTGCTGATTTGAATTTAGTTTGATACTACTAGCCAATTAAAAGAAAGAAATAAAGGAAAAGTGAAAAACAAGTGGGGGAGAAAACAAAGGGAACCAGTAAAAGAGGAAGAAGTCTTAACAAGCAAGAACTGAAGACTTGAAAATCAGTCAACACATGCAATTAACATATTACTCAGAAGTCCAAGAGATCATTAGTCACCATTGATTTTGAAAGTGTTTTTAGCTGATAAAGCAGTTCAGGTAGCTTTTAAAGGCTCCACATTGCATTGGACAGTCCTTTATAAAGGAAAAAATTATTTTCTGAATAACCTACAGTTTTAGTTACAGAGGCCCTGAGGCATATCAATTGCCCCCAAACTCTCTACTGGGTCAACTTTAACTTATGATTCCAAAGGGATCGGTATGTAAAGTTCTCTTAAAATGGGTTACGTTTAATATGGCTGAATAGATCCCTAGAACCACACTGGGATTCCTGCAAGTTTTTATCAAATCAAATCTAAGGCAAACAAAAGTACTTCACCAGGTTAAATACAATCAATCACTATACCAGATAGATCTTAGTACTAACTCTGCAGAATTCAACTTTAATGTAACTGCTTTCCATTCATTTTTTTTAATCTCCGTAAGTAAAGTTAACTTCCTCTATTAGAAACCATTTCTAAAGGGGTAGTAGCTAGGTGGCGTAACAGACACAGCACCAGCTCAGGAGAACCTGAGTTCAGATCTGACCTCAAGCACTTGACACTTACTACTAGATGTCTGACCCCGGGCAACTCTCACTCTGCCCCCCCCCCCCAAAAAGAAAAAAGAAATCATTTCTAGCCGTGAGATCCCACTACCTCATTGAGTGAGCAAACATAATTTTTTTTAAAGGTTTGGAATAGTCTTGTTCTGCTATTCAACTTCAAGATTTGGCTAGTTCCTATGCTTGAGAAAATCAACTTACCTTTCTCACTTAAACGCAGAGGTGTTGGGCTGCGGGATCTGGACCTAGGCCTGTACCTCCAGCTCCGGTTTGCCTCTGGACGCGCTGTCCGTCCGAAGCCATAGTACCTTCGACCCCGGGATCCCAGGTAAGTTCTCTGGTAGCGTGACCGTCTGTGGGACCTGGATCTGCTGCGGGACCTGCCCCGTGAAGGAGAGCGGTAATACCTCTGGTAGGCCCGAGGTGGGGGCCTCTCTCGGTGCCTGTGGCTGCGGGACCTGGAGCGGCTCCGGGAATAGGAACGGGAGTAGCGGCGGTACTTCTTCTGGTGGTGCCGGCGAGACTGGGAACGAGACCTGCTCCGCCAAGACCTGCTACGACTGTGACTACGGGATGATGAGCGGGAGGACTGGCTCAAGGCAGACCGAGAACTCATGGAAGATGCTGTGCTGCGCGACCTTGAGGAAAGCCGGCTGGAATGGCCTGTCCTGGAGCCCGAAGGGGAGTCTTTTCCTTGGGGAGAGCCGGGCCACATGTCGTTCACGTAGCTTGTCATGGCCCTCCTGCAACAAGAGTCACCAGAAGCAGTCAGCCTGCTCTCCTGGAAGGAATCAGTGCTGCTCTGCCCATAGCACTCAGGGGTCTTCTCATTTGCCTGGGATCAGGCTTAGAGGTACCAAAGGAAGGCCTCGGTTGCAGTGAGAATTCAAAAGGTAAAAATTACCCAAAAGCCACACCTGTTTCTCAATAGGTAAAACCACAAGTTCTTCTTGTGTACAGAAAGTGGAGGCACTCAGTGTGTGTGTGTGTGTGTGTGTGTGTGTGTGTGTGTGTGTGTTGAGCAGTGCTACAAGCAGCTGGGTCTGCAAGTCAGTTCCCACCTCAGAGTAATCATTTTGATGACTCTTACAATGCATGATGGAGACTTGAGAGACAGAAGCTGGACAGCTGCAAGAAGGCCCATGATCTGGTGTCTGTTTGACAGGGGACCCACCAGATGTGAGAAGGCCTCATTCTTTCCAAATACCCCCATGGGCATGGTGAATGTGGAAAGTGTTTTTCAAATCAGTGTAGATATTGAGGCACTTCCATTTTCCCAATGTGAGGGCCTGTGTCAAAGCAATGAATTCAGCCCTATTAGGCAGAGATGGAAGCATCAAGGGAGCCTGATTCAATGTTTTGAGAAGGGAAACAACTGCATAGCCCAAGGGGCAGCTGCCATGAACTATGAACTACTGGTAAACCAGAAAACATCTGGATTAGGGAGAGGGGTATCTCTTAGGTGAGGTCTAGGTAAACAAGAATGTCAAAGGATCTCGCCACAGGAGTGAACAAGAAGGGGTACAGAAAGGGTGGCAGCAATGTGGCAAGATTCAGAACAGAACAAGTTTTCAGGGTAAGGTCAGGGAAGTAAGGAAGGGCCTGGTATCTGGTCAAGTTGGAAAGCCATTGAGACCTTTTTGCCTCCAGAATTCCTAGGACCCAAAGTGGATGTAAACAGTAAGAGGCTGTCCTAGGGCTATTTTGGTAGCCTCATTTATTAGAAAGGAGGTAGATGCAACTGCCCTGAGGCAGGAGGGCTAACTGGAAGGCAACAGAGTCAAGGGCTTTAGAAAAATAGGTAACTGGGTGTGGATTAGGCCAAAGTATCAGACATGGATCCCTTGTGCGAAACCTTGCTTCTCATCTACAGAAATGGAAGGGCTTTCTGAGATCAGGAAGAGCCAGAGCAGGCGCTAAGGAAAGACAGTGTTTGAAATCTCAAAATGCCAACTCCTGTGGGGGACCCCATTCAAGAGGAGTGACATCCAGTCCACAGGCAGATTTGAAGAGGACCTGTGATGAAACTGAAAGAAGGAATCCAAAGGCTACAGTACCCTGCTATTATCAAGAAAAATTCAAAACTCTTTCTTTGCATTTGGTCGGGAGATGGAAAAATGGCGTGGGTCCTAGACTGGGATGGGCCTTGGATTTTGAAGAGTGAGAACTTGTACCCACAACCCACGAGATGGTTTAGTTTCAGCAACAGTAAAGAGACATCCCCTTTCAGAGGGGACCCATACCAAGAGATCATCAACATATGGTACAAGTGCTTGCACGATGCAGGGTGAGATTCAAAGGGTGCAGAACTCAGAAAAGTGCCTGACCAAAACGGCGGGGGCTATCCTGGAAACCCTGGGGGAAAACCATCCAAGTATACTCAACAGGCAGATGGGAGTTGGGGGAAGCCCACTCAAAAGCAAAGATGAACTGGCACACTGGGTCCAAAGGGAAACAAAAAAAAGGCATCCTTGAGATCAATGCTAAAGAACCAGGAAATAGAGGCAGAGATCTAAACAAGGAGAGTATAAGGGTTAGGAACTACCAAGTGTATAGGAATGGTGGCTTTATTTACTTCCTGAAGGTCTTAGACCAGTGGTTCTCAACCTTGCTAATGCCGCAACTCTTTAATACAGTTCTATATGTGGTGACCCCCAACCATAAAATTATTTTCATTGCTACTTCATAACTGTAATTTTGCTAGTGTTATGAATCATAATGTAAATATCTGATATGCAGGATGTATCTTCATTGCTACAAATTGAACATAATTAAAGCATAGTGATTAATCACAAAAACAATGCGTAATTATATATTGTAAAATATTTATTTCTAATTACAGATAAATGAAATTTTATCTTGAAGTACAGCGTAGCATGGGTAACAGTCGTAATATAACAACAGTACATTGCTACATTTTGCGACAGGATGAGGAAAAAGCCAACATCAGTGAGAAGGTTGAGATTGCTTCTTTCTCACCAGATCAGAAATTCTTGGGGCAGTCTTTGCAAGAGCACAACAAAGATCATCTTCCACAAGTCTGCTTCTACACTTAGACTTGACAACCAACAAGCTGGAAAACCCTGTTTCACAAAGATATGTTGATGGAAATGGAAGAAGGCACAACACAGTCTCAGACAGAACAGGATATGACTGCAAACACTTGATCCAGAATTTTGTAACAGGCATTGTCTGGTTCAATGTCATGTACCTCAAAGAAAGCAGATAAGGTAGGCAATGTGTAAATTTTATTTTCATCCAATTTTTTTTGCCAAAGCTGAAGTTTCATTTGGAATATCAGATCTTTTCAGACAAATTGAGGCATGTGGCATTTGGTCCTTGTAGTGATAAATTTAACTCATTCAAGATAGCAAAGATGTCAACCAAGTAAGCTATTTTCTGCAGTTCCCTTTTATCGCTGAAAAGTGCTTCAAACTGCAGTCTTGCTTTCTGATTAAAAAACATTTTGAGTTCATCATGAAGCTCAAAAACACATTTTAAAACTTTTCCTCTCGAGAACCATCTCACTTCAATGTGAAATAGAAAAGCATTGTTCAGCACATCCAACTCACTGCAGTTGTGAAAACAGTCAACTGTTTAATGTACTCGCCTTTACAAAATTGACAAAACTTATGACTTTTCATTACTTCTTGTAACTCTTGTAGCAGCGTCTTCATTGCTAATATTTGCCCATGAATCATATAGTGAGTTCCGATGACTTTTGGTGACTCATTTAGTACCAAACGTTGAAATCCAGATCGACATCCTAGCATACCTGGAGCACCATCTGTGCAAATACCACAAAATTTTTCCCAAGAGATCTAATGCTCTTTCAGAAATGAATCAACTGTGTCAAATACATCACATGTAGTAGTTGTTGTTTCAAGAGGTTTGCAAAAAAGAAATTCATCTTTAAAGCCCCATCATTAATATACCTCACATAAACCAGTAACTGTGAACAGTTTGCAACGTCTGTAGATTCATCAAGCTGGATACTAAATATTGGAAATGGAGCAGATTTAAGACATGTTTCTGTGGATAGTGTTGTTTGATAAGGAATTTGCACCCAATTTCATAACAAATTCATCTCCAATCATAACTTGAACAATGTCTGGCTGCTGGCAACAGTAAATCCTTAGCAATGGTGTGAGGTTTCATAGCTCTGGCGATTCTGAGTGCCAACGGCTGCTACATTTTGTTTGTGGTACTTTGCCACCAGTGTCAACTCTGGCTTTCTTGAGACCATCAGCTTTGCTTCTAAAATAGTTGGTATCCTTGCCAGCAAAGCTTGGATGCTTGCTATTAAAATGGTGTTTTAGTTTGTTCATAAATTTGGCTGATAGAACTTCACAACAAATAACACACTGCGGTTTCTCAATTCCCACTATAATTACTGAGGTAAAACCATACTGTAAAAAATCCTCACTATATTTTCTTTTCTTAATGTTCTTCTCTACACGATCCATTGTCATAGGATGGTTTGCTAATGAAAATAATATATAACAATAGCTTTAATAACAAAAGATGATACATGCCATAGTTCAGTCAATACAGTTCATTAAAGTTTCCTATGATTTACCATTCACTGTGCTGGGTTTTTTTTTTACATACCTATTATTATCACAAGGGGGCAGTATTCACATCAACCACAGCTGAATATAAAAAGACGGATAAGCATCCAGATTAAGTTCCCATGGAACAGATTGTTTTTTTGCAGTAGTTGATGATTTTACAATACATGATTTTACATTTACCCAGTAATTATAATTCACGAAGTGTTGTTTTACCTTCAATACTGCTGCTTTCAACACAGTAGCTGCTTTCAACACAGCAGCTGCTTTCTTCATATATGTGACTGGTCCACATAAATACATTATGGTGCCAACCCTGTCACATACACCTGTATTTGTACGAGGTGTATGTGATGGGGATGGCACAATGATGTCATCACACAGGGTACTTGTATGTGGCGTGTCTGCATGTAGGTGGACCTGCCTGGAGACCGATAGAGGAGCGGTGTCTCGGTTCCTAAGACCATCGGAAATGTGTTTTCCGATGGTCTTAGGTGACCCTTGTGAAAGGTCGTTCGACCCCCAAAGGGGTCACAGCCCACAGGTTGAGAACCACTTTCTTAGACCATCTGCCATAAGCCATCAGGCTTATGAATGAGAAGGATAGGAGTATTACAGGGGTATTGTCAGGGGATGAGAAGACCATGAAGAAGAAAGCAGTCAATGGTGGGTTGTAGACCAATAAGAGCCTGGGTTCAAGAGGATACAGCTTCTAGTGCGGAAAGTACATAGGGTCCTTAAGGTGTATCATTACAAGATCTATCTTGAACCCCATTTTCCCAAACTCTGGGATCCACTAGGTTTTAGAAGTAGAAGGCAGGGGAAAAGATAGAGGGGCAAGAAGGGCCAGCTGAGGAAGCAAAGTGAAGGCGGAGCCTAATTTGGACACCAGTTCGTGGCCGAGTGGAGTGTATGGGCAAAAATTTATGGGAAAAGAGATGGTCCTCATAAGGGTAGACCAAAGGGTCTGTTCATCTTCCAGTTAGGGGTTTGTCATTCAAGCCCACAAGGGGTTGGGGAGAAGGGGTAGATCTTGCTAGAGAGAAAGGTGAAGATAGAGTTAAGTTGCTCCCTCAATTAACAGACTTACCCTTGACATCCAAGATCACTCACAGTTCAGTCAAGAGAATCATTCAAAGAGGGAACCCAGCTCTCCCACAAAGACCACCCATCAGTCCGAGTCTTGAGGGTCTCAGGTAGTGGGGAGTTAGGTAGCCAGTCTCAAACATCCTGCACATCCACCCAGGGCACAGTCCTGTTTCCAATGCCTCTCTTGATTACAGACAGGACAGGGTCCAAGGGAAACACCAAGACTTATAGGGACAGTCTTGAAACTAGTGTCTGGCACTTTCACAGTTAAAACAAGTACAGGAGGACTGGGAGGCTAGGCAGTGGCAAGGGCCTGGGCTTTCTGTTTAATCTATCTTTTTCCTCTGCTGTTAAAGACCTTGAAGGCAACATCAAGCAAGTCTCAAATGGAAATCTGGGACCCTTAAGCAAGGTGTCCCAAAGTCTATCCCTAAAAATGGTGGGGTTCTCTTCAGGCCCTTGGAAGATGCTAACTTATCATAATCCACCTGCTTATGAGGACCCCAGCTGATTCCCTCAACTAGGCAAGTGAGCTTGTGATCCTGAAGGAACCAGTCCCTGGGATCAGCATAATTCCACCTGCGGTCTGCAGTGGGGACCACTTCAGTCTCAGGGGGAAACCCTGGGTTAGAGAACCTAACTGCCATTCTGTAGCCATAGGCTTGAGCATATTCAATAATCAGGCCCTTTTCCTGGGGAGAACAACACAGAGCTGGTATAAGATTCCTGTCCCCCCACAAGATGTCAAACTGAAGGGGAATCTTTAAGAACTCATTTTTAAACTTTGTTGAGTTTTCTGAATAGGAACCAAGACTAGCCTTAAATGGCAGGATGTCATCAATGAAAAAGGGACACGGACTCCTCTTCACCAGTTTCAAGGATCTGGGACCTCACTGAACGGAAATGCTGTGGCAAGAACTGGTTTTGAGGTCTAATGGTAAGGAGTTCCAGACTGAGTCTCAAAAGGAAGAAGGTGCTGTGGAGGAACAGTTGGACAGGAAAGTGAGAAAGAAGGATTACTGTAGTTTGGGTAAGGTAGGGGAGGGTACAGGGGCTGAGAAGTTGCAGGCAGGGTCTGTAAGAAGGCCACCATAGGAGCCAGGAGGAGGAAGTGGGAAAGAATGAGAGTGGGATGATCTGAGGAGGGGTACAGGGGTTCAGGGGCATACCTAGCAGGAGTCAGGAGCATTTTCCAATTTTTGCCCAAATCAGGATCTTGGGAAATAGCCAGGAAAGCCTAGACATAGGGGACTTCAGCTCACTTTCCTTCCCCAGACAAAACAAATCTAATTGTAAAATGGTATTATAATTTAAGGAGCCATTCTCTGATCTTCCAGACTATACAGAAGCCAGGCAGTATTGCAATAAAAGACCATATGTTTCCTCCCCAGACCCTGCCCCTGAATTTATCCCAGTTATTAAGGAGACCTCTCGGGGTGAGCTAGGCAGGATAAAAGCTCCAGTGTCCCAAAGGGGCAGCATGGCTATGGCTGCATTCCAAGACAAGCCTCCCGAGGTATATAGGAAGGCACCAGAGCCGGTGCCAACTGGTGCTTTCTATGAGTGAGTCCTCAGAGTCAACGGGAGGGTGAGAGGGAGGGAAGGGAAGCAAGGAGGAAATTAAGTATTTACCCATCCCTGGGCCGAGGCCAAATTGGAGGTGTTCACCCAGAGAAAGAGTCCGGGGAAGGGGGGACTCTTAGGGCGCCTCTTCCTTTTTCCTTCACGGGTTTCGGAACCAAGAAATGCAGTAGGACAGCGAGTTCGGAAAGGTAAAAATTATCCAAAAGTGGACTTGTTTGTCCAGGGGTGAAGTTTTATTGTTGCAAAAGCAAACAGAACTAAACTGGGTCAGGAGGTCGGTTGGCTGGGTGAAGGGAAACGAGGCTTTGCTTATATTGGAGCTGAAGGTGGAGGACTTATGGAAACTTGCTATGCACACATAATCTTGGTGCTACACAGGTCTTCCGGGTGGCTATGTGGCGCTATACTTTCACTCTCAGAGTCCCTTCATTATCATATTCATGACATGTTAATATGAGCTTTGACGTCACATAGATTACCGGCAGTGAGAAGTTTCATTGCGCTTGCCCAGTATTGGGTACGTCTCAGTTCAGTAAATTGTTAAGGGGAAGGACCTTGCTGCTCCTACTCAACGAGTAACTCGGGTCAGATGCCGCGAGGGCCCGCGCCCTAGTAGTTCCAGGGATTCCCCGGGCTCGGCCCGCTTCCCAAATGCCAGTCCCGAAGCGCAACCCAGTCCGCGCACGCGCGTGCTCTCCCTCCCCTCTTCCCCTCTCGCCCCGGCGGGCCGAGAGCGCACGCGCGATCCCTCCCCCCTCCCCCACCTTCACCTGCTCTCTTCCCCCGCCAGCCCAGTCTGAGGAAGCAGAGAGACCAGAATCTGGTTTATGAAGGGGGACTTACTCGAAACAGACACCTACAGTGGTGTGTGACAGCAGGGGCCCCCGATCGTCTCCTCTTGCCAACTAAGAAGCAGCTCAGAAGTTTCACCTTCCGCACTCAACCGTCGTCTCCGCCTTCTGAAAGCGCCAACCCCCAGGAGCCGCCGAAAGTACCGGAAGGCCGCCTAGTCGCGCACGCGCAATGGTAGCAGGCGGGGCCAGGGTAGGGCTGGCCTTACCAAGCCCACCCTCGCCCTGCGCAAACATTCCATTGGGATGCGCATGCGCCTCTCACAACTTCCACATCCGGGCTTCAGGCTGGACCTTTAGCTGTTCGGTCGCCTCCGCCTGGGCTATAGAGGCTTTTCTGGGCGAAGGAGTTGCGGGAAGGCTGCGGCGGAGCGTCGGGGACTGACCGACCGACCGACTGACGGCCGCCAGGTCCGCGCCATTGCTAAATACTGGGGGCCGGTAGGTGCCGGGCTGGCTGCCGGGGCCGGGCATGCCGGGGCCAAGGGCCGGGGCGGGGAGGCGCCCCCGGAGCCTCGATTGACCCTCGCGACTGCCCGTGAGGCAGGTGCGGGAGGTGTCAGCCTGCCCTGACAGATGAGGAAACTGAGGCACACCCACAGTCCCATTTCTTCTGGGTGTCGGAGGCGACATTCAAATGCGGATCTCATGGGCTCCAGCGCAGAGCCCCGCAGCCCGCACATCACCTCCTGTTGAGGGAAAGCTCCAGAGTCCGGGGGGAAGGAGACAGTCCTCGGCCTCCCCATCCCCTGGCCTGAGCCCTGGAATTCCCCCAGAGCTTCCCGCAGAGCCCCGCCCCTGGGCGGGCTCTGGGGAGCCAACTTCGGTGTCCCCTCCCACACCACCCCCAGTACGGAGGCGGAAAGGAGGCGTCCCCGAGGCGTGGTAGAGTAGTGTCCGACCCCCCCAAGAAGGAAGGGGGCGGACTTCACTGTACCGTGAGGTAGCACGAGCCGAACTTTAAAAAGGGGTGCTCCTGGATTAGGAGAGAGAGGACGAGAGTCTTGTGACTTTAAGTGAGGCACTGCCCTCCAGGCTCAGTTTCCCCATTTGTACCGTGATTTCTGAAATCTTGTCTGAGTCCTAGGATCCTTTGGTGCTAAGTCTCATTTTTACTATGAAACCCGTATTTATTCAGTGCTTTTATAATAAAATGCTTTCCTTACACTCATTTTACAGATACGTAAACTGAGGTTCAGAGTTATTCTCCAGTTACAAAGCTAGAAGTGATAGGGCTGGGCCTCAAACCCAGCCCATCCCCATTACCCCCCTTTACAGAAGACGGAAGTTCAGAAAAGTTGTGACTTCAACTTGAGACACAACTAATAATGTCGATTTTTTTTTCATTTCAAAAATCCCTGTTTTAATCCTCTTGGATATTGCCACTTGGACGTCATAACTTCTCCATGTCTTGGTAGATGTTTTCATGAGTTGTTGTGGCCAGTCTTTTTGAAATGAATGATCTCTGTACTTAAGTAGACATATCTTTTTAAAATTTTCTTAGGCATAGCTTTTAAAAATGGGGGGTGGGGGTGGCCACCGACATATGAAAATGAGGCACGGAATGGGAATTTTTGCGGAGGTAACCTTTCAGCTATTTTTTTAAATGTTTTTTTTTTTAATCGATTTCTTTTTTTAATCACCAGAAATTCTCCCAGTATTCCTCTCCCTCTCCGATCCTGGAGAGCTAGTCTTTTATTTACTTTTAATTATGGAATCATGATGTTAGACGTCTGCCACTAGAGGGTAGAGTAAAACTTTAGAGTTTTGATCAAACATGATCCCCAGCCTCATGGAGATTATAGCCTGATGGCTGAGTAAGACCCACAAGCAGATCATTTATATATACTGGATGATAGGCAGGAGACAGAATTGTGAAGGAAAATGCTTGCATTGGAGTTGGGTAGAGGATGAATGGGAGGAGAGGCTATTCCAGGCTTAAGAAAAATATTGAGGTGTTTAGAGGATTTGAGGATATGGTGGAGATTACATAAAAAATTGTATTAGGAGATAAGGCTAGGAAAATATGGTGGAAAGCTTTCAGTGCCAAGCAAAAGCATGGTAGGGAGTTACTGAAAATCTTTGAGCAGATCCATGACCAGATCTTTTTGTAAGGAAGCATGGTGTTTAACTACAGAGGAGTATCTTTTTTTGGAAAAGACTCTAACAAAGATTCACATGATGGGGTTGGAGTAGATAGATATTACCAGAACAGCCAGACTCTATAGACTGATTTGTGATTTAACTGAATCTATGCAAATGATTTGTGAAATAATGGAGTAGGAGCGGTGAAAGCTCTTAGAGACATAATCACTCAAATAGGACTTTTCCCTAGTTGTCTTGTTTTAGAGGCTTGTTCAAACTAAGCTTCCAGGAAAGGCAAGATTATGTAGTACCCAGGTTTGAGTCCCAGCCCTACCATTTCTAACTTTGTAAATGGGGAGTGTCTCTGAACCTCAGTTTACACATCTATAAAATGGACATAATAATGCCCTTCAAAGGTTATTGTAAGGAAAGCATTTTATTATAAAAAGTACTATATAAATATAGGTTTCATGGTAAAAATGGGAACTAGGACCATCAGATGCTTAAAAAACATTAAATATCTGAAAAACATTTTCAAGATTTAATCTTTTTTTCATGGGTAACCATAATTATTAGGTGCTCTAGCATAGTTATGAAGACCTGGCATCTGACCAGTAAAACCAGAGCAGCTGGTCCACTTGATTAGCAAGTTACTGCCTTTCTTCATTTGCTGAAATTGTGTCCCCCAAATGGCTGGTACTGAGACACTGGTCTTGCTAGCTCAGGTCTACTGAAGTCATTCCAACGTGATAAACAAGCGCTCGTCTTCTTCAGCATTTGTCTCTGTGTGGACTATTGAAACTTAGCTTGTTAGAGTCAGAGGTAAGTACAATAATAGTGATTAGTAGTAGTAATAACAGCTAGCCTATTGATAGCTTTGCATGTGTTATCTCATTTGCTCTTTACAACAAACCTGCAAAATAGGTGCATTTTACAGGTGAGGAAACTTGGGGTGAGGTGGGTTAAACGATTTGCCCGGGGTCACATAACTGCTAAGTGTCTGAGTCAAGATTGATCCCAGATCATCCAAACGCCGGGTCCAGTGCACTGCCTACTGTGCTCCATTTCTAGAAGTGACAGAAGAAAGCAGGAATCAAAGAACGATGAGACAGGGCGTTTAGGTAGCATGGGTAGAAGGAAGCTAATAAAATATTTTCTGAAAGACAATTTCCTCAGATACCCCAAATGTAGAACCAGAATCTGAATTGAAAGGGACCTTGGAGGCCTTCAGTTCTGACCCGTAGCTGAACAAAAAGGCCCTCTGCATTTTACCAGCTATTGATGGAAGACTTCCACCAAGGGCCTCATTTCCTCTAAGACAGACCCTTCTACTTTAACTCTAATTGTTAGGGAATCCTTTCTTACATCGAGCCAAAATATTCTTCTCTGCAGCTTCTACCCTTTCTCACTGTGTCTTGCTGTTTGTGCACCAGGAGAACAAGTTTTATTATCTGCAATGATAATCTTTCAGATGCTCGAATGCAGCTCTTCTATTCCACTAAGGCTTCTCTTCCCCAGTCTAAACATCCCCAGTTCCTTCAAGTGATCCTCATGTGACATGGATTCAGGTCTCTTCAGTATCCTCTTTGTCCTACTCTGCATACCTTCTAATTCAGGGTTTCTTCTGGGATCCATGAACTTGTTTAAATGATGACTGTATTTCAGTATAATTGGTTTCCTTTGCAATCCAATGTAAAAACACGAGAAGAGAGGGTCCCTAGGCTTCAGCAGACCACCAGAGAGGTACATGATACAAAAAAGTTTTGAGAATCCCTACTCCAGCTTGTTAGTACTCTCCCTGAAGTGTGTAGCACAGAATCCAGACGTGCTCTGACCCTGGCACTTTTCAACCTGGATATTATGTCACTCTTATTGTGACTTCAGGTCCATGGAGTGTTCTGCTAGAGATCTTCCAAACTAACATTGGACCATTAAGGCACTTGTACAGTATATACAATTTAGAGCTACCCCAAAGTAAAACAGAGTGTCTTGGGAGATAATGGCCTTGTACATAAGTGTTTCATAATGCTTGTTGATTGATTGGTAGATGGCATGTTTCAAGTTACAGTTGATACCAAACTGGGAGTGGTAGCTAACACACCACATGTCCTATGATTCAAAAAGATCATGACAGGTTAGAATGTGGAGTTGAATCTGATAAAATGAAATTTAATTTCACAGACACGGAACAGACCTGATGAGGTAATCATTCAGTTAAAAAGGTCTGGGGGTTTTGCGGACTACAAACTGAACACGAGTCCGTTTTGTGATATTGCAGCCATGAAAGCTGATGAAATCTTAGACTCCAGTCAGATGAGCTTCATGTCCAGAATTGGGAGGTAATAGTGCTGCTACCCTCAGCCTGGGTCAGACCATATATGGAGCACAAGGCTCAGTGTTTGGTGCACACTTCAGGAATGATACTGAACAGCTTGTTCTAAGTTTCTTCAAATACTCCACTGTGCACATAACATGGTATTAGATTGCATCAAGTCCCAAGATCTCACAGAGCCTCACCAGAGATCTCTAATGGCCTGGCCAACCACACAGAAAGACTAAGTAGATAAAGAATATCTATTGCCCGGATTTTGGTATATGTCTTAATGCACAACACTATGAACTTCTGGGACAAACAAGTATGTATGAACAATGAACTGGGTTCTCAATGGAAAAGGAGGAGACAAGCAGGCTACATTGCTGGAAATTTTGGGGAAATTGCAAAGCATTCTTACCTAAGTTTCAATAACAACAGTAGTCTTTTTTTGAATATGGACATTTTGCTGGTATGGCACTACTTCTGAAGAACTCATGATGAGGTTCACACAGGGGAGCAGAAAGACAAAGAACATCATCAAAAAGTTATGTGACTGAGAAGCTAGGCTGATGACATGGCAGGATGGAAAGATGACAGCTACGTGGCCAGCATGTTGCATTGGTCCCCTCAAGAGTGGACCAAAAGTGACAGAATAGATTGAAATTCTCCAGTTCAACCTGGGTGTCAGTTTGGAGAAGATATAGCAAGGGGTCAAGCATGGAGGGGTTGCTATGTGCCTTGCTGGAAAAGCTCCCAAGTCAGTGAGTTCACAAATCCATTTGCATATTGGTAAGCCAGACAGTATGATGGTTCCTTATTTAGTAAAGGCCTTAAGTTCAAGCCATATGAGAATAAGTTAAAGAAATTGAAGATGTTTAATCTGAAGAAGAAAGAAACTTAAGGGAAATGATAACCATCTTCCAGTATTTGAAGGAGTAGGTAGAGTCCTTGGGACCTAGAATCAGGAAGACCTGAATTAAATCCAACCTCATACACTTACTAGCGGAATGACCCTGAGCAAGTCGTTTACCCCTTATCTGCTTCAAATTTCCTCATCTTTAAAATAAGGGTTATAAAAGCACCTATCTCCAAGGGTGGTTGTGAGGATAAAATATTTGTAAAGCACTTTGCAAATCCAAAAGAACTATATAAATGCTAGTCATCATCATTGTAATTTTCTTCAGAAAACAGAAGATGGGGAGAAGCAAATTTAGGCTTGAGGTCAGGAAAATTTCTCTCTGAAGAGGAGTGGGCCTCCTTTTGCAGGAGCTTGACAGTCTCTTAGCAAGAGCTGGATGAACAATTGTCTGCTATATTCAAAAGACTCTTTTTGTACAGGTCTGGGTTGATCTAGATGACCGACCTCTAAGATTCTGTAATTTTCTTTCATTTCTTTGTCCTGAGCCACATTTTCCAAATTGTTTTTTGCTTTGGAGGATTTTTATCAAGTTGATGTAATCCATTGCATTTCCTCATCTTCTCTAGCACATGTAATGCCCAGATTGCAGGATCTGGGGAAGATAAAGAAACTGTCATTCCTACCCCCCAGGATCTTAACACTCACTTCTCTTTCATTAACTTAAGTTTCACTTGTATTACCCCAAGGAAGCCATCAATTAGAAGAATGTCCCCATATACAACAAAATACTCATAGCTTCACTTTTTGTGATAGATGAGAATTGGAAATGAAGCAGATACCCATCGTTTGGGGAATAGCATCACATGCATGAGCTATAGTTATCGTTCAGCATAGTTTTTTGCTTATGCATATCAGGAACACTGCAAGATAGGATGAACAAGTGTCCTAGGAAAAGTTGTTTCTGATTTCTCCTAGGTAGAGTAGGAAGCCAACTCCTTTTATTTGCCTCTCCAAGGAAAACCCATGAGACAAGCCATGAATTAAGCTTCCTTATGTCTTTTGGTTTGGTTTCTGGTGAAAATGCTATATAAAAGTTTAACTTGTTCTAGTAGCATGTCAACTCCTCGGTCAACTTCATTAAATTAAATCTGTATTTGTGGTCTAAAAGCTCTTATGTTTATTACTCTTTACCCTTTTCCACTATTCTGCCCCTGCAGCAGTGGAAGGGAGCTGCATATGGATGGAAGATGATTTTCAAATTGTCCTTTGTTTCATGGGTTACATTATTTCATGGCCATACTACTCATAATGAACTTCTCCATCCCTCACTGGGCTAGTCCTCTTCCAACAGGAACTGTCCATCATTGGTAATGAGTTGCAGGCTTTTTCAGCTTAATAAAGCCTGGCAGAATTTGTGGTGCATGGCATAACTTTTAAGAGCCCAGGGCTACTTCAATGCCAGGATGAAATGTAGGATTAGGCCTTTAGTGAAGGCCAGAACACCCCAGATGTTCTGTGTTGTGGAATAAGTGGAGTCAAAAGCATTCATATTTTTGCACCTAATTTCTTCATACTACTTTATATACATTTGCCATGAATTGTCACTTTTTCACTGGGGACGTATGGTTGAAAAAAATAACTGAATGCCTTGTTCAGTTTTTTTTCTAGAGATCTGAAAAATGTCTGGATTTCTGGAAGGCCTTCGATGCTCAGAATGCATTGATTGGGGAGAAAAACGTAATACTATTGCATCCATTGTAGCTGGAGTTCTGGTATGTATATTTCCCTGATTTGAACTTCCATTTTTTGGTGTGCCTGTCTTTGTGTGACTGGAACAGTCAGAATTATGTCTTTGCTTCCACAGTATCAGCAGTTGCTATGTGATGTTTTAATTACCTTTATTTGTGTCCCTTAGGGCACAGGTTTCATCTTGTTTGTGTTGCTGTGCCTTGCCCTATAGGGTCTTTTTAAAAAGAATAGCAAGGTTTGACATCTTGAAATATCCAAGCTGGAAGGAAGTGTTCCATCATTTTGTAGAAGGAAACCAAAGAAGAAGGATTTGCCTGTATCAGTGTATTTCCCCACCCTCCCACCCCGCCATGGTTGTATGCAAGCTCCTGGAAAACAGGGACGGGAGAAGTTTCATTTTGTTTTAGTATTCCCAGCTCTTTGGACATAGGAGGTACTTAGGAAATGCCTGTCTAATTGGACTGGATTGGTCACACACTTTGTTAGCAGCAGAGCAAGAACCATAAACCCAGTTCTTCCAAGTCCCAACCTAGTGTTCTTTGCAGTCCACTATGTTGCCTCCCCTCAAAAAAACGAAGTTTAGACATTCTATAGTCTATTCATTGAATTTATGTAATTAATAAAACAATAACTAGCCTATATTTCCAAAAGAAATGGCACAAGTAAAACTTACTGGCATTGTAAAAAAAATATTGTACTCATAAATACATCAGAAAAGTTTTATATTTTGGTCTCTGAAGTAGAATTATTGCCTTCAGTGAGCTGGGAATACCAAAAATGAAACTATAACTGTAGTAGCCAATGAAAAATTATTACTATATAGCAGCACTGACTACAGATATATCTGAAACCTGACAAATGAGAATTACGAATTTAGGTCTGAAGTACTTTTTATTTCTGAGCTGTTATCAAATTGTGATTTATATTAGAGTACAATTCCTGGAACTAAACAAAAAAGTGCTCATTATAAAGTCTATGGTATGTTTTATGGCTCTAGTATATAATTAACTGAAGTCTATTTATAAATTTTGTTTTATATCCATCACTTTCTGTGTCTATGTACACATGTGTGTCTGCCTTCTTCAGAAGGTCAGTATGGGTGCTCTCTCTACTGGTTTCAGTCATAATTCCTCCATGCCTTAGTAGATTGTCTTCATGAATTACCAGAGGAGGAAAAATCACCACCAGGTTCCGAACCTGGTAATATAAACCTCTCTGTGCTTGGCTGAGTTAGCCCCTATCAGCAGACGGGATCTGTTTCTGAGGCCACATGCAGTGGATTTCCAGTTTGCCAAAACTAGCAAGATCTCATCCTCTGGGGCCATAACCTCTGAGAGCCCTGACTCACCTCCATGTTAAGGTGAACCATCAGAGTCAAGTGATTAGTGGCTACATAGAAAAATGTGTACATGTGTGGCAGAGAAACATAGAACTACAGATTCCTGAAAATTCTACTTTGTAACAGTTTGATTAAAATGTCTTTATGGGGAACTTTCTGCTTAAATAACAGAAGAAATTTCATGGGATCCTGAGCTTGTGGAATTTTGAGAATGTTTTTATTGATCATCTCACTGCTCTTAAAACCAAGTGTCTACACTAGAGGTTTTTGTAAAGGATTTTTGTCCCTTCTCTGTTTGTTTATACTTGATAGTATCCAGAATAAAATTCACCAAAAGTAAAATTTTAATTTATGCTGGAGCTGAATATGTTATCATAACTGAAACCATCTGTAAAATGAGATGGTCTTGAGGTCCAGTCCAGTTCTCCATGCCTTCTCAGATTTGGGGGCAGAGTTCATCTCTGGTACATCCTGGGTTTATGACAATGAGCAGCCTGTCATTTAACCTCTTGGAGTCTCAGGTAATATTCTAAATATAAATAGTATTAGGGGTTGTGACCTGTGTCAATGGAGGGAGTTCTCACACTGAAATCACAGGGTCTTGATGTCCTTAAATTAATAAACTGCTCTTCCATTCACAGCTTCATTGTGATGTGGTAGTGACCCCAGGTTTTCAAAGACTTTGCTAGTGGAGTATAAGCTGTGATCCTCTGGCCCTGCTAAAATGAGAAGTTTTCCAATATAGGTCTGGAGATTTACCAAGCACTAACCCACCTCTCAGTTCAGAGGCGAGCTTCTTTCCAGAAGATTGGCTCCCTAAGGACAGCTTTTACTTTGACCATAGCAGCTAACAGTGACAAACTACTTAAGGAAGGTTGCCATCTGCCATGGTAGCAGAAGAACCCACAGCAATGGAGCTGTTGGTCTTTCAAAGTATATTTCGTAACTATGATTGCATACTAAAGTACTATAATATTGATGTTATGTCTTGTATTACATTTTAGAATGTCATACATTTTACTGATATATTCATTCCTAACTAGATAAGTGTTTCCTAGTTTTTTGTTAGTGTTAGAACTAATAATAGAATGAACATGAATGATAGAATAAGAAGCCCAAAATATTTTTTCAAAACATAGCATGTTGGAAAGAACCTTTAAAGATCATCTAATCCCACTTACTCATTTTAGAGATGAGAAAACTGAGGCCCTAGAGAAGGGAGGTAACTTACCCGAGGTTACAGAGAAAGTAAGTGGTACAACAAGGACTTATAGCCAAGTCTGGTAACCCCCAGTCCAGTTGTCTTCCATTACACTGTAGCCAAACAGATGCTTCGTACTAGGAGGAAATTCACTCTGTAGCCACCTCGTTGCTAGATAGAGATGGTAGCAGCTCCTAAGAGTAACTGTCAGAAAAGACCCTTTCATTGTTTTTAGAAAGGAGAAGCCAGCCATATAACTATAGAATAGCTTCACCTCCAAATCCCATTAGAGCAGCGGTTCTCAACCTGTGGGTCGCGACACCTTTGGGGGTTGAACGACTCTTTCTCAGGGGTCACAGGAGTCACCTGAGACCATTGGAAAACACATTTCCGATGGTCTTATGAACCGAGACACTGCTCCTCTATCCATCTCCAGGCGGGTCTGCCCACATGCAGATATTCCCACATACATTAGAACCTTAGGATAAAGAGGAGAAAGGCCACAAGTACTAGTCTACAAGAAAACCACTGGAAAAAGAAGGGCACAGTAGGTATGCAGAGGGAGATAGGAATATAGAAAATACATTTGTCCAAAGATAGAATGAGTAAACAATGCCTGGGAAACCATCTTTTGATTAGTTGTATCCATCCTCTGGAATATCAGCTTTCTCTTTTCTTTCTCCCTTCCCTCATTTCACTTGGTTCCATCCTTGTTGGCTTACTAATATGGTCTTTGCTTTCAAGTCCACCTTCTGATAACTCCCAAGGTTTCTCTAACTACATTGGCTTGCTAGAGATCTGGGGTTTGGCTTGAGACCTGGCACCCAGCAAACAGACATTCACATGAGGACACAAGCGGATCCCATGCCACTGCACTCAAACTGATCCTCCTCATCCTGACTGGTCGCTAGTAAAAGTTCCCCCCAGTTCCTAGGGTCTGGGGAATTTTCAGTTTTGTCTCGTCCCATTGGGGATAAGGGTTTTAACAGAAGTGTCTGGTATCTAGATGGTGCTGTGTGCCTGTGTCTGCCCCACACCTACCCACCTTGGTCCCCTTTCTTGGATTTTCCTTCTCTCTCATCCCCATTTCTGCCCTCCTGTCCTTTACCGCCCCTTTTTCAGAGCCAGCTCCTTCATGAAGATTTCTGAGCTCCCTCAGGAAGGCATGAGCTTTTCTTCCTTGGACTTTGTGTAGTATTTTGCTTTTGTTTTTCTTGTGTACATGTTAGCATGTCCCATTTTGTGTTGAATTTATTGTTGAACGTATCCCCCAACCATGTGAGCTCCATAAAATCAGGGACTCTCCTGTGCATATCTGGATCTTCCCTAGGGGCCCAGTGCTGCTGTGTACATAATATACTCTCAGTACATATTTGTCAAATTTGAATACTTTTATATTGGAGCAGCTCAAAATTCTTCCTAAATGCTGCAGCAACATGTCACTAATATGCTCCTTTTTTCAGGCCAATGGTATACTGAGTGGTTCCCTACCCTTTTCCTTTTACACGGTACTGTAATTATAGCAGATTGTTGCTTTATTTCAGGTAGTCTTCGGGGTTTTATTAGTATGCCACTGAAAAATATTTATTCAGATAGATTTATTCATAATAATAACCATAGCCATTTGTGTAACATTTTCATTAAAGTCCTGTGAGGACGGTATATTATACTTTTTCTTAGAGATATGAAAATGGAGACTCAGACTAATAAGTGACTTGGCCAGCCGTCACATGAGGCCTGAATCTGAATACTGTATAAAATCCAATACTCTAGCTACTAAGAAAGTCCATTTTAACAATCAAAATTTATTACCTCTAAGTGTTAAATCAGTTGACTAACAAACATCCCCTTTTCTACAGGGAAGCACTCCAAGCTTTAAGAAATATTTAAGAAATTTTTCAGTTTACTAGAAATGGGTGTATTGTGTCAAATTAGACAACACTCCTCTGGGCTTGCCCATGTTGCTTTAATTAATATTTATGTTAACCTTGAAATTTTTGTATTGATTTTTGACCTTGGGTCAAAATAATCTCACTTGGAGTAGAAGTACAGCAGCCACTCTTAGACCTAAACCTGTTGTTGATCAATAAGGAAGTTCCTTTTCCCATCTGATCCAGTTGCCCCTCTTTAGGCAACCTATTGGTCCCCACTCTTGGAGTTTACCTTGTTGATGAATACACATAACTCCTACTCTCCTTTGATTGGAGTCCTGGAGAGGGGGATACCAAACTCCTCCCATAGCTTTCCTTTATTAGAGGGAACCTGACTTTCCAGCTAACTCCTCTCTCCATCTGAGGCTTTAGTTGGTTTGAACTCCACAGAACCCCACTGGATAATCCCTGGTCTCCATCCCATTCTCCTTCATCCCTTACCAGTTTCTTTTTTGTGCATTGTCTTTTGCAATTCGATTATAAGCTTCTTAAGGTCAGGGATTGTCTTTTTCTTATTTGTATTTTTAGCACTTAGCACAGTGTCTGGTATATAGTAGACATTGAATTGAATTGATGCCAGACTTCATACAGACATCTAATTGGCATTAGCCATGCTACAGTTAAGAGTTCCCAAGCTCGGGGTGGCTAGGTGGCGCAGTGAATAGAGCACTGGCCCTGGAGTTAGGAGTACCTGAGTTAAAATCCTGACTCAGACACTTAACACAAAAAACTAGCCGTGTGACGTTGGACAAGTCACTTAACCCCAACTGCCCTCCAAAAAAAAAAAAATGCTCCCAAGCTCAAGCAATCCACCAGCCTTGGCCTTATGTAGTAGCAGGGATTAGAGACATGTATTGCCACTCTTGGCTAAAATTTTCAAATATTTAAATATTTAAATGAAGTATTCCATTTTAGTCTTATTAAACTGAAAGTTCCTTCCTTGGTTGCCCAAGATAACATGTTGGTTTTTAATAGTTTTTTACAGGGTGGTGGATCATCATAGATGCAGCTGTCATTTATCCCTCTATGGAGGACTTCAACCACTCCTACCATGCCTGTGGAGTAATAGCAACTCTTGCCTTTCTCATGTAAGCATCACTCTCTTAGTACTGCCTTCATGGTTTAGATTACCAGACACTCCCTAAAGACCTCAAGATTGAATTTTAACAAAGAATGTCCACATTCCTGCCCTTCTCTTAGTTCCAAAGTATAAAAATTTTTTCCAACACATACATGATTATAGACAAATCTGGTAGTACCTTCAATTCAGCAGAGGAAGGTTAAAATCTTTTTGGCTAGCAGGGGCTGGAATGAGCTTAGTCTTCCTTTAAAAATGAGCAAGATAGCAAATGTTAAAACCTTTTTAGAAAGCCAACAGGTATCTCCAATACCTAGCACTTTGTTTCAGTTATTCCATGATGAAACCATCTTAAAATGCATTTTATTAAATGGGAAATTTCACCAATTCCATATTTATGAGGGACATTGTGGCACAGGGGATAAAGACAGGGCCTCCAGGAATCCCACATATCCATGTGCTGGCTGTGTGACCCTGGGCAAATCACTTCACCTCTTAGGACCCCTCACACTTGCTGACGTTGTGAGCTTCAGAGCAGTGCCTGATCTGTGTTGGTGCACAGGTATCTCCTCCCCAAGAGCTTTGTACACTGATGAAATCACTGGTGTACTCCAGAGAAAAATTCATGTTTTTGTGAAAGGTTTTAGTTTCTTCTTGCAGAAATATTTTTGCGTGTGCCGATGATGACAGTAGCAGCTAGCATTTACAATTCTTTATTTGTTATCTCATTGAATCCTTACAACAACCCGGTGAAGTGGGTGCTGCTACAGATGAAGAAACAGACTGAGAGTGTTGCCAAGGGTCACATAGCTAGTAAGTGTCCCTGAGAAACAGCAGCTATATAGAGAGATGAAGGAAAACTCACTTGTACCTTGGACTGGTTGCTGGTGACACCTTTCTAATGGATAAGCATGGCATATTTTACTAAGTCACCATCTTGCCTCCCTCATTAACACTGTTCATTACTCCTTTCCCAGCCATCCTAACACAGCCTTGAGCTCAGCTGTACCAATAATGAATTAGCTCTCAAAGGTAGAAGAATTTATAGGATCCTAGGACTTAGAAACCATCTAGCCCAACTGTTCTTGGCTAACATCAAAGGGAACAGGCTCAAAACAGTTAAGCACTAACTAATGCTTAACTAATTAATATTCCTACATTACATCATGTGCCCATAGTTTTCACACAGTTCATCCCAGAGTCCAGACTAGACCACACTGTCAGAAATTAGGTGGCAAAGATCTAAGCAGCTTCTACATTAAGGGACTGAAGGGCTTGGAAAATGATATTCCAGAGGTCAAAGGAGCTAGGATTAAAACCAAGAATCACCTACCCAGCAAAACTGAGTATAATACTTGAGGGGAAAATATGGCTATTCAATGAAATAGAGGACTTTCAAGCATTCTAGATGAAAAAATCAGCTGTACAGAACATTTGACTTTCAAATGGAAGAATCAAGGAGAAGCATGAGAAGATAAACAGGAAAGAAAAATCATAAGGAACTTATTAAAGTTGAATTGTTTACATTCCTACATGGAAAAGATGAGACTTTTTTCAGTATTAGGATAGTTGAAGAGGGTGTATATATGTGCACATGTGCACATGCATATGTATATATATGTTTACACAGAGGGCACAGGATGAGTTGAAGAAGAAGGGATGGTATCTAAAAAATAAAAATAAGTGAGAGAACTATTTTGGGAGAAGGAGAAGGGTAGAGATGGAATAGGGTAAATTATCTCACATAAAGGAGGTACGAGAAAGCTGTTACAATGGAGGGGAAGAACAGAGGTGAAAGGGGTAAAGTGTAAGTGAAACGTATAAGTCAGCCTTACTCATTGGATTTGACTAAAGGAGGGAATAACATATGCTCTCAATTGTGTATCTTACTCTGTGGAAGAGTAGGGGGTAAGAGAATGAGGGGGGATGATAGAGGGGAAGGATAATCAGAAGCAAACACTTTTGAAAAGGGACAAGGTCAAAGGAGAAAATATAATAAGTGGGGGGCGGGATAGGATGAAGGGAAATATAGTAGGTCTTTCACAGTATGATTACTATAGAAATATTTTGCATAACTACACACATATAACCTATATTGAATTGCTTGTCTTCTCAATGAGGGTGGGTGAGGATGAATCTGGAACTCAAAGTTTTAAAAACAAATGTTAAAAAATTGTTTCTACATGCAACCAGGAAATATACACAGGCAATGGGGCATAGAAATCTATCTTACCCTACAAGAAAGTAAGGGGGAAGAGGGTAAGTGGGGGATGGAGGGGATGAAAAAGAGGGCAGACTGGGTGAAGGGGTAATCAGTATCCTTGCCATCTTAGGGTGGGGAGTAGAGGAGAGATGGGGAGAAAATTTAGAACTCAAAATCTTGTGGAAATGAATGTTGAAAACTAAAATACATAAATTTTTTTTAAAGATGAGGTTAAAGTGATGGCAAGGAATGTAGACTACCCATTTGTACCTGTAAGTATGGGGAGAGTATGAATTGAAGAGAGAAAAACTTTTTGGAGATTCTTTAGTCCTAAAAAAGAATAAAGTTTTATTCAACCCGTCCCTCTTCCCCCCAAAAAAGAACTTTGATAGCAGCCTAATGTCCAAAGAACTTGTCTGCTCCAGCATGGCTTGAGTAATGAATCCAGAGTTGAGATCTCTTATTTCTTCAGCATTCGTCAGCAAAGGCAGAGTATATAACAAAAACCCTAGATCTGAGGGCCAAAGGCTCCGTAAGCCAGCCCTCCAGTGTTACTGGCCACTTAACTCTAGACTCTTCAGCCCTGAAATTCAGGGCTTTGAACTAGACAGTCTGCCCAGGTTTCTTCGAGCCCTCCAGTACTATTGTTTAGTAAGCATCCGCTGTTTGAAGAGCATTGTGATAGGGCTAAGCTAGACACAGATGTTAAAGAAAACAAAGTCCTGTCCCCATGGAACTTAGAATCTCATAAGGCACAAATACAGTTTGCTATAATATTATTTATACGAGTAATTACATTACTATGTGAGATTAGATTGCCTTAATTTCTCCTAGGTCGGCCTTTCACAACATGTCTTTGTCATTTTAATGGAATTCTTAGGGTTTCACAGAACAATTATTATTGAAATACCTTTAAAAAATAAAAGCCCACGTTCATCATCTAGGTTCATTTATCTCCTTTTACACAAAGAAACATAAATGCAGACACACGAACTTCCCTAATTAGCACAAATAGTTGAGAGTGTACAATATTTTATGTCCCAAATGTAAAAACTGAATAAGGCAATTCTATAAACTATAGCTATGCCAGACTGCATTATGTTTATTTTATACACACAGGATTAACGCGGTGTCGAACGGACAAGTCCATGGTGATAGTTATAGCGAAGGATGCCTGGGTCAAACAGGTAAGCAGCTAGTGCCAGTCACCTGGCATTGATTTAGAGCACTTTGAGTTAAAAGTACAAAACAAAACAGAATATTGTGCTGGAGGGATGTGTAAAATAGAGTGCCTGCCCTCCTGAAGCCTGCAGCATAGTAGGGAAGTTATGGAGTGTGCCCAAACAGAACGGAGGGTGCTGAGTACACTGGGGTTAGTGTTGTGAGAGCTGCACAGACAGCAGGGGTCCTGACACTCAGAGGACCAGGAAGAAGAGCCAGCAGTTTCCTGAGCCATCACAAGCTGAAGATGCAGGCACTTGAAAAGTAATTAAACTT
>CM053596.1:46841605-46978464 GCA_028646575.1 Pseudocheirus occidentalis
GGGGGGAGCAGTACAAAATTCCTATACTGCCTTCCAGGAAGGTATGAGACAACTGCTTGGTACATACATCTCCACTCACATTTGTAGAATTCTTTGTTATTTTTAGTTAAATTGTAACAGACAGTCTCTGCCTTTGAATTTTCCAAAAGTTAGTATTACTTAGCAGTCTCTTTAATGTTTTACATTAAACTTTAAACAAAGCACCATCCTAGGCCTCAAGGTGTGCTTTCGTATATAGATCTTCTTTATAAAGGTAATTAGCACCAATGCTTGTTGATGATGATGGCGAAGATTTAAAAACATCAGTTACCTTTAGAAGAAATCTTTGCTGAATGTCAAAGGCTAATTATGTAGTGCTTGTTGAAAGTAGAAAAAAGGTCCATTTAAAATGTGCTCTTAAATTTGTACACTTAGGAAAAATTTTCTCACTTGGATATATTTTTCACCATAATTCCCACATTTCTACTACTTATTGTTTATTGCTACCATAATAGCATAATATCATAATAAAACTGGTAATATATAGAAATTTGAAATCTATTTGTATCAATAGAAAGATACTGGATTTTAGGGCACAGCTCTGTGTAAGGCCTGAGCCTTTGCAGTAATCAATCAGAACCCAGATTTCATGAATAATGGCATATTAATTCACACCTAGAATTTTATATTTGGGGCAGAAAGCCAGGAATTAATATATAACGTATCACTTCCTGCTATGCTTTATTGAGCTGTGATACCCATGGGCACTACTTTTATTAAATACTTGAGCTAATTAAGTCAAGAAGCTCATTTATCTCAGAATTCATTTTAGCTAGTCAAATGATTCCGTTTATTTTACTTTGTAATAAAGTATAGCAAATATTCATAAATATTACACAAGTGTGACTTAAAAGTTGATTGTCCTCATCTGTTGGTATAATTAGAATGCAGCACTCCTAAGTGCCAGCCAGCACTGCCCAATGTGAATTCATTTCACTATCCTAAAAGTGAAAGATGATGTCTTTAGATTCCCTCATCAATGAATCCAGATTCATTATGGGAGAGCATGAGGGAAAAGCTGCCTGCTAGACATTTTCCTTGCAAAAGAAATTTCAATTATATTTTACCACAGTGAATTCTTAAAGGAAATTATCTATTGGCCAGCCTGAAAGAATGCATGAGCCAGTATTTTTTGTGAAACATTGTTCACTCTTGACATTTCATGAGCAAGGTTAGGATGGGGGTGGAGTGAGTTTGGGAAAGTAAAGATACATTCAGACCTTGGAGTGTTCAAAAAAGCAAGACAGCTGACAGAATTGTGAAATTGAAATCCTAATTCTAAGGTCTTACAGTTTATTCATCCATTTTAATATAAAACATAATATATTTCCTCATAGCCTTTGACAGCCGATAGGTTTCTTTCCTCCCTTTCTTTCCCTCTTTTGGAATATGGCATTTGTGATCAGATCACAAACAAAATATAATTAGTATGTTAACAATTTTTTTAAGGTGCTCGAATTTGGCTGTTCATTGGATTTATGTTGGCCTTTGGATCTCTGATTGCATCTATGTGGATTCTCTTTGGAGGCTATGTTGTTAAAGGTAAAAGAAAACAGATTTTGGTACAGTTGATTTAGAAGCAGTACCTGGGCCAAGTGTTTTATTAGGTTTTGTTTTAATTCAAAAATTGCCATTAAGCTCTTAGGGTGTCAGCATTCTTTCTGGGTGTTTTCTTTGTGGATGAAGCTTTGAAAAGACAAGCCCTTTTATCTGTAGGATAATTTTCAGTCCCCTCTGCCCTAGATCCTGCTTCCCTGCCTCCTCTAACTCATCATATTCAGCCTCCCTGAAAAATACCCCCCCCCCCCATACACACATATAGCAGTTTTAACTTCCTTTTGAATGGGTGATTGAGTCTTTTTTACAGCCCACAAGTTGAAATCCTAGGTCTCCTGATGTGTTCCTTTGTACACCAAAGACATCCTCTGGTTGTGACTGAAGGTTCTTCCTGAGGGGTCTCAGAAACAAAGTCTTGTTTTTCTCCCCTCCTCTTTCCCTCCCTTGCCCCCAATTCCTCTGATTTTTATGTGGACATGCCACAGATCTGCTCAAAACCTCAGCCCAGTGTCCCTACAGTTACTCCTCAAAATGCTATTTGCCAAAATCCTAAAAAGGCAAAAACATTATTTATTACTACCCCTCTTCTATGGGAAAAGATGGGGTGGGCATGAGGAATATTGTCCCAAAGTGGATAGGGCACTGGGACTGTGGTTTCATTGGATTCTCTGCCCGTGCAGGTCAGCACCTTCTAAGTGACTTAGGCTCTTCCCAGTGCTTAGAGCTCTCAGGCAAAGGCTGCCCAGAGTCACACAGCCAGCTACGGTTAGAACTAGCACTTGAACCCAGGGCTTTATGGCTGCAGTGCTGCCTCCCTTTCCCAGGACAGTGTCCATTTTTTGAGGCCAGAAACTTTCTTTGTATCCTCAGCTCCTTGTACATGCCTGGCACCATGTTTGTTGGCACTTTTTTAAAAATTGAGTTTGTTCCATTTCTTGCTTGATTCTTAAAAGCCCAGGGTTTGTTTAAATTCCTTTTACCTCATTTCAAGTGAAAAGTCCTTAAGTGCTGAGCTCTAGATACCACATTTCATTTTCTATACCCTTGTCTTTCTCTCCTCAGCTTAGAGAACTTGAGGATATTCATGTAAACAGTTTTAAAGCCAGGAAGCCTAGTGTTGTGTTTTCCTGACTGTTAGCATCCAGGTGAGCTCTGATGAGAGCAGCAGATCACTGAGCCTAAAGGCTCTACTTTAGCTGGTCCTTTTACTGTTCCAGAATGAACCTGGACTGGGAGCTGGACCAGTCCTCCCACAGGTCTGTTAATAAAATGGGTTCCAGTCAGATACACTGAAAATTATTCTGCAGGACAGATGGGGTAGCTGAGCTTTCATGTAGCCATTCTGTTTTTCTCTTTTTAAGTATGCCAGTTAGGAGATAATTACTGAAAGCATGTGGAGCTAAAACTTTAGAAGAATTTAAACTGAAAAAACCAGGACAGATCATGCCATGTGATTACAACAAACTTGGTATTTCCAATATTTCAGAAACTACAGATAGTTGACAATTTAAACTACAAGGAATTTATTGTAAATTATTTTCTTTTCAAATCAGAAAAACCAATAGTGTACCCTGGAATTGCTGTTTTTTTCCAGAATGCCTTTATCTTTTTTGGGTAAGTCTGTGTCTAATTGTCTATTTCTTCTGTCTTTTTAAAATGTCTATATTATGTCATTTGTTATAATTGCACCTTTAATTTACCCTCCTGAGAAAATGAGAAACCTGTGGGAGGACAATGTTGTCTGCATCCCCTCCATTTAACAGACTTGGCTGGCCTGTCTTAGGCAGCGTTTCTGTAGTGTAAGCTCCTCTAGGACAGATTGGGTCATTGCTATAGCCTCTTCAGCACCAAGCATAGTATTTTGCTTTTAGGGGGCATCAGTAAATGTTTGTTGAACTGAGTATATGAATTCTTACTTCATTTACGGAAGAGTAACAAACAAGCTTACTTTCCATAGTAGTCTAGACTATCTTGATTGTATCTTTATTGCCTGCTCATCCTGTGAGATTCACTTTGTCTTGTCCAAATTGTAAAGACCCTAACCTGATGCCATCAGAGCTTGCCAGAGGGACATGTGAGGCTGCTATCATGGGAAAGGCAGGATGGAACAGGAAGGAAATCACCTCCCCAGACTCCCCTAATTGGAAACCACTGAGCCTTTGATTGAAAGACTGTCAATCACACATAATGAAAGAATAGTTTCTGGATGTTTTGTGTTCAGGTGTAATGGTAATTTCACTAGGTCCAGAATAGCAGGGAAAATTAGGGAGGGGAGAGCCCTGTTCTGGTATTTTTTTTATTGACATCCCAGTTAGTAGGAGTTTGTAACATTTAGTCCTCATGAAACGCCAGGGCTTTTAATAAAAATGTCAGTTTGACTCCGTTACCACTCTAAGACACTCATTGCCCATGTGCTCTCATCATCAAAAATAATTTTTTTAAATTAAAAAGACAAAATAAAATACCTTCTGTGCAGCCTTTACGTTCTAGAACCTTGAATAAGAGAGAACTTTTAAAGCCACCTTGACACCTATTTAAAATACTAATTGGTTGCTGTAAAATAGCCTGTTTACTAGGAGCTCTCACCCCTATTTAATTCATTCCTTCAGGCATTTGAGCATTTTTGATGCAGTCTATCTGCCTCTGTTAAAAAAGCCTAGGCACCCAGATTGAGGCAAGATGTAAAAAGAATCTTCTTGGGGATCTTTTTGGAGATTCCATCCCAGGATTTCCTGACAAATGGAGACTCCCACCACTCTCCCACCTAAAGAGTAGCTATGTCTTTTATGTCAGTGGAAGCTCCAGATCTGAATGGAATAATAGATTGAAGTTCAACAGTTGTCATCATCATTACTGACATTTACATTAGCAGTTTACATGCAAGGTCTCCCCTGTTCCTCACCACAGGCCTATGAGCTAAATTCTACAAGTATGGTTGTCCTCATTGTGCTCACAAGGAGATAACTAATCTATGTGAGGGACGGAACTGGAACTCTGATCTTCTGACTCCAGGCCAACTCACACCTGCCTGTTTGTAAAAGCACAAAGGCCAGAGTTCTACTCAGTTGACTAATGCTAGCCCTTCTTGAAGAGCCGGTACTCCATGGCTGATAAAACCATGATCACCTTTGAAAAAATCATTTCTAAAAATCACTGTCAGAGGCATGTTGGCACAGGCCGTTTTGGAAACAACCTCTTTGGAAATTATTTTCAGCTTCCTTCTCATAACTGGGTAGAGGGGCTGGTAGAGGGAGCACACTGGGAACTAATTGACAAGTGTTTGTATTTATGGCTTCTCTTCATTTGGAATAGAGGCTTAAATCTCTTTAGTTTTGAAGGAAGGGTATTAGGTAGCTATCATCTGACATGAGCGTAATGCTCTTGGCTCCCTCCCAGGTAAGCAGAGGATAGTGAAAAGAGCACTGAATTTGGATTCTGAGAACTTGGGACAGCTCTGCCATCTGCTCCCCATGCAGACAAGTTATTTAATCTCAAGAGGCCACCATTTTTTTATGTGAAACGAGGAGGTTAGATCAAAGATTTTCTAGATTCCTTCCCACTCTTAAACTCTTTGGCAGTCTGATTTCTGTTTGGAAGGACTCTAAGAGTCTTGGGGGAGGTAGAGGCTTTAAAAGGCAGCTAAAAGTTAAAGCTTTGAGGACCCTTGCAGATGATCTCATCTAACCTCCTCATTTGTCAAGAGAAAAATAAAGCCCTGATGAAAAGATGTGACTTGTTCAAGGTCACATTGCCACTTAGTGGCAAAGCCAGGACTAAAATCTATGTCTTCTAATTTCCAGTCCAGAACTCTGATCCCCTAAGCTTCTGAAACAGATCTGATCACTTGCTTAAGTTAGCCGAATGAATGAGTTGGAAACCATTTGGTTGTTTTCTCATTAGCCACTATTGTGCTTATGAACTCCAGTGACTAAGCAGGCTTTAGGGGCATGCCACTGGCTAATTGAAGTGGGAGAATTTGACATTACTTGGCATCAATGTGCAGTATGAAAGAGTAATAAGATAACATTCTGAAATGTAAAAAAACAGGGTTCAAAAATCACTTGTAGCTCCCACTTTAAATCAGAGCTAGCTGAAACTATCAAAGTGACCCTCTGGTAGAGTATGGAGGATCTAAGTGTATCACCCTTGAGCCAAAAGATCCCCACCAAGAAACTAGCAGTCACCAATTTCAGCTCATGTGTTCTGTCCATAGAAGCATCAAGCTTTCTTTACCGTGTTACTCTTAGGATCACTACCTCAATATGGCCTGAAGAGCCAAGAGCTGTCAGAGACACCTTACATCCCACCCACATCCCCCCCATCTTCCCTTCTCCCAGTGCCAGTGTAACCCCTCGTGGGCAGAGATTGCATCCTAACTAAAGATGAAGTGCCTTCCTTAGAAAACAGGCTTGGCATTTTTTCACTGGTGACTACAATGTGGACATGTTGATATATGTAACTGTTCCTCTGGTGAACTCATTTTCTCTGTTGGGCTGTGAGCCTCTTGTGGACAAGGACTGTCTCAGGCATCTTTGTTCCCTCCAGTACATGAGGTTTTGTGCATAATAAATAAAACAATGCTATGGTTTTTGTACTGAAACAGTCTGAACAGAGTAAATAAAGTTAGAGTCACACTTATTACATCAAGTGAAACAGACTTAAAAGGTAATACTTTGGGTTTGTTGTTGTTATTGTTAAATACCTTTTTTAAAGGGACCCGCACCTTTACTGTGCTCAGACCTCCAAGTGATAGATGTTACAGTTGAGCCTTCCTTAAGAATTTGGATTAAAAGTAGGGAATCTCTGTATCTTGAATTTACTGTCCCTTTTCCTGAACTCAAGCACTCAAATCACGTTTTCTTCCTTCTGTTAACAGAGGCCTGGTCTTTAAGTTCGGCCGCACTGAAGACTTATGGCAGTGAAGAGGCCTGGTTTCCCTCAGAGCCCCCGCTTGGCACTCACGTTGGGTTTTGTCTTTATAACTCACTCCCAATCTTTTTGTAATACCATTTTATAAACTTTGCTAAATGTCCTCTTGGGTAAAAAGTGACAAGTTGATAGAAAAAAAAGTGATGTTAGAAGAAGCTCAGTTACAGAGCGCTCTAAAATCATGAACTTGGGAGGGTTACGTGTGTGTGTCGTCCTGTCGAGCTGCATGAGTACTCGATTCAGTCATGAAGTGTTAATGAAAAATATGTCACCAAAGTGACTTTGGCCCGGTTCTGTCAGGATGTAACTTGTTTTAGATAGTGAGTGAAAGAACAATCTAGGGGAAGAAATTGTGCGTGCAGATGTGTTTGGTATCATGTCTGAGATCCCAAATTACAATTAAAAGATGCTTTAAAAGATTTAATATATTTATTTAAATGTGGTATCTTCTGTGTCAAATATTAAATGGAATATCTAAACATTTCCTTGTTTTATAAAGCTATCCGGTGGTCAGAACTCTTTCTCGCTGTAGTTTATCTTTCATTTATTCAGTCCTCAAAAGAAATTAAGTCACTGAAGGTTAGAGCTGGACAAGACCTTATTGTATAAAATATTAGAAAGGGAACGTCCCCCAAAACAGAGGCTGAAAGAGTGGGAAGGGACCCGCACGACATTCTAGTCATCAGAGCCGAGATTTAGATCTTGAAGAGCTCTGAGGGTCCATCCTCTAGTCTATTCCCTCCCCCATTTTTAGGCGAGAGAATTGAGGCTCAGGGAGGATGTAAGTGATTTGCTGCATTTAGGGAGTAAGAATCAAGTGGGATTTGAATCCAGGCCCTCTGAGAACAGTCTGTGCTCTTTGCTTGTGCCATGCTGCCACGTGCCCCCCCACCATGCCCCTTATTCATTAGCGGAAACTATGGCGCAAAGATGTGCCTAGGCAGGGCTGGTGGTGTCCAAGCTGGGACTTGAACCCAACCTAGGCTTCTGACGCCAAGAACGTCCCTCTTCTCATAATACCACACTGACTTTCAAATTGTTGTTGATTGATTCAAAGGGATTTTATGTGAAAATATCCACCTTTAGGATTATCTGTCTAATGTATCTTATAAAACTAGGTTCTCTGCGTCTCACCCAGGCAGAGATCAGCAGTGACTGATGATGGGCACAGAAGCTTTAACCTCTTGTTTTTCCAGCCTGGCCTGGTTTGCCCCTCCATAAGCACCTAGGCAGTCTGCTGTCCACTCACCGTATCAGTGCTGGACTTAGCAGTGAGCCACAACACAGCATTCCCAGACTCATTCAATCCACCTGCTTCAGGCTCCCTGGCAGCAGGAACAACTGCTGCCCTGCCGCCCCTCCTTCTCTCCTTCCCCTTTCTTCTGCCCTTCCCCCTTCTTTTCCCCTTCCCCCTCTTCCCTTTTCCTCTCCTCCCCGTCCCCCCTTAGGATGACCAAAGAGTGGAAAGGGGAGAGAACAGTCAGAGGTGTATTCACCAACTTGGCTCTTCACACTCTTGCCACAACAATTTTGCAGCCATTTGAAAAATGAAACTAATGCATCTATGAGACCAAGAAGTGGTAAAGGTTTCTGTGACTCCAAATGCATCCTGGCCGAAAAGGAAAAAAAAAATAGAAGGGACTGGATCTTAGAATCCTAACTCAAGTGCAACACTCTTGTTCAGCAATGGAATTGGATTGTACAATTTAATTTGCTTTTATGAAGTTAGAATCACTGCAATAGCAACTATAATTATCAACTTTAACTCAAGGCAGGTTTTCAGTCTGATCCTCCTGGGAACTACTTTTTAAAATCTAGAACGTTTGAACCAGAAAAGCCTCTAGAACATAGAACATCCTGTAGTGAAAGAGATCTTCGATCTTTCAAACATGGAATTTTAGAGCCAGAGGAGGCCCCAGAGATCACTTTGTACAGTCCCCTCATTTTACAAAGAAGGGTCACCTAAAGACCCAGACAGGAATAGTGACTTGCCCATGGTCATACCGCAAGTAGATGGCAAGGTCAGGACTAGAATCTAGAATTCCTGCCTGCTAGTAGAGTGCTTTGGTTCTCAAGGTCATAAGAAAAGGCCTAACTTATTAAGGTAACTTTTTGTTGTTTTGTTTTTAATCCTGACCTAATCCTCCCACCCATTAATCTCTCCAGCCATCTTCTATCTTCCCACTGCCCTCCTCCCCACCCCCAATTCTCCTCTTGGCCAAGGTAAACTCTTAGAACATAAATCGATTTTAACAGCCTAAATTATACCTACTTAGCTAACCAGATTTTTTATAAACTATTGTGGCTTAAACATACAAGAGTTTTTAGTTTTATTAGTATCAAAAACATATCCAGCCATGTTTCTTCATACATTTGTTAGAAGGAGGAAGGAATAATGGTGATTTTCTTTGGCATTCAACTGGCCTTCCATTTCTTGAGTCCGTTGGCTTAAAACCCAACAGCCAAATGGGGAAACTATAAAGGAAAGAAAAAAAGTGAATGGGTATTTTCCTTCTCATGTATGTCCGTAATGCAGGCAGTTGGATCTATTTTGATATACTGTGACCTAAATGAAGTACCTTGACCTTTTCTGACCAGATGCCCACTGTCTCAGCTTGGTATTATTAGATGATGACCCACTCCCTCCACTGTGCCCCCAGCACTGCACCAGCCAGTCTGAAATGAGGGGTATCAGACCACAGAGAGGCAACACCAGCATTATACATGGTCCCCCAGGCTGTCAGAACTGGCAGGGTCTTTAGGACATAGAATGTTGGTGCTGGAAGGGGAAAAATCTTATAGAACCCTTCTCATAATCATGTTTTAAATGTATAAAATACATAGAATTACAAAGAAAGCCAACCATATAAAAATAGTTTATTTCTAAAAAATTTTTTTAAACGTTTATGAACTTGTGATTAAGAACCCCTGATCTAGACTGATCTTATTTTACATAATTATATAAACTGTTCATTTTCCATATAAGGAAAGTGAGGCCCACAGGAAAAGTGGCTTGGCAAGGGGCCAGTTCATGGAAGGGCCAGGCCTCTTGCCTCCCTTCCTCATCACCACCACCCGGCATGGAGGCAGTACCACTTCCTGTTTCCTGGGCAATGGCCCTGTTCTGTCATCCTGGTGTTCGTGCTTTTCCCGGAAGCCATATTGTGAGAGCTGGCAATTCACAGAAGAGCAGCTAGAGTCTGGACACATTCTGTTTTCGTGCCAGAGTAGGAGCAGTTATTTATACTCCTTAGCAAGAACATTGTTTCCAAATAGACTGCAAGTGCATATTCAGAAGCTGCAGAATGCTGTTATTCTTTCAGAGAATTTTAAAGATGGGATGTTCCAGGCCTGGCCTGGCCTGTTCTCTCCCACCATGGAAAGTCGATGGGAAAAAAACAAAACAAAGCATGACGGAATGGGAAAAGATCATTGGCTTTGGAGTCTAGGGACTGGGTCTTGAGTCTCAGCCATGCTGTATAACTTTAGACCTCACTTTCCTCTTCTGGCTGGAGTAGATTATCTCTAAGGGCCCTTTAGGTCTAACCATCTGTCCTTGCCACTGCACCAAGTCATCAAGCATTTATCAAGCCCCAATGTGCCAGGCACTGTGCTAAGCTCTGGGGCTTCAAAGACAGTCAAGGAGCTCATGGGAGAGACTATGTTCAAACACCTATGTACATAACACCATGTATACAGGATAAATTGGAGATTAGGGGCAGGCTTTTGCAGAAGACAGGATTTTAGTTGAGACTTGAGGAAAAGAAGCTAAAGAGGTAGAGATGAGAGAGAATTCCAGGCACTGGAGACACTGGAGTGCAAATCCGAGAGGGAAGGTCTTGTTTGGGGTCAGCGAAGAGACCAGTGTCAGAGGATAGCAGAGTGGGGTGGGCAGAGAGGCAGGAGCTGGGAAGAGTAAAGCACAGAAAGGCTCGAAAAGGTAGGAAGGGCCCAGGTTGTGAAGGGCTTTGAGTATCAAGGAAAGGATTCTGTATTTGATCCTGGAGGCAAAGGAGAACCACTAAAGTTTATTGGGGTGCCCTGATCAGCTGTGCTTTAGGATGGAGTGGAGTGGGGAGAGACTTGGGGCAGAGAAACAGACCAGCAGGCTATTGCCATAGGAGGGAGGGAAGAGAAGGGAATATACATTTATTAAGCACCTACTGTGTGCCTGTACTAAGTGCTTACAGAGTTCCAATCTGGCCTCCCACCCTTACTATGTGACCTGGGCAAGTCACTTAACCTGTTTGTCTCAGTTTCTGCTAAGTGAGTATAATAATAGCACCTACCAGGGTAACTGTGAGGATCAAAGGAGCTGATACTTATAATAATAACAGGTATAGAATTGGGAGTTCTTAGTATGGGCACAGTCACCTCTCAGGGATCCACTCTGCTGGACAATCAACATGGGGTATGGCAAATTCCTACAGAGAGGTCACTTCTCATGCCTGGAACTGAACACACAATTTGGAATGTTTCTTATTGTCTTCGGAGGACTCTTAGCTCTGCAGCAGGAGGAGCTGCCTGGAGTGACCCACTACCTACCTAACCCAGGCACATTTCAGATTGCAGCTGACTAGCTGGTTCTGCTTTAGAAGGAAATTTAAAAGACCAACTTCCAAACAAGGCTATGTTGTGTGTTCCTGTCTCTCCTATCCTTCGCCATTCTTCGGGCTGGCCAGTGCCCATAATTCAAGTCCTCTTCACCTCTTACCTGGAGGACAGGTACACATTTGTTTTATTGTGCTTCTCAGATACTGCATTTTGTATAAACTGAAGGTTTGGGGCAACCCTGTGTCGAGCAAGTCTGTTGGTGCTGTTTTCCCAACAGCATGTGCTCACATGGTTTCTCTGTATCATGTTTTGATAATTCTCACAATATTTCAGACTTTTTCATTATTACTTTATCTACCACGGTGGTCTGTTATCAGTGATCTTTGATGTTACTGTTGTACTTGTTTTGGGGCATCACAAACTGTGCTCTTATAAGACTGAACTTAATCGATAAATGGTGTATGTGTTCTGCTCAAAACCGCTCCTTCCAGTCTCTCTCCCTCTGTTCAAGTTTCCCTAGTCCCCGAGATACAACAATATTGAAATCTAGGCTAATTAATAACCCTGCAATGGTGTTCAAGGGAAAGGAGTCAATTGATGAGATGTGGAAAACTTCAGCTTTGTCTTATTTTAAGAAATTGTCACAGACACCCTCACGTTCAGCGGCCCCCACCCTGATCAGTCAGTAGCCACTGATATCGAGGCAAGACCTTCCACCAGCAAAAAAGATGAGGACTCACTAACGTCTCAGATCACGGTTAGCATCTTGTATCAATAGAGTATTTTTTAAATTAAGGTACGTACATTGGGGTTTTTTTAAGACATAATACTACAGCACACTTAATAGATTATAACAATTTAAACATAACTTTTACACACACTAGAAGATGAAAAAATTTACGTGACTTTATTGCAATATTTGCTTTATTGCTTTGTTACAGTGATCAGGAACTGAACACACAATTATCTCCTAGGCATGCCTGTATTCTAATAGTCTCCTGATCACTCTCCCAGCTTCCAGTGTCCCATCCTCACCTCACAATCCATTTTCCACACAGCTGCCTATGCATTGCAACCCAGCATTTATTAAGCTACTATTGTATGCTGAACACAGTGCTAGATGTTGGAGACACAAAGGAAAAACCAACCAAACCAGGCCCTGAGGGGAGCTGGGAGGGAGCTGGGGTAGAACAGAGACAGAATGTATAAGTAAAAGTGCAAACAGCTCTATGCAAAGAAGATACATACAGGATAACTTGAAGATAATCAACACAGGGAAGGCACTAGTGTGAATTGTCTAAGAGGATTTGATCAGAGGAAATGCTTATTGATTGACTAACTGAAGGAAACCCAAAAGAAGTTTCATTTGCAAGTTAACGACTATTCACCAACTAGGGTAACAGTGGGATCTTTATAGATTTAACCCTTTCTCCCTCCCAATCCCATCTTTTTATTTATTCTCATGAGCTTCATAAAAATAGATATACCTAGAAAGCCCAAGGGCAGCTAAGTGATGCAGTGGACAGAGTACCAGCCCTGGAGTCATGAAGACCTGAGTTTAAATGAGGCATCAAAAACTAGCCATGTGACCCTGGACAAGTCATTTCACCCGTTTGCCTCCATTTTCTCATCTGTAAAATGAGCTGGAGAAGGAAATAGCAAAACTGCTCTAGTGTCTTTGCCGAGAAAACCCCAAATGGGGCCACAGAGAGTCAGACACGACCGAAATGACTGAATAACAACCAAGAGGTCCCAAATTGGGGATCTGCTTAGATTATGACTCATAAAATGTTAAAGCTACTGTTCCAGCCTTGGAACAAAGACTGTTAAAAGACAAGGTTAGAGAAGGAAAGGACCTAGAACAGAAAATGCAAAAGGAAAAAAAACAAGTCAGAGCTAGACATGGGGACACAGAATGTTAAAACTGGAAGGGCCCTTAGTAAGCAGAGCACTAAAACTGGAATAGACCTTAGGATGTCAGAGCTGGGAGAAAACTTGGGAAATAGGACCTGAGAACATAGATTCTATGCTATAGAAGGATGGCCCAGAGACAACACAAATGACCCATTAAAAGTGACTGGGATGCGGCAGCTAGGTGATGCAGTAGACAGAGTATTGGCCCTAAAGGCAAGGATGACCTGAGTTCAAATCTAACCTCAGATACTAAACTGTGTGACCCTGGGGAAGGTCACCTAAGCCTGATTGCCCCCCCAAAAAAGTGACTGGGGCCCCCAGACATAGGAGATGGAGAGAGAAGGACTTACCTCCCAGAAAGCCTGGTCATCAAAGTATTTAGCTGCAGGTGGTGCCTTCCATAGGTTGAGACGTAAAATTAAGCCTGTTTAAGAATACATACCAAAAGGTTAGCCATTGCTTCGATGGAGTTTCATATCTGTCCTCTCTAGATCAGTTGGACTATTGAAATCCCCTAGATGGCGCCTTGGTGGGGGGGCCCCATTTCCTACTGTCAGGTGTCCTAGGAAGAAGCCCTGGTTTTTGTAGGTTGGGGCTAATTGCTTCTAAAAGGAGCTGGCAAAGGCAATTGTCTAAGAGGATTTGAATTACACCAAAAGGACTTTGGAAGTTGTATATCTGACACCCTTCCAAGTACAAGATACAAAAAGTTCTTTTGAGAGGATGGGCTATTTACAAGTTGACCCATTTAAAAGACAAGACATTTAAATGAAGCTACTTTATCCGCAGCTTCTTTACTGAATCTGGGAGCTGAACTGTACCCGAGATCTCAAACCTTCCCCTAGGGTGGCCTCGAGGCCACGTATGACCCTTTAGGCTAGGGCCTCAAATGTCAAAGGACTACACTTGAGAACCTGGAGGGCCACATATGGCCTCAAGGCCACAGGCTCCTCATACCTGCTAGGGGTTGGTTGTGACCCCTTTGGGGGTTGAACGACCCTTTCACAGGGGTCACCTAAGACCACCAGAAAACACATACTTCTGATGGTCTTAGGAATCAAGACACTGCTCCTCTATCCGTCTCCAGGTGGGTCTGCCCACATGCAGATAAAGGGTGGCCACATTAGGAAGGTTGAGAACCACTGTGCTAGACCTTCATCTTAGCTCCTACATAGCTGTTTGTAAATATTCCGTAGAGACCACCCGTCTTACCCCTCCAGAGGTGCTCCTCCAACCCTTTAGACTCCCCAGGACGCCACTGAAATACCAGGCCCTTTCCTCATTGCCTTCCTGGTGGGTCACCTCCTTTCCTAGTCATATGTATTTTCTCTGCCATCATTTGTGCTCCTTCTCTGAGAGAAGGTACCCTGGGTGAAGTACTCCCTCCACTTACACCAGCTCTCCATCTCTCCATTGTTCATAGGGTCTAACAAGCACAGGCTTTAGAGCCAGAAGGGGCCTTCATGAGCTCACGAGCTGTGGGCTTGCTGCTCAAAGCCTGTCACCCACAAGAAGCCTTCCCCAGTCCCTTTTCATCTTAGTGCCTTCTCTGTTAATTTTCTCCCAATTGTCACGTCATACCTTGTTCATATAGAGCTGTGTGCATGTAGTTTCACCTGCTAACTGTGAGCTCCTTGAGAGCAGGGACTGTTTGCCTTCATATCCCCAGTACCCGGTATGTAGTAGGGGCTTAATAAATGCCGGTGGGTGGACTCGATAGTAGATCTTGAGCTGGAAGGTCACCTTAGAGGTCACCTAGCTCAGTGGTTCCCATTTAATGGTTCATGAACCCCCAGAGGATGGTCTGAGGGATTCACTCTAACATTCCTTCATGGGGAGCCCTTTTGAAGCCCCTTCCACTGTACTGGGCACTTTAAAAGTGTTTTCTCATTTGATCTTCACAGTAATCCAGAAGGGAGCGACCATTATTATCTTTTTGACACATGAGGAAACTGAGGCAGATAGCTGAAGTGAATTACCTGGGATCACACAGCCAATAAAAATCAGAAGCCAGATTAGAACTCAGGTCTTCCCAACTCCTGGCCCAGTGCTCTCTATGCTGCACCACCTAGTTGCTTCTTTATAAATCAGATCACGATGCCATACCGAACCTTATTGAGTCCCATCACCTAGAACAGTGGTTCTCAACCTGTGGGTCATGACCCCTTTGGGGGTCAAACAACCCTTTCACAGGGGTCACCTAAGACCATCAGAAAACACATCCTTCTGATGGTCTTAGGAACCAAGACACTGCTCCTCTATCCGTCTCCAGGCGGGTTTGCCCACAAAGGGTCACAGCATTAGGAAGGTTGAAAACCACTGACCTAGAACAACCTTCGCCCTCTTTGTTTTCAATAACCTGAGCTACAGAGATTCCATTTAAACCTTATATGAGAAGAGAAAAGGTTTCTAAAGAACTTGCTTCCTGCCCTGCCACTCCTACAGTCTCAGGTTGGTTACCCTTATCTCATTTCCCAGGTTTCCAAAACCTGTTGTTTTCCCAGAAATTCAGTGACCATTCTCACATGAACTGGCTCCATTGTGTGAATTGATTGGATTCACCTTTAGCCTGCTGGTCTCCTCCAGGTCTGGGTAAGGGACACATTCCTTAAACAAATTAGCAAGTATTCCACAAATGGAACGGCATTTGTTCTGTTCCATCATAAGTGAATTTGGCATACACAAACATTTGTTAAGGACCTACTTTGTAGAGAGAACCATGCCAAGAGATGGGGGACATCAGTTTTAGACAAGGCACTGTCCCTGCCCTCACAAGACTCACAATCTGGGCAGTTAAAGCTAAATCCTTCAAATATTGTCTCCCTCCCAGTCCCCAAAAGTGGTCTCAGTTATTTAGGGCTATCTACAATGTATGTGTCTCAAGTAACTGCCTCATCAAACAGAGGCTATCAAAGAGAGTTTTAGCCTTTCCACAGGTGTCTCAGGGACAATGAATATTCATCTTATGAATATTCATTATTGTGGTGCCTCTGAGGGAGAAGACCTGAGTTCTCAGTCCCTGCTCTCCAAGTTTTCGAACTATGATCTTAGTCTAGTTGCCAGATTCTAGGATTTAGATCTGGAAGAGATCTCCTACCTCTCACCTTCTCAGATCCTCCCCAGTTTTTAACTCTCTCTCTCCTCCCTTCCTCTCTCTCTCTCCTCTTTCTCTCTATGTCTCTGTCTCTCCTCTCTCTCTCCTCCCTTCCTCTCTTCCTCTCTCTCTCTCTCTCTCTCCTCTCTCTCTCTCTCTGTCTCTCCTCTCTCTCTCCTCTCTCTCTTTCTCTCTCTCCACTTTTTACAAACTTGGAATGTAAGCTCCTTGAGGGTAAACTATGTCATTGTTAGTTTTGAATCCTCATCAACCTCCCCCCACCCCTAGACTTTTTTTGTACAAAGCCTAAGAATTTACTGACATAAGGAACTCCTCTGGATTATGACCTATAATCTTAGAGGATTGCCTAGCACACAGTGGGCACTTAATAAATGTTTGCTAAATTAAATTGAATCTCAAAGTTGACCTAAATCTAATCCCCTCACTACAAATGAAGAAACAAGCTTCAGAATGTCCAATGACTTGCTTACAGCCACAAAGGTCAACAAGTCAGGTGGACGAACATTGATGAAGCATCTACTTTAGTGAACCAGGCCTTATGCTAAGCACTAGTAGCCAGTAACAGAACCAAAACTAGAACTCAGGTCCTCTAACTCTAAATCCAATCACTTAACTTCTAATTGCTGAAGGCAGCTAGGGGCATAGTAGATAGAACAGCAGGCCTGGAATCAGGAGGAATGGAGTTCAAATCCAGCCTCAGACACTTACTAACTTTGTGACCCTGGGCAAGTCACCTAACCCTGTTTGCCCCAGTTTCCTCAACTATAAAATGGTGATAATAAATAAGCACCTACCTTCCATCATTGTTATAAAGATCAAATGAAATATTTCAAAGCACCTGGCGCATAGTAGGTTTGTTTTTTCTCTGGGTGCTGTTTTCTTCCCCTTTAAAGTGGGTTAATATCTGCATTATCAAATAAGCTAGCAAAGTGCTTTACAAGCCTTAGATCTGTGATCTCATAGCTGTAAAAGTCCCCTCCAGCAATGCAGATCACAGCCTATCCAGGCCTGCCTGTACTGGGTGACTCTAATCCATGCCCTCCCATAAGTTCAGCAGAAGAGGTTCACCCACCATACTGGAGGTCCTCATTTTCTCCAGAGAACACAAAGGTGCCAAAGTGGCTGGCCACCCTTCATCCTGGCCAGTTCATCTTCTCTTCCTGTCATACAATTCCTTGGTAACACTTCTGACATCTGTTCGTTGGGGTTCCACATTGGTTTTGTATTACAGCCTGTTCACCCTGACCTTGGACTCTTCCATTGCCCTTGGTGTATGATATTCATTGTTCATTCTTCAAAGACTGCTATATTCTATGTTCCATAAATCAACACCAGTAGAATGTTGGTGTTAAAAAAGATGGCCCCTTCCTTTCATGGGAAGCTTGGGGACATTAAAGGAATTTCTCTCTTTTTTTTTTTTCGGCTTTTTTTGGAAGGCAGTTGGGGTTAAGTGACTTGCCCAAAGTCATAAGGTTAGTAAGGGTGTCAAGAACTCAGGTCCTCCTGACTCCAGGGCCAGTGCTCTATTCACTGAGCCACCTAGTCTCCCCTAACAGAATTTCTCAAAGGCAATCCATACTACTCTCCTGTAGTGAATGCCAGTGTCTGCTGTCAGCATTTCTGCTGCTGCTGCTGCTACTGTAGTTATTACTATCCTTCCACCAAAGTTACATGTTTATGTCAATGTTATTATTATTCATTACTGTTTCTATCTTTCCACTAAAGCCCTATGCCGATGCTAGCGGTTGTTATTATGATTGCTGTTGTCATTGTTCTTAACATTATTCCTCTGTGGAAGTTCTATGGCTATGTCTCATCGTGTTGTAAAGGTACCCTTTTTCTCAAAAGCTTTATGAACTGAGTACGAGTCTCTGGTGATCCTGCCAAGCTGGGAAGGTTCTCCGCGTGGGCCTGGAAAGGTACCTACTTTCTTAAGGCCAGCCTAACTCAGTTCCAAGAAGTTTATCCCCAGAGTACTGGACTTTGGATAACATTTTTTGGTCACAGTAACTCATGAAGCTGTTTCCTCAGACATAAAAAAGGAGGAATTTTCTAGGGTGGAGGAAAGGCCTACCCCGATGGAATCATAAACCATTGAAAGGATTTTTAATTTTTATTCTTAATATTTTTCTTCCCTCAAAGCCTGCCTCTCGTATATTTAGAATTTTTGGCAGTGGTCTCCTGCTAGACAGCCAGTACCTATTTTCCCTGCACTATCCACAGTTAGAAGATGCCAACAAGATTGTGACTGTGGGACTCAGGAACCTTAAATGGGATAAGAGAGATGGCATAAGATGTGTATGACCAAGGGACTTTTCAAAAGGCAGCAGCAAAGCTCTTCCTCTCTTTACACCCATCAGGACTCTCATTTTCCCTCTTCCCAGGGTTTGAGCTGGCAGCATGCACTTAGTAGGTCGTCAGTCCTTTGGTCTGACCAATCCTATGATGGTGGGAGAAGACAAAGGAGAAGGAAGCTAACAAGCCCGTAACGGTATTGAGCAGCATGGACAGACGCGTGGAGGGGTTCAGATTCCTGGAGGGTGGCTCTAAACCTCCTAAGATGACTCAGAGAAAGATATTTGCCATGTTCTGCAGGGCATCTGGCTTATGTGGCCAGTGGCAGACTTATTTAACAGATGGCTAGGAGCTGAAAGCAGTTCCTAAGAGAATTGGTGAGACAAGTTTTCCTTCTCCTGTGATTCTGATATCAAATGGATTCTTGGAGTACTTCACTCCTGAGGTGTCCCAAAAGTCTTAGTGCATTGCAAGTATAAGAATCTATCACATTTACAGCTGCACTAAGACTTTTGGGACATTCTCTCTCTCTCTCTATATATATACACACATAAAAATAGGATATATAAAATATGTGCATGTATAATATACAATGATATATAAAATATAATACATAATAATATATTATAAATAACAACAATAATATACCATAAACATACACACAAGGCAAAATCAAGTTGAACTTTTTGAAAATAGAAGGAAAAAACCAGTGAGGGTGATACTGACCTGTCAGGACACCTCCTACCAAACCCATAGACATGAACAGACTAAGAGGGCCGACAAGACCTAGAACCTGAAAGCCAACCCTGAAGGAGACAAAGCAGATGCATTCAAATCATACTCAGATTTCAGGTAGCCTCCCATTTCTGTCAGTGACAAGAGAAGCATTGTGTGGGTTGTTGCTGCTGCTGATATGTAGGTAACCCATTAGGATTAGGGGCCTGGTGTAGGGTAAGGAGGGAGCTGGCATTTTGACATTTTCCATCCCAGAAGCTAACAGTGATCAGGACTTGGGGAGGGGGTATTCCTATCAGGGCAACCACCAGAGTTTCTGATTTTATTCTGCTGTTGACAAGCTCCTGTTTTTAGATGAGTGTGTGTGTGTGTGTGTGCGTGCGCGTGTGTCTGTGTGCGTGCCTGTGTGTTAGACATAGTTCATGACTAGTAAGAGTCTGAGGCAAGATTCAAAACCAGGGCTCCTAATTCCAAGACCAGAGCCCTGGCTTTGAATCTTGCCTCAGATTCTTACTAGTTCTGTAACCTCAGAGTCGCAGTTTACTCCTTTTTAAAATGGGGGTAATAATTCTTGCCTCTCCTGCTTTGAGGTCATTATGAAGATAATCACTTTACTATCCTTAAAATGCTTTAGAAATTCAAGCTGTTGTTATGTTGGTGTTGGAATGAATCTTTATGATTAAACAATCACTAGCTCAACTCCCTCATCTCACAGAGGAGAGGGAAAATAATTTGCCCAAGGTCACACAGCTATTAAGTGTCTAGGGCAGGATTTGAACCTAGGTCTTCCTAATTCCAGGTTTTGTTCTCTTCTCCTTGCACCAGGCTGCCTTACGTGGACAAATTCCCTTCCAATTCTCAAACCCAAGATTCTATGATCCTGTAGATTTTCAAGTTCATAAAACAGTTCTCATTCTCTGGGCCCAGCTGTGCTTTACCCCTGAGTGGAGCATCTGGAAAGAAGATCCAAAGGACCTACCTGGAGAAGTTGGTCCAGCTAGCTTGCTCAATCTCCAACAGAATGTACGTTAGCCCTCCCAGCAGCGCGGGCAGTCCAAAGGTAGAATGAACTTCACAAGTGTCATGAAGCCCAATGACCTGATTAAAACATTCCTAGGAAGAGAAAAATGAAGGATAGATCTCTGGTGAAAGGAGAGAGTCTTGCCTTACCTAGTCACATCTCCTTAGACCAATGGTTCTCAATCTGTGGGTCGTGACCCCTTTCTGGGTCGATGACCCTTTCACAGGGGTCACAGGGGTCGCCTAAGACCACTGGAAACTCCATCTGTTTCCAGGCGGGCCCGCCCACATGCAGATCCACCCACATGCAAATATTAAAGGGTCAGGGCATTAGGAAAGTTGAGAACCACTGCCTTAGACTCATAGATTCATTTGGACTCCCAGTAAGACTCCCTGCCTAAATTTAACCTTCTCTCCCCCCAGTCTGTTCTGGACACACAGCCTGAGAGGTTTTCTGGCTCCTCAGAGGTGATCGTGTCACTCATTCCTCTGAACAAACACCTTCAATGGCTCCCCAGTTCCTACTTTATTAAACAGACAGACTCCTGATATAAAGCAAAGTAAACAGAACTAGGAAAACGTTACAGCCATGGAAATGGAAAGAATAAGGAGGAAGCCGTGGTTATTTCAATGCTTTAAAATTAGGACTATGCATAATCAATAGCCTATCGCTTGCTTTCTCATGGGGTGGTAAGGAGAGAATTGAAACTCAAATTTTTAAAAAATGAATGTTAATAATTTTTACATATAATTGGGAAATACTTCACAAAATAAATACAAATACATTTTTTAAAAGTATGACCAAGTTTGGTCCTGGAGAAGAGCTATAAGAAGCAACTCCCTCACACTATTTGCAGAGGGAAGGGACCCCAAGTACTTCTTACATCAGCCTTTTTTCCCATATATTAGTAGGTTTCACTGAATAGTTATTTCTGCTTTTTAAATTTTTTGTAATAAAGGCTAGCTCTCTGGGAAAGGGAGGGGAATGGAGCACATTGAGAAATGTAGGTATCAATAAAAATTTAATTTTTCAAAAACTTGAAAGTACTCCAAAAAGTAAACATGCATTTTTCTTACTCTGGTATACATGGCCTTTTCATGATCTATACCAACATACTTACCGGTGTGATCTTCAGTGAGGTAATTAACCTCCGTGTGCCTCTATTTCCCCATATGTCAAAAGGGGTTATCGGACTCTAGGGTCTCTATTAACTCTAAAATTCTGAAAACATCGACAAAATACTTCTTCCGTGAGCTCCAGCCTCAAGCTTATAACCCATTACCGGCAAGTACTTGGCTCCTATGACAGAGATCATGCCTGCAAGAAGCCCCAGCACCATAGCAATCCAAGGTGAGTAGATGAGGTTGGTGGCGACTCCCACAGCGACCCCTCCAGCCAACGTTGCTCTGTGGACATGGGTCTGTAGAAAAATAGTTCACACTTGGGGAAACTGAGGGATAGAGAAGCCCAACAGCAAACAGCAAAAAGCCAAGGTTAAAAGCGGGTACCCTTTGTATTCATTCATGTTGTCCAAGCCAGCTGGGACCAAGACAGAAGGTTGAGATCTGGGGGCAACTTTTAGTGACATCCAGACACAGAAAAAAACGCCCTCTTCTTACCATACTGATTTTTCCATCTGAGTGAGTTGCAGCTGACAATGATATGGCAACCACTGAGCTGACAGCAAGGGCATAATAAGTGTTATATACAGCAGTTTCCTTCTCACTGGGGTGGTCTAGGAGGGCAGAATTGAAGGTTGGCCAGAAGATCCACAGGAAAAGGGTACCTGGGAGATAGAGTCGGTAACAGACCAAGAGTGTCAATAGTAGGTCAGTCCCTCTTCCCAGGCTTAGTAAGGCAGACTCAGATATGAAAGGTTAGAGATATAAGGGGCCAGAGAACGCAGACTATTGGAAAACCTTAAGAAACTGATGGGGGTGATAGGACCTGGGTCCCTAAAAGGAAAAGACTGTCTTTGAAAGCAGCCTAGTCCCTGGATTTTCCCATATATTTCAGTAGCCCACCTAGATCACCTAATTAACTTACTTGACAATCCTTTCACTATAGTTCTTGGCCCACCCCAAACTACTTTATTTCTTTCAGCGTCTCCTCGTCCTGAAAATAGGAATAATAATAATAATAATAATAATCCCATCTGTCTGCTGGTTGTTTTGAGAACCAAATACAATGGCATCTGTCAAGCACTTTCAGAACCTTAAAGAGATCTAGAAATGCTGGTTATTATTAGCTATTATTACTCCACATCCTTTGGAGATAAGAAGTCTTCCCTGTGGGTAAATCAATTAAAGCCCTATTCTTAAATTGTCCCGATTCATTCATTGCGGGCAACAGTTTGGTCTGCCTGCAGTACAGTCTGATGAATTCTACCATCATTTTTACTGTTATGTATTTCCCTCTCCAAAATCCCCACTTTCTGCTTGGGCTATGGCTTTTTACTGTCATTCATCCTTCCCTTCCCATGGAGAAACCTTGGCTGCTAGAGTTCTCTACCCTATTGAGAGCTTAATGCAGATAAGGTCCAGGTTAGAATGAAAGGACTGTTTGTTATCAGGTACCAGCACACCTGGTGTCCTGGCTTCACAGCAAAATTAATCCAGAGGTAGCCCTACCTCCCTGTCTGCCTGCCTGCCGGGGAATGTGCAAGATTAAAGGAAAAGGTCCCCAAAGCAAGCTGGTCAGGCTGCTTATCTGATGGCATTGGCAGCCACTAAGAGCAAATTGATTTTTTTTAAATGCAATCCATTTATAACTTTTACTTATGTTCCTGTACAGTGGGGGAGGGAATGGGGAGGTGTCAGGAAGAGGCCAGGGATGAGTTCATTTACTTAAGCCCACCCTCATCTGGGCCCACAAATTGAAAAATGTGCTTAGATCCCACCCTTCTTAAAAGACTTTGCCTCCAGCACAACCCCTCCCCCTGCTCACATGCCCCCTTCTCCATGCTCCCCATCCCACTGGTCTCAAGGAAAACTAGTGGAAGCACTTCTTTGTCCATGGAAATCAAACAGAATCCTAGAGTTGGAAGGGACTCCAGAGGGCATCTGGTCCAACCCATGTCCTAAACAAGGATCCCCATGACAACTTGCCCTGCAAGTGTTTCCCCAGCCATCCACTCAAAGACCTGCAGTGATGGGGGGTTCATTCGCTACCTCTCAAGGGAGATTGTACCAATTTTGGACAGCTGGACTCATTAGGAAGGTTTTCTTTGTTGGACTAAAATTTCCCTCTCTGTAACTTCCACCCATTACTCTAGGAAAGTAAGCTTCTCATGAGGGTAAGGGACTGACTTGTTTTTTTGTCTTTGTATTCCCAGAGCCTAGTCCAGCATCTAGCATCCAGCAGGTGCTTAATGAATGCTTGTTAGCTTATTGATGCATTGCCTCTGGGACCTGGGACCTCCTTCTTAGCTAAAAGTCTTACAGGAATTATGGTCTATCTTCCTTCAGCACCTAGAACAGTTCCTGGGCACATTGTGATGGTGATGGTGATCCTATGGTGTCTGGCTTTTCATGGTCGTCCCATTTGGAGTTTTCTTGGCAAAGATACTAGAATGGTTTGCCATTTCCTTCTCCAGCTCATTTAACAGATGAGGAAGCTGAGGCAAACAGGGATAAGTGACTTGCCCAGGGTCACAAAGCTAGTAAGTATCTGAGACTGAATTTGAACTCAGGTCTTCTTGACTCCAGTCCTGGCTTTTTATGCACTGCATCACCTAGCTATCCTGGGCACCTAGTAGAAACCTAACAAATACTTATAGATCTAGAACTAGACCATACTTTAGAGACCATCTAGTTCTATCCCCTCATGTTACATATGAGGAAAATGAAGCCTGGAGGAGTTAAGTGACTTGCCCAAGGTCCCACAGGTAACAAATAGCAGGAATGAGATTTGAACTCAAGTCTTCAGACTCAAAAATCCATTGATCTTTCCACTGTACTACTCTGCTTCTCAGTAACTACTGATTGATTGATTGATTGATTGGACCCTTATCACAGGCTGCTTTGAATAGTCAGTTACATCAATCTATCACCAAATATTTATTGAGCCCTCATTAAGTGCCAGATGCTGTGCTAGGTATTAGGTATGCAAAGGCAAAAATGAGAGTGTATGTACTTCCCTAAAAGGTTTGGAAGTTCCCAGGGTGCTCGCTCCCCTGCTGAGTCTTCTCTTCTTCTGTATCTCCCAAAGGAAGGTGGAAACAGAACTATCCCTGGGACCCAGCTGTTCAGGCTCCTTACTGCATCTTGTAATGGACCCTATTTAACAGACCTACACACGTAGCCTCCCATAACCACACACTGAAAGAAAAACAACACCAGCCTGCACACATTTATCTGACAAAGTGAGTCTACTAACCACTGGAGGGAGCAGGAAAAATACATGTTGGGGAACCAGGAGGTCCCAGGTTCTAATCTTGATTCTACTGTATACCTCATTTGGGTATATCTTCACCTCGGTGACACTGTTAACTCATCTGTAAAATGAGGGTTAGATACATTCTATATTTTAAGGTAACTTCTCTATTCTAAGGGCCCTCCCAGCTCTGACATTCTGGGTTCTAAGGGCCCTCCCAGCTCTGACATCCTGTGTTCTAAGGGCCCTCCCAGCTCTGAAGGTCTATGTTCTAAGATCCCCTTCTAGCTTTAACATTATTTTCTAAGGCCTTTTCCAAAACTGAAGTCCTATGCACTCATGTTCTGAGATTGCTCCCAGCACTGGGACACTCCCAGTCCTCACTCCTGAAAGTAGTAATCCTTGCTAAGGACTCAATAGTTTTTCCTCCCTGATGTATTTTCACTTTAGGGCTTATGGCAACATCAGTCAATGCTCAACTGAAAAGAATGACTTGGCTGCATTAATGGTTGAATTTCAGGCACCCAAAGTGAGATATTTATAGGCAGGATTTCCCCTGGTACTTCAGATCCCAGAGCGCAGGCCACCCACTGCCTTCCTCTTACCCAGTGTGGTAAAGAGACTGGAAGTTGTGGTTCTCAGCTCCTTCTCCTTGGCTGCATCCAGCTCCCTCCTCGATAGGCACCAGGCCGTGGCCACACCAAAGTAGGCCCCAAACAGGTGGATTTGCATCATGCTCTGATGTTTGTTCCCCTGTAACTCAATCCAGGACACGCTTTGAGACCGAGGCTGGTAAACACGTGGCCAATTCCTAGCCTCCCCTGGATTTCTTCCTCTTCCTATTCCTATGGCTCAGCTGGTTTAAAGCAAGAAATTATTTTCTTAACTGTTTGGATAGCAAGGTTCTCCCATTCAGCAAATACTTGTTGAACTGAAATTTTATGGCTAAAAAGCAGCTGAAGGAATGCAGGTAAGTGGAAAGAATGACTAGCCCAGACACGCAAAGACCAGCATTCGAACCCCAGTTCAACTACTCCCTGTCTGAAACTGACCAAATCACTTCTGCTCCCCCCATCTCAGTTTCCTCATCTGTTCAATGGATCTAATAATCATATTACCACCTACCTGACAGAACTGTTGTAAAGAAAAAGTTTGGAAATCTTCCAATTCTAGAAGAACATGAGCTAGTATAGGTGTGGGGCAGGGATTAGAACTCCGACCTTTGAGCGTGGGAAATTTCAGTTTAAATCCCTCCTCTGATACTTAGCACCCGTGTGACCGTGTCAGAGAACACACTGAGACTCAGTTTCTCCATCTGGCAAATGGGATAATAATGACCGAGGTCTCTACTTGTAGGACTGCTGTGAACCTCAACTGAGTGGGGACCTCAGTTACTATCATGCCCATTTACAGATGAAGAAATACAGACTAGATAGAATTTAAGTATTTTGCAAACTTTGAAATTTGCTAGCAATATTAATAACAAGCCTTTTCATATATTCCACCTGTGATGACTGTACTCAAAAGAAACCAGACAAAATAAATAGCAACGTCTGCCTGGACTGACCTCAGAAACCACCTCTTCTTTGCCCTCTCCTCCCTCTTTTGCTCTGTACTATTCTTTTCTTCCCTTCTACAGCAATGGTGTAGTAGGATAGCATTAGGCTTAGAGTTGGAAGACCTGAGTTCAAATCCCGCCCCTGACACTTACTAGCTGTGTGACCCTGGACAAGTCACAATCTCTCAGCCTACTTCCTCATCTGTAAGATGGGGATAGGAAGACCTATGGCACTTCCCTCACAGAGTTGTTTTGTTTTGAGTCCAATAGGAAAGTGCCTTGTAAACCTTAAAGTCTTACATAAATATCATCGTTTTTAATCCTTTTCCTCTTTTTTTGTTTCTCTTTCTCTATCCTCATAGCACCCTGTCTGTTCCTCTTCAGAGATAGATCCTCCTAAATTACTTCTTCCTCTTCCTTTCCCCCTCCCTTCTTTTCTCTCTCTTGCCCTGCTTCCCTCTCTCCCTCTTATTCCCTCTTTCCTCTTCCTCTCTCCCTCCCTCCTCCCTCAGCATTCATTCCTGACCATCCACACCATAGAAATGAAGAATATTTTAATGTTTTTTTTTCATTCACCAAGTCAGTTCCATAGCTCATTCTTAATTTTAAAATCGGGTTAATGGAACCTTTTAAATTTCATAGAATGCTATAACTTGAAGTCATCTTAGGAAATAGAAAATTTGAGCTAAAAAGAACCTTAGAACATAGATTGCTAGAACAAAACGTATTAGAGCTGGAAGGACCCTGAGAAACAAGATACTGGAAACATAGAATATCAGAGCTAAACATAAGCTTAGAACATAGAATGCTGGAACAGAAAGTGTTGGTGTTGGAAGGAACATAAAATGTCAAGGATGAAAGGCAACTTAGAACATAGGATGTTAGAATGAAAAGAAATTTCAGGACATAGAATATTGGAGGTTAGCTCATGGACTATATTTTACAGATGAGGAAATTGAGATTCCAAGGAAGGGAAATGGCTTATCCAAGGTCACACAATGAGTTAGTAACTGACTAGAATTCAGATCTTCAAATTGCCAGTTAGGTGTTTTTTCGATTACAGCAAAATTGATCTTGTGATAGATGAGAATAAAGGTATTGGAAATCGTTTGCCCCTACCTATAAATCAATCCCCCTAATAAAACAGCTCACACGTATCTTCTGCCAAGTCGTTCAATCTAAGAAGAAGCAACTTAGCCACCAGAGTCAGCCTCCTTGAGGGAAGGGACTGTTTCATTTTTCATTCTATATCCCTAATACCTAGCACAGTATCTAGAACATAATAGAAATACGATAAAAACTTGTCAAATTAAACTGAATAATTCCACTCTACAACTAACTCCTGGCATGGCCTTGATCAAATGGTTTAATAATAATTATTAGGTGATATTTGTCATTATTTTAAGGTTTACAAAGTACTTTATCTACACTGTCTCATTTGAGCCTCATACCACCCCTAAGGTAGGTATTCCAGAGGTCTTGTTATCATCCCCATTTTACAGATGAGAAGACTGAGGCACAGAGAGGTTAAGTGACTTGTCCTTGGTTACACAGCTGGGAAGTTTGGGAGGCAGGATCTGCTTCCAGGTTTGGTGCTCTGTCTAGCTACCCCAAATGGCCTCTTCTCTCTTCTTGGAGCCTCTATTCCCTCTATTATAAAAGGAGAGAGATGAACTAGAAAACTTAAAGTCCTTTTCAGTTCTAACTTTCAGGGACTGAGTGCCATACATTGAGGTAGGTCAGGGTGAGGTTCATGGTTCCTCTGAAAACTGTTACTTCCACCAAGGTCATTACTATCAGCTGGACCAAGTTGACTTTGCCCAGGGTGGCCCCAGATGAGATGAGGACAGACATAGCACTCATGGTAGCCAGTATGATCCTGAGGAAAAGAAAGAGTGGGGACTGAGTTGGGGGGGTAAGGGTTAGGTAGGAGGACAAAGACAAAGAATGCCCCATCCCAAGCACCACCACCTTCATTCTGGGCCGCTATGGAGCAGCCCATTCTTGGGTAATAACCTGTACTCACCCATCTGTCGCTTTGAAAACATTCTGGATTGGGGCGGCTAGGTGGCGCAGTGAATAGAGCACTGGCCCTGGAGTTAGGAGTACCTGAGTTCAAATCCAGCCTCAGATACTTACACACAAAAAAACTAGCCATGTGACCTTGGGCAAATCACTTAACCCCAACTGCCCTCCAAAAAGCAAAAAAACCAAAACACATTCTGGATCTCAGGGATCCCCAAACCTTTCTCAGTCCCCTGCCCCTTAGCTTTCAGTAAGCTTTCCCATATGCCCTATGCAACTTGAAAGGAAATGTCTAGAACTGATGACGCCTATGCACGTAAGAAATCAGTTAAATCCATTTGTTTGAATATACAAAGAATTTTATACAAAAGAATATATAAAAAAATTCATAACTTCATCAACTGGAAATATTTTCAGAGTTTTAAAAAATATTTCAGTAGTGTAATAGAGCTACTTACCAATTATTCTCCTTTGATAAGCTTCTGTTACCCTGTGGGCCCCCTAGGATCCTAAGATTTACAGCTAGTGCAAAACTTTATGCTCTCAAGTTTCATCTAGTTATAATGCTAATAATAACTTGTATTTTATATTTTTAAAGGTTTGCATAGTTTATGTAGATTATTACATCTGATTCTCACAATAACCCTATGAGGGAAGTGTTACTATTATCCTCATGTCACAGACAAGAAAACTCAATCAAATAGAGGTTAAGTGACTTGCCCAGGGTCACACAGCTAGGAAGTGGCTGAGAATTCAAACCCAGATCCTCCTAAGTTCAAGTCTGGAACTCTATCACAAGCCCTGCTTATAAGCTATAGGAAATGACATTTGATAAGGCAATGATGCACTGAGTACTTCAGTGAGTCTGAATCAGATGACCATGAGAAGAGTCTGATGGTGGCTGAGCCCGAACCTCCCTATCTGTGGGCTCTACAGTCCCACCCAGCCATTCTGGGGACACAAGCAGGAGTCCTTGGGCCCACCAAATCAGGTACCTTTCAATGTTGATGGGGATCTTCTCACTAAAGAAGGAGAATGAGAAGCCATCCAGGATGATGGCCCACTGCACCCCAAGGGCCAGAGTGAAGAGGTTGAAGGCCACACTGCTCCATGTGTATCTCCTCAAGGAGGCCTTGAGGAAGCCCAAGCCAAGCACGGCCATAACATTGATATCCTGGAAGGCTGCTCAAGGAAGGGCACCAGACAAAGCAGAGGGAGAAGGTCAAATGGAAGATCTACATTTTATTCTAAAGGCATAAATCCTCCTTACCCATCTCTCTTCACCTGCATTCTCCCCCTTTACTTTCCCCATGCCCAGAGGGCACTAGAGTAGTCTAAGTCAGAGGTGTCAAACTCATTACCCCGACAATTCTGGAGAGCCAATTGAACCAGGATAAAATACAATTGGAAATGTTTAACAAAATAAATTAAAATACAATAAAACAAAGACAATGTTAATTTGTGGTTTTCTAAGGCAGCTGATCAGTTTCTATTTAAGTTTGATACCAGGGGATCTGTGAAACAGACTAACAGACTTGGGGAGGGAGGGCAGAGCAAGCAAGTAATCAACAAGCATGTATTAAGTTTTTACTGTATGCCAGGCTTTGTGCTGAAAGTTGAAAATACGAAGAAAAAAAGGGGAAAAAAATCGTGCCTGCCCTCAAGGAGCTTATATTCTAGTGAGGGAAATTGACAACTCTAAGGGTGGCATCCGAGAAGGGAAATCTCCCCTAGCTGGGGGGACCAGGAAAGGCCTCCTGCAGAAGTCTTGAAGTAAGCCAGAGACTAAAAGATGGGAATGGGAAGGTAGAACATTCCAGGCACAGGAGACAGCCATGGCAAAAGCAAAGAGACAGCAGATGAGGCATGGTGGGAGGAGCAGCATCGGGCATACCCACGGGACTGGATTGTAAAGTTCTTGAAGGGTCAAAGTCTTCCCTCATAGACAACTGATCCTGAGTCTTCTTTCTCACCCTTATTGACCTCAGGTTTGATTAGACCATGAAGGAGAGCTAGAGTCACAGTCTAGGTCCGTGTCAGGTTAGGGGAAAAGGTCCAGATAGCTAGGACTGATACTAGAGCTATGGTTCCCAGCAATGGAGACCAGAGTGATCAGAGGAAGGTAGGAGTGGAGACAAATGAATTTAAGACTCCCTTAGCTCCTCCCAGGAGCTACAGCAGTGTCCCAGAAGCCATCATTTTTCTATGGAATCTGATGATAAGGTGTAGGAAAATGAGGAACAGAGAGTTGGGGGTATAAGCTCCTCAAACTGACTGTCCCATTAGAAGTAGAAAGAGGAGTGCATGGAGAACTGAATCTCTGACTTCTCTGCATCTCAGTGTCCTCTTCTGTAAAATGAGATTTAGCCAAATGGTCTCTAAGGCCAAGTACCTACTATTCACCAGGCGCTATAAGTCAGAGAAAGACAAACAAAAAACAACAGCATAATACCAGGGCCTGATCTCAAGGTCCTCACAGGTAAATGCTTGCTCTGCCATTGTGCGTTCTTAGAGCCTTTCCAGCTCTGAAAATTTACGGTCTTAGCCTCCTTCCAGCTCTGCCATTCTATGTCCTAAGGCCCCCTTCTGTTTTTAATATTTCATATTCTAAGACTATTTCTAGGTCTGGCATTCAATGTTCTAAGGTCCCTAACCAGATCTAACATTCAGTGCTCTAAGGTTCCTAACTAGATCTAACATTTAATGCTCTAATGCTCTAATAATGCCAAATTTATTTGACCTACTGCCTACTTAAAAAAAAAAAAAACTACTCAGCGCCACTCTCCCACCTCACCCCGATGGAAATCTTCTTTCTTTAACCCTTTAATGGTTTTTTGGAGAATTTATGTCATTTCAAAAAAATATAAAATATATTTTTGTAAAATAATATATCTTAAATTTAATAATCTATTATAAATGTGTGGGGTTTTCTGCATTGAAATTTTGATGATGCAATATTGTTTCATGTAAGTGTATGATATAAAATTGTAAACAAGTTATTACATCTTCATATTCCTGCTGAAGCATGCTGGACTTCCTGACAACATAAGACACAGACCTGCTGACACTTGCTTGTTAAGGCCTGTTGGTGGATTTGACCACTGATTGGCTATAACTTGCATTTTGTGCATTTATTTGGAAAATAATGTAATCACTATGACTTTAACTCTGTTGTACAACACGTGACACATGTACAGTTTTTCAAAATTTTCTTGTCTTCTCTTCTTTCCTTACACTTCCACTGCCCCCTTATTTTTATTTAACATCCCCCCCAGTTGCACTGAAGGCTACTACTGCCCTGCCCTGGATGGGTCCAACATACCCAAGGGAGCAGTAGTACCCTCTTTGGGAATCTATGCGAGGTTCCTAACAAGCTATAACAAGTATAATTCTATCAGAAATGTGCCTACCTCAGAGGAAGCACATTAATATGTCAGACCCCAACTTACCCCTGTAGACACTTTGAGTTCATATTTTGACACCACTTTGCAGATACAAAAATTTGAAAGGGGAAGAAATAACTTTGGAAGGGAACCTCTTTCTTATAGGTTCATGCAAATTCCAATAAACAAGCAAGAGGCAGGGGGAGTCACAGCAATGATTCTGGGTAGGACAATAAGGAGGACAGGCTCAGCTCCCGTAGGGCCTTATCAGCCTCTGCAGCTGTCCCTGCTCTCAGCCGTTTGGCCAGTAAGGACTTCCTCACAGCCCTGTTTAACATCACTGTACACCCAGTTAGATGCCTGGCAAAAATCAGGGATGGGGGATGGGGAGGAGAGGCCTGACTGTGAGTGTCATCCAAATTTGGTAGGTCCCTATGGTTTCCAAGAGAATCAGCCCTCTGTGAACCCAGGAAGGAGAGTTTATTCCTCTCTCCTCCCTTCCAGCTCCTTCTTCAGCCTCCCTTCCTAGGCCCTCAGAGTCCTCAGACCACCCCTTGGCTAACTGGGTCTTCTCTGTGTCCTGGCATCAGCCAAGGCATCTGACCTCTCCTGCCTTTCTGTCTCTTAATTAAATTGGACCTAACCCAGGTCTCCTCCTTCAGCACTGTGCCCTGCCTTCCAAGCAGATAGGCAGCTTAACTGATAATGGGCTCAGCACCAGGGTGTTCCTGAGTGATAATGGGCATGGAAGCAACAGACTGGTAAAAACGAAAACAGTATAGGCCAAGGAATCAGGAGACATGGGTTCTTTTCCTAGTTTGGAGGCTTAATTTGGTATGTAAGCTTCCACTCCTCTTTCTGGACCTCAGTTTCAAGAAGCCCCATCTGGGAGCAGATAGAGAACTATCAAGAAGTCAAAAAGATCTGAATTCAAATCCTGCCACAGATAACTGTAATTCTGAGAAAAATCACTTAATTTATCAGCACTCTGAACAGCTCTCATATATGACAAGTCACAGAGAAAGTTTATTCATCCAGGAGTTCCCTGAATCAATCCCGATCATGAATGACTTGTATTTAAGTGAGGCCTCCTGATACCTAAATCCAAGCAATAATGGGATTTCCTGTGGCTGGTTAGGAAGACTGGATTTTAGGAGCAGGGATTATACCGACAGAAAGCTTCCTATTTGTGTGAAAGGGTAGTTCCCTTCAATGTTCTAATGCTCTTTTTGTGAGACTTAATTCCTCACCCCCTTCCCTTCTACTCTTCTCTCTTCCCTTCCCAGGTGGGAGGGGGAGAAGAGATTGTCTTCTCTGACTGAGAGTGGAAAAAAACAGGATACTGAGATTTCTGCTGGACATTTGTTCCCCTGTCCTAGGTCTCACCAGTCACTGGTTATTCTAGGGTTAGTCCCTTAACCCTTTGAGCCTTAAATTTCCTCCTCTATTAAATGGATAATTGAAATAAATGATTTAACTCTATGCTCTGTGTTCTTTTTTTATTGTTTATTTTTATTTTTTTGCTTTTTGGATGGCAATTGGGGTTAAGTGACTCACCCAAGGTCACACGGCTAGTTTTTGTGTTTAGTGTCTGAAGCCAGGTTTGAACTCAGGTTCTCCTGACTCCAGGGCTGGTGCTCTATTTACTGTGCCATCTAGCCACTCCTTTGCTCTATGTTCTTAGGTCCTTTCCAGTCCTGATATTTTATGTTTTATTTTTAATAAAGCTCAAAGGACTACATATTTATATGTATGAGACTTTAGAGAATGTTCAGCCCATTATATTATATACTATCACCTTCTAGCTATTACATCCTATATTCTAAGTTCTTCCCGGGGGTCTTTTTTTGGGGTGGGGGTATCTGAGGTCCCCTCTGATATGTCTTAAAGTCCCTTCATTCTATATTCTAACATTCTAAGTTCTGACGTTCAAGGTTTTAGACTCTCTTCTATTGTTCTACATGCTAAAGTCAGTATCTGTTCTGATGTTCTATGTTTCAACCTTCCATATTCCAACATTATATGTTCTGGTATTCTAGGTTCCAAGGTCTTTTCCACCTCTGACATTCTATGTTCTAAGCTACCTTCCAGCTCTAATGTCTTCTAAGGCCCCTCCCAGTCCTGACATTCTGTATTTATAACTTTAAAGTTAAAAAGTCACCTCTACCTTTGAAATTCTATGTCTTAACATTTTATATTATAATTCTATGTTCTAAAGTCCTTCACAACTCTAACATTCTATATTCTAATATTCTATGGTCTAAAGTGCTTTCCAGTGCTGGCATTTTCTTGTTCCAGTGTTCTACTTTCTAACACTCCACGTTCTAAGGCCTCTATCAATTCAAACAACGTCTGAGTCCAGACATTTCGAGTTCTAAAATCCCTTCCATCTCAAATATTCTATGATTGCTTAGAGGCCCTAATTATTCCTAGGCCTCTCACCCTCTGGGTCCAGGTGCCCTGTCTCTGGCATCTGACCAAAACAGCAAAGTATACAGATTTTCTGTGAAACCAATTCTTTTCCCTCATACCACCTGCTGCAAACACTTTGCATGCCTGCAGCTGAGCCCTGGAAATGGTGGCTTATTATGTTTCCCTCCCCCAACCCCTCTTCCAGCGTGACTGAGGTATCAAATGGGCCCCATCGTCAGCTCTGCAGCAATTGAATTAATATCACTTTTGGATAAACATTTAACGAACTTCAGTCTTGGTTTTCTCTCCCCAAAGAGTGGAGAATGGTTCTTCGTTATCATAAACAACTGATAAATATAGGGATATAGGGAGAAGCCTGAAATTCATCTCAATAAAGAAAAGTGTAGCTACTCATCTTGTTTACTTCACTTACACTCAGAAGAGTATTTTTGCAGGGTAATAACACTGTGCTTCAGAGAGGCTCAGTCTAGGTGGGGAAAAGGCCTTGGACTTAGAGTTAGGCAGCCCAGTCTGGGCTGCTCACTTGGCCACTTACTGGCTGCGCTCATATGCCATCTCTCTGTGCCTCAGTTTCCACTTCTGTAAAATGGGAGTAATGGTACTTACTCCACCTTCCTCCCAAGGTCAAGAATGTGAGAATCAAATGAGATGCAGAATTTCTTTTTAAATTACTGAACATCAGATTAACATGAAGAATTACTATTACCACTATAAGGTCCATAGGATCTCAACGTTGGGATGGACATTAGAGGACCATCTTGTTTAACCAACTAGTGGGAACAACATTGGCTCTGGAGTCTGATCACCTGGGTTCAAATCCTGCTAACTTTTGCTGATGCTGGGCAAGTCACTTAACCTCCTTCAACTTTATCTTCCTAGTCTGAGAAAGTCAAGTGGCAGCTTCATGATTGTCTTCTCATCTGGGAAGGATTTGTTCTTAAAAGAAAGAGAAGAGACAGAGATGTTCTTTGCAGGGGAAAAAAGACCACCATTGAGGCTGAAGGATGTAGGGCAGAAATCAAGTAAGATCAGTAAGGGGAGAGGGTCCTTAGAGTACAGAACATCAGGCCCTTAGAACACAGAATGTCAGGGAAGACCCTTAGAACACAGAATAGCAGAGCTTTAGAGAATGTCAAAGCAGAACAGAGAACATCAGAACTGGGAGGAGCCTTAGAACACAGAATATCAGAGCTGGGAGGGGCCTTGGAACAAAAAATGTCAGAACTAAGAGGTCCCTTAGAACACAGAATGTCAGAGCTAGGAAGGGCTTTTGAACAGAGTATGTCAAAACAGCAGAAAATATCAGAACTGGAAGGGGACTTAGAACACAGAATGTAAGAACTGGGAGGACCCTTAGAACACAGGATGTCAGAGCTTGGAGGGGCCTTGGAACACTGGATGTCAGAACTAAGAGGGCCCTTAGAACACAGAATGCCAGAGCTGGGAGGGCCCTTAGAACACTGGATGTCAGAGCTGAGAGGGCCCTTAAAAGACAGGATGTCAGAGATGGAAGGGCCCTTAGAAGGTAGACAGGATTAGGATTTAGGATACCTGCTTCTAGTCCCACCTTTACTAACCCACTTTATGATCTATGACAAATACTCCTCCTCCATTTGTAAAACGAGAGGTTTAAAGTATGTGATCCGTGAGGTTACTTTTTAGTTCTAACATTCTAGAATCTAGGTTCCTCTACCAGCACTATAATTTTCTGTGTTCTAAATGTCTATAGTCTAAGGTACCTTCCAACCCTAGTATGCGACTTCATGGTCTATGAGCCTTCAGATAAACTTTGGAGAAAGAAGAAGTCGAGGGGAATCTCCTTCCCCTGAGACTTTTAAGATGAAAACAGACATCCATCCATGTGGGTGTGTAGAGGGACTGGAGGTGGGAAGTAGGCTGGGGAAGGGATGGGGTTCATACAAATGAATACAGACTCTAGAGTTGTTAAGGTTTTCTAACAAAAGCCAACTGTATAACACTTACCTGGATATGTTTTCAGAAGCTCCAACTTCTTTGGGGGCATCTCATAAGATGTGAAAAAGTAGAAAATCAGAATTAAAGCAATTTCCAATATCAGGGCCCAGAAAGGAAGGGATATCCTGAGGGACTTTGGGTACTTTGAGCCCATCCTGCTCTCAGTTAGACTACGGGACAGACCTAAGAAACTTTTCTTGGGTATAACTTTTGCTCTTTCTCCTCCTCTGCTTATCCCCACCTTTCAAAAGGCAATAATTTTGTGGAGCAGATAAGGCTGGAGATATGGGGAGGTCCTAAACTCCCTCGGCTGCTATCTCAGACCAGCACTGGGTCTGTGTCTATTGAGTTAAAACAGCAAGCTAGATTGGATGCCAGTGTCTTCAGAGGCCAGAACTACAGCCTGGAGGAGAAAGGATGGGATCCATAATGACTTGAAAGAAAAAAAGAACCATAGATTCTTCCAACCATAGATTCTTCTCTTGAAGAACCTACCAGTTGCAACTTATGGAGCATGATTGGCCAATTTTGATAGTTTTACCTTCTTCTGAAGTGAGATCTCCTGGGATATTAGCTTTGGTCCCTTCTTGCCAATCCAATTTCTTTGGAGCTCTGGAGAAAAGGCTACTAGGTATTTATTACATTACATTACATTACATTACATTACATTACATTACATTACATTACATTATATTATATTATATTATATTACATTACATTACATTATATTATATGATGTCATGTCATATCATATTTATTTTATTTATTATTATGTTGTTATGTTATGTTATATGTTATATGTTATGTTATGTTATGTTATCATACCATACTATACCATACCACATACTATACCATACCACTACTACCATACCATATCTTGTTTGTTATGTTATGTTATATTGTATTATATTATACTGTATTATATTGCATTATATTGCATTGTATCATTTATCATATTTTATTGTATTACATTATATTATACTATTACATGTTATATTATTTATATATTATATTATACACTCTGACTAGGGTTGGTTCAACATTAGGAAGACTACAAATATAATAAATCACATTAACAATATACATAATAAAATCACATGATTATATCTACAGAAGTTACAAAAAAACTTTTCATAAAATAAAACATCCATTCCTTGACTAGTGTCTTTAAATTTTTTTTTTTAATTTTATTGTGAACTTTAAAATCATAAATAAATGTGAATATTTTAGTATGAAAAAAGAGGATTGCACACGAAACTGAGTTTTTGTTACGTATAGTTTATATTTAAATTATGTGTTATAAATTTTATGGAGTAGCAACAAAATTGCTCTGTGTCTCCTGATTTTTTGGTTTTAATTTGTGTACTTTTAAAATGTGTTCTTTATGCCACTTTCTTTCTGTCTTTTCTACCTTCCTTTCTTCTTTTTTCTTTATGTTTCTTCCTTTCTCTCTTTTCTTCTTTCTCTCTGCTTCTTTTTGCTTTTTGCAGGTCTACCACTACTCACTAATGGCCCCAAATGGAAACCTTTCCTTATGACAAGTAAAACATAGCCCACAAAAGTTTTGAATAAAATATTAGCAACTAGGCTACAAGAACATAATCAAAATATTGTACACTGTGACTGGGGTTGGTTTAACATAAGGAAGACTTTAAATATGATAAATCATGTTAACAGTATATATAATAAAATCACACGATTATATTTACAGGAGCTACAAAAAAAACTTTTTCATAAAATTTGACACCCATTTTTGTAAACAAATAAAAAAAAGTAGAAAGCATAGGAATAAATGGACCTGTCTTTGTTATGGTAAATAAGTTCTATCTAAAGCCAAGAGCAGACATGATACACAATAGAGAACATTTAGAGGCCTGCCAATGAGATTGAGGTAAAGCAAGGGTGCCCATGATCACCCCTATTATTTAACACAGTCTTAGAAATGCTAGTTATAAATGATAAGACAAGAAAGAGAAATGGAGGGAATAAGCATATGCAAAGAAAAAACAAGATCATTGTTTTTTGCAGATGAGATGATTTACTTAGAAAACTCTAACCAATTAACTAAGCAAACACAGTGCCATGGTGTTCAATAAACCCACAGACCCTATCTCAAGTGTAAGGACTCACTATTTGACCAAAAACTGCTAGGGAAAGTAGCAGCTTGGCAGAAACTGGGCACAGGCCAACAACTTGTACCATACAACAAGATAAGCCCTAAATGGTACATAACTTAGACGTAAATTGTGATATCATACACAAATTAGAAAAACAAGACAGAAATTATGCTTCCAATAACTGGTTAGATGAAGAGTTCATAACTAAACAGGCAAAAAAGATGAGTGCAGAAAATCAAACAATTTTAAAGTGTTTGCATAAACAAGTGTAATATACTCAATATTAGAAGGGAAACAAGTAAATGGGGAGGGGCAGGAAGGAAATCTTTGTAATAAGTTTCCTTGATAAAGGCCTGGTACACAAGACCTATAAGACTCAATTCAAATTTATAAGTTTAGAAGACATTCCCCAGTAGACAAATGATCAAAGGCTATCAACAGGTATTCTGCAAGGGTAAATGTCTATACTATCAATAAACATTTAAAAAAAAGGTGTTCCAAATTACTAATAATTAGAAAAATGAAAAATTAACACAACTCTGAGAATCCTCCTCATACCCATCAGTTGGCAAAGATGACAAAAGAAGAAAAAAGATAACAAATGTTGGAGAGGCTTTGGAAAATAAGAGGTACTGCTACATTGTCAATGGAGCTATAAAATGGTCCCGTCGTTCTAGAAAGCAATTTGGAACTATGCCCCCCAAACATTATTAAATTGTGCATATCCTTTGGCCCAACAATATCACTACTAGGCATATATCCCAAAGAGATCAAAGGAAAAAGAAAAGGAGTCCTATGTGCAAAAATATTTTGATCAGCTCTCATAGTAACAACAAACTGGGAGCGCTCATTTGTTGGGGAATGGCTAAACAAAGTACAGCATGTGAATGTGACGGGGTATATCACACTCTAAGAAATGGTAAAAAAAATGCTGTCAGAAGATCTCTATTATCTGAGGCAGAAGGAAGTAAATAAAATTAGAACATTATTTATGTAATGACAGTAACATTATAGAGAAAAATAACTTCGAAAAGCTTTAAAACTGATTTATGCAATCATAAACTACATGTCCAGAGGCTTTAAGATGAATCATACCACCCACCTTCTGCCAATGAGCTGACTGACTTAGCCATAAGAATGAGGCATCTATTTTGGGACATAATTGACATGGGCATTTGTTTTGCTGGACTACATGTGTTTGTTGGGAGGTTGTTGTTTTTTGTTTTTGTTTTATAATTCTTCCTTTGGGGGAGGGGGATGTTTTAAAAAGCAAATAAACATGATCAGACAAAACACAAATACACCGGTCACGTCCACAATACATATATCCCGGTCTGTCTCTTCAGTCTATCACTTTTGTTCCAAGAGGCAAGAGGCATGCTTCATCATCAGCTTTCTGAAGCCATGATCCGTCCCTGAATTTCTCAGTCACTGAAGCTTTCAGGATTGCTTTTCTGTACATTGTTGTCATTATTGTGCAAATTGTTTCTTGGTTCTGCTCATCGCACTCTGCAATAATTCATACAAGACTTACCAGATTTCTCTGAATTCATCATATTCATCATTTCTTATGGCACAATAATAATTCCTTACTTTCCCATATTACAACTTCTTCAGCCATCCCCTAATTTATGTTTCTAATTTTTTGCTACTAGAAAAAATCCACTAAAAATATTTTTGCACATATGGGTTCTTTCTTGTGGTCTTTTTCACCTTTTCTTGGTGGTGGTGGTGGTGGGATTTAATATGCCTAGTAGTGGTTTTGCAGGTTCAAAGGATTTGCACAGTTTAGTGACGGTTTGATTATGGTTTCAAATTGCTTTCCAGAGTGGACAGACTAGAAAACCAGTAAATTTTAAAGCCCCCTCACAATGGAAGTCCTGCAAGTCAAAAAAGGGATCAACAAAATTGAAAGCAAAAAAAAAAAAAAATCACTGAATTAAATTACCAGTATTGAAAATGAAAAAGTTTCTAATAAATGAAGTAATAATGAATATCATTAGAAACTCTTTTGCCCAATTATATGACAATGAAAGTAACAACTTAAAATGAAATGGATAAATATTTACAAAAATATAAACAGATTAACAGATTAGAGAACTTAAACAATTCAGTCCTAGAAAGGAAGAAATTGAATAAGACATAAAAGAATCCTCAAAAGGAAAAAACAAGAACCAAAAAAAAACCTGGTACAGATGAATTCACAAATGAATTCTATCAACCATTCAAGGGACAATTAATTTTAATATCACATACACTATTTGAAAAAATAACAAAAAGAGGAATCCGACCAAATTCCTCTTATGATATAAATATTGTCCATACCTAAACTAGGGAAGATCAGAACGGGGGTAGGGGGTTAGGGGGTGGGGGAAACAACAGACCAATATCTCTAATGAATGTTTATGCAAAAATTGTAAATGAAACCTTAACAAAGAAGCTACATCAACATATCACAAAGATTAGACGCTATGACTAAATTAGATTTTTATTAGAAATATGGATTTAGTTTAAGATGAGGAAAACTAGAAACACAATTAACCATACAAAGAACGAGATGAACAAATATCATAATATACCAAAAAATAAGAAAAATACAACATCCACTTATGGTTTCTTTAAAAACTACTGGAAAATATAAGAACTAATGGATCTTTTATCAATATGGAAAATTGTATGTACACATACATACATATATAAGTATATGTATATATACATATGTATGTATATATGTATATATTTCATATACAATGGATATAAACTAAATCCTTTTGAATAAGATTAGAGATATAGCAAGAGCATCCATTGTCATCATTACTATTATACGTAGTTTTAGAAATACTAGCTTTAGCAATAATACAAGGAAAACAATTGAGGGAGTAAACATAGGCAAAGAAGAAACAAAATTATTGGGGGGTTTTGCAAAATATTCAACAATATAATTAAAGAACCCTAGAGAGAAAGCAAAGCCAAAATTAATTTAGACAATTAATAACTTCAGCAAAGCTGAAGTTCACAAAATAAATCCCCCAAAGTCATCATTTCTTTTTTTTTTTTTTTTTTTTTTTTTTTTAGCTTTTTGGAGGGGGGGAGGTAGGGTAATTGGGATTAAGTAATTTGCTCAAGGTCACATGGCTAGTTTTTTTTCTGTTAAGTGTCTGAGGTCATATTTGAACTCAGGTCCTCCTGATTCCAGGTCTGGTGCTCTATTCACTGAGCCACCTAGCCCCCAGAAGTTATCATTTCTATAAATTACCAATAAAACTTAGCAAGAAGAAGGGCGGCTAGGTGGTGCAATGAATAGAGCACTGGCCCTGGAGTCAGGAGTACCTGAGTTCAAATCCGGCCTCAGACACTTAACACAAAAAACTAGCCGTGTGACCTTGGGCAAGTCACTTAACCCCAACTGCCCTCCAAAAAGCAAAAAAAAAAAAAAAAAAAAAAAACTTAGCAAGAAGAGATCAAAAGAAAAATTCCATTAAAAAAACTAAAGAAGATATAAAATCTCTCTAAATTCCAGTGCCTTCCTTGTGTTAATTATTTCCTGTTTATCCTTTATATAGCTTGCTTTGTATATATGTGTTAATTTATTGTTTACCCCAATTAGATTTCAAGCTGTCTGAGGGCAGGCACTGTGTTTTGCCTCTTTCTATATCCCTAGTACTTAACACAGTACCTGGCAATTGGTAGGCACTTAATAAATGTTAATTGATTGACTGATTGATATATCTATTATTATCTATCTATTAATCAAGGAACTATGTGAATCCAATTATGAACATTCCTTGTAGAAGTAAAAAGAACTAAGTAACAGGATAAATATTAATTGCTCATGAATAGGTCAAAGCAAAAATTTTTTTAAATGCTACCTAAATTAATTTACTTATTTAGTGCCATACCAATGAGACTACCAAAGGATTACTTTATAGAATTAGCAACAAACAAACAAACAAACCACTAACAAAAATCCATCTGGAGGAAAGAAAGGTCAAGAATCTAAAAGGAATTTTTTTTTAAGTAGAGTGGAAAGAGCTCAATGCAGCAGCAGATCTCAAACTATCCTACAACACAGGAATCCTAGAAACAATTTGGCACTTGTTAAAAAACAGAAAAGGTGATCATTGGAACAAATTAGGTTCATAACATACAGAAGTAAATGAACCTAGTAGCTTTGTGTTTAAGAAATCTAAAAACCCTAGCTACTGGGATAAAGACTCACCATTTGACAATAATTACTGTGAAAAGCTGAATAGCAGTCTGAAAAAAATTAGATTTCCATTAATAACCTTATAACAAGGTAAGATCCAAAAGGATACATGACTTAGACTTAAAAGGTGACTTCCTAAACAAATTAGAGAAGCAAGGATGAAATTACCTTTCAGATCTATGGGTAGGGGAAAGAGTTCATGGCCCAACAAAAAAGTGAATCACAGAAGATAAAATGGACTATTTATATTATATAGCAAAAGTTTTTGAACAACCAAATCCAATGCAGTTAAGAACAGAAGAGAAACTTGTCTGGGAAAAGACCTTTCAGCAAGTTTTTCTGATAAGGGTATTTTTTCCATGATATATGAAGAAGTGGTTCAAATGTATAGGAATAAGAGCCATTCCCCAGGTGATAAATGATAAAAGGATATGATGGGAAGTTCTTTATAGTCACATGAAAAAAATTCTGCAAATCACTAATAATTAGAGAACTTCAAATTGTAACTTTGAGATCTCACTTTGTACCCATCAAAATGGTAAAACTGATAGAAAATGAAAATGATGAATGTTGGAGGGGCCGTGGGAAAAGAAGCACATAGATGCACTGTTGGTGGAACTGTGAAGTGGTCCATCTATTCTGGAAAGCAACTTGGAATTATGCCCCAAAATAATTAGATTGTGTATATCTTTTGATCCAGCAGTTCCACTACTATTTCTATATCCCAAACAGATCAATGAAAGAGGAAAAGAGTGTCTCACTGCACACACCTGTCAACACCGCCCCCCCCCATTAATTCTTTCCAGATTACTTTCCATTTACATTGTATATATCTTTTATGTGGAGACAGCTAGGTGGAGCAATAGTGAATAGAGCATCCAGCCTGGAGTCAGGAAGACCTATCTTCATGAGTTCAAATCTGACCTTAGACACTAGCTGTGTGACCCTAGGCAAATCACTTAATCCTGTTTGCCTCAGTTTCCTCATCAGTAAAATAAACTGGAGAAGGAAACAGCAAACCACTCTAGTACCTTTGCCAAGAAAATCTCAAAGTGTCATAAAGAATCTGACACAACTAAAACAACTGAATCTATCTTGTTTGTACATAGATGTTTTATATTGTCTTCCTCATTAAACTGCGAGCTCTTTGAGACCAGAACACAATAACTGGTATATAGTACATCTTTACTGTAAGCTATAAGAGATGTGAAAGATTCAGAGAAACTTGGGAAGATTTATATGAACCAGGTCAGATAAAAGCAAGCCAAACCAGCAGAACAATTTGCAGGATCAGTCAAGTAGTCAAGAAGAAATGATTAAGACCTTACTATGTGCCAGTTACTGTGCTAAGATCTGGGACATAAGAAATAAAAAAAAAAAAGAAAAACAGTCCCTGCCCTCAAGAAGCTTGTAGTCTAATGAAGGAATAAAATGCATAAAACCAAACTAAGAACCAGTGTGTTTGGGAAGACAGGGGCAAGGAACCTGAGGTGAGGGCATACTGGCGAAGTCACGGTAATGGAAAACATCATTGAAAGACTTCTGAATGAATATAATAACTAATTATGACTGCAGAAGACTGACAAAGAAACACTTCTCAGCAGAAAAAAATGGTGTTCTGCAAGTAGAGAAAAAGGTATGAATGTTTAAACATGGCAAATGGATCGAGTTTTGTTTATTTATTTGATTCACTATACTCACTGTAAAAGGTAGTCATTAGTCTCTCTAGATTAGGGATTGTTTGATTCTTTGTGTTCCAGTCCCCAAAATCTAACATACTATCTGAGACATTATAGGTATTCGATAAATACTCCTGATTGATTGATTGGGAAGTGAAAGTGAAGTGTTTTTTTTTAAGAGAGAGGATCAATAAAATATTTGAAAAGAAAAAAAAAAGTACTGCTTGATCTGGAGACAAAAGACCTTGGTTCAAATCCCGAATTTGTTTTTATTATTGGCTGCTTTCCCTTCCCTTTCCCCTCCTTTCGCTTCCTTTCCTCTCCCCCTTCCTCTTCCCTTTCCTTTCCCCTTCCCTTCCCATTCCTTGCTTTTCCAAGGTATGACCTTGGTAAGTCACTTAACACTCAAGCACTCTGGATCTGAGTTTTCATATCTGTAAAATGAGGGAAGCAGACTAGATTATCTCTAATGCCCATTTTCACTTTAAATCTATGATCTTTTTTTTTTTTTTTTGATAGATGTGATTCTGTTACAGTTGGTGGGGATGCAAATGGAAGGAGTAGAGAACGGACAAGATGCTGTCCGTGGTGCTGGTGCTGGAGGCAGGCATGAACTCTATATAGGTGAAGAGTTGAAGTTGAAAACCTGCCCTTCCTACTGAACACTTGTCTAGAGTTCCCAGAGCCACTCTGGTTTTAGTCTGTGCCTAGAAAAAGCCCAGTGCCAGTCTTGTGCTGAATTTCCCCACCTCACTTCACTCGCACCCCTATGTCTCTGCTGTCACTTCCATAAGAATAAAAAAAGTCCTCCCTCTCCTCCTCCCTAGGCAGTCTCATGGGTCAAAGAGTCCCAGAGCCTGAATCTTACAGAGCCACTGAGGGATGGTTTTGAAGAGAGTATTTTCACCATTACCATCTGGTATGACAGAAAGGGCCTAGCTTTTTATCCCACCCCTGCTGGCTGCCTGAGGGACCCCAGACAAGTTACTTCATTTCTCTGAGTTTTGGTTTCCTCATCTATAAAATGTGAGAGATGTCCATTCTCCCTCATAGAGCTATTATGAGGATCATAGAATTTAGAGCTGGGGGGCCCCTAAGGATTCATCCAGTCCAATACCCTCATTCTTAAAGATGAGAATTATAGTGAAGCCCCTTGTCAAGCTATGAAGTGTTCAATACACATGGGAAGGCTTTTTATTCTTAAATTGTTACTTGGACATGATGTGTCCAAGGGAAAATGTGTCAAAGAGGAAAAATTACTCAGAACTGTTCCTTTTAAGAGACTTATCCAATAGAAACAGAGATCGAGATGTGGAACAGTCCTCAGAGGTTATCTAGTCCATTCTTTTGTTTTACAGATGAGGAAAATGAAACCCAAAAAGATCACGTAGAGTATAAATGTCAGCAGTGGGATTTGAACCCAGGTCCTCTGATTCTTGCTTTAAAAAAATAGAACCATCCTCAAGTGGAATGACTTGACTTAAGTGACAAGGATTGGTTGTTAAATTGCTTCAGTCCCATCCCATTCTTTATGACCCCATTTAGGATTTTCTTGACAAAGATACTATAGTGGTTTGCCATTTCTTTCTCCAATTCATTTGACATATGAGGAAATTGAGGCAAACAGGATTAAGTGACTTGCCCAGGGTCACACAGCTAGTAAATGTCTGAGGCTGGAGAAGAGCCTTCTTGATTCCAAGCCCAGTGCTCTATCCATTGCACCACTTAGCTGCCCAAGTAACAATGGGCTCCCCTTTAATCAGGTGTCTGCAGGCAAAGGTGGCATGGTAACTAGTTATGTGTTCATGTTTGGGATGGTTCTGTGATTCTTACATAACCACCGCCTACTTCAGGCCCTCCTAATTATTGTAATATACCAAATTCAACTCCCTTCTCCCTAATCTGTTCTGAATACAGCTATAAAAACCACCTTCCCAAGCCTCAGGTCTGATCATAACATTGGTGTGTTCAACAACCTTCAGCAGCTCCCTATTACTTTAAGGATCAATTACAAAGTGTTTAGCCTGGCATTTATGACCCTTTATCATCTGGCTCCAATCTATTCTCTCCGCCATAATTTACATTGCTCCCTTCTTCATTTAGCTTAGCCCAGTGCCTGGCAAATAGCAGGTACTTAACAAATGCTTATTGACTGACTCACTGACTGTCTCCACATTCTAGCCATTGTAGTTGTTTTTCAGTGGATTCCAACTCTTCTCCACCCACCCCACTTGGGGTTTTCTTGACAAAGATCCAGGAGTGGCTTGCCATTTTCTTCTCCAGCTCATTTTACAAATGTGGAAACTCATGAAGTTGAGTCTTCCTGACTCCAGGCCTGGTAGTTAATATTTCCCAGATTTTATTATTCCGTTATGTCTACCCTCCTTTCCAATGCCTCCACACCCTTTCTCAGACTGTCTTCCCCCAAATACCCCACCCCCATACCTAAAATGTGTTCCTCCAACTCTCTGGTTGTTTATGTTCTCTTCCTTGAGGATTCAGGTCCAGCACCACCTGCTCTATGAAGCATTTCCTAACCTAACCTCTTCCCCAAGCTCAAACTATCATCTGCCTTCTCACTTTTTCTGGAAACACATCTTTCCTTTGTCCTCACCACACTTTCTTGTATAATACTTTTATACATGTTTCATGTCTCCTCCCACTTCTGTACACACTAGATTTTAAGCTTCCAAAGAGCAAAGACCAGCTGGTTTTTCATTATTGTATCTCCAAGTGCCAAGAACAGGTGTACAGAAAAATGGTGAAAAGTCTGGAAAAACATCTTGTTCCTTAGGTCTGGCAGTTTTATGGGGCAGGTTGTATCTCCTATAGATTTACCCTTGCATGGGACCCCCTTGCTTTCTGGGAATCTACTTAAATCCTTCAGAACTAAAAACTTCCAACTCCCATGCTCCCTTGCTAATTGACATCTACTTGTCTGTGACATCCAAGGTAAGAACTAATCAGATGTGCCAGGGAGCCCTTTTGCTGTAGAACCCCTGATCTTCACTGGGCTACCTAATGTTCTAGGACATGAGTTACTCAAGGCTGCCCCAGTTGGTGACCTGTCCCCATAATCCCTATCCCTGACATAGGGGAAGGGTGACTGGGAAGCTGAATCTGGGAATATGAAGGCCAAGGAACATCACTCCACAGAACCATTTTGGAAGCCCCTTTCCTTCCAGTCACAGTCTGAAGGCAGTCCCCGCCAAGATCCCATATCTTGGGATTTTTTCCCACTCTTGATTCTGCTTGTGTCTATAGTCTGTCATCTGGATATATCATTTCTCTTCTTATCTTGTCTCCTTTCTTCATACCCTTAGATAGCTCGAATTAAGCTACAAGCCTTCCACTGTGCATTAAAATGTACCCATAGTCAAGGCTTCGTGCTTTGTACTGCTCATATATAATTCTTTGACTAAGTCCCAGCAACACACTAGATCAAAGCAGTTAACTAGCATTTATTAAGCCCCTACTATGTGCCATGAACTGTGCTAAGTGTTGGGGATACAAAGAGAGACCAAAAAAAAAACAAAGGCAGACCCTGGTGTCAAGGAGCTTACAGCTTAATTCAATAAGTGGATTCAATCAGGATGGATGATGGATGAATTGCTGAATGGATAAATAAATGAATGGATGGATGGATGGATGGATGGATGAGTGGGTGGATGGATGGGTAGGTGGATGGATGGATGGTTGGATGAATGGGTGGGTAGGTGGATGGATGGATGGTTGGATGGATGGGTGGGTGGGTGGGTGGGCAGAGTGGCTTTCTCTCTGATTTTGGGCATATTTAACCACTCTAAGGCATAGTTTCCTCCTCTGTCAAATGGCAATAACCCTTACACTGTCTTTCAGGGTCATTGTAAGGCAAGTATTTTGCAAAGCTGGAAAAAATGTGAGTGGACTAGAAATGCAAGTTATCATGAGTAAGTATTATTAGTCATTGTTGAATAATTAATATCATAATTGATTTTAAAATAATAATAATAGTAATAATAATAATACAATAGAATCACAACATCCTGTAGTTGAAAGTGACCTCAAGACAAGGTGGTCCCATTCTTACCTGAATAGGTGCTTCTTTTACTCCTTCCCCAATAAGTAGCCACCCAACCTTTGCTCGTGAAGACTTCTCAGGAGGCAGAGCTCATTACCTCATATGTAGACATTTTGGAATAGCTAAGTAGACAATTTGGAATAGGTTTGCTGGGAAATTTTTCCTTATCTCCCCAATTTATCTCATTGAAATGTCTACCCATTGAAACTAATGCTACACTCTGGGGAGCTAAGCAAAATAAGCTGAAATCCTCTTCTGTGTAACAGTCCCTCAAATACTTGAAGAGAACTATCACATTTCCCCTAAGCCTTCTCATAATTAGACAAACAGGCCTATTTTTTCCCATCTATCCTCATTTGATAAAGCATCTGAATCTCTCATTATCCTGGTTGCTTTCCAGTTTATTAATGAATGAATGAACAAAAAGGTATTGATTAAGCATTTACTATGTGTGAGTACTGTGTTAAGCTTTATAGGTATAAATATCAAAAATAAAAAAGAGAGACCCACTTCCTCTCTTTAAGGAGCTTGCATAGGGGCAGTCAGGTAGTTCAGTGAATAGAGCCCTAGACTGAGTCAGGAAGACATGAGTTCAAATCCAGCTTCACACATATAGTAGCTGTCATTCACCCTCTCTTTGTCCAAGTTTCTTCTTCTTTAACATGGAGATAATAATACCTACATCCCATGGTTGTTGTGAGAATCGTAGGAGCTAATAGTTGTGAAGAGCTTGGCATATGGTAGATACTCAATAAATGTTTATTAAAATCTGAATCTAAGATTCTATTAGAGATAACACACATAGAGGGGTAGTAACCAAGAAATGCTGTTTTGATCTGGGGAGTCCTAGAGCTTGTGAACTGTTGTAGATGGTGTGCCCTTTTCAGAAGTAATTGTACTCAGTGAAGTGAACAACAGAACCAGAAAAACACACAGGAACAGCAATATCGTATGATGATCAACTATGCTTGACTTAACTCTTCTCAGCAATACAATGATCCAAGACAATCCCAAAAGACTCATGATGAAAAATGCTATCCACTTCCAGTGAGAGAACTGAGTCTGAATGCAGATGGAAGGCTACTATTTTCATTTTTTTGCATGTTTTTTTCTTTTGGTTTGTTTTTCTTTCATAACATGACTAATATGGAAAATTTTTAGATAATTACACACATATAACCTATATAAAATTCCTTACAGTCTTAGGGAGGGTGGAGGGGAGGATAGGAAGGGAGGGAGAAAATTTGGAACTCAATTCTTTTTTGAGTGAATGTTTAAAATTGTCTTTACATGTAATTGGGGAAAAAAATAAAATACTACCTTAAAAAATAAGTAATTGTACTCTTGATTTGATTACAGAGCCAGGAGCAAGAGGCAGAAAGTTAAGAGAGTGAAGTTGGGGATGGGAGATTTCGCTGTGGCCAGATGGTGAGATAGCTTGACTGGATGGAACATGAGGGCAAAGTACGACCTGGTATCTAGGGGCAATCAGTAGACATGAGAGATAGAAGAGAGTCCATTTGTATGGAATTTCCATTATCTCCCTAAACTATGGTGCTCAGAATTGAACACGGAGCTCCAAATGTGGTCTGACCAAGGAAGGGCACAGTGGGACTATCGCCTCCCTTGTGACAGCTGTTATGTCTTGTTTAAGGCAGTCCCCTTATCTCTTTAGCTTTTGCAGCTGGCATGTCACATTGCTAACTCATAATGAGTCTGCAGTCTCCTCATACAAACCATCATTAGCTATGCCTCTACCATCCTATGACAATATCATCATCATTAATGATAATGATGTCTCACTATCTCAATGACTCTATGATCTCATCAATATGGATATTCCTGCTAATGATGCAGATGATACCCCATTTATCCCGCCAGTCTGTGGAACTCTGGTCTGTGTCCTTCCACTAGTTCTACACAGGAGGTCCACCAAATGTCCCAGGAACCTTTCTGAACTCTCTGAACATCACAAAGATATCCAGGAAGTACCTGGGTTGCCACATCATTCATAATAATGCAAAATAATTACATGATTTTTTTTTACTTTAACACTTTATAAATCTGTAATCTCATCAAGCTGTTTTAGCATCTTGACTGAAACTGATTGCAGTCTTTCTCTTGGTTACATCCCTGGGATGAGCTTCTCCAAATTTAGTTAAGTTGGTCCTTTGAGAATGGACACACAACTGGATATCACTGGGATCAAACTCTAAACTGCTCAAATTCAGCAAGACCTGCTAAAGGTTGTTCTCTGATTCTAGTGCCAATTCCATACCACAATGAGGCATCAGAGGACAATTTCTGTGGGAACTGGGTGGTGAGATGTTTAATGAGAGTACAGAGAAAAGTATTCATTTAGGTTCAAACATCTGCAATCCAAGGACACAATTAGAAGGCAGCAGGGTACTGTGGAAAGAGGGTTGACCTGGAGTTGGAGGACCTGGGTTTGAATTTTGCTTATGCCATTTACTATCCATGTGACCTTGCCTCAGTCACTTAACCCCCATGGGCCTCAGTTCCCCAATTTACAAATGGAAGAGTCTGGATGTTACAGCCTCTAATATCCCTTCTAGTCTAAATCTATGAGCCTGTGAAAAAGATGTACCCAGATATCTCTGGTAGTTTAGAGATTTGGAAGTTATAAAGTCAGTATGGCAAGGTAACCCCTGAAATGCTAATGCCCAGACTAGACTATGCCTGCTATGGAAATCTAGCATGGAGAAGGAAGGATGGGGTCCTTCTGCCCTAATCAGACCCCACCCCGAGGATGGCATCCAGCTTCCTGACCTAGTCTGGTCTTTGGTTTACACTTGTCTGAACAGTGATTTGGATCTTGCCCACATTTTAGAAAGAATGTTGACAAACTGGAAAGTGTCACGAGGAAAGTCACCAGGATGGGGAAGGGACAGGACACTGTCTTCTGATATCAGAAGGGCCACTCTGTTGTTCCCCTTCCACATGAAAGAATGTAACACTGGGTGTCAGGAGGACCAGGATTCAAATCACGCCTATTATACTCACCAGCCCTGTGGCCTTGGCTAAGTCACTACCTCTCTGAGGGTCCATTTCCTTTCCTAAAAAAGTGGGGATGATGGTCCTTATAGTACCTGTTCCATAGGGTTGTTGTGAGGAGTAAATGAAATAATGCATACTTTGCATACTTTACAGGCCTTCATAAACACCTTTTAGAGGTGTGTGTCATTGGGTAAGAAACTCCTGTCAATGAAGCATCTTCTAATGAAGATCAGCCATTCTTCTATAACTTAGAGGCTTAGAGAATTGCCTGGGAGGCACTATGAAGTTAAGTCACTTGCCCAAGGTCACACAGCCAGTGTCAAAGGCCTTAAATCCAGGCTTTCCTGAGTCCCAGGCTAGTCCTTTCTCTAATATACTGGTCTGCCCCGTTCATCTCTCACACTCATCATCATTCTTCTGCTTGGCCCCCAGAGGGCAAACTAGGACCAATAGGAGAGAGAGAGAGAGAGAGAGAGACAGAGACAGAGACAGAGAGAGAGAAGAGAGAGACAGAGAGAGAGACAGAGAGAGAGAAGAGAGAGACAGAGAGAGAGACAGAGAGAGAAGAGAGAAAGAGAGAGAGAGAGAGAGAGAGAGAGAGAGAGAGAGAGAGAGAGAGAGAGAGCGAGCTAAGTATGAATCTCCTAACAATCAGAGATCTCTTTGGAACGATTGGCAGATCCTTGCACCAGGTAGGAGATGGGTCAAGTGACCAAGTCCCTCTCAGCTCTGACATTCTAGGAACCTATTTTAGGTCTGGAGCAAATGATCTTCCTTACTTATCTGTGAAATATTTTCCAACAGGTCACTGTGGTTGGATCTGAAGCCATGGAGATCCCCTTAAAAGCACTTGCTATGATGGTTAAGCACAGACAGCAGTAATCACTCAAGAACCTGAAATTAGTACCATTATTAGTTATTTTGAAATGAGCCTAATGAGTAACCACAAACTGTTGGCCTCTGGGACAAGGCCTAAACATTTCATTCCCAAGGTGAACCAAAGGGTTGAGTGGCTTTGGGGGGCGGGTGGATGGAGAGAAATGAGTGGGCCCCATCACCAATCTGGCTGAGCCAAAAGGAGGTATGGCTAATATAGCTGATGACTATGCCAACACCTCAGACCAGGCCTGAGGGCGAGACAACAGATGCTAATGATGTAAAAGGGCCAAGTTTGGGGGAGGTACTTTGTACACACAAACAGCTTAAAATCTCTCTGCCCCCTAGCTTCTCTCCTTTAAGGTCTTTGCATTTGAGTGTTTTGAATAACCTTGTCCACTGACCTGGGACTGGCTTATGGTCTACACTTGTTTGAAAAAGTGATTTGGACCCTGTCCCCTTTTTACTGGAGTCTAGGGGATTACCTTAATTTCCAGCTAGTTTCAGCCTGCTGTGCTAGGTTGAATCCGAGTGGGAGGGGTTGGGGGACGGACAAAAAGGGAAGGACAAAGTGAAAAAGAAGAGTTAGGGATAAGGATTCTTCAGGTTTTACTGGGCTCGTGGCAAGCAGGTCTTATTCTAGGAATAGCAACAAGGCCAGTGTCACTAGATTGCAGAGTACATAGAGGGATGGGGGGGGGGGAAATTAAGAAGACTAGAGACCAAGGGCTTTGAATGTCAAACATTGGAATTTTGATGCAGGAGGTAATAGGGAGCCACCAGAGTTTACTGAATGGGGAAGATCTGGATTTTAGGAAGATGAATTTCGTAGCTGGATGGAAAGCAAACTGGAAGAAGAAAAGATGTGAAGCAGGCAGATGCTCACTGGGTCTGAGGTGATGGGGTCAGTGTCAGAGAAGCAGAAATGGGGTTTGGCAGCAGATCAGATATGAGGGGTAAGAGAGAATAAGGAGTCGGGGGTGACCCCTAGATCTGAAGCCTGTGTGACTGGGAGGATGGTAGTGCTCTCCACAATCACAGGGAATCGTCGGGGGAATTTTGGAGAGGAAAGACAAGGAACTCGGTTTTGAACGTATTAAATTTAAAATATCTCTTGAACAGCCCGTTTGAAATGTCTAGTAGGCTGCTGGAGGTGAGGAGAAAGGTTGGGTCAGAGCATTTCCCTCGTCAGCTTTGCCTGCTGACTTGGCTGGTTTCCTTTAAGCCCCACCTAAAATCCCATCTTCTACAGGAAGCCTCCCCTGCCCCTAATTCTAGAGCCTTTCCTCTGTTAAGTATTCCCTATTTATCCTGTACATAGCTTGCTTTGTATGTATTTGTTAGCACACCGTCTCCTCCATTAGATTGCAAACTCCTTGAGGGCAGGGACTGTCCTTTGCTTCTTTTTGGCGGCCAGGGCTTGGAACCATACCTGGCGAATAGTAAGTACCTAATAAATACTGATGACTAGATCAGTAGATCTGAGAATCACCTGCTTAGAGATGACCATTGAAACCATGGCGGCTGATGAAAATAGAATGGGAGGAGAAGATGCCTGAAGACAGAGTCCTGGGGGACACTTCCTGAAGATCCAGCAAAGCCATTGGACACGCAGGAGGAGAACCAAGACAGAGCAACATCAGGAAAGCCTGGAGGAAAGAAGGGACCGAGGAGACAAGGGCCACTGGCACTGTCAAAAGCTGTAAAGAAGGATGAGGATTGACAAAAAAGGTCATTTAATTTAGCAATTGAATTCGTTCATTCATTCATTGGGATGAATAAATTGTTCAATTGATAGAGCCAACAAGGTGACTCAGAATATCTGAGCTGGCAGGCACCTTACAAACCGTCTCATCTTACCCACCTCACCCCCGTTTTGTAGAGGAGACTTGGGGGAGGAAGTAATCTACCAACCGTTATGCATTTCCTGACCACCCTTACTTTCCCCACACCCCCAGTTCAATGAGGGGCAAGGGGGTGAGGCAGTCAGAGTTAAATGACTTGCCCAAGGTCATACAGATAGTGTCAAGTGTCAGAGGCTGGATTTGAACTCAGGCCCTCCTTCCTCCAGGGCCCTTTCTCTATCCACTTCACCAAGCTGCTTCCTTGAATGTCATTTCTACTGTTGTTGAATAGTTTTTCAGTCTAACTTTCAGTGTCTTGATGTTCTTCATGACCCCATTTGGGGTTTTCTTGGCAAAGATACTGGAGAGGTTTGCATTTCTTTCTCCAACTCATTTTATAGATGGGGAAACTGAGGCAAATAGGGTTAAGTAACTTGCCCAAGATCGCACAGTGTCTGAGATTGAATTTGAACTCACAAAGATGAGTCTTCCTGACTCCAGGCTTGGCACTTTATTCACTGAACCACCTAGCTGCCCTGTCATTTCTACTACCTAGCACACCTCAGAAAGGGAGTGGAGAGAGTGTCTGATGAGTTCTGTCTCTATTCCATGCAGGGGACCAGCATGGGCCAGTGATTAGGGCAACCCCTAAGTCTTAGGGGTGAAGGTGATTCTCCTCCTGGGGGAAGATAGGTGGGGACCAAGTCATCCCAAGCCAGCAGCCAGATAAAATGAAAAACTTGAGTCTTTTTAGAGAGCTCCAATCCCGGTGACTGGGATAGGCAGAAATCTAGGTATAGGAGTAGATTCAAGCTGGGGAGTCAGTCTTGGATCAGAAGGGGGCATCCAGGGAGTGTTGGCAAGCCAACTCTTAGTCTGACTCAACCTTCCTCCCTAGAGATTCAGCTTTTTGTGGTTACTGTGCGCTCCCCACCCCAGCCCTGTGCTGATGTGTCAACATAGCCATTGGCCCACTCTATCCTTCCCCTCAGGGATTCAGCCCTATCTAGAAAGTCAAAGGCTCAGAGATAACCAACGTGGAGATCTAACAGGCGGAGTGTTAAGATGAACACACAGATCCCAGTCTTCTTATTGGAGGCTCCTCCTTAAAGTTTTTCCATTGTCTGAGGGACTGCCATTTTAACTGGCATCAAAACCCAACACAATTTGCTGTCTGGTAGGGGTAGATGTTTTGGCCTAGGTGGTTTTCCTGGTTTACAGAAATCTCATCCTAAGCCAGATCGTTTCACTTACAAGACCAGCCTGCCTGGCTAGGTTTGATTTGTCTTTTTGCCATGACCTCTGCTTCGCCAGGACTGAATTTGCTCTAAGATTATCTCCATTTTATCCTGCCTATATCTTGTTTGTACCTGGTTAGCTGCATTTTGTCTCCTCCGTTAAACTGTCAGCTGCTTGAGAGCAGGACTGGGTTAGGTGGGATTTCCCCCCTTTTTTTTGGTATCCCCAGCACTTAACTCAGAACAGGTCTGGTACACAGTAGGTGCTTGTAGCAAGTGCTAATAAATGCTTGTTGGCACATAGTAGGTGCTTGAGTAGGTGCTAGTAAATGCTTGTTATCCCCAGCACTTAACACAGTGCAGGTAGTAGGTAATAATAAATGCTTGGTGGCTCGACTTGACTCACTCTGTGTCTGGCTGGTCTGTTTCCTCGGACAGGAAAAGACAGTGGAACGAAGATGGCATTTTTCCCTATCAAAGGACTGGGGCCAAGCAGTGTATGGTTTCTTTTCCTTTTTGCCAGTAAGCTCTATAAGGGGAGGAGCTATGTTTCTTGTATCTTTGTATTGTGAGTTCGAGTCTTCTACATACTGGATATTTAACAAATGGTTGCTGGGTTTGATTTTTAAAGAGTGTGCCATTAGTAGAGTGTTATGGAACTTAAGGGCAATGAAGACAGCAAGGTCTCACCAACCCATACTAGAATTTTTACAATTGGCAGGAGAGTAACCAGTCCCCTCCCTTGAGAACTGGCTGGGTGGCCAGAACTTAATTTGTAATAGGAAGGATTTAAGTTGGATTTCCATACTTCTTACAGAATGGATAATGGACTCTGATTTATCCAGGGGTCAGTCAGGTTTGTCTGCTTCCCCAAAGCAGGCTATTCTGATCCAACTCCTCCCTCTTTGCTAATCAAAATTTATAATAGGACTGGGAGCTGGGGAGATGAATGCTCATGTGGTTCCATAACTCATCATTTCCTCCCTTGGTCCATTTATAACAGTTTCCAAAATGCTCTCCTGCCTCCAATATTACCTATCTCCAATCTATCCTCCACAGTAGATGCCCTAATAATCTTCCTAAAGCACAGTTCAGACCTTGGTGTCATTCACTCACTCAAGAATCCCCAGTAATTAGCCCCTTTAGTTTCTTCTAATCCATGATCCCATGATCTTAAGTTAGCATCATGGCTCCAGCCTTCCTTTCCAGACTCTTTTCCCATGCAGATTCATCATTCCATAGAGACATATCACCTGCCATCTCCTACCTCCACGTATTTCCACAGAATGTCCCCCACACCTGCCATGGTTCCCCACCTTCCACTTTTTAGAATCTTTCTAGCTTCCCTGAAGGCCAGCTTAGGTGTCACCTCACTAAAGGAAATTCTTCTTACCCCATTATTTTGGATTTACTTGGCACACATTTTGTAGTTGTTTGTTTGTGTACACATTGGGTTTGTTGGATTGTGTATCTACCCAGGAGAGTGCCAGTGCCTTGAAGGCATGAATTTTCATTTTTGTCTTCCTACCACCACTGGCTAGCAGAGTCTTGCCACGGAGAAGCTCCTTAATCAATGTTTGTTGAACTGACTTGACTGGAATGAATCTGCCAGCCCCTCTGAGTCAACAAGGTGTGACCTGGCAGCTAGAAAAAGCTGTTGAGGGTAGGGTTGGTTGCATTAAACCAGAGCTGGAAGGGCTCTTAGAAGCCATCCTTTTGAAGGGGCAGGGGGAAGGCGGGCAGAATGATGCCCTAGGTTCTAGTATGCTCAGTACTGGTCACATCACAAAGCTGGAATTTCACTTTGAATTCTAGGGCCGTATTTTAGGAAAGGTCTTATTGGTAAGAGAGAGCAGATCTATAGGGCCCCGGGATGGCGAGAGAACTGCAGACCAACAGCCCAAATTGGGAGCGGGCCGTTTGGGGGGAGGGTCATTATCGAAGGCGAGATCATTCCTGGAGACTGCTGGAGGGCGGGGTCTGGGCAGCAGCTGACTGCATTAAGCTTTTCCAATCAGATTGGGTTCCAGTCTCGGGTGCTAGCTGTGTGGCTTTAAACAAGTCGTTTCCTCCTTCATCTGGTGTCTCTTTCCTCTTCTGTAAAATTAGGGGGTTGGATTAGATGCTCTTTCAAGTTCCTTACACTCTTAACTATATGAACATGTTCTTTTTTGGGTGAGAAGAAAATTTCTGCCTCTCACAGAAGGGTACCTGACTGGGCTTGTGATGATGTCAGCACAGCTTGAAGGGAGAGGGGAGGAGGGAAGAGGAGTGGTAGGCTGGTGACTAAGGGAAGCAAGAGCCGGCTTTCCCTCACCCCAAAGTGGGATTGCCAAACTTTGCCCCGCCTCCAGCAACCCTGCTGGCTTTATGAGGCCGGGCGAACTCTGTTTGTAGGGGCTAGAGCGCTGACAGGATCCTGGAGCCTCTGCCAGGAGCAAGCCCGGAGGCCTTGACACCGGACCCTTAGATGAAAGGCGGAGCCCAGGCCCTATCACCCCCTCCCATTACTCAAAAGACACGTCAGGGTCTTAAAAATTAATTCGAGCTGCGGAACTCCAGGGAACCAGTCAACTCATACTTCGCAACGCATATGCTCGCTAACACTCTGAAAGCCTAGGCTGGAAGAGCTCCTAGAATGTCTAGAGGCTAACCACCTATTTTATCGAAGTGACAGGGAAGTCCAGAGAAGAAGCGATTTTCCAAAGACCAAGATCGGTGGTGTAGGGTTCAGAGTCCTGGACTGCAGGGCAGGAGACCAGTCAGGCTCCAAGCTAGGCATCCAAGGTACAAAGACAAAAACAAAACCATTCTTGCCTTCAAGGAACTTATTGGGGAGAAGAGAAAGAACATGTACATATAATGACTCTGCTGGAAGGCGCCCCAGAGACCATCCAATCCAGCCTCTTCTTACAGTGATTGCCCCAAGGTCACCTCCAGGTCCTCTCACTCAGATGGTCTAACTCTGAAGCTCTCTCTCCCATATAAAAACATACAAGAAATGTAAACAAAATAAATCCAAGGTTATTCGATGGGGGAGGGGCAGCGGGAAGGCGCTAGAAGAGGGGAGGAGAGGAAGGGTTTTTTATATAGTTGTGAGACTATGGGCAAGTTCTTTCTGGGCCTCAGTTTCCATCTGTAAAACAAGAGGCATATAGGAGAACGCTGGTCCTCAAATTTAGAAGTTCATACACATACAGTCAGTCGATCAGCATTTATGGAGCGCCTACTATGTGCCAGGCTCTGGGCTGGGAATATGCTGTCATAACCCCACTAACAACAATTTGCATCTACCTAGCCCTTCAAGGTTTGCGAAGCATTTTTCATACGTGATCTTATTTGATCCATGAAAAATCCAGACATACCACCCGTCTGGATCTCATCCCCTGCAAAGTGTGAGTGTGTGAGTGTGTGTGTGTGTGTGTGTGTGTGTGTGTGTGTGTGTGAGTGCTGAGGTTCTTTCCGCTTTGGCAGGCAGCTTCGACCATCCTTACAGATCATATACATTTAGAGCTGGAAGGGATTTTGGAGGATCACAGGATAAATGCTTACGGAAGAAAGCGAGGCTCATCGACTTGTCCAAGGTCATAAGTAGTTAAGTGACAAAAATGGGCTCTGAGCCCGGGTTCCAAATGCTCTTCCCCCTCTTCCCATTGTATAAGGAGAGGGGTGGGTGTCATACAGGCACACATATTCAGATGGAGAGGTGAACCCCTCTGGGTCTCAGTTTCCCCATCTGTAAGACGAGGGGGCTGGAAAAGTCGCTCTCCCATCACAGATAGCAGCGCACTCCCAGCGCCCCACAGGGCTCACGCAGACACGCGCCCTGCCCGGCAGATGCGCACTCGCCTCAGCCCCTGCCCCCCGCCCCAGCTCCCCTTGCTCGACCTGTAGACGTGGATCCCAGGTCTGGGTCGGGGCCCCGCCCCGCCGCGCAAGTCCAGTTCCCCGCCTCCTGCCCGGCCCCGCCCCACCCCGCCCTCTCCCGGCCTGAGGACGCTCGCTGGAGCAGGAGTGCTCAGTGGCACCGCCCCCGCCTCCCATTGGCCTACGGCCTGTCACCCTGTCGCGGGAGGCGGGGGCGGGGCGGGTGGTTTCGAGGGCAGGCTTTGCTTTGTCATTCGTCCCGGGTGCTGACGCTGACGTTGCCGGCGCGGCCTGGCGCTCTGGGGGCTGCGGAGAGGGCTAGCGCGGCTGCGGTCTGGGTGTTCCCCGCGGGGGGGGGGTGGATGGGGGGGGTGGATGGGGGCGGGGAGGAGGGCCAGAATGCGAGCCCCTTATATAATGAGGCGGCTGGGGCGAGCGATAATCGTGCAGTGGCTTGGGGCCCTCGTCACATGCAGCTCCGTGCTGGATGCTAGATTGCAGAAGCTTCCCAATACGATATACAATGCAACACAACAAATGTAATATGGTGATATAGTATAGTATAGTATAATAATTTAATATAATATAGTGAAATATGCCGTCACAACAAAGCATCATATAAGATGTTATATTTATAGGGCCTATTTATAAGCACCTATTTAAACTCTCGCTGATTGGTCTAGGCGCAGCTCCAGACCCCATTGTGATTGGCGCGTTCTTCCGTCCGTCAAAGAGGCGGGCTTAATACTCGGTTGGGCCTCAACAGGCTCTAGGATTGGCCAGGATGGCAGTAGCCGTGACTCCGATTGGTCCGTCATGCTGTCGGTCCGGACGGGGAAGGCGGGGCCGGAGGGCGACTGGCCGTGGGGCGGGCGGGCCCCGGAATTGTCATTTCTTTGTTTCCGAAGGCGGAGGAGGCTCCGCGGCCCCCCCCCGGCCCCCGCCCCCGGCCCCGTCCCCACCCCCTCCCCCCGGGGGCTGGCTCCGCGGCAGTGACCGGCCCCAGGGTAGAGTCCAGGCCCGGAGTGCTGGGAGCGGCGGCGGCGGCGGCGGCGGAGGAGGAGGAGGAGGAGGAGGAGGAGGAGGAGGAGGAGGAGGAGGAGGAGGAGGAGGAGGAGGCGGCGGCGGCGGCGGCGGCGGCGGCGGCGCGGGGCGGGCGGGCGCCGGGAGCGGCGGCTCGAGCTCAGCTCGGGCGGCGGAGGCGGAGGAGGCAGAGGAGGAGGCGGCGGCGGCAGCAGCGGCGGCGGTGGCGGCAGCTCGGGCTCCCGGCCCCCCAGCGGGAGGAGGATGAAGCGGCGGAACGCGGACTGCAGCAAACTCCGCCGCCCCCTAAAGCGGAACCGGATCACCGAGGGCATCTACGGCAGGTGAGGCCCCGGCCCGCCCCGGCCCCGTTATGTAAGCCCGGCCCCACTAGGCCGCACGCCCGCCGCCTGCCGCCCGCAGGGGGCTTTCCGGACGGCCTAGGGCCGCCCGCCGCCCAGCCTGGTCTGTGGAGGCGGGGCGGGGCCGGCCGGGCCGGCCGGGCCGGGTGGCCAGCGGGGCTAATGCTGCCGCCGCCGCCGCCGCCGCCGCTGCTGTTGCTGCCGCCGCTGCCTGCAGCCCGGGGGCGGGGGGGCGCCTGGATGGGAGCCACGCAAGACTCCCCCCACCCCAGACACACGGGCGGGGGAGCCACGCAAGACCCCCCCCCAGACACAGGGGCGGGGGAGCAACGCACAGAACCCCCCCACCCCCAGGCTCACACATGGATGAGGGAGATTCACCCACAGACCCCTTCCCCACCCCGACACGCACGTGGGCAAGGGAGAAGGGAAACCCACTTACAGATACAACCCCCAAACACATGGGTGGGGGACCCACTCACAGACACCCCTCTCAGACACACACACATCCACATCCATGTCCACACACAGAGACAAGGTAGACCCACTTACAGACTCTCACCCCAGACATACACACGTGGGAGGGGGGACCTACTCAGGGATACTACCACCCCCCCAGACATACACATATGCAAGACAGACACATTTACAGACAGTTCCCCTCCCTCCCAGACCAGGACCCACTCACAGACCCACCACACTCACATGGAGGGGTGAGACCCACTAACAGATCTCCCCCCTCACACACACAAGGATGAGGGGATAGCCCTCACAGATACCCACACTGCCCAAGCACACACAGACCAGGACCTACTCACAGATCATTCCCAAAGACACGTGGTGGGGGAGGGGGACCCATTCACAGACCATCCCCATACCTTAGACACACAAAGACCAGGACCTACTCACAGACAACTCCCACCTTGAACACAAGGCTGGGGAAACTCACTCACAGACACATATACACAGACCAGACACCCCCCCCCCATCTTCACAAGACACTTAAAGATAGCCCCTACATGCAGACTCTGACAACCACCATCTTCACAAGAGACATCCACCCCACAAATTCCCTTGACATGGATACAACTGTCTTAAGAGACCCCCATGATACCACCCACATACAAACAGCTGCCTACATAGAGGTACTTCCAGGAGACCCTTATACACACACCCAGAAGACAGACCTCCCCACATACAGAAAACTCCATCCTCACAGGAGCCCGCACAAAGATACTTTCTTCATCACAAGTGACTACTCCCCCCACAAAAAACAAACCTCATACACACATCCCAATCCTTAACAAAAAAGAAATCACCTAGAAGACAACCTTCCAAACACAGATGTCCCTTTCACCACAGGATATATTCCCCATGAAATAGTCCTTATACTTTCTTCCCTGGAGGTACCCCCTAAAACACCTTCATAAAAGACACCTACTTTTTCACAGGATGCCCTTCCATACGATAGCTTTATACACTTCCTCTTCCTTACATGAGAGGTCCCCCACAAGACAACCTCCACACACTTGTGTAAATCCTTTCTCACAGGGACACAGGCAAAAGACAGCTGCTATGCACCTGGATGTCTCCTTCCTCATAGGAAAGGCCCCTCCCCATCAGACAGACTACACAATCTGAATACTCCCTCACAGAGGATGGACCCCAAGACAACCTCCTTACATACAGGCACCCCATCTCTCACCTATAATCCTCCCCTTTTTCTCATAGGGGATCTTCCACAAGATAGGTCCTTCACCTGGACCCCTCCTTGTGCACAGGGGATGCCTCTGGTACAACCTCCATCTACACAGGCCTCTCAAAGGAGGCCTCCTACACACAGCTTCCCCAGAACTTGGGCAGGGGAGCCCAAGGGGTACCCCTTCCTCATAGCAGATGACTCCCCACAAAACAACCCACACACCTACAACTTTATTCCTTAAAGGTCTACTTTAAGACAGCACCCTTTATATATAAACACCATTCTAACAGGAGATTCCCCTGGAAGGGAACCTACCTTGACATCCTCCTCCATAAGAAAGCCTCCACTCAGAGATATTCCTTTTTATATTAGGAACTCCTTCCATACTCCTGTACTATCAGGAGATGCCTCTCACAAGATAATACCCCCTTTCTCACAGGAGGCCCCTCACATAAAGATACTTCCTTTCTCATAGCTCCCCAGACATTCCTATCCTCTTAGGAAAGCTGCCACTAAGGTAACACCCCTTCTTCATAGGAGGCCTCCATCCTGGGCCATGCGCTTTTACATAGCCTTCCAGATAACTTCCTTACTCGAGATACCTCAACACTTAGGACAACCCAAACACAAGGCACCCCTTTCTTCATAGAAGCAAGCCCCCCTTTTTCTGGAGGCCCCCCAAAGAGAACTCTTTTGATACCCTCTTTTCTATATCATCTTCCCTGTAGACTCACCCTTCCTTCCAGGAGAAGTTTCTCTGCAAGACACCCCTTTTCTCACAGAGTAGGTCTGCACACAGACACCTGCTTCCTGAAAGGGTCTCCCTGCACCTTTCCCCCTCCTTTCCCCCATATACACACAGACACAGTCTTTCCTCACTGGGAACCTTCACCCTCCATACAGAGATAGTCTCTTCCTCATAGAGGGAGTCTTCCCTCTCCACCTGAAATCCCCTTCACACACAGCTGTACACCCTCTGTAGGAGCTGAGGGGGATAGGGAAAGGAAAGCCTTTTTTGAAAGGTCGTTTCTGACCGGTCTAGGACTAATGATTTCTCATTAGGACTCTAAATGGACAAGTTTTTCAGTGTGGAGAAAAGATGGTGTGAGCAGTCTGGCAGGCAGCGCCTTTGGTTTTTCCTGGCCTAGTTCAGAGGGGCCAAGGGTCCTCATCCCCATAGCAATCTCTGAGATTGGGGAAGGCGGGGAGTGTTTCCCAGTCCATTTTCTTTTTCTGTTCCACTTGGGTACTGAGGGGAAAAGCTGCTGCAAAAAGTCAGGCACCCTGGACCTGATCCAGGCTCCGTAGGGGCCACTGTTAGTCTATGCTTTGCTCACTGTAGACACTTTCTTGTTTGAATTTAATTAGGAAAACGATTTTAACATTACAAAGAAAGTTTTTCTTGAAATCTTGCACCAGGGGAAAAAAAACCCTTATTGGAGCCATTTGCCCCCAAATCTTGTGTCTTCTTTTGTCCTTCCACCCCTCCTTCCTCCATTCTAAGCAACAGTAACTTAAAGGTCTTTCTGGGCTCAGAGGAAATCTACAGGTTTGTTTCAGTGTTCGTCATTTAAAATCCTAGGCCCTCAGCAGGATTCCTACACAATAGTCATTTTTGTTCTCGCAGTGTTAGTTCTAGTGTACTGAGTAGGGGATGGTGCAGCTAGAACTTGACCAGTGTTTGGTCAAGAAACCTATTGGGAAAAGTAAGTGGAGAATTTCCAACCAGTGAAAATTTACTTAAGTCATCCTCCTTGTATTTTAAACATGTGGTTCTCTAGCCAGGGGCCTTTCAGTAATATGTGAGATGACTAAGACACCAGGGATGTCTTAGCATCACTGTGCACATTTATACATGTTACTGTTCACATATATGGGATGACTTTTTTTAAGTAGCTGATGTGACTGCATCATTTTTTAAAAACCATATATATAAAAGCATAATTAAAGCAAAGGATTCTAGAACATGTCCTCATGTGATGACTAATCAAGACCATGTCAAACAAAACCATAAAAAAGAAAAAATAACAATTTTTTTCTCTTGATCATTTAATGGTTGGTAAAACTAATTGTACATATTCAATTTAAGTTGAAAACCTCAATTCTTGAATAAAAAGCAGATCCCTTTGTTATTAAGAAATATATGAAAAACTTATCAGGCGGTGAGTTGAGAAAAAAGTGTATTAGAGTAAACAAACTCCTACTAACTGTGGAATTGAAATATCTGCATATACAGTGATGGGACATTGGTCTTCCATTTGTAGAAGAGTCCCTGGATGTTTTCGTGTGCTCTGTTGTGTTTCAAGTTGTACTTGCATCTTGTTCAAGGTCCATTGTGTTGTTACTATGTTGCTGATGGTCCTTTTGACTTTGACTTCTCTTACTTGTGTAACTGATGCTTATGCTCTTAGGGAAGCTCATGAGCTTCAAGTCATCAAGTTTTGAAACTTCCCCAGAAATAATTATATCTGTCATTTATTTGCTTCATATGTGTTCTGGCACCTTAGCTGGGTCTCATGAGGTAGTACATAAAAATGAATTTATTTCCTTTAGAAGATACCAAGTAAGGTCCTCCAGTTACTCTTTGTGTTACTGAGTGTATTGTGGAGTAGTAGGATTAAAAGTTTCAATGAGTCTCTTCTAGGTTAATACTAGTTTTGAAAGGGAGATTTTTAGCAAAGTCTGAATGCTTCAGTTTTAAATTGAAAGAGTAAGCTAATTGTAAATTGAGGGCTCTTAACCTGGGCAGTCCATTGTTTTTTTTTTAAATTGTTTGATAACTTTATTTCAGTATAATTGGTTCTCTTTGCATTCCTATGCATTTAAAAAAACATCATTCATTCTGAGAAGTCCGTGGGCTTCACCATTATTCAGGGACTCCACAGGAAACACAAAAAGGTTAAGAACTGCTATTGTAAATAATGTTCAAAGGTTCGTGAATATTAGTAATCAGCATCAGAATTTCTATTTAATATAAAATATGTAAGATTTGCCCCACCCCACCTCCCATGTCCTGTTGCCCCTTTGGTTCTCCACAGTGGGCAGCTTACCTCTGACCCTGACTGCTGTCCTAACCAACAGGGGGCAGACTTCCCAATTACTTTATCTTCTTTCTACCTTACATGGAGTCGGTGCGGGGATGGCGATGGTGCAAGGTCCGGATTAGTGATGTAGGAATTCAGAAGACACAGTGTTGACAGAGGAGCCTCATCTGTTGTCTTAAAAAGGGTTCCAAGCAGAGTGTCAGTCATTGCTACTGCAACAAGCTAGTAGTATATAGCTTTAACTTTCAAAGCTTCCTAAAAGCCTGTTTGGCTTAGTCTTTAAGAAAGGTGGATACCATTGTAAGCTTTGGCACATCTGTAATCAAAACTTGTAGGTTCTTTTCTTCCTTAAAAATCCATTTTGGGGTAAAAATGGTCTTTTGAGTAGCTTTTGCCACTGGTCTAGCAACTGTAAATAAACTGTCTCTTCAGATATAGCTCATGGTCATTTTAGAGGGAATGCCAGGAGGTTGCTTCAAACTCAGAAATATATTTTTTAAAGGAAGCCAATTTTATGTCAACTAAAAATTGAACTGAGAGAAATTTAAAGGAGATAACATGATATGGAAGAAATCACCATTTTGGAATCAGTGGTCGTCTGGCTTTCATTCCTAGCTCTTCTGCTTACTATTCATGTGACTAGCTCTCTGAGCCTCAGTCTACTTGTCTGTAAAATGAAGGGGTTAGGATAGATGACCTCGAAGGTCTCTTCCAGTGCTGATCCTGTGATCAATCTATTTTTATTGATACATTTTATTGTTGTTTACCAAACATGATTTCATTTTTTATTTTTTTATTTCATTTTTTATTTTTCTGGAGGGCAATTGGGGTTAAGTGACTTGCCCAAGGTCACACGGCTAGTTTTTTGGGGGGGGCGTAGAGTGTCTGAGGCTGGATTTGAACTCAGGTCCTTCTGACTCCAAGGCCGGTGCTATATTGACTGTGCCACCTAGCCACCCCTCAAATATGATTTCATCAGTGTAGTGAATGCTCCTGACGTTGATTTGAGGACCTTTCTCTACCAGTGCAGATCAACCTAGTGTAATTTATGGGGGTTGGGGGGGAGAAAGAGGGAGAGGAGAAAAGGTTAAGCCCACTTAACCCATCGTCATATAACTGGTGGTGAGACTTGAACTACTCTCTCCTGGGCCACTTCTCTTTCCCCTCTTTTCCAGGCTGTTGTCTGTCTATCTTATCGTGTGTGTGTGTGTGTGTGTGTGTGTGTGTGTGTGTGTGTGTGTGTGTGTGTGTGTGTGTGTGTGTGTGTGAGAGAGAGAGAGAGAGAGAGAGAGAGAGAGAGAGAGAGTTTACACACACACCTGGATATAGTGGGTTCAGATCCCTTCTCAGACACTATTATGTGACTTTGGGCTAGTCATTTAATCTGTCCCTCAGTTTCCTTGTCTGTAAAATGGGGTGTGTGTGTTGGGGAGGGGAGTTGGATTTTATATCCTCTGAGGTCTTTTCAGCTCTCAATCTGTGTTACATGAGAGGGTTGGATTAGATCATCTCTAACATTCATGGCAGTGCCTAAGCCTAATTTCTTTGATCCTCTGAATTTGTTTTTAAAACATGGGAGTGTTTGTGCTGGCTAAAGGTCCTCATCACAGAACTTTGGGGTTGGAAGACATCTCAAAGGCCATCTAATTTAGTGTGGAGTGGACAAGAATACCCCCAGCAACACACCTGACAAGTGCTCCTCCCTCCTTGGCTTGATGCCTTTGACCTAGAAGGACCCCATTGCTTCATTTGGGTGGTCACACAGCATTTTATTACATTGAAGCCTAAAATTGCATATCTTCAAATTCCACCTGATGCTTCTAAGTTTGCTCTGAGTGACTGCCCTTCAGGTACTTAGAGATAGCTGTCTTGTCTGCCTGCCCACCCTCCCTCGCTCCCTCCTTCTGTTCTCTGGGCTGAACATTCCTACTTCCCCTGAACCTCAACCCAAGGTATGATCTTTTTTTTGCTTTTTGATGACTTGCCCAAAGTCACACAGCTAGTTTTTGTGTCAAGTGTCTGAGGCTGCATTTGAACTATGGTCCTCCTGACTCCAGGGCCAGTGCTCTATTTACTGTGCCACCTAGCCACCCCTCCAAGGCATGATCTTGATCTTCCCCCAGCTTGGTTACATTTCTTTAGTTAAACTCTCGCCTCTTAAAGCCCTTTCTAAATTGTGGCATGCAGAACTCAATAGAGCACTCTACATAATTTCTGCCCAGGGCAGCACCATCACCTAGACAATGGACCTGTCTCAGTGTTGCTTAAGGCCACCTGGCCATCTCTGGCTGCTGTCACTATCCCAGTGCTGATTCCTTTTGTTCTATTTCTGTCTCATCTTCTTCATTCAAACTCCCCCCATCTTATACTTGTGCACTGAATTTCTTGGGATAAAAGTTAATCCCAATTAAATTTCATCATCTAGGATTCAGCCTAACATTCTAGTCTACCACAATCTTTTTGGCTCTTAACTTTCTTATGCAGTGAATTTGTGAGAGAATTTAACGTGTTTAGTAGAGAAAGACTTTGTCAGCATTCTGGTCTGTGTAAGGGTCCATATAATCATGTTAGAGCTAGGAAAGACATGAGTCTGAGTCAGTTCCTCCTCATGTAATGGTTGAGGAAATGGAAGCAGCTTTTCCTCCCCTAAGGAAAGTTACACAGCTACGTGTAGGTGCAGAATTGGTTCTTAACTCCAAAGTTTTTCTACTCCAAGTTCAATCCTCTTTCCGTAGTGCCGCACAACCTATTTTGCTTTTTTTTTAGACACCCAAGTCCTCTTCTTTCCAGAGACTTAAATGCTGCTTCTTGTAGTTCTAAAGCCCATTTTTCACAGCAGCAGGAAATGTAGCCTGCTGCCATTGGCCTTGATGGTTCATGTATTCTGCAGCTGAAATGCTAGATGCTTATGTTGTAGCCTCTCCACCTAAAAGGAGCAGTACACTGTTCTCCAGCCTCAAAAAGTATTTCATTAATGAGGAGAGACTTTAACTACAAGAACATTAGCCTAGAGAGTAGTGATAATGTCAGCATTATTGTGTTGAATTTATTTGGGAAAGATCAGAATAGAACAGAGAAAGTGAGATGTAGCTTATAGCTTGATCTTGTCTGTATGTTTGGAAAAACTGCCAGATACAATTTGACACTGTTTTATCCCCAGTTTTAAAAAGGCTTTCTCTTCCCTGTATTCCTTAAGGGTCCACCTGCCATTGCTGTTTATAGATTCTTTTAAGCTACTGTTACTGGATTAGGAGAGTAGGTCAGTTAAAAAAAAAAAAGACCCATTTCAAATTGTTTGCTTAAAAGCTTCCTATTTTTTTTCACCATGATATTACTACCTTCCCCCCCTGCGTTTTCCTAGTACCTCATTATATCTGGAGAAGAATTTTAACACTAGGCTTTATCACTTTCTAAATATTTCCATTTTCCTGCTTATGATGTTATTATGTATCAATGAATCTACTCTTCAGTTCCCCAAACCCAGAGAGACTTCCTCCTCCTTCTTTCTCTTTTGCCTGGAATTGCTCTTAGTTCTGAAGATCTTCCTGTTGATATTAACCCCTTGATTTTTGTCACTTTCTAGGCCTGCAGCCAAATAAATAATACTTGAGCACACTTTGACGTATTATCTGCAGACTTCCAAGGGAGAGTAGAAGTTTCCCAGACAGAGTTAAGAGCCACAAAGTAAAATATTGTATTGGGTTACTTTTCTAGATAAAAGTGCATGCACTTTAGACCAAACGATTGCTCTGTCTTCTCTTTGCTCACTTCAGCTTACTTATTGTATTTGGCTTGTTTTTAACGATTAAGTCCAGAAGATCACCGAGTTAGCTCTTCCATAAGCTAGAGAAGGAAAATGGTACATACCAGCAAGCAGGAACATATCTTTTGGAAGGTGGTTTTTCCCCTCAAGAGTATCCTAAAATACCAAAGAAATGATTGTTACAAACTTAAAATCTCACCTTCAGGTGCCCACCACCTAATTGTGAACTTAAAAAAAATCCTTAAAGGCTACTGTATTTGAATTTGACTTTAACTTAGCATCTCCTCAGACTTAATATAGTATCTCTTTATCATCTTCCTTGAAGTCACAGAGCTCTTTCATGGCTCTGGTGCTTATATCTTCTACCCTATAACCTTATGGGTGGCTGCTCACTATTGTGACATCAGAGGTAAGTTTTTCCACCCTCATCAGCTCTGCTGTCTTTCCTCTTCCCCCACCCCCACCCCCACCCCCTTTTTAAGTGGTTTTGCATTTAGTTGCCTGAAATGGGGTAGTCCCATCACTGCATCCTGGGATCCATTTCTTGTCCATCGTAGGGGAGGTGGCCAGAAATAATCTTTTGTTATCTTTACTGTTACCTTGTTCATCTTCAAAACACTTGAGCACCAAATAAACCTCCCAATGCCACTGTAAGTACTTTGCCTATGTCAACAAGGGAACAGTTGAAGATTCTCCAGAGAGAATCAGAGACCTGTCCAAGGCTGTGGCAGAAACCCCTGTCAGGGCTAAGATGAACACTGTGGCTTGAGTCTTCTGTATGTGAGAGATATGTCAGGAGCCAGATTTTCTCATGTCCTTTTCTTGCACTGAGCATGTATACTTCATGTGTGATCATGTTATCTTTTTTTAAAGTTTTCTTTGTTGCCTCATTATATAGTGTAAGCAGCGCTGTGTGTGGGGCTGGGAGGCTTAGGCATTGAATTCCAGCTTGGATGTCCAGAAAATTTCAGACAAGTTACTCATTGCCTTCCACATCAGTCTCTTCATTTGTAAAAATGAGAGGGCTAGACAAGCTCTCTAAAGCATCTTCTAGCTCCAAATCTCATGATGCTGTTTTTTGGCTGTATAATGTAACCGTTTTCCAGTAGCTGCTCCAGGACGATGTTTATTGTTGGTAGTTTTTTAAGGTGAACTGGAAACTGACCAAAAATCAGATGTCTGATCAGTGAGAAGACATTCAAGTAATTAAGATTGGTTATACTTTATTTGATTTTTGGAATTCCTGTCATACAGGCAAAGATGCCGAGAAGTAATCTTTCTTGATTTCTTCAAGGCCGGTGCTTATGTATAGCTTTTTATGTCTTGACTCAGAGATGGAATATATTTATAAGGGGCTCAATATTTTGCAAAGTTGGTTACTGCTTGTTACCTAGTTTGATTCTTACAAGCTCGTGAAGTAGGTAGAGGCAAGGTGAGGTTAATAACACCTGCCTCACAGAGTTGTGAGGAACAGATGCCATAACTTATCTATGTTACTTGCAAACCTTAAATTCTGTTCAGTACTTTATTTCTCTCCAGTTAATGTGAAAACAATTTTTTAACATTCATTTTTAAAACTTTGAGTTCAAATTTTTTCCTTTCTTCCCCCTCACACTCCACCTTCTATTGAGAAAGCAAGCAATTTGATATAGCAAACCTAAATTCTATAAAAATGCTTGCTAGTATTAGCTATTATTATTCCCATTTCCCAGATGAGGAAACTGAGACACCAAGAAATTGTGACTTGCTTTCACCTAGGGTATGTAGCTTGTTTAGTAACTAAATAAGGGGTGACAGTCCTGGTCTCCTCATTCTTAATCCAGTGGGTTTTTTTTCAGCTTTTAATGGAAATTATTACAATCTCTTCTGCATCCTCTATGCCCAACCCAGCTCACAGAGTTGTCAAGAATAACTGATATTAGTATAGAGGTTTATAGTTGTTCACAACAGCCCCATAAGGTGAGTGGCATGAGTGTGTTATTATACCCATTTTATAGAAGAGGAAATGAGGGCCTGGAGGTCTTAAATGGTCACCCACAGGCATGGCAGCAAGCAGCACAGCTGCACCTTGGAACTCAGGTTTTTTAACTCCCAGGCTAGTAGCTTCTTCCACCTCGGTGTTACATGAGGAGAAAATGAGGCATGAAATGTGAAAATAGTTTTGGAAAATTAACTAATAGCTATAAGATTTTATTATCATCTTACACATAATAAATTATATTCTTAGCCCTAACAAAGACCCTACTCCGTCCCCTTACATCATGACAGTGGCCTGGAATGTTTGAAGAGAGGCAGTGTTGCATAATGGATAGAATGCTGGCCTTGGATTCAGAAGGACCTGGGTTCACATCCTGCTTCTCACACTTAACTGTGGGACCATGGGCAAGTCACTTAACCTCTCTAAGCCTCAGTTTCTCCATCTGTAAAAATGGGGATTATATCTGTAGCACTTAGAGGTTTTTTGCAAACTTTAAAATTTAAGCTGTATAAATATTAATTATTGCTGAAGGCTCTGCCATTATAGCATAAGCTAAAAGAGATCTTATCAAACTGGAATGGCATTGAATATAGGTTCAGTGGCAAGTTGTTGATCTCTTGTCCTAACATTCAGAAAAGGTCATTATGACCTGACTACCAGTAGGTGATGAATACTTTTTTGACATAGCAGCACATGAATCCTTAAGACGAAGAGAAGTGGGAATTTGCTTTGGTGGAGGGAGGAGTAGCTTAGTGATTAAATTACTTGTGCTTGAAGTAGTAGTAACGGGCATATCTTCCATCTGCCTTCTGCTGCCTAGTGCTTAGGGTGTAGTAGTGCTCAGATACTCTTAGCAGCCGTGTGACGTTGGGCTGGTCACGTCACGACTCTGATGGCTCATGTTCTTCATCGTCAGAGGGGAGGGGAAGTGGAGAGTACTATTAAATGATTTCTAGTGCCCCAACTTTTGTAATTCAGGGCCTATAAATTCCTTTCACATAAGAAATGTACATGGATTTCCTAGCCTTTAAAACATACTTTGTAGCTGTGGAATTGCAGTTCCTTGTATTGTTAAGCTAATGTTTACCACTGAAAGAAAGAGCAGTAATGATGATTCTACGCTATTTATCTAAAATTCCAAATTTTAAACTTTCCCACTTGATCAAACCTGAAATTCCTTCTTTTCTTTTCGGCATGAGCTTGTGTAAGAGTACCACACCCAGTTATATTTTAACCCCCAAAGCCTTCTTACCAAGTTTCTGAGCTAGGTGTTTTCCATTGAGGGGTGGGGGGAAGAGGGGGCCTGTTTCACATTATACTGTAAAACAGTAGCTGTTGTTAGCTACAAATCTTTGATTCTGGGTAGGCTAATTAAGTGACTAAGACATTATCCAGGAGTGTAGTTGAACTAAGTATTTCGTTGCCCTGGTCTCTTTTTTTGGAGGGGAGAGAGGAGGGGTGATGGGGGTGTTTCTGCATACTAAGGTGAAACTGCTCAGAGAACGCCTTGTGATTTCCAGCCCAGATAACCCGACAGAACCTGCATATTGTGGGAATTTAGGTTAAGGGGGAGAGACACAGGCCAGGAGGCAAGTGTCGTGTTGGACTGGCCCCAAAATCCCAGAGTGAATCACTTCATCGTCTTCATCATTTCCAAAAAGAAGAAAAACAGTCGATGAGAACAATTTCCGATATCTTCAGTATTCTTCTTTTTTTTTTTCTGCGTAAACCTGATTATTGTGTGTTTCTGTGTTGGTGTTGTAGCACTCAGTTTGCCCTTCCCATTCCCTCTCTGTCGTCCCTCCCCCTATCCTGAAGTGCCTGTGGAAATTTTGTGGTCATTCAAATATCTCTTGGTTACTGCTGAACTCTCTTCTTTTTTGCAAACAGGTTATTTTAAGTGTTTTCATTTAAGTTGTAATTAGATAATGACCTTGTCCTTGGCTTAGAAAGAACTTTAGGAGATGAAAGTTAGGACCCTGGAACAATCTGAGTGTTTCTAATTTGGGGATAGGGCAGCTGACAATGTGGAGATGATTAGTAACGGTATTTATGAGGAGGTGGGGGAGGGGGCATCGTGGGAAGTACTTTGGATCAGGAATCCAAGAGACTGGACTTCTCCCAGCTCTGCCACTCTCACCTGGGCTAAGTCGTTTAGTCCCAAGACTTGAGGTTTTGCCTCTATAGAACATGAAGATTAGACTAGATAACGTCTCACGTCCCTTCCAGCATTGATTCTGTGAGCCATCTGTCTAATTTCCAAGGTGCTGATGGAAAAAGTAGATTTTGAGAATGATGAGTAGACATGCTGTCTTCACTGGAGATCTGTAAGCAAAGTCTGGGTGATCATTTATCAGTTGTGTTGGAGCTGTGATTCTTGGTGAAGTCTGGGTGGACTCTATGGCCCCAGACACTCCTTCCAACTCTGACATTCCATGAGAACGCCTTGAAAAGAGACTCAGTGAATATGAAACTGATAAACAAACAATAGTCACCGTGAAAGACCAGCTTAAAAGTGCAGAACAAAGGAGTTGAGTCCTAGACTCAGACGCTGAAGCTTTCCACGTGTAGCTTTTTCTGTCTTGTAAGGACCAGATGACCTAAATGACCATTAGTCTGCTGGGAAAAAAGGTCAGGTTTTGAGGATTAATGGCAATACTACAGTGATTATGTGGGCTAAAGGCAGTGGAAGTGATAAACCTCTCATGATGCAGAAAAGAAAGTGTCCTTTACTTGGAAATGCAGTTAAACTATAGTATTCATACTTTTCTTCTCATTAATCCAGTGAAGAGAATTACAGCCAAACACACAAGGATAACAAGTCCTGGATGTAAAAGATAGGAATAATGCCATGGGAAAAAAATCAATCACATTTGGCAAGAGATAGGAACAAAGCTCAGTCAGGAAAGAAGAGCAGGTCAGGGGGCTAAGGCCCCAGTCCTGAGTTTTAACACTTATTTTGAGCCAATTACTTCCCCTTGTTCTTCTTCATTTTGTTCATCCATACAAGCAAGAAAAGGGAGGAACCAGGTGATCTCTAAGGCCTTTTGAACTAGTTAGAATCTGGGTTTAGGAAAATCGATTTTAGGTAGCAGGGTTGGAAGAATATTTAGGGTGGGAAGACCAAAAATTACTGCCCTTCTACAGTTTGTGTTCAGTGGAGTTCAAATTAAAATTTAAAGTTCCAGCATCATTAAGCCTAATAATTACATATTTTTCTTCATTTCATTCACTAAGAATAGTAACCTACAAAAATAGGAGATTTCACTTTTCTGCCCTTGTTTTTAATATAGAATGGTTGAAAATGCCATGTAGTAAAACCTACAACTTTTCCGTGCAACTTTCTAAATCATTTGAAAGAAAAAAACTCAGAATCCTAAACTGTTTTTTAACGATTGCCAGTCTTCTCCTCCCTCTTTGGATATGGCAGAGTTGGTATTTAAAGCATGAGACAAGATATATTCATTAGAATTGATACCTATCCTGAAGTGTTAACTTTCTGATCTATTAATCTTAGATTATTTGGTATTTTAGGCTTTGTAGATATACTTCTAAACTTTAGAATGTGTGTATAAGTAATATATGTATATAAGTATGTTGACATAACAGAATGAATTATTATATCTTTTAAGGTTATCTTCTTCCATAAAATTTCCTAAACCTTTTAGTTATGTGAGATGAGTCCTTTTGGCCAAAACAAAGAACAAGTATGGAAAATAAAAATCAACCTTCCTCATTAGATTCTGCTCTTTGGTTTTTAGAATGAGGTTAGTCTGAAAGGTGAGCCTTGGGGAACAAGTGAGAGGGCAGAAGTGGCAAATGCACATGCCACCCATCAGCTCCCAAGGGCAGTTGGACTAAATTAAAACATAATTGGGGAATATTTAACAGAATAAATAAAAATGCAATAAAATGTAGATAATACTAATATGTTCCTTTCTGGGTCAATATGTGGCCCACACACCTTTTCTATTTACATGTACCGTTTGTTACAGGTTGTAGGGCATGGCTTTGTCAAAGACAGTCTTTCATCCTCATGGTGACCCCACCATGCTCAGAAATCTCTCTGAGCTGGCAGTGCCTACAGATAAAACTAACCTCTTTAGAGTATCATTTAAGGTACTCCACAACCCCAGCTTACTGTTCCAGCCTCCTCTCCTGCCGCGGCCTTCCCCTTTCAAACTCTGTGCTTATGTCACATTGGATTATTTTCCCATTTCCAGGCCTACTCCCCATCTTTCTTTTCCCAGTCCCCTCCTCCAGGAATGCTCTACTTCCCCCTACTCTGTGTTGTTGAAATCCTATCCGTCCTTTGAGACTGCTGAAAGGCTACCTCCTTCTTCATAAAAACTTTGCTGACACCAGCCCTGTTTTATAGATTGCCCTGTACGGAACTTTATGTTGCAGCCAGACTGCGCTGCTCAGCCATTTCCTGCTTACATCCACTCCCTCTCTGCCCTCCATGCTCTTACCTCTCTTGGCACGCACTTCTCACTCTTCAACTGTTTCAGTCTTATTCCTGTAAGACCTAGATTAAGTTTCCTTTCTTTCAATAAACCTTTCCTGACTTGCCAAGCTGAAAGGAATGTCTGCCTTTTAAAAAGTTCCTGGGTCTCTGCCTCAGCTGTACTTTGCCTTATGTTACATTTGGTTTTACACTCTTGTATCCTCTCTTAGGAGACTGTAAAACTTCTGAGGGCAGAGAGAGTTATTTGTTAATCTTTGCATTCCCAGTACCAAGCACACAGGCTACTAAATAAATGCCGACTCACCCTTCTTTACCTGACTAATAAGATGCCTCTTAAAAGGAAGAATCAGAATTAGGGTCCCTTTTTGTATCCCCCCCCCAGGCTAGTCCGGGCCCTTATGTATAGTTGGGATACAGTAAATAGCTGTCTAATTTAGTGAAAGAACTGCATTTCTAAATTGTGCCCAAAAAAGACTGATTCCCTAAAAACACTAAAGTTGTGAAGTTAGTTGTTGAAGAAAAAAATCAAGTAGGTACCCACCATCAAGTGGTTGAGCTAGGGCAGAAGGATCCATAGTGTTTGGCAAATATATGGTCATTTCTTGTTCCTTTCTGAGCGTAACACTGAATTTTTCTTATTCCCTTCTAATTCCAACACATTGTCATCATTTGAATAGCTGTCTTTAAATGATGAAACAAGATGCTGCATGCTATGTTGGGATCCTGCCATGCCTAAGAGGGCCTGGGCAGTGGTAGATAACCAGGGCACACCTATTTTATTCATTCCAGAGCTGGTCCCCCCAAATAGTGGAAATAAAGACCTTTTCATCCTATTTTAAAATTTTCTTTAGGGACACTTCAGTAAAGATGCTGATTCCTCTTCAAAACAAATAGACTTCTTGAAATGGAGGAAAAGTATTTTAGTGAAAAGTAGCCTTTCAAATCAAGTCATCATAGGGATTAGTGTTCCCTGTCTCAGTTCATGAAGAATCTTGCCAGATACCTGTTTAACTTTTCCTTCCAATGCATTGCATGTTGTTTTCCTGCCACCTTGCTAGAAGATTTACTGCCCTTTAGTGGGAATGAGAACACAGTACTCATGTGGACAACAAGAAGAGCAAAATGAAACTGAAAGGTGCCCGGAGTTCATGAGTGTCATTTTCTGGTTGGCATGGATTTCTTGATTACATGGCATTCCATCCTGCCCCTCCCCACCTCAGCCAGCAGAAGCTTAGCATGCTGCCAGAATAAGTTCTTAGCAAAAGTGTTGCTTGGAAATTAGCTGTATTTGACAAGTAAATGATGTACTGCTGTGGATGTCATATCATTGAATGCACTTAATTTCACCACCTGATCTCTTTCACCCATATAGTATGAATCTCCATTAAAAGTCCTTGTCCATCGCCACATTATGGTCTTCAGGGTGACCTCTGGCTGAATCAGCCGTGGAACCCAAGCTCTGCTGGGTCCTATTGTGCTGGAAAGGCTTCTGTGGAGGCTTGGTGATAATTCAGTAACTCATTCAAAGTTCCTTTCATCTCAGACTCTTTTCTCTGGTGTATCTTTGATCTCCTGTCACTCAGAGACAGCTCCCTCCCCAGGAGATAGTGCAGCACTGCCCGTCCTCCAGGATTATACCTTCCCTTATGCCCCAAAGCACTGGGGCATGTTCCTCTAAGCCTCCTCCTGCCACCTCTCTTCCTTGGAAGGTCACTCCATTCATATTTATCACTTTGTACAGATACTGATGGCGGCTGTCTGCTGGCTCTCAGGACGTTCTTGCTCTTTTCTCAGAGAATGCAATCTTTGCATTCTACTTCACCTCACACCTGCTGTTATACTGGGAAACTTCAGCATTCATATTGATGCTACTGAGATAGCCTGGCCTCCTCACCCTCCATGACATACAACTTTTCTCCACACCACAGGGATACTCACTTCATCATTTCCTACAAGCGTTCCATTTCAAGAACTCTGAAATTCTGAAATTCCATCTAACCCTTTGAAATTCCTCCCATTTCCACCTCTCCCTGTGTCTCATTCTTTTCTCTCCCTGTGATATTCAGTCTCTCTGTCCCTCAGTGCTCTTCCAAGCCTTTCCCCTTGTTCATTTCACTTTCTTCCTTTTCCAGGCTTGACTTTATCTTTAACCAGTTCAGCTTTCCACTGCCCTCCATTCTTGGATTCCTTGACTTAGGTCCTTTCTCATGCCTTGCCAAGCCCTGGACGTAGATTGCCTCCCACCTTCTACATCTTCCACTGTTACCACGCACTTGTGAGTGAGAGGAAGTTGTACTGAGTGGATCATTTATAGATTTGTGATGTAGTTTCAATTGAGCCCTAACTGCCACAAGCCAATCCTTTTACTGTCCCCTAGTTGATTCTCTTGTATTTCCCACAGCAGCAATCCAGCCTCTCTTTTCAAGGCTTCCAAAGACAGCCTTTCCTACTCTGTTCTGAGAAGAAGGACTCACTTCATACATTCATACATTACTGTAGACCATTCACCCTGAGGGCTCTTCCTTTCCTTTGCTTTAGTTCTCAAAACCCCTTATCTCCATTCCCTCCCTTAGTCTCTCACTAAGAGTTGGCCAGTCTGTTTGCCAGAGCCTTGTCCTGTGCCTGTGGTACTGTCTTCTTCCAACTTGTCTTGTGAATTTTCCCTGTAATCATTCTTCCCACCCACCCCTCCTAGTCTTTAGACTCTGTGTTATCTACTGGTTCCTTCCCTGCTCCCTACAATATACCCAGGACCTCCCCTCACCCTTCTCACCCTTTGCTTAATAGCATCCCCTAAAGCTGGTATCTTATTTTTCCCTTACACTGCAACATTCCTAGAAAAAAGACATCTGCATTTATGCCTTTGTTATTGTTCCACTCACTTCCCCAACTCTTGGCCTGCCAGCCTTATGTACAACTGAAACTATTATCTTTAAGGTTCCTGATGCTATTCTGATTGTCAAATTTACCAACTTTTTGTCACTCTTCAGTCTTCATGATCTCTTCAAAGCTTCTTATGGTGTTGACCACCCTCTTGGACACTATTCTCTGGGTTTTCATGATGCTGCTCAGTCTTAGTGCTAATTCAGTTATTTCTCTGCACGTGTCTATCAGGTCTATTTATCCAACTCTAACATCTGAAAGTCTTTGTGTTCCGTGAACATATTAAACTCACCATGTCTAATGTGGAATTCTGCATCTTTCCCCTTCTGATGTTGTGGTAGGCTCCATCCTTCCATTTACTCTAGTTCACAGCTCAGGTGTCATCCTAGACCCATCACTCTCCTACCCCCACAGCCAGTCTGTTGCCAAGGTGCATCGGCTTTCCTGCCTCACATCTTTCCCACACTCCAATTTATCCATTATTCACCTGTTAAACTGATCTTCCTCAAGTATAGTTGTGACCATGTCACCACCCTTTACCAACCCTTCCTCTACAATTCAGTAAAGTTACCTCCCAGATCAAACAAAGAATTCTCTGGCATTTAAAGGCCTTTATAAGCCATTTCTTCCACAATAGTTTTGTTATCACTTTACTCCCCTTTATGGTGACCCAGGACTCCTTGATGTTCCTTGAACAAGATACTCTCTCTCCTCATCCTTGGGATGTTTTCCCTCCTTACCTCGGCCTCCTGGCTTCATGTCTAAACTAAAATCCTACTTCCTGCAAGAAACTTTTCCCAGCAACCCCTCATGGTAGTGCCTTCCCTCTGAGATTACCTCCAGCGTGTCCTGTCTATATTTTGTTAATAGCTGTTTGTATGTTGTCTCCTCCATTAGAATGTGAGCCTCTTAAGGATAGGGACAGCCTTTACCTTTCCTTGTATCTCTAACACAGTGCCTGGCACCTGGTAGGTGCTTAATAAACGCCCATGGATGGATGGATTGATGGATGTATGGATAACTCATGTTTTACTCCCTGTCAGTGTACCTTAAAGCTCCATGATCTCATCAGCTCCTGTGGGTTCAGTGACCATTTTTATGAAGGTAACTCACAAATCTAATTTCTGACCCTGGTCTCTCTTCTAAATTCTAGTCCAGTATTAGCAATTGCCTGTTGGGTATTTTAAATTAGATGTCCTGTAACCATTTCAAACTTACTGTACTCCAACCTGGACTCATCATCTTTCCACTTAAATCTGTTCCTCTTTCAAACTTCCCTGTTTCTTTCAAGGGCACAACCATCCTTCTAGTCACCCAGTTTTGCAGCCTTTGAATTATCCTTGATTCTTCACTTTCCATCACCCACCAGGTCTAATCACTCGCCAAATCTTGGCAGTTCTACCTTCATAGCATCTTTTGTACTTCTCAGTCTCCTTTCATCCCCAACACCATCACCTGATTCAGGCCCTCATCACTACTCACCTGGATGGTGGTGGGAGTCTCCATGTGGGTTTCATGGCATCTAGACTTTCTCTTTTCCATCATCTGCACAGCTACTAAAGTGATCACTCCCCTCCTCAAGAGGCTCTGGTAGCTCCTTGTTCACTCACTCTGGAGTAGAATACAATCTCCTCTTTATGTCTTAAAGTCTTTCCTCTTTGGCCCTACCCTGTCCCTTCAGATTTCAGGCTTAGTACTCCCCTTCAGGCACCTTACACCGTGACCAAGCTGGCCCCCTTAGTGCTGTGTGCAGAATTCTGTCCCTGCTTCTGTGAGCTGCCCTCCCTCACCCCACATGCCAGCAGAATTCTTCCTTATCATTTAAACTTCTTGAAGCTCAGGGCTTTTGTCAAGGTGCTGGGATGTTATCCCCTGCAAAAGGCCTTTTCTGATCTCCCCCAGTTTTGGTTCCTACCGCCAAATTACTTGGCCCTTATTCTGTGTTAATCTTATATTTGCATGATTGCAGATATGCTTATACCCGCAAGTAGAATATTAACTTGAGGTCTGGGAGCTTTTGTATTTATGATCCATGTTCTTAACACAGTATTTGGCATGTAGTAGGTGCTAAATAAATGCTTGTTGATTTTGTGTATGTATTCTTCCACAAGGCTATGAGACACTTAATAAATGTTTGATGAGTGAATAATTTCCTTTAGCTAATTTGATTTATCCTCTGTTATTTCAGCATTGAAATGCATATTAAAACTCAAGGCAAAATTATTTTGTACGTTTCAGGCACTTTCAACAGATTTTCTAGTACATTTTAAAAAACTTGAATTTCATATAGTACAGATCTGATAGGGGTAGCAGAATGGACTTTGGGGGGGAGTATTATTAGATGTATTCTAAAGATTTACTCAGCATAGGGCAGCGTAAGTGACCAAAGGAATCAACAACACTGGGCTTGCTTGAAAAATATTGTCCTTTCCTTAGTCTTATGTATTTTGAAATAATAAATATGAGATATATATACTAACTTCAGAATCTTAAAAATATTTGAATGATTGAATCTTGGAGCTACATGGAACCTTGACCATCCAGTATCCAGTTCTGCTTTCAGGAGGAAGCAGCTAAGAGACTTGCCAAACTGGACTACTGATTTTTTTTTTTAAACAAACATTCCTCTGCTCATACTTGACATTAGGATCTTTCTAAGCAACAGAGCCAATCTGAATTGGAACCCAGGTCTCCTGATTCCTGGTTCTGATCCCATGGATCTTTCTCTTACACCTCTCATCCTCTCTTATTTCTGTGTTTATTTAATCTGTGCTCCCTTTTTAGTTCTGGGCAAATCACTTTCTAATTCTAGGCTTTCTTTACATATTAAGATGAGGGAGTTTGGTCTCTTAAGACTCCTTCCAATTCTAACATCCTAGTATTCTACTTTATCTCCTAAGAGAATTGGGAGAGAAGAGGATCATAAAGAGGCAAGGAGAATTAGCAAGGAACATAGCCAAATGCTGTATGATTTTTGTAAATGTACAGTATTTTTTTTTTTTTGTATAATGTCTTAAGTCTCCAGGAAGCTTGTAATTGACATCTGGTCCCTAAGTTACTTTCACTACCCTTGGCTATTTTGGATGGCTGTTTGGTTTTTGTTTGCCTGCAGATTAGCATTGAGTGGCCAGAGGAGAAAAGGAAAAACAGACTGAACTCTTGAAGTATGCATGGATATGCATCAAGAACTTCACGGACTCTGCAAACAGATGTAAAAGGGGTGGGGAAACAGCAAATTTGAGGCCTTTCAACCATGACATTTTCCTCTAATGAAGAACAGCTTGCAAGCTATAATTTTGAGAGTGTTGCAGTGTTTTGAAGCCAGATAAATAACACGTTTTTAAATAGTGGTGAAATTTAAATGTTTTTGCCACCCAAAATGTATTTAAGTACTTTTGGTCATTGCTAGACTTGGTGCAGAAGTATCTGTCTTGTCTTGATAATAAATGGAACTTTAAGTGAGGAGTAGTTTAAAAAAAAACTAAATTAGGTGGGTTATAATAGCATCTCCTTTTATCTTGTACCTTCTTTATTTTTATGATGTACACCAGAGGTGTCAGACACAGCCCATAGGCCTCATGTGGCCCACAACATTCCCAAGTGTGTACGTCCTGAACCAGTTGAAAATCTAATTGGCAAACGTCTAGCAAAATAAATAAAAAACAGCAGAACATAGAGAATGTGAGTGTGTGGTTTTTCAGGTCACTCTGCTGCCTGCAGGGATCCTTACTCACATTTTGAGTTGTCACCCCTGGTGAGCCTAGTTATTTAGATATTTCTCTTGATCAGGAATGGTGGATTTTCTTCTTCCAGCTCTTCACAACTGCCATTGAATTAACACTTTTGTTTTTTATTTTCTTTTGCAGTACATTTTTATACCTGAAATTCCTGGTAGTGTGGGCGCTTGTGTTGCTGGCAGATTTTGTCCTGGAGTTCAGATTTGAATACCTGTGGCCATTCTGGCTTTTCATCAGAAGTGTTTATGATTCCTTCAGATATCAGGGTTTGGTATGTTCACTAAAAATTATTTCCAACTACAATGTACGTAATATATAATAAATTTCATTTCATAGTCGTTTCAGGGAAACCTGGCTGTAATGGAAGTATTTCAGGTAGATTTTGGTAGATGTGTACAAATCGAGTTTCATTATCTTAGTCTTTGATCCCGGTATTGCTCCAAATGGCATCTTGCCTCATTCCATTAGACAAAACCAAAACTCCTTAGGAGGTTATAGAAACTAAGAGACTAGACAATCTTTTCTAAAGGCTTTTCTAGCTCCAAGAATCTTATGACATTCTTTATCCTTCAGTCTGATAGAAGGAAGTTGAGGGGCAGAATTGGGTTCTAGGAGTTGGGTCTAATAATTATCTAGCTATAGTCAGAAGTATTGATTCAGATCAGATGAGATAATGAATTTGTAAGGTGCTATACACTATAGACCTGTTATTATCAGCATTCTCATTGTGTAATCATATACACACACATGTATATATATATGTGTATATATATATATATATATATATATACGTACATACATATGTATGTGTACACACATATACACATGTATATGTTTTTGTTTTTGTTTTGTATTTTGCTATGCTAAACAGCTATGGCTGTTTAGTTCATTGGGTCAAAGCAGAGCCAAGGTCAGAAGTTTGATTTCTGCTATGGGCCAGTTCATATTGTTCTAGAGCATTCTCACAAGTAGAACCTTCCTGGCTCCCTCCTGCCCTCACCTCGCCCTGATACCTTAGTTTGCTAAAGGAGCCTCCTGAAAGATTGCAAATGGATCTGTGCCAATTGGTGGCTTGAAAAGACCATCCACACCTTAGGTTAGGCTGATGGTGGGAAAGTATCATAAATGACTAGCTGCTTTAACCTTATTGTCAGATCACTGCCTCTTCTCCTTCCTTGGAGACAGAGCCAAGTCTCCCATGAAACCTTGTAGTAGCAAAGTTGGGTGAGAAAAGATCATCCCTCTTTGTGTTAAAACTCAAAGTCTTTCAGGTTTAAAACCTATGGTGTTAATAGGAGTCAGTGCTGGTTAATCCTCTTTGTTCAGATCCCTTTCTCCTTGGTGAATTAAATGTTAAAAATAGCAGTAATCTTTGATGTAGAGACATAGTCCTATGCTTAATTAACTGCTGCTCATTTAAATATTCATATTGAATTTAAATGTTGTTAACCTACTCTATAGTTAACTGTATTCAGTTCTTTTAGAAGTTTACTTGTTTAGCAAGTACAACAGCCTATTTGACGGAAAGTAATTCATGTTTTGATATTTGGTTTTGCTTTTTTCCTTCAGGCCTTCTCTGTATTTTTTGTCTGTGTAGCATTCACCTCAAACATAATATGTCTCCTGTTCATCCCTATACAATGGCTGTTTTTTGCTGCCAGCACCTATGTATGGGTACAGTACGTCTGGCACACAGGTGAGTCTTTTGGATTTTTAAATGAGCTTGAACTTTTAATAGTTTTGCATTCCAAAACAGGAGAAAAAACGTTTAGCATAAAATGTGGTAGAGTGAGGATGAACGTGTGCATTTTAAAGCTGTCTTCCAGATTACTGTTAGAGTCAGTTTGGGGTCATGGGAGAACATTGTCCTGGAAGGTAGGAGACCTGTCTCTGCACTCAACAGATTTTAACAGTGGGTCTTGATTCAGTTACCCTCTGCAGGCTTTAGCTTTCTTTTCCTGTCTGTAAAAAAAAAAAAGTGTAGATGGGATTAGTCTCATATTCTGTAACCTAAATTTCTGTATTGATTGCTTTCATCAAGGGATCAGCCTTCATCTTGTCTTTTTAGTTATGTGATTAAAACTTTTTACTAGTTTTTAATCCACCATCTTTGTAATTTGCCAGTTAAGTTGTAGATACTTTGATGTATGAAACTTCATTGTGAAACTTTTGATGAAAAATGTAGGAATTCATTTTTATTTTTTGCTTTTTAGAGGGCAGTTGTGTTAAGTGACTTGCCCAAAGTCACATGGCTAGTTTTTGTGTCAAGTGTCTGAGGCTGGATTTGAACTCAGGTCCTCCTGACTCTAGGGCTGGTGCTCTATTCACTGCACCATTTAGCCGCCCAGGAATGCATTTTTAATACAGTCTTAAAGTCTGCTGCATATCCACAGCCACTCGTTCTTCATAGTTGGCCATTAGCAAAGAATATTTAGCTTATTTGTTTAATTATTTAGCTTATTTGTTTAATAACATGGGGACCAGATGCTGTGTGTTTTAAATGAAAAGAGTGGGCTGATATCATTTTTGTATTTCTTCAAAGGCCAAGGAAAACTTGACTCTTGGACCAGTTCTGAACCCATAGGATTTCCTCAGTGATGAAAAGCAAAGAAGTGATGATAAACGTGTCATAGAATGATAAAGTTGAAAAGACCTGAGAAATAATTTAGTCCAGCCCATCTTCCTTTAGATGGGGAAATCGAAGTCTTTTTTGTTGTTTTGTTTTGATGAGGTAATTGATTAATTAATAGAATTAAGTGACTTGCCTAAGGTGATGCGGCCAGTGACTGAGGGTGGATTTGAACTCTGGTCCTCCTGGCTTGAGGACTGGCACTATATTCATTGTGCTGCCTCACTGCTCCAAAATTGAGGTCTTATAGAGCAACTTCTGTTCATATTCTTTAATAAAAGTATGATATTTAAATACTTTAAGGAGCTGTGATTTTATGAGTACTCCTTCCAGTAGTGGAGATTACAGGACCTAGAGATGCTTTGACAGTTGCTAATATAGTTATCATACAGAAGCCCTTGTGGTGATGAGTCCCTCCAAACTTAGGGAATCTCAGCATCTGAGAGCTGGAAGGAACCTCAGGGGCCATCTAAGTCACATCTGGGCTTGAGCAGTCAGCCTTCCTGCATCACTCCTAGCAGGTAGGCCTTGGCCTCTTCCTAAAGACCTGCTTAGCTAGGCCGGTTCTCAGATGGCAGACCAAGGCCATGACCTTTCTAACAATAACCTGTGATTGGTACAGCTTGTCAGCACTTGGCCTTTACCAGAATACTTCACCATTGACATGTATTTATTGACAATCTGTCTGAACTGTGATACAGAGAGTCACTGGGGATACAGAGAAAAAAAATTGTGTGTCGTCCCCTGGCTGCCCCTCCCACACAGTGTGCTTGTTTTTGAGGTGGCCCAGTGTTTCTTCCATGACACGGTGAGGCTTCATGATAGCCACCCACAGCTGAGTCCTTATTCACTTATCGTCTCTACTGTCAGTGTTTCCCAGTGTTCACTGGACAGCATTAATCCCTCCTTGTGGAACTTGCATGGTCACTCGCCTATCCTGTGATGTTTTCCACACGCTGCTGTTTGCTCATTTGGAGATAGGGAACATGTGTAAAGCACTGCCAGCTGCCCCCAGTCCCCACATCAGCACACAGAACAGGATGAACCTCTATTTTGTGGGTATTGTTCTTAATTGTTCCTCGTCCTAGCTCTTCTGCTGGGTCATCATAGTGTCTTAGACAAGTCCCTTCCCCTTTCCAGGCCCCAGTCTTCTCATTTCTCCAGTGGGGGTGCTGATGCAGGGCTCCGAACATTGGCTGGTACTAGTAAGTAAGTGCTCTGCTCCTTGACCTGACACTACTGGAAGGACTCGAAAGCCCCACTGGCTGGTCTCCACAATCCCTTCCAGCTTTCATGTGCTATGAGTCTGTGACTGTTTTAGCAGTTGAAAGAAAAAAAATTAATTGCCCATTTTTATTAGAGCTGTTTGGAAATGGCTTATGGTGTTATACATAGGGTCTGAACCTTGTGAGTGTCAGGAATGACGCCTCTATTTGTGATAGCACCTCCTGAAGTGAAGTTCAAGGATCCAAAATGGTATTTGGAACAGGTTAACATGATTTTCACTTATGATGACAAATGCTTCTTAACCTTTTAGTCCACAGCTTGCTATGCTGGACAGGATTGAGTGTGATTTAATAAATCTGGGATTTGTCTATCTTCATATTGCTCATAGGAAGTTTTCTTTGGTGGGAAAATTACAGTGGAAGGGAGCACAATTAAAAGGTGTTTCCAGAAGGTGCTGGGGAAATGGGGAAGGTTAATTTGCTAACTTAGAAAATGGAAAAGTTCTAAGAGAGAGAGAGAGAAGGGCTTATAACTGAATTATGAAAGATTGCCATCCTGAAAATGGCTTGGATTTAGTATGTTTTTATATACATACACATGAAGCATTCCTATTCTTTGGTCTGGGGGAAATCAGTTTCTACAATTGTGTGCTGGATCTACAGTAATGCTGTTGGTAGTGATCCCTGTCTTCAAATAGCTGACTGTGTTGTTACAGCACTGTGGTGGGAGGGGAAAGCACTGGAGTGATGGTTAGGAGACCAAGGTGAGGGCCCCTGCTCTGCCACTAATCTCCTTAGTGACTGACCTTGGGCAAAGCATTTCACTTTTGGACCTCCTCTGTGAAAGCAGAGGCTTAGAATTGATGGCATAGAATATCCCTTCCAAATCCTGTGGTTCTAGTCTTATCCCACTTACCATTAGGAAAAAGATCTTGAGTATTTCCAGGTTACTTATAGGACTTTTTCTTTTTTTTCTTTTTTCATTTTTAGTTTACATCATTCATTTCCATGAGATGTTGATTTACAAATTTTCTCCCTGTCTTTTCCCTACTCACCACCTCAAAAGAGTGATCCCACTGTATACCCCCTCCCCCAATCTGCTTGCTCCTATATCCTCTTCCATCACCCCTCTGACTTGCTGGTAGGGCAAGATGGATCTCCCCACCCCAGTACCTGTATATTTCCCTCCTTCCCATTCTGCCCCCCACTTGTTCTGTTCTCCACTTTGTCCTTGTCCCTTTACAGAGGTGTGTGCTTCTAACAACCTTCTAACCCCAACATCCCCTTTCCTCCCTCCTCCCCTCCTTTCATCCCCTTCCCCCCGCCCCCATTCTCCTGTAGGCCAAGATACCCAATTTAGAGTGTATATCATTCCTTTCCTAAGCCAACTTCAGTGAGAATAAGGTTGACCCTTTTGCCTTCCTGTTCTTCCCCTCCATTGTAACAATTATCCCTTGCCTCTTCTATATGAGAGGATTAACCCCGTTCTGTCTCTCCCTGCTTCCTCTCATACTATTCCCCTCCCACCTCTCAATTTCACCTTTTGAAATATTATCCTATCCTATTCAATTGATCCTGTGCCCTCTATGCATACACACACACACACATCCTCACATATATATTCATACGCATATATACCCTCCTATATAGACATGTGTATGTATACACACACACACAGACACACACACACACACATATATATGCATTTATATTCCCTTCATCTATCCTTATACAGAGGAAAGTTTTATAAGTTACAGTTATTGTTTTTCCACGTTGGCATGTAAATAGTTCAACTTTAATAAGTTCTTTATGAATTCTTTTCTATATTTACCTTCTCATGCTTCTTGTATTTGAATGTCAAATTTTCTATTCAGTTCTGTTTTTCATCAAGAATGCTTGGAAGTCCTCCACCTCATTGAATGACCATATTTTCCCCTGGAACATTATACTCAGTTTTGCTGGGTAGCTGATTCTTGGTTTTAATCCTAGCCCCCTTGATCTCCTGAATATCATATTCTAGGCCCTTCAATCCCTTAATGTAGTAGCTGCTAGATCCTGGGTTATCCTGATTGTGTTTCCACAGTATTCAAATTGTTTCTTCTTGGAAGCTTGTAATATTTTCTCCTTGATCTGGGAACTCTAGAACCTGGCTATAACATTCTTAGGAGTTTTCTTTTGGGGATCTTTTTCAGGAGGTGATTAGTGAATTCTTTCAAGTTCTGTTTTGCCCTCTGATTCTAAAATATCAGGGCAGTTTTCCTTGAGAATTTCTTGAAGGATGCTTTCTAGGTTCTTTTTTTGATCATGGCTTTCAGGTAGTCCAGTAATTTTTAAATTGTCTCCTGGATCTGTTTTCCAGGTCAGTGGTTTTTTCAATGAGATATTTCACATTGCCTTCTGTTTTTTCATTTGTTTGGATCTCTTTAATAGTTTCTTGATTTCTCATAAAGTCATTTGCTTCCATTTGCTCCACTCTAATTCTGAAGGAATAATTCTCTTCAGAAAGCTTTAGAGATTCTTTTTCCATCTGGAAAATTTGACTTTCTAAGGCATTCTTATCCTCATTGGCTTTTTGGGCCACTTTTGCCATTTGAGTTTTTCTTCAATCAGGTTGTTGACTCTCTTTTCATGATTTTCATGCATCATTCTCATTTCTCTTCCCAATTTTTCTTCCACTTCTCTTATTTGTTTTTCAAAATCCTTCTTAAACTGCTCTATGGCTTGTAATCAGCCTACATTTTTCTTGGAAGTTTTTGGTGTGGGAGTTCTAACTGTGTTGTCTTCCTCCTGTTCCATGCCTTGATCCTTTTTGACCCCCAAAAAAGGAATCTAAAGTTAGATTGCTGGGCTTGCTTTGCTTCTTTTACCTGCTCATGTTGCCAGTCAAAAACTTGACTTTTGAGATCAGTAGCACTCTGCTTTTAGAGGGGAGAGCTCTGTCCCAAATTGCTGGGGTTTTTGCAGCTGCTGGAGCTATTAGGAGGCTGCTGTCTCTGTAGCCCTCACCAGCTTTGGCTCACTGGTCATGTGCCTCAGGACCACCACCCAAAACCATGGTCTGATCCAGGCAGCTCAAGGCAGGAGCACTTAGCTTCTGAATGATTGCTTAGCCCTCCTGCAATCTGCAGGTGGGAGCTTCCAAAGCAGCGACATGGAGGTGGCTGCAGGGCCACCACTTCAGCCACTTCTAGCCCTGGGGCAGTCTACCAGACCCTCTCCTCCAAATTTAGCTGAGTTCCACTGACCTTTCACTTAGTCCTTCTTTCTTATGAGTTGGTAATTCTGGAAAATGCCACAGCTGCCTGAAAACTCCAGCGGCAGCTTGTTCTGGCCACACCAGAGCCAAGCCATGGGTTCGAGCTGTGATGAACCTCCTTGTGTCTGCCTGCTGGGCTGCCTTCAGCGGGAGATGTGTTTTTCTGTAATTTTTGTAGCTTCTGGAGCTCTAAAATTTGTTTAGAGGCATTTTAAAGGTATTTGAGGTGATTATGGGGGGAGCTGCCAAGTTTTGCTGCTTCTTTGCCACCATCTTGACTCCACCCCCCCATAGGACTTTTTCTCTCTTTTCTTATGCACTTTTCTGTAGTTACTGTTTTTTCCTGTCTGAGTAATCTCTCATACCCTCTCTAATCAAGTTAGTACATATGTTCTTCCTCCCCTCACTATCTTCCCTTTCCTCTCTCCATCTTCTCCTCCGCTCCCTCTCCCCTCCCTTTCCTTCTCTCTTTGTCCTTGTCCCTTCCCTCTCTTTCACTCTCCCTTCCCCTCTTTTTCTTTAATCTCTAAAGAGTGCCTGTATTGGATCAGAAGTACTAAGCCTTGTCTTTTATGCCTACATATGCCTTCAACTTTAGGACTTAACCTTCCTCATCTGTAAAATAGAGCAGGGTGAACTAGATGGTATCAAAAGGCCCATCCACCTCTAAATTCTATTATGCTGTGAGTGAGGTCCATAATATGTTTTGGTAGTTTGGGCTTTTAGAAAACTGACAAAAAATTTTCCTTTCATCTGGAAGACATTTTACTTGGTTCTTCTGGCTTTTTAATTCCCAGCAAGTTGAAAGCTTTGATGGAAATCATGGCAGCTGAGGCAAGATCTGCTTCAGGGTTGCTTCAGTTCATGTAATGCTGATGTCTGTTTCTGTGGTGCTTTTTTGTCTTTTTTCTTTTTTGCAGAAAGAGGAGTGTGTTTGCCCACAGTGTCCCTGTGGATACTCTTTGTTTATATTGAAGCAGCAATTAGATTTAAAGATCTCAAAAACTTTCATGTAGACCTCTGTCGTCCATTTGCTGCTCACTGGTGAGTATTGTGTGTATTATTAAGCCGTCTTTAAATGCTTTTTAGCTTTTTTATTACATATTTTAAGCATTGCCAGTGTTGTAAATTCCTCATTTTGACTACCTCAGATATTTGCATCGAAGTGTATCTTGATGAGAGAATCATTTTCATAAAGAATGAACTTGGAATTTCCATCATACTTTATATTTACTTCTCTCTGAATTTCTCTCAGCTCTTTGAGAGCAAGGCTGTTTCATTTTTGTCTCCTCAGGACCTAAAACAGGGCCTGGCCCAGAGAGTTTCCTCAGCAAATCCTTGTTGACTCAAATCAGATTGTGGTGTAGAGAAAGGAGCTCTGGATTGAGAGTTAGCCTCCAGGCTCCTGTTTATTCTCCCAAAACTCTATTTATGAAACTCTCAGGGAGCTGTTTACCCTTTGGGAACCTCCATTTCTTTAGCTGTGCAGGAGGGATATTAGGGGTCATGGTACCTACTTCACATGATTCTTAGGAGCGTGAGATGAAATATGGGATAGAATCCTTTATTACCCTTAAAGTGCTGGGTAAACATTGGGTTTCGTTATTATTCATAGTTTAACAGTGAAATCAAGTGCGTTGTAAACTTGACACACGGTCTCCCTTCCCTCATCATTACACAGTTTGGAGACTATGGCTGTGGAACACTGCAGGGAAAACCAGCCTTTGACAATGTATGAGTTAGATTTGCAGAGCTGTTTTCTCTTTTTTATTCTTTGCTATAAGGTACAATTCTTTGAGAGGGAAGGATATATTGAGAAATTTTGTAATGATATAAAAACAAAAGTCAATAACAATTTATTTTAAAATTACAATTGATACTCGAAGTAACAAATGTTTCTGAGGAGAAACTAGTAATTATGCCTGTATTTTAGGCCCTCCAAAAGTGCTTTAAAATATTGGTATTTAGATGTGTACACAAGTTATCAATTATCAAGAAAATCTAATTCCTTTGAAACATGCAAATAATGATCTTTTAAAATTAAGCTAATTGTCATTTGTTCCCATTGCTAAAAGCATTTGGTCTAATATAATTTCTCCCAAACATATCAGTTTGCTAATATTTAATGCATAGATTAAAATTAACTTCTATCTTAAGCCTGAAATGTAGATCCACTCTAAAAGCTGTATGAGTAAAATAAACCCAGTATAACCTATTCCTTTCATTATTATAATACGCCCACATTTGGACTCATGGTGATTGATAGAACTTAGATGCCGACAAAGTTTATTCCCAAGTTGTGAAAGTGTTTGCTTTCTCACGCTATGAGTGAGATCAGGTTGGCTGATGAGTTGACTGAAAGCATTTCAATTTGTCATCTTTCCAAAGATTGGGACAGTTAACTCTGGCCGATTTCCTGGTCGGCAACACTGACCAGGTGTTGGTGTTGATACCATTCTGTGTTTATCTAGATCAGTGGTATCAAACCCAAATAGAAACAGGAACCACTGAACTGCACATAAGGATCCCTGGGGGTGCATATTGACTTAGAAAACCGCATATTAACATTCTGGTTTTTTATATTTTTATTTACTTTGTTAAGTGTTTCCCAGTTACATTTTAGTCTGGTTGGGACCTCACTCTCAAGAGTGTTGTTTGCTGGGCTACGTATTTGACATCTGTAATCTAGATGGAGATTCTTTTGAGGTTATGGTATTGTGTTTGCAGAACAGTTTTCCAGAAATAGGTGATGGTGGTACCTTTCTGGCAACAAGAAGATTAAAAAGCTAAAGCATTCACCTGAATTTGAACCCTGCCTTCTGGTACTCAAGAGTCTCAGATGATGACCTATTGGATTTGTTTTTCTAACTTTGAGATCAGTTTATATTCACACAAAGGAAGGAGGTCCAGTGCTTTTCACACAATATTTTTAAAAAGACAATCTTTGCACCAAGTCAATACTTAATGGTTGATGAATGAGCGAATGAATGAATGAATGAATGAATGAATGAATGAATGAATGAAATTATATAGACACACCCTGCCAAACATTAAGGGAAGCAGTACTGTAGGAACTAGTCACTTCCATAGAGGCACCCTCACAATGGCAGTTGACCAAAGAGTATTATAGTGAGATTCTGGGACACTGACAGTAGCATATAGTTATGATAGTTCAATAACGTTAACGTGGAATTAGGTTAGCAGTGTTATTCAGTGTGTTCTCATAATGCTCGTAAGAGGGCTAAATATTCCTCTTTTAATGCATGTGCTTGTGCTAGGCTATTTGATTACTTTTGTAAGAAAATCAAGTTTCTCTAATGGTGATAAAGACCATGTCAGGTGATCAGCTATTGAAGTCACAGAGAGCTCCAGAAACCTGCCTGAGACTCAGTTTCATTGGTCTGTTATGAATAAGCTTCTTCCTCCCACATTTCTTTCTGCATGTTGACAGTGTTTCACTTCCCTTTTTATGTTCTCATAGCACTCTATTCTTCTTAGGTGCTCATATTATGATCTATATTATATTTATTCAGGTGTCAGTGATGTAATTCATATTATATTTCTTTTTCATTTCTATGAATAGAATTAGTATTTCTATTATTAGCTTTTTGAGGCCAAGGACCTCATCATATGTATCTTTGCATCTTCTCTAACCCCCAGTACAGTGCTTTGCCTTGAATGAATGAATGATTTCCTCTAGTAGATGTCATCATCAGAATTGGCCAGAATTTCTTCCTCATTCTGATTGTAGGGACACTTACAGGTGAATGAACACATGGTCTCTCTCTTGTGAACTTACTTTTATTGACTGACCTGTCTTCTTTCTAGTATTGGGTACCCTGTGGTGACCTTGGGCTTTGGCTTCAAAAGTTACGTAAGCTATAAGATGCGGTTAAGAAAACAAAAAGAGGTGCAGAAAGAGAATGAATTTTACATGCAGCTTCTTCAACAGGCTCTCCCTCCAGAGCAACAGATGCTGCAGAGGCAAGAGAGGGAGGCGGAGGAAGGTAGGTCTGAAAGCTCCCTGTCTGCTGCCTTACCCCTCACTGTGCCTGAGTGTGGTGAACACTGGGCCTGGCCTCCAGAGACCTGGTTCAGATGTGGGCTGCCCCACCCACGTATGACCACAAGGGGCTGTGAGAATATTGGTCCTCCCAGCATCATCAGGGTTTGGGAGACAGGTACTTGCTGAACTCTCAAGTGGTCTAGAAATGGGAAGTCATCATGTTAAGGAAGGTTCTTAGCCATCCTTAGGAGACTGTGTACCTGAAGTGGTGTTCAGCTCTTTGTGCTTAGTATCAAAGCAGGCACTCTGAATGAACAATTATTAGTTCAGTTCAAGAACCAAAGTGTTATCGTAGTGAGGATGTTGAGATGTGTGTGTGTGTATAGAAATGCATTTTTATACACACATATACATATGCAAACATACATTTTACCTAGAATTCGCCCAGAATGAAAATGAAAGGGAAATATAGAGTAGGGCCCAATTCACAATGGTTTTATTCAGTACACTGTAAATGAGGCTTTGAAGTGGGGCTTTTCCTAATGAGACCCAGCCGTTGGGAACCCTTAGCCAACCGAAAGGGAAGAACTCACAGTGGCATCTGGTGTCTTTGGTTCAGGAACAAGATGATAATGTGTATCCCATGAACCTGGCTACATTCTGGCTGACTGGCTCATATGTCTATAGGAAAGAATATAGGAAGATTAACTCAAGCCACTCCCCAAATTAAATCCAGTTAATTAAACATTTATTAAGCACCTGCTTGTTCTGCGTGAGTATTGTGCTAGTAAGTCTCTGGAAAAAGGACAAATGTAGATAAGATATATTCCCTGCCCTCATGGAGCTTCTGTGTTAGTAGGGAAATATTAGCTACATACGCAAATAATCCTAATACTCAGTCATATTAGAACTGGGTACTTTGTAAATTACTGGGGAAGGTAAACCACCTTGTTGGGCATCGGAAGAGTCAGGAAAAGCTTCATGAGGTGGCGGGGTATAGTTATGCTATAAAGGATGAATAGGGACTTGGGACCAGAGGATAGGGGGGAAGGAGGACAAGACATAGGGAACATCATGGATGAGAGCATGGAGGTAGAAAGTATCACAATTTGAGAGCAGTGTATATGTGGCAGAGAATAGTTTGGAATCTATTTCCTTCCCTGGCAGACATATTAGAATTTCTATATGAAGGCAACTAAGGAAATTCCTTTTAAGTCTCTCAATACAGTGATAATTGACTACCTGTTTTAATTCTGGAGTCTTCTTTTTTACTAGCAGTTACATTTTAAAATTTGTTTATAATTAAAATAATGGTTCACATTAATATAGTTCCTTATTGTTTTTAAGTAAAGAGATGTAGTGGCTAGATTGCTGCCCTTGGAGTCAAAAAGACCTGAGTTTAGATCCTGCCTCTGGTGGACATTGTGACCCCGGACAAGTGACTTAACCACTCAGTGCCCCTGTCACTTGTGTTGTTGCACAGTCACCTGGTTGTCATAGTAGAGGAAGTTTCTTTCCTGTGGGTTCCCAACACTGATGAAATCACCAGCCTGGACAAAAAAAGAATTTTTAACTTTTTCTTGGAGAAGCAGCATGCCATGTTGGGAAAAGCCTCAGTCAGGAGACCCAGGTGCTGGGTCCATTTCTACAACTTGTCCTGAGTTACCTTGCAGATCACTTAACGTTGTTGGACTTCCGTTTCTTCAACTATGAAATGAAGAAATAATATTTGAGTTGCCTTTTTCACAATATGCCCATGAATATAAATGCTCACATTTTTATAGCACTCTGTGCTTGCAAAGCATTTCCCTCAACAGTCCTGTGGAACAGGTTTACTTTAATACTCTTAATTTTCAGATGAGGAAACAGATTCTGAATGAGGGTAAAGGTGAATGCTGGGCCTGGGTCTTCTGACTACAAGTCTAGTGTTGGTTCCACCATGCTGGGCTATCACTCACCTTTCAGTACATGTCTTCCTGGAGCTATTTGTTTAACTGGGATATCATCTTAAGAAGGACAACTTCATAATATAATTCCAGTCTTGTCACTCCATAAGAGCCTGACTATCCCACTTTTCATGAAAGTGATTTTCCCAAGTGTTCAGCTCCTCAGGCCTACTTAGATTTGCTTTTCAAAGCTGTGTAATGTACTCTAGTTATTGCTTCCAAATGAAGATGCAAATTGTGTAGGGAGTGTCCCAGCATTGATAATGTAGTGTTCTTTGTTTGTAGAAAACTAAGCCCTGCTGTGTGTTGTTTGTTTTTGATCTTCTAGCAGCCAAAGGATTGTCTGATGTGGATTCCTCGATGCTGTTACACCACAACGGAGGCATTCCAACCAGCAAAAAGTTATCTACAACTTTGCCAGAGCTAGAATACAGAGAAAAGGGGAAAGAAAAGGAAAAAGATGCCAAGAAACACAATCTTGGGATAAATAACAATATTTTGCAGCCCGTAGACTCTAAAATACAAGAAATTGAATATATGGAAAACCATATCAATAGTAAAAGGTTGAATAATGACCTGGTAGGAAGTACAGAAAACCTTTTAAAGGAGGACTCATGCACTGCCTCATCCAAAAATTACAAAAATGCCAGTGGCGTTGTGAACTCCTCCCCGCGAAGTCACAGCACCACGAATGGGAGCATCCCTTCCTCATCTAGTAAAAATGAGAAGAAGCAGAAGTGCACCAGCAAAAGTCCAAGCGTGCACAAGGACTTAATGGAAAACTGTATTCCTAACAACCAGCTTAGCAAGCCAGATGCCCTGGTAAGGTGAGTGTGCGGCGTGACGCCCAGGCAGCCAGTGGTGTGTTCAGTCACCTCCGTGCTTGCCTTGGACCATAGGCATTCCCCCGTGAACTTGCTGCCGAGCTGTTTATTGAACAGATCTTAATAGTCCTCAGCCTCTAGGATCTTCCCAGCCTGTGGATAAGACTCAGCAGCCTTGAGCCTTGCAGTGGTGGAAGCTTTTCATTTTACAGAGTTCTGTGTTGATGAACTGTTTCTTTTTCTAGGAGTGTGCCATTGTAGCAGAGTTTGGACTGGGAATATGGGTGGAAATTTGAGGGGTTTGGGAACATGAATTAAAGCAGAAGGAATAGTTATTCCTGTGTAAATTGGATTAGCGTTCACAGAATAGGGTTCTTTTATAGGTATTAAAAGGATGTTCTTTACTCTTGGCCATTTCCATTTGTTTATCCAAAGCTCTCTTGGCACACTTTCCCCCAAAGTAGAGCTCAGACCCTCTTCTCTCAGATAATTGTTTTTGTCAGATAGCTTCTAAAAGGAAAAACAGTTGTTGTTATTTCCCCTTGGGGCTTGTTTCTACCATTAGCCTGTGTTCTCTGTCACTTCATTGTCCTTCTAAGTAAAGAGTATTAGGTTGGGAGACTTTAAGAGAGAAGCTGTCTATAGGCAAGTCCATAGGCAAGTACATTGTCAGAAGAGTGTTGTTCCAGAGGTTTTGATTTGATAGTCACGTATCTGAGAAAAGAGGCTTGGTGATTTTGTTGTGTTGTCCTTCCTGAATTCAGACTGCATTATGTTTGAAGACACATTTACATATTCCTAGTTTGGGGTCACATGTTAGAGCTTGCACAGACCTAAGACATCATTTAATCACTGGAGGTTCTTAATCTGGAGGCTGTAAGCTTGTTTGTTTGTTTTAATGTTTTGATAACTATGTTTCAGTATAATTGATTTCCTTTGTAATCCTATGTATTTTACTTTGTGCATTTAAAAACATTCTTCTGGGAGAGGTAGAATGGAGAAAATTATTTCACATGAAGAGGCAAGAAAGGCCTATTACAGTGGAGGGCAGATGGGAGGGTGCATGATGGGCATCTCTTGAAACTTCTCTCATCAGTGTTGGCTCAAAGACAGAATAATGTGCACAGTCATTTGGATATAACACATTCTTCTGAGAAGAGGTCCATAGGCTTCACGACTACCAAAAGGGATCCATCACACAGAAAAGATTAAGATCCCCTGATCTAATCCAACCCGTTCTTTTTACAGAAGAAGAAATTGAGGGTCAGAAAGGAAAAGGGACTTGACCACTGTCACATAGGCAATTAGTTCCAGAGTCAGGATTTGTCCCACAGCTTTGTTGACTACCACACTGGTGTCCTTTCTGTTGGCAATGTAATAGTTCATAATTCTGAAGCTTTCATTTATTGATATACAATGCAAATGGAAATTGCTCTGTTTTTACATCCTCAAAAGATAGATCTCAGAGTATGTGGTTGGACAAGTATTGGACTGGTAGTCAGGTGGTTTGGGTACTAACTCTACCATTTCTCAGGGCCTTGGGGTCTGGTAGTCAGGTGGTTTGGGTACTAACTCTACCATTTCTCAGGGCCTTGGGGTCCTTAACTATAAAAGCAAGCTTTTGCCTTAGATGAGTCATAAATTCTTTGTAAATTAGTGCTAATATTGTAGCCACTCAAGAAGGGAACTGTTCTCTTTATTTTTATTTTTAAAGAAAAATATTGTTAATGCTTCCATTTTTTTTTTGTTTTGGTAAAAGATAGGAACCTTAGAAGGAATTTCATTTTTCCTCACAAACTGTGGGATCCAAATGATTGATTTGTTTTCTTTTTCTTTTCTTTTGTTCTCATCTGAGACAATATTGGCCTGATTCTTCTCCTTATACCTATTCCTCTGTAATTATTAGGTCAAAATTCATCTGACTTGTGTCCATTGAAAAGTATGGTAAAAAGTAATGATTAAATTGTCTGTGGGTGCCACAGTAAAGACTCAGCAGATTCCACACACCCGCATCATCACTGGACTGCGCCTGTTGCTGTCCATGCCAGTTCTAGAACCAGAGCCACTCCATGATAGGTAGATCCTCCATTTACAGGTCACAGGGAGAACCAAATGATGGCAGGCTGCTCAGGACCATGAATGCTCTGTTTGCCTCCCTTCTGTTTTTGATATGGCGTGATAGGACGCAAGTGGACCAGACTGGCAGTAAACAGAGAGCCACCCTGCCATGAGTTACTGAGCTTTTAGCATGAGGGAGTTGGCCTTTATAGTAGCCTAACATTAACAGCCAAACTAAAACAAGTTTCTCTTTACAGACACAACAGAACAAACTCTGTCCTTTAAAAGGCAAGAGCAGTATATCCTGTTTGAGTGCTGCACGTGATGTTCTGAAGTAAAGGGTTTGCCTTACCTGACTTGTTTTTTGTTACTAAAGCTTAAGGACAATCAAAACAACTTCATAAGATTCATCCTAGGCCATACTAAGAGAAGGTCCTTGTCCAGAACAAGAGATGGGACAGTCCTGCTGCTTTCTGTGCTGGTTATACCACACCTGGAGTACTAGCACTTCTGAACACTGCTGAAAAGCTGGTGAAGACTTCTCAAAATTGGCATCTAAAGTTCAGATTGGCTGCACTCAGCAGAGATGTTTGGCTTGGAAGAAGGCGGCTTTGGGGTGGGGCAGGTCTTCATAATGACATTTTGTATATTTGAGAGACCTGCCTTGTGGAAGGAGTAGGTTTATTCTCATTGGTACTGGACAGCATAACTCCCAGTGGATTAGAGTTTCAGAAAGGTATATGGATAGTTTGGCTCATTGTGAGGCGTGATTTCCTAATGATTAGAACTGATTGAAAGTGCATTTAGTGTTTTCCCCATTGGGGTGATCCTCAAGTAGAGGCTGGGTGAGTGATTGGTGGGGGGTACACTTAGACGTGGCCTCTGGGGTCTCAGTGAGAAGATCCGATGGTTGTATCCCAGGCGGCTCAGAGTGTTCTGGTCCCCCAGGGAAGAGATGCTCCAGCTAGGCTGTGGGGCCTGTGCTTTCATAGCTAACCCCACAAGCAGATTACCTCAGGAAGATTGTGCTGTGAGATCCAGGAAGAGTTCCCAGTGCCATGTGGAATGAGCTGAGAATATTCTGTTTTAATAAGTTATCCATATTGTTTCTGAAGGCTGTAGCATTGGATTGGATTGTCAATGGAAAGTGGGCCCCCACTTGAAGCTCAGCTCCTCAGGCTCACTTCTCTTGCTCTGGCCTTTCTCCTTCCTCAGATTGCCTGTGTTAGGGAGCCGTACTGAATGACCTCATATAGCACTTTGTTTTGTGACTCTGTGATGCACTTGCTGTGCTGTGTTGTGTGGCATAGCTGTGTTGGTGTCTAACCTGCTTACTAGACTGTTTTTCTCTCCCAGTCCATTTCTGTGGGACTTAAAGGAGGCTTTCACAAGAGTCAGACAGGCCAGTAATGCTTAAAAAGCAGTAGGCCTTTATTATAGCGCGTCTCTTAATTCATACTAGGCAAAACTTGAGGTTAACATGAGATATCCTTAGGTGAAGGCATAGGCCAGGGGGCAACAAAAGAAAGCTGCAGCCACAGAGGTCATCAAAACCTTGAGCCCAGGGGTCTTCACACCGTGAGAGGAGGCATAAAAGGAGTGAGGGATGGTTCAGCAAAGGGATGGCCCTTGGCCTTTCAGGACAGCTCACTAGTCAGTGTTACCGATGCCTCTTCCAGCACAGCTCCCTGACATAGAGCCAAGGACCACAGAGCGTTGTCCTTTTTGCAGGGGATGGGGGTAGCAGTTTCTTGCTCAAGTATGTCTGATTGGCTTCTCATCTTTGATGTGATGCTAGGGATTAGCTAGGGGAGAACCCTGGCTCTATGGGAATAAGGCATCAGAGTTTCCAGAATAGATTAAGGAGGCTTGCAGAAAGAGAAGCAAGAAGGAATCATCCCATTACAAGTAAGCTCACAGAGGCCTAAAAAATGAGTGTTTTGGGATGATCATATTTTTCCAGAAGGGGAGGAGCTGTGTCTTAGGAGGCAGTGGAATGGGATAGTAACAAGCATTGGCCTCTGAATTGGGAGAGACCTGGCTTTACATCCTGGCTACTCATTTTTTTGAGTTGTGATGCCATGGGTACCATGCAATGCCACGTCTAAGTGTAGTAAATACTGCTGGTGAGACCCTGACTTGTCTGAATTATTGACTTGGGAGATGAAGTTTGCTTTTTTCCAGATCAGCATTTTAGAGGAATCAGTTAAATGACTTTAGAAAAAAAACCAAAAATCTACCCTTCTGACCACTTCCAATTTAATCCCTTTTGGCCAACTGTTGGAAATTAAATTTGTTGGACCTGGAATTCACAAGAAAATTTTCAAGGCTTGGAAACTCTGTAGACAGAGAAGTTAAAGTGGAGTAGAAGAGAAGGGAATAAGTATTTATTAAGTGCCTGCTGTGTGCCATACACTGTGCTAAGTGTTTTACATATATGATTTCACTTGATTTCCTCCATTTGAAAATTGGAGACACAGGATCTGGTGCTGCTTGGGGAGGAGGGAAAGAAGAGGGGGGTGCTATTTAAATATTGTAAAGGTAAAGGTATGTTAGTTTGAAGGCCATGCAGGGATCTGTAAGAAAAATTTGGCATCTCTTCAAAAGAACATTGTAAACCTTATTAGCACAATAGAAATGTGAGTTATTGTCACCTAATCTGAACCATATCCTACAGCCAAATTAAACCCTCATTTTGTTCTTCTAAAATGTGTGCCATAAAGGTATGTGTGGTGTAGTGGCACCATGGACTTGAGTCAGTCAGTTTGGATGTACGTTCTAGCCTGTTCAATTCACTGTTTGTGTGACTGTAGGGACTTCTAAGCCTGGGCCTTGATTCCTTATCTGTGACATGAAGAGAAGAATCTGTGTTGCCTACCTGAGAGGAGTTGTTGTGAAGACCAAAGAGAGAGGCACTTTATAACCAGAAGTGTGACAGGAAAGTGGTCTGTAATTATTGCCTGGCTTGTCATTTATTTTATTTCCGTTCTTTACAGCTCTCTTTTTATCTCTGTTCGAATTAGTGTGGGTCATTGAATATGCCTTAATTTTTTATTTGGGAAGATATTCTAGCTAAGGATCAAATGATCATGAGAGGTGTCAGATACTTTGACCACTGAGGAAGAGTGGGAAGGAAACAGTGGAAAGGGCTCCATGGGCATTTTTCTTGAGTGTTCATTTGTTAGCATGAGAACTGATTAAGGGCGAGATTGGAAGTCAACAAAAATTTGTTGAAACTGGCTTCTGTGTGCAGACCCCACTAAATACTGAGTCTGGACAAAACAGTCCTTGCCCTAATGTTGAATGGAGAATAAGACACACATGCAGAGAATGTGAAAAAGAGACCTTCCTGCGTTGAGTTCTGCAAGCATTTGTGAAGCACCACCATGGGCTAGGGCCTGGCCCTGGACAGAGACAAAAGGAGCATTGCAAAGCTCCCGTCTTGTGGCTGGACACTTTGCTGGGGGTGAGGAGAGGCACGGCACGGTTCGAGGCCTCAAAGCATTGGCAGAATAGTGGGGAAAAGGCACATACCTACAGAATAGAAAATGAAATTAGAATATGTAAAATGCAGACAAGAATGCATGTGAAAAATTCAAGGGGAGAGAAAGTAGGGGAAGACTCAGCAAAGAACTGAGCGGTTCCTCTTGTCTTTGGTCAAGGGGATGGGTTTCAACAGGCAGATACAAACCAGAGAGGAGTCCATTTCAGGCATAGGAGATGGTGAAGGGAAATGGAGGAAGGAACGAGGTAAGGAAGCACACCTCTACTGAGCACTTAGTCTGTGTCAGGCACTGTGCTAAGCCTTGGGGTATGATGATGAGAGAGAATTATGGAGAACTAGGGGCTAGAACATATGAGAATAAGTTGGGGAAGGCTTTGGTGTAGAAGAGGATTATGAAATCTGCTCTTCATGGCCTTAGAGGATAGAACCAGGAACCATGAAGGAAATGTACAGGGAGGCAGACTTCAGTAAGATAGAAGGAAACGCTTTGTACCAATTAGAGTTGCCACAGAGTGCCATGGCACACCTAAGGAAGAAGTATTGAGTTTCCCATCAGTGGAGGTCTCTAGGCAGACATGGAGGAATGACTACTTATTGAAAATGTTGTAGAGGAAATTCCTTTTTAGGTCTTGGTAAGAAACAGCATGTTAAGAGTTACATCAGACTTGAGAGATCGTCTAGTTCAGCATTTCTCAACCTGTGGGTTATGTTCAATTTATAACAATGAAAATACATCCTGCGTATCAGATATTTACATTACGATTCATAACAGTAACAAAATTACAGTTATGAAGTAGCAACGAAAATAATTTTATGGTTGGGGGTCACCACAACATGAGGAACTGTAATTAAAGAGTTACGGCATTAGGAAGGTTGAGAACCACCGGCTCTAGTTCCAGTACCTCGATTTGCTTGTGGGAAAACTGAGGGTGCAGGGAGTGTGAAGTACCAGAGCTCCCAAGTATAAGATCTAGAATCTTAAGTTAGGTCTTCTGGCTTCAAGTACAATCCTCTTTCCAATCTACCATGCTGATGAAAACGGAGCCGAGACTAGATTGTGGAAGATTTGGAATTCCAAGCTATGGAGTTTGTCCTTCTGCTTGGAAGACTAGAATGGGCCTCTGCAGGTTCTCCAGCAAGATTGTTGACGCTGTCAGATCAGAGTTTTAAGAAGATCGATGTGGAGCATGTGCAGAACAACTTAGATAATCTTGAAGAAGAACCTGTGAGGAGCTTACTGCAGCAGTAGAGGCCAGAGGTGAGAAGGGTGTTAGCAGCCTTACGTATGGAGACAGAAATGATTCTGTTGCAGAACTACTGAAAGAAAATTGCACTCTCTTTCTTGGGTTTGCTTCTGTCTGTGCTGTCTTCTAGCAAAAGGGAAAAGTTCATCTTTTTAACTTGTGGCACTTATTCTTTGCCTCTGTCAGGTTCATCTAGCAGTGTCTGTGGTGCTTTTAGAAAGAGGTCACATTTTAGATCACAGAACTTAGACCTTAGGTCATTTGTTCCACCCACCTTCATGTGGGGAATAAGAATGTAGTTTATAATTGCATTTAACAAAATTCTGAGCAAAATTTAGAATCAGAGCAGGTGGTAAATTCTATTTAAAAGGGAGTGTCATAGTATTGGAAGCAACCTTCAAACAGAATGTCAGAACTGGCAAGACCCTTAGAACAGAGAAGGTCAGCTGAGAAGAGCCTTAGAACACAGGATGTCAGAGCTGGGAGGGCCCTTAGAACACAGGATGTCAGAGCTGGGAGGGCCCTTAGAACACAGGATGGCAGAGCTGGGAGGGCCCTTAGAACACAGAAGGTCAGAGCTGAGAGAGGCCTTAGAACACAGGATGTCAGAGCTGGGAGGGGCCTTAGAACACAGGATGTCAGAGCTGGGAGGGCCCTTAGAACACAGGATGTCAGAGCTGGGAGGGCCCTTAGAACACAGGATGTCAGAGCTGGGAAGGCCCTTAGAACACAGAAGGTCAGAGCTGAGAGAGGCCTTAGAACACAGGAAGTCAGAGCTGGGAGGGCCCTTAGGTATTAGATGTTAGAGTCAGAAGAAATTTTAGAGATCATCAACTCCAACTGTTTTCATTTGTAATATAGAGAAATAATGTAGGCATACAGTGGTCAATTGACTTCCCACAGTCACACAGTCAGCAGTAGGTTTACAAGTAGAACCCAGGTCTCCAGAGCCCCAGGCCAATGTTGCTCCACTACACTTCTTTCCTTAAGCACATCTGGTAACTGGCTTCCTTTTTAGGTATTTGTATTTGTTAATGCACAGTAATTAGACATAAGCAATGTGTGCATTTTTCCTTGGCAAAAAGCTGGGACCCTGAAATAAATATCTTATCAGTTACTTATCAGGGCCTAACTTTATGCCTTAGCACCAAAAACTGTAGCAGAGTATATATTTCTTAGAATTGTTAGATTAATTTCTTTTACAGCCTGCCACCTACTAGCTGATTAGTATGAGTACAGGCCAGCTATTGACCTCTCTTGGCCTCAGTTTCTTCCAGGAGATAATGAAGGGGTCAGGCCTGATGAGCTCTGAGCTACCTTCCAGCTTTAAAAATCTGTGATTTGAAAGTATTTGACTTTTTACTCCTAACAAAGCCATGAAGGGCATTTTTATTGCTGAATCTTTTGCTTTACTCTCTATTATGGGGGAGGGTATGCCAGGGCAGAGGGAGGAGTTCAGTCATGATTAGAACTAGTTTTTAAAGAAGGAAGTGCTGGGAAAGTAAGGTGAGTTCTTGGCTCTCCCCTACAGGACTCAGTACTATTCAGATGTCCTGAATGTGGTCACAGGATCTGCTGTGGAAAAGAACCTCAGAGATCCTTGAATTCAACAAGGCCCAGAGAGGTTAAACCAGTTATCCAGAATCCCATGGGTGGTCAGTAGCAAGCTAGGATTTGACACCTGGTGTTTTGATTCCAAATCCATTCCTCTTTTTATGATACCAGGGCTGATTTAATCAGGTATAGATCCAGTCTTCAAAGGCAACATTTAGTTGGGGTTGAGAGGGGAGGGAGGAGGTGAGATGAAGATTATACTAGAGTTCTGATCCCAGCTTCACGTGAACCACGAGCACATCACAGGTCTTAGGGCCTTGGTTTTCTCATCTGTAAAATGACTGGATTGTTCATGAACTATCTCCCGTGCCTAAGTAATTTTGTTGGGAGAAGCCATGTATCCTTTCCCTGAGATCTCAACATTATGTCGGGGAAAAAGATCCCTTTCTCCTTTCCCTACCCAGATGGATGAGCTCTCCTGCCTTGAACCCTCTCCTAGCACTTTGCTTGGATCTTTCTTATGCTGTTTATAGGAACATGAAGAATTGCATGATTTCCACTGGAGGGAATCTCAAGTGCTATCTAGCCCAGCCCACAGCAGAAAAAGAGCCACTTATATGGAATACCTGATGAGTGGTCTGCCTGCACTTAGAGATCTCTAAGAGAGAGAAGCCACTTCCTTCTGAAGCAGCCCATTCTCTGCTTATCCGGATGGCTCCAGTTGTTAGTAGGTTTGTCCTTATGACCAACCTCAGTTTGCCTTGTAATATCTACACTTGCTCCTAGTTTTGCCCCAGGGACAAGCAGAACAGGTCTAGTCCCTCTTCTCAGATACTCAAAGACAGCTCTCATGTCCTACTATTCAGTCTTCTCTTCTTTCCCTTGCTCCTCATATCTGTGACCCTTCACTTCAGTTGCACTTTTCTGGATGTTCTCTACCCCAACAGTATCCTTTCTAAAATTGAGATGCCCAGAATTGGACATGACCAAAGCAGATCATAACAGGACCATCATTTCTTTATTCTTGGCAGCTATTAAGGAAGCCCAGGATTGCATTAGCCTGTCTGGCTGCCATATCTGCCAGTATAGGGGTGACTCATTGTAGTCTGCTCTAACCCCCAGATCTTTTTTAAACAAGCTGTTACCTATCCAAACCTCTCTTATCTTATACTTGTGAAATCAGATTTTCATATCCAAATGTTTGTTCATATTAAATTTCATCTTGTTAGATTCAACCCAATATTCTAGCTTTTGAAAAAACATTTTGAACCCTGATTCTGTTATCTAATGTATTATCTATTTTTCCCAATTTTGTGTTACTTGCAAATTTGATAAGCTTGCTATCTATCCCTTTATCCAAGTCATTAGCTAAAATGTCCAGCAGAATGGGATCAAACACTGATTCCGAGGGCACTTGTTCCAGGTTGACATAGAACCATTTATGACTGTTCTCTGGATCCAGGCATTTTACTAAGTTCCTAATCCTTCTAATGGTACATTACCAAGCCTATATCTCACCATCTTTTCTATAGAAATAGCATGAGAGACTTTGTCAAATGCTTTGCTAAATTCTAAAAGACATACTACTTGATCGACTATTTTAGAAACCCTTTTGAAAAAGGAATTAAGTACAAATAAGAAATGAGGAATATTATCTGTTCTTGAGGAAGCATGCTGGCTGTTTATTATTTTACTATTTCCTCTTCTAAGTGTTCAAAAGCTGGCTCTTTAATAGTACATCCTGAAATTTTTGCCAAGAACCCGAATCAGACTCACTGATCTATAGTTTGAGGTTTCATTCTCTTCCCTTTTTTGAAAGTTGGGTAGTTTTCCTTTCTCCAGTATTGTACCTCTCCTATTCTCCAAGATTATTTAGGTTATCACTTATCACTAGCGACTCACAGTCATGTCTCCCAGTTCTTTCAAGACTAAAGCTTCCCTAGGCTGAATGACTTGAATTCATCAAAGGTAGCCCTCCCCATCTCCCTAATAATCTTGAGTATCAATTTCCTATTAGCCATTTTTATTCTCTCCTTTCTAGTCCAAAGATCATTCTCTTTGCTAGAAAAATTAGAAGCAAAGTGAGAGTGGGAATCTCTGCGAACTCTCCCAGGCATTGGCTCTCCTTCTCTTTTCCCCCAGATAGCCTGTCTCAATAAATGAATGTGTTTGTCCTTCATTCTTGAAGAGGGCCATGGCATCAGGGAAATGCTGACATGACTTGCAGTTGACTTGGATCTGAGGGAGGGAAGGCTGTGCAAGGTCACCAGCCTCCCTTTCTCCTCCAGAGCCATTTTTGTCCAGTGGCCAGATATTCATCAGGATGACTGGAGATGGCCCAGGATGCACTGGGAGACCCTGGCCCTCGTAGGCCTTTTCAGGTTCTCACTTAGAGTGAATAAGCCTCTTTAAGAAGTGAGTCCAGGGATGGCCCCTGTAATTAGAAAAAATGAGTGAATGAATTAGTCATTATTTTTGTTTTCCTCACCAACCCTTAGTTCACTCTGAAATTTAGCAGTCTTGATATTGATCTTACAGTACCATGCCTTCCTTTTGTATTCATCCTGTTCACACTTGCTTCCATCTTCTTAAAAATATATAATTTTAAAAAATTTTAGAACGTTGGTGAATTCTAATTCCCTATGCAACCACACAACCACATTAGTCTTTTGAGACAAGTCAGAACTGCATATCTTTTTGTCTTCAGAATTCCATTCTACCAGCAATGCACTAGTATGCCCGACTTCCTGCCCCTCTCACAATTGTAATTTTCTTTGTCATCTTTGCCAGTCTGATTGTGAGGGGAGATTTCAGAATTGACTTAACTTACTTTTCTCTAATTATTAGTGATTTGAAGCACTTTCTTTTAACATACTAGCTGATAACTTGCATTTCTTCATTTGAAAACTGTTCATTTTCTTCAATACCGCTAATAGGGAAGAGCGTTTTGTATCACTTCCTTGTATACTTAGAATATCAGATCTTTATTAGAGAAATTTGGTGCAGAGATTGTTTTCCCCCACTCAGTAATGTTCTTTTAAAATCCTAACTGCATTTGTTTTTGTTTGTGGAAACACTTTTCAGTTTTATATGATTAAAGGTGTTTATTTTATCTCTTGTTTTCTTCTCTCTGCTTATTTAGACAAGAAATGTGTGGCCTTCTTTAGTCCTTCTAATATAACCTTTTACGTCTAGGTTGTGTATCCATTTGAAGCTTAAAGTGGTATGTAGCGTGAGATGGCGTCTAAACCTGATTTCTTCCACACTCCTTTACGGTTTTCCCAGCAGTTTTATTCACTAGGGAGACTTTACCCCAGTAGTTGGAATCTTTGGGTCTGTTGAATACTATGCTGTTATGATGAGTACATCTTAGAATTTTTGCTGTTTCTGGGCTACAAAGCCTAATTTGTTCTGTTGAGTAACTGCTATCTTTAGCTTGCATCAGACTGTTGACAGTTACTGATTTGTAGTCTAATTGGAGGGCTAGAACTGCTAGATTCCTTTCTTTGCCACTTTTTTCTTTATTTTCCTTGATATTATGCATCTTTTTTTCCTAGTTCTATAAAGTAGCCCTTTAGTAGTTTGGTGTGGCACTGATTCTGTACATTAGCTTATTAAGTACTATCATTTTTTATTATATTGGGAAGACCCGATGATGAGGAGTTAATATTTCTCCATTATTTAAATCTGTCTTTATTTCTGTAAAGAATGTTTTATAATTATATTTATATAACTCCAGTTTGTGTCTTCATAGGTGGACTCTCAGATAGTTTATACATTCTGTAGTCATTTTGAAATTAATTTTTCTTCCTCCTCTAGCTGAATTTTATTCGTCATTTATGGAAAGGATGATATATTTTTTTTTTGGCGGGTTTATGCTATATTCTGCAACTTTCCTAAAGTTATTGTTTCAAATAATCTTTATTCGGTCTTTACAGTTTTCTAAGACAAACCATTAACCCATTAAAAAGTGCAAAAAAAATGATAACTTTGTTTTGTCATTGCCTGTGCACCAGTTTTTATTGTTTTATTGCTTTAGATAGAATTTCTAGAACTATATCAGATAATAGTGATGACAGAGCACATCTTTGCTTATGCCTCCGGCCTTTTTGGAAAGGCATGTGACATTTCTCTGAAACTGATGATGCCAACTCTTGGTTTTAGATGGTAGTACTATTTACTATATTAAGGAATGGTCCAGTTTTCTTCCTTTGCATTTTGTTTTTAACACAGGGATGTCATATCATGTCCAAAGCCTTTTCTGCTTTTATGAATACAATCATGTGACTTTTGTTGTTTTTAATATGCTTTACAATGTGCATAGTTTTCTTAATATTGAACCAACTCTGCACTTTTGGTACGAATCCAACTTAGTCATAATGTATATGTGTTGTGTTTTTTTTTAACATGCTATCATATCCTCTTTGCTAATAACTATTTAATATTTACATTGAAAATACTGATATTGTTCTATAATTTTCTGTCTTTTTTGCTTTGAAGTTATTATCAACTTAATAGACACCAAAAAATTAGCATTTCTTATATATATTTGACAGAACAGGAAAGAGGATTGTATGTGAAATAATTAAATCTTATGTACATCTCGCTTTTCTTTTAAAATATGTCTACCCTGTCCTTGAGGGCCCCCCCATTCCATTCTCTCCTTTGAAGAAAACAAACACTTGTAACAAACATGCTCAGTCAAATAAAACAAATTCTCATATTGACTGTATCCAGAAATGTATGTATTATTCTATATCTTAAGTCTGTCTTTTATCAGGAGGTGGGTAGCATGCCTTGTCTGTCATGTGTCATCATAGTTGGTCATTGTGTTGATCAGAGTTCTTAAGTCTTTCAAATTTTTTTTTCAGTGATGTTGTTAGTGAAAAAAATTGTTCTCCTGGGTCTACTCCCTTTGCAGTTTGTACAAGTTTTTCTGGGTTTCTCTGATACTGTCCCTTTTATCATCCTTATAACACAATAATAATTACACAAATTTATATACCATCATTTCTTCAGTCATTCTCAAACTGTTGGACACTCCCATTAGTTCCTAATTTTTTGCTATGGTAATAGGCATTCTTATAATTATTTCTATATGTAGGGGTCCTTTTTCTCATTCTTTAATCTCTTTGAGATAAGTTTAGTAGTGGTATCATTGGGTTAAAAATGATATGCTTGCCAGCGTAATTCAAAACTGCTTTATAGTCCAATTCACAACTTTCACCAGCAGCGTATTAGTGTACTTGTACTCTCATATCCCCTCCAACAATGATTATTCTCTTCTTTGTCATCTTTGCCAGTTTGATGGGTGCCTGGGTCCTGCTCTGGCCCTTTCTCCTGCCAGGTCTGTGACAAAGATGCTTGGGCACTATGTTTTCCTGGGGAACTGTGTTTTGTCAGAGCACTGTTCTGGCCCATCTCCTGAGTTGGGTACTCTTCTGGCATTGCCTTCTGATTTAGGTGCCCCTTACTTTCAGACTTTGCTTTCTGCCTACTTTAGCTTGTCTCTGGTCAGAACTTCTGTAAGATCATGACAGTAATGTATTTTATGAATTCCTGAACTGGATGGAAGAGATTGTAGTGCTTTTTCTTTATCTTTTTTTTTTAATGTATTTTTAGAGCTTTACTGGAATGTTCCTAAATGACCTAGGCTCCTTTTAAGTTTTAACACATCTCTCTCCTCTCATGGTTGCTTTAATTTTCTTTTTCCACTTTATCTCTCCTTGGTTTAGACATCAGGACAATTATTTGTCTTCTAGAAGAAGTTTTGTAGGATTCTTCAGTCTTTATTTTTGAAATATATGTGATATTGGAATTGGAATTTTTATGTTTGATAGAATTCATTTGTATATCTGGTCCTGAGGCTTTTTTTTTCTTTCACAGTACAATATGACTTAGTCTTTTTAAACCAATTTTTTTTGTTACTTTAGGTATTTAATATTTTTCTAAATTTTTATCTTTTTCACATATTATCAATTTTTCATATAATTGAATAAAATAATTTCTAATTCTTTGTTGAAGAACCTTTTTTTCCTTCATTTTTGATGTTGACAATTTGTTTATCTTTTCTTAAAATCAGATTTGCTGACAGTTTATAGGCTCGGAAACTCACAGATTTAGAAATGGAGGAAACCTTAAAGGCCATCTCATCCAACCCCTTAATTTTTCAAATGAAGTAGAGATCAGCAAGGTTAAGTGACTAGAGTCATACAGGGTAGTAAGCAATTGAGGTAGAATTTTAGTCTTGATCCTCTGACTTCCGAACTAGTGTTTTTGTTTGTTTTATTGTATACCATACTAAATACATCTCTTTTAATAGGTTTTTTTAAAAGCCTAGTTTTATTTATCATTTCAGTGGGAAAAAAGTTGTTGTTTTTAATTTTATTTATCTGGTTTTTGGTTTCCAAAATGTCTTACTTTTATGTTTAGTTTGAAAAGGGTTGATTTGTTGGTTTTTCTAGTTTACGGTGGTTGGTTATTTTTAGTTGCTTGCTCAATTTGTTGATATATTTTCTTTCCCTTTTATTGGTGAAAGTCTTTGAGGACATGCATTTTCCCCAGAACACAGTTTTGGGTACACCCAAATTTTGGCATGTTTCATCGCTGTAATTGTTTTGATGGAATTATTTATGGTCTTTGACCCACCATTTCTTTAGGATTTAGCATTTAAGTTTGAATCCTTTTCTTCGCATGCCCTTTATTAGTTAAGATTTTAGTAAAAGATATATTTAATATTTCTGCTTTTCTGCAGAGGTTTTTATGCCCTAGCCTTTTGTAAAGATGAGATGTTGGTCAGAATAGATATATTCCTCTCTGTTCCTATTGATTAATCACTAGAAATCTGTCATATTTAATTTTTTTTTTTTTTTGCTTTTAGGAGGGCAGTTGGGGTTAAGTGACTTGCCCAAGGTCACACAGCTAGTTTTTGTGTTAAGTGTCTGAGGCCAGATTTGAACTCAGGTCCTCCTGACTCCAGGGCCAGTGCTCTATTCACTGTGCCACCTAGCCGCCCCCTGTTTAACTGTTAAGCTATTTAACGTTTCTAAAATTCTGTAGAATGCATTGGATTTCTTCTGCTTTCTAATCCATCCTGCTGTACCCTTTTATATCATAGGTGAGTTTATAAAATTTACATTTATGACTGTGGTTGTTAATTGTGTATTATCTTCCATCAGATCCTCCTAATACTGTGCTCTTTTTTTTTTCTCCTGTCCCTTCTTTGAAATGGAGACAGAGGATCTGACCACTACTAGTCATCTATAATTGAAGTTGTCTATTTCTGTTCCTTTGTCTTCATCCCTCTTCTATTCACCAAGTCCAGACCCCAAACTCTGGTTCTTATATTTTCTTTCTGTCTTTTTAATTTCCCCTTTATGACCCTCCTTCTAGAACGGACATTTGTTTTACCTTGTGATCATTGTTTCTTGGACTCTACCCTCTTCTTAAACCTTCATCTCCCTTCTCCTTGTCCCCCTCAGTTTCCTTGTTGAATTGAATGTATTTCTGTGTGTGTGTGTGTGTGTGTGTGTGTGTGTGTGTGTCTGTTTTCAACCATCCTTTATTTGGTTAAGAATCAGTTTTATGAGATATTCAAATCCCCCCATTTGTGTATTCTCTCATGTACCCCAGTTTTGTGGTGTAATAATTTTCTTCTCCCTTCTTCCTCATTTCTTCCCTAATGTATTATTTTTTCTCTCCCTTTTCTTTCCTCTTAAACCAGCAAAACAGAACAATACCATGCCCAGTTCCTGTGTTTGTATGTTACTTAATTCCTTCTGTGACCCCTGAAGACAGTGAGATTCTGAAGGGATACATGTTTCTTCTCCATCTATTGGAATGTAAGCACTTCATCATCATTTACTCCCTTTGCCCAAATGTAATTACCTTCCTAGGTTCCTCTTGGATCCTGTGTCCCACATTTCAGAATTCCTATTCAGCTGTGTTCAAGCATTAGGAATGCTTGAAAGGTCTATATTTTATCAAAGGTCACTTTTTCCCACTCAGTAGTTAGTTTTATAGAATATGTAATTCTTGGTTGTAACCCTTTATCTTTTTGCTTTTTAAACATCATATTCCAATATTTTCTTTCCTTTATACTGGCTATACCATAGTCATGTGATCCTGTCTGATTCCTTGGTCCTTGAACTCTTTCTTTCTGGTTGCTCATGAGGTTTTTTCTTTGACATTGAAGCTCTGAATTTTGGTGATGACAATATTGCCTATTTTCAGTTTGGAGTTTCTTTCAAGAGGTAATGGGAGGATTATTTTATTCATTTTGCCCTTTGTTTCTATTAGATCAGGGTAATTTTCCTTTATGATTTCTTGAAATATGGAATTCAGGTTTTTTGTTTGATCATAGCTTTCCGGAAGTATGAGAGTCTTAAATTATCATCTCTTGACCTGTTCACTTGCTTTTGAGAATAAATATCAGATATTTCTTTCTAGTTTTCAATCTTTCAACTCTGTTTTTATATTCTTGACTGATGGAGTCACTGAATTCTAATTGTTCTGCTCTGTTTTTCAAGGAGTCCACCACTTGGGAAAGGTTTTTTGCTTTCTTTTCCAAGCTATTTATTCTCCTAATCTTTTCTTCAGATCTCGTATTTCACATCTAATTTCATTCATTTATTCATTCTTTATTTCTTATAGCTCTTGTGAATTAAGTAGTTTACTTTTGCTTCTCTTTCATTTTCTTTATTGTTGCCCTACCCATTGTCTTAAGATATTTTCTGGAGTTTATATTAAGCAGTGGGCTCACCTAACCTTTTACATAGCTAGCTTAGCCAGAAATGTGAGATGCATGCTAGGCCTTGGTCACTCAACTATTCTACCAGACTGGTAGGGGAGGGGAGGGTGAGTAATTAAAGAAGAAGGCCCACTGGGCCTTGGTCATTCTCCTTCCCCTCTGGGATGAGTGAGGGGGTCAAGGAGCATAAGAGGGGACACTGAATCTGGGTCATCTGTGTTGTGTTCCCTGCTTCTTTAAGCCAGGTGGAAGGAGGACAGTGGGAAGAAGAGCATACACTGGTCTTGGTTCAGCCCTTCATGCTCATTCTGGGGCATGGATAATAAGGAAAGGGTCCCATCAAGTCTTTCTATATATCTCCAAATTCAGTATCTGACTTTCTTCACAATGTCAACATCCTCTTCGTTCCCTTATCCTTATTTATCAAGTTCTAGTCTAGTCCTTTCAGCCATGCAGACTTCTTCTTTGTAAACCATAAGTAGAAATACCTCTCATATCTTTTACTTATCACATAGTATATTTTGATTATTTGTGTTGCTGTGTTAGCATGTACACTATAGGTGTCAGAAGATTGTATGAATTGACTACACCAGAAATGACATAAAAACATCATCAAGGACATATGTGATGGAAAAGGGGATGGGTGAAGGACGCAACAAGAACAAGGGATCCCCTAAGACAACCTAAGTCTTGTACTGATCTCCACAGAATGTCCAAAGAACCATAGAAGGCTTTTACTGTCTTGGTCATGTCCTCAGCAGAGGATTTATGGGAAGGCTTGCGCAAGAACCAAAAGGCTGACGAGGTGGAGATGGTGGGACCTGACCATGTAGCCCATCCTGATTAGATCATGGATCTGTTGGAAGGGTCGCCACTCTAGATTGTAAGTTTATTGAAGGCAGGGACTGTGCTGTTTTATCTTTTTGTTTATTCCTGGCCTTGAACTTCTATTTACAAGTTTCTGTGACTACTCATATTTACCAGGTGCTTCGGAGGATTCATTAAATAAGACAATATTCACTGTCAAGTAACTTATAACTTAGTAGGGAGACGTAAGTCATGGAAACAAATAAATATAGGTTCAGTGCCTGGTGAAGAATTGGTGGTTAATAGGTCTTTGTTGACTGATGAGGGGAGGGAAGATAAAGAAAAGGGTAACAGGAAGAGAATAAGCTCTTAGCACCTATTGTGTGACAGGCAACATGCTAAGAGTTTTATAGAGATCATCTCATTTGATACAATGATTTGATGCTCCTTTAGATGTAAAGGAGGCAAAATCAGTCTGTTTTACAGAAAGCAAGAAGCTATGGTTCTAGAACTATGAGTTTTTCACTCTCCACAGTAATTAGAAATTACCTTTCCCCCTTTGGGAACTCAGCGTCTTCTAGACATTTGTTGAGCACAACTGCATATTAGGGTTATTTGTGGTGTATTCCCCTCTCAGATTATAAACCCATCAACAAGAGCCAGGATTGCATCATCTGTCTTTTCGTATATTTCCAGGTTCTCACTTTGAGGTTCTGCCCATGAGTGAGGTGCAGTGTGGCAGGGTGCAAAGAACCCGGCATCTAGCTAGAGGCAGAAAGCCTTGGGCTCCACTCTGCCTCTGATGCTTGGGAGCTGGGCTACCAAAGGAAAGATTTTGCACTTCTCTGGTTTCCTCATCGCTAAAATGGGGGTCTTGGTACTTCTCTTCCTATTTCACTGGGTGGTTGTGAGGACAGGACACTATTTCATAAAGTATAAACATATTATGTACATAATGGAAAGCTGTAGTCACAAAATGAAGATGTGTGTAACTGAAAAGGGAAGGTCATGATCTTATGTACTGATTTTAATATTATATTATATTAGAAAAGCTTATTAAATCATCAAGGGAAATTGGGTTCTAGTATTCCTTCCTAAATGGAAGTAAGAAAATCCCAAATCTTTCTGTGATTGAGTCCTTCCTGTGCTTAGATCAAGGTAAGAAACAGCAGCAGGGTAGTAAGAGATAATATAAAATACTCTGTTAAAATAGCCCTATTATCTCTCTTTCAGTGATTCAGAAGCCTCTGGAGTTAGAAATGCTGTGTGTTAACCAATGAAAAAGCACCCTGGTTCAGTTTATAAAGGATTTACTCATTCAGAAAACCTTTATTGATACTTCCAAGGCGGGCTACAAAGCCTAGTGGTTTTAATGTTGGAGCAGTACAGAGATACATATGAAATAGTACCCTTGAGGAGTGTATGGTGTGGTAAGGCTGATGAGACACGTACACAGACAAATAGAACCAGAAGGGGCTAGAAATCTAATGTGGCCTCTTTAAAGATTATGAGCAAGGACGAAAGAAGAGCCTTTCTGACTCTAGGGGTTAGGAAGAGATCCATGGGAACATTTGACCTGAGCCTTCCTTGAATGATGGTCACATACCAACAGGTGGAGGTAGAATGAGTGATGTTGTGGGGGGGGGGGGGGAGGAGGTTCCTGGAATAAAGAACAGAGTGAATAAATCTATGGAGTCAGATGGTGAAGAGTTTTGAATGCTACGTGTAGAAAAGCTGTTGTGAGGAGGCCATTGAAGGGTTTCAGATTGTATATTAGGAAGCTTAATCTGACCTCCTAGGGAAGTGATTGAAGGGGGCCAGGAAAAACCTGGGAATTAACCTCCAATTGTGGTTATGGGAATGATAAGAATGGGATAGATTTGAAAGCTACTAAACCATGTCTTGGCTCTGGGATCCTGCTATAAAATGTTCCTCAGAAATAAGGAATATCTTACTGTTCTGTAGGAGGTAGTTTTCTCCAGGATTTCCTGAGATGTTTGGAAATTGAATATGAAAGTCATGCCTTTCTTGGACTTCCTTTTTTGGACTACTTTGTAAGAGAGACAAGTGGAAAAATTCCAGCTTGATGGCTGTTAATCATCTGGCGGCAGGTTAATGTACTCTGGGGAACAGGGCATCCCAATAAGCCCTATTCCCACGAGGAAGACCATTAGAAATCACACAGAGCCCTCATTCCCACTTCCCACCCTTTCCTTCCCATTCTCTTAACCCACGGGAAGGCTTGCTTATCTTGTCATCTGAAATGAACAGGGGATCAGACTATAGATGTGGGGTCCTGTGTATCCACCATTCCTCCTCTGTTGTGGCAGAATAATTAAAAGGGCCTGTGATGCCATCCATTCCAACCTTTCCTTCACAAGGAATTGTACATAGATTTCTTTGACCTCAGTGGAATTGGGAGGTGTTTTGATGCTATGTTAGGAAAAATTTTCACCTGTAAGTTTGATCTCTTCTGTTTGGTGGTTATAAAGTCATCTTTCCAACCTTCCTGATAAATTTCCTTCTGTGCTTTACTAAGATATCAACCATCTGCAATAAAATTAGTTATCTGTCTTTGCCGTGAGTTATAGCTAATAAAATGAGTATATTCAAGAACATTATTTTGTGGGTGTGTGAGATAATTTATTTTGTAGTAGTGTCTTCTCTAAGTGCAGATTAAAGTCGTCATAAAATATAGCAAACCATACCTTACAGACTTAGGAAAATTATTGTCCTTAGAGACTACTGTCTAAATGAGATAAAATATGTTCTCTTGGGTATAGGTACCTTCAAATTATTTGGAAACGTGGACTGACATTTAGATTTCTTTATTCTTTGCAGTCCTTAAAACCCTTTTGAAAAAATTGTCTAGCAATGTGCTTACGTATATATGTGCTTTGTAAATGTGTGTGTATGTATGTGTGTGCACACGCGTAAAATATAATTTACTTCCTTCAAAGATCCATGACTTCATTCATGTGAGTATTGCCTCCATCCATACATATTGCTGGCTTTCTGTATCTTAGTAGACTTTTCATGAGTTACTGTGGACAAAAAAAAAAAGCCTGGTTGCCAACATTTGTTGAACACCTCTGTGAAATTAGACCGATCATCAGTCTTAACAAGTTAGACCAAGGCTTGTGCTCTTCCAGCATAGCCTGGGTGCCCTTCCAGGCTATAATCAGTCATCAGAATAAGACTTTCTGTGGACACTGGAAAGAATGCTGTTGTGTTGGAGTCAGAGAGCCTTGGCTTCCTTCCTGATTACCATCTTGGGCAAGTCCTTCAGCCTCTCTGGGCCTGGTCTTCTCAGCCATAGAATGAGAAGGTAGGACTAGATGGTTTTCAGGTCGCCTTTGGGTTTCACCCATTGTACCTTACTTGTACCATCCTTCCTACCTACCGGTGAAATCTGTTTATTTCTGCTATAGTTTGGCTTCAAGTGAGATATTAAATAGAAGTAGAACATTTCAACAGTTAGCATGACTGCTTCATTCTGTAATCTTAAATATGTTGCTGTTTTAATGGGATTTCACCAAGCCTCTTAAAAGCCCATCTTTGTGCCAATAGGAAGGAGGGGTGGATAATAGTAATGTTTAAATGCAGCATAGTTGGAAAGATCGCTAGACTTGTAGTTAAGAGACACGAATGTTTGTCCTGGCCTTGCCCTGACCTGACCGACTTTGTGACCAGGGCTAGTCCCTACCTTTTTGGAGGCCTCCCTTTTTATATTCATGAAATGCTATTTGGACACAGGTCAAGAGTAACTCTATCCTGAGTACAGAATGATTCACTCTTGCAGATCAAACTTTTGCAATAGTGAGAAGTTGTCTTGAAAAGGCAATTGTAATGAAATTTAAAAGTTCTAAGTATGAAGCTTGGTGTGCTGAACTGTGATTCAGCTCACCTTTTGACGCAGAAGGGATAGAGATTTATGACTAATGAGTGTGGGGGAGTGCCTGTGAAAGGAGGTGCCCTGAGGAAGAGGGATTTGCGGCTAGTTTAAGGAAGGCAGTGGCTGAATACTCTGCCCGGCAGCACAAGCTTGTTTCAGCCTTTGTATGTTACCCAGGGGCCTTCCAGGCTATTCTTCCCACCTTGCTTCCCAAAGCAAGTTTTGGTTCCTCTTTCAACTGAAATTCCCTAGATTAACTCCAAAACCAGATGTTTGCTTTACCCTGATAGTATTGAAATGCCTGGCAACATGGCATAATGGAAAGACCACTTCACTGGGAGGAAGAAAAACTGCATTCTAGGCCCAGCTCTACCAGCCACCAAAAATTGGTCACCTAATTTCTTGGAGATTCTTTTTCTCAACTATAAAGGGAAATGATTTATACGGATCTGAGATTCTCTCAGCTCTGATATCCTGTGTTCTCAAGTTCCTCCTAGCTCTAACAATCTGACCCTGTTGTTTAGATTTTGGAGGCCTTGTAGAAAGCTTGCTGTCGGACCAACTAATTATCCAGTAGGAAAAATTGGGAAATACATGCAGTTTGTCCTTAACTTCTCATCTCCCTCTCAGATTATCCTCCAGGAATTGACCGCTTTTACCCAGTCCTTTACCTCTGTAACTCTGTGGATACCCTCTTGATTTTAATTTACCCATTTTATGTCTCATCTGACCAAGAACTGTATCCATTATGTGATAGCTAGCAATCTAACAAACTACACTGTGTTAATGGGGAAGCACTAGACCTAGACCTAGACCTATCATTGCTCTCTTCTCTTTCTTTCCATCCAGTCAAATGTGTGTGTGGGTTTTTTGGTGAGGCTTTTTTTTTTTTGGAGGTGGGAGAGAGTTTGGGGAGTTTTTTTTTCTTGAGGTGACTTTGTATAGTAGAAAGATCATTTTGACTTAGACCAGTAGTTCTCAACTTTACTAGTGCCATGACCCTTTAATACAGTTCCTCATGTTGTGGTGACCCCCCCCCAACCATAAAATTATTTTCCTTGCTACTTCATAACTGTAATTTTGCTACTGTTATGAGTTGGAATGTAAATATCTGATATGCAGAATGTGTTTTCATTGTTACAAATTGAACATAACCCACAGGTTGAAAACTGCTGACCTAGACTCTGAAGAGCGGGATTCGAGTGCTGACTCTGCCGTCGTCTTTGGGATCCTCACAGAATTAGAGACCTGTAAAATTAGGAAGGATCTTAAAGGCCATGTCGTTCAATCTTTGGTCTAAAGCATGAATCTACATCATAGACCTAGTGCCCTTTGCCTTGTTTTGTAGATGAGGAAGCTGAAGTCCAAGTCACTAAGCCCAAGTGATTTGTCCTGGCTCACACAGGTAAAAATGGGCCCATCAGGATTCAAGTGAAAGTCTTGTGACATCAAATCCAGCACTCTTTCTCCTATAATACATGGTATAGCCTCACTTAATGAGTGTTTGTAGGCTTAAATTGATTGCCTACTCTCTGCAAGGGACTGAGGATGCAAAGACAGAAATGAAAAGTCTTGATCAAAAAAGCAGTGTGATCTTAAGAAGTAGGCTGCACTAATGACTGGGAAGGTCAAGAAAGGCCTCGTCTAGAGCACATGTGGTCTGCAGCTTTGCTGTGATAGAAGCTAGGGTTTGGGTGAGGTAAGGGGAGGAGGGAGTTCATTCCATATGTCAGGATTGATAGCCTGTGCAAAGTGACCCAAGGTGGGAGATGAATGCATAGGGGAAAAAAGTCATCTCACGCCTATCTCATAAGGTTGTTATGAAGAAAATGCTTTTGGAAATAGGAAATAAATGGAAGCTGGTTTTTTTTAAAATCAGTTTAGAAGTGGTTTTTCTGCCTTTGTCAAACCACTTGAGAGTCAAGATCAGAACTATAGCAGAGGGATGACAGCAGTAGTGGGGGACAGCTTGGGCCTCGGGGGTCCTTCCCTTGAACGGTTTTTCCTGTTGAATTGTTGTCATAAGGACTTGGCTCCTGCTAATCTTGGACTAAATTGATGAGACTTTCTTGGTTGGTAGGAAGGAGATTAGAGTCTCAGCAATTCTTTCCCACTTCCCTTTGTCTTCTCTTACATAGATTTATTGTTAAGCTAGTCAGCATCCCTAGAGCAAGGGTGATGGCCAAGGGAGACAGCAGTAGTAAGTTATAGGGTTAGAGCTCAAGAAACTGAGGAATAGCAGCTACTTTGCTGCTGAAGGCTAACGACCTGATGTTTTCCAGAGCCACCTCAAAAGTTAGATTTCTGTTTCCTGAGTGACTAATGTCCCTGAAAATTTAGCTGAAAGTTGGATTTTCCCTAAGGTTTTTAGATATTGTCTGAAATTTCCTTTAGAGACAAAGGGCAAACCAAGGAGCTGATTCAGAGTGCCAAGGATGCAAGCAAGTGGACTTCTCTTCGAGTGTTTATAGAGTACAAATTTCCGCATGATGGCATAGCAAATGAAAAGAGTGCACATTTCTCTGGCACTGACAATTTACTTTGTGCTTTTCCCCTGACACTCCTTACAGACTGCCCGAGTCTCCTCCCCATTTTACAGACAAGGGTGCAGGCTCAAGAAAGTCAGTCCTATAACTAGCTAGTGAATGTCAGAGCTGGGTCTGGCAGTGGAGTCTTGTCTCCAAGACCAGCATCCTTTGCCCTTCCCACTGTACCACATAGCTTTTCTGGCACCATCCTCACAGCGTCCAGTCAGTCGAATAAGGAAATGAGGCATATTCACAAATAATTATGCTCCTGGATACAAGCTAAAAGTCAAACTAGTGAGGAAGCTACAGAGTACCTCCCAATCCCCAGGGGCCTTGGTACTCACTTCATAGAATCACAGGGTCTCAAGAGTTGGAAAGGACCTTATAGACTACTTCTTAGTTCTCCATTTCCCTGAAGCTTATATTTGCTCTGTAGCATTCCCCTAAGCTTCCTGTGATGAGGAACCTACTCCATTTTCAGGCAGTTCGAATTGTTAATGAGTTCTTTCTAGTCAGTGAATTAGCATCATTGAGCACCTACTATGAGGCAGCAGAACCTTGTGCTAAGCCCTGGGGATACACAGAAGATAAGGCAAAGCAGCCCCTGTGCCCCTGCTCCCTCTCCTGGAGCTGATGGTCCAAAAGAGAGAATGCCATGCAGACAGCTGTGTGCACACGGAATCCATACCCGGATGAATTGGGAGCAGCCTCAGAGCAAAGGCGGATAACCGTTACTGGAGAGCCCAGAAAGCCGGCAAAGGCTTCCTCTAAGGTGGCATTTTAGCTGAGGCCCAAAGGACACCAGGAAAGCAAACAATGCTCAGCCAGGCCGGCCAGTGTCACTGAATTGTTTAAGAGGACTAGAGAGGTAGGAGGGAGCCAGGTTGTGAAGGGCTGTGAAAGCCCTCTCTATTAAAGGGGATTTTCTGTTTAGTCCTGGAAGCAATAGGAAATCACTGGAGTTTATTGAATGGGTTTGGGTTTAGGCTTAGGGGTATGACATCATCAGACCTGCACTTTAGGAAGTGCAGGAACTGACAGCTGAGTGGAGGGTGGATTGAGGTGGGGAGAGACTTGAAGCTGGTGGACTCACCTGCACCAGGCTGGCAGCTGCGTCAGAAGAGGAAGGGGCCGAATGTAGCCAGTTTTACCGAGGTAGAGTCAGTAGGGCTTGTTTATAGATTGGATATGGGGTAGGGGGAAAAGTAAAAAGGCAGGGATGACAGCAAGTTTCCGATCCTGGGCCCGGGGGATGGTGGCACCTTTGGCAGTAACAAGGCCGGCAGGAAGAGTAGAGGAGGAAAAAGAGAATAGGTTCCATTTAAGGTGTCTGAGAGACATCCAGCTCAGTCTGTCTAATAAGCAGTTGGAGATGCAAAACTGGAGATTATGGCTGAACAAAGATCTGAGAGTCACCTGCATCGAGATGATTATTGAAACCACTGGCTGAAATGCCCGAACAGAATCTTAGGGGAACTCCTGCTGTTATTAGGCATGAGGTGGATGAAGGGCCGGCAAAAGAAACAGGTGCCGTCAGACAGGTAGGAGGAGAAGCAGAGGAGAGCAGTATCATGACAACCTCGAGGGAAGAGAGTATTGAGAAAAGGGTGAGTGCGTGGTCAGAGCTCCAGAGAGGTCTGGAAGGATGAGAGCTGAGGAAAGCCATTAGATTGGGTAATTAAGGGATCATTGGTAACTTTGGGAGAAGCAGTGGAATGATGAAGTTAAGAAGGCAAGCCGAGGCACCTGTTGTAGACTGCTTTCTGAGGGCAGCCAGAGAAGAGATTCCAGGGAGTTGGAAACTCTCTCCCTGATGCTTCTAACCCTGATTCTGCTCCTGAGGTCAGAGCAAAATAAATCTCTTCTTTCACATGACAATCCTTGAAATATCTTAAGATAGCTGTTTCAGTCTTCTCTCCCCACTCCCCCACCCCCCAAAAAGCCTTTTTTTCTTTAACCTGAACATCTTCCCCACTTCACCTGATCCCCATATGAAGTGATTTCAGGTCCTGTGCATCACCTCATCAGCCACCAGGTGGTCAATATCCCTCCTCAATGTGCTGCTCAAAACTGAGCTCGCAGCACTCCAGGAGTGTCAGACCAGCACACAGTTAGTTTGGCTGCCCTCTCCCTTACCTGAACACGTGGCACTGAGGACTCATTAGCTTTTCTTATTGTTCAGAGGCTTCAGTACTTGGATAGGCCAGGTAAGTTTAAAGATCCTTTGCTTTAAAGCATTACTTCCAGCACCCATATAAGCACTACTTGTTTCACCTTGTACAGAACTAGAACCCGGTGGAAGCTTTGTTGGTGACTTATGGGGTGTTTTAGCTTGGTTCGTTTATTTAGTTCCTTCTGTAGGGCTAAAATGTAGATTTAATTTTCACACCAAAAGACCAGTTGGGTAGAAATAGACAGATGGCCCCATGACCCCTTTTTCCTTCTCCTTTCCTTTTCCTTTGATTAAGACTTAATTTGTTAGCATTTGTATTTAGCAGATTATAAAGTAGAGACTGAGTTCCTTTGTAATACAGCTTTTATTTTATAATTAGGCCAGCAGGGTGTTTATTTTTGGACACTTGTGCCTTGTAAGCAAATTGAGTAAACTCAGACTTTAGGCAACTTGATTTAGGTATTTCTGGAACAGCTTTCAGGCAGCAAAGTAAGTTCCCTGGGACAGGACTGATTTGAAGCCTGCTTTTATGAACAGCACATCTGGCGAATACTTAAGTGTTAGGTTTTTTCCTATGTATCTTATAGGTTTCAGCATGTCTCCAATATAAATTACCTAAAAGGGAGCAAAACTGTGTTTCACATGGAGACAGAATTCCTCAGATAGTCATGATTTATGACCCAAAGCTTTCTGCAGAAACAGCTGTTGAGTCCCCTAACAAGTCTTGTCTTGCGTGATTAATTCAGACTTGAACACGTAGTGGAATTAGGCGCTAAGACAGAGCAGTTGCTTTTCCTTTCCCTGTACATTTGCTTTCTGAGGATGCAGATGTTCTTGTACCAGGGTTTTCTGCCGCAGCTGCCAGTCAGAGCCAAAACACTCTGACAGATCATTCCAGCTCCTTATATTCCATGAATGTTGATACTTTTTTGCATAGAGTTATGAGAATCATAGAATGTCAGAGCCGGAAAGGTTAGAAAGCATCTCGGAGGCATCATGGATTTGGAGTCAGAGCATCTGTTATGCTAGCCACTCTCCTACTTTACTGCTACCTGTGTGACTTTGGACATGCCACCGAAACTTTTCTGGAGCCTTGGTTTCCTCACTTGCAGAAGATCTAAGATCTCTTCTGGCTCTGAGTTTTGTGATCAAGGAGAGGTGCTCTCACTTTACAGTACAGCTTAATGGAACCCAAGACATCCACACATAAGAACTCCACAGTCCAGAGCAGCATATTGTAAATGCCACTGAGTAACAGAAGACATTCGTAGCCTGGAGTAGCGACGGGAGGCCTCATAAGTGAGACCACCAGGCCTGGCACCATACCATGCACATTTATATTGCGTAGAGGTCATATTTTAGCTGGGCTCGAAAGCTGGATACAGACAAACAGTAGTGGCACGACCAGGGGGTGTTAGAATTGGGGACTAAGTCAGTCAACAAATATTTATTAAGCACTTACTGAAGGCAGGAAAGTGCAAAGATGTGTTTGCGTAAAAATTGGAGTGGGGCAGAGGATTTCCTTAGAGGTAGTAGTGAGGAGAAAAGCCTGAGAAGATTGGTTAGAACTATATTGTTGGAAAGTTTCATGTGCCAGACTAAAATATTAGGTTATTCTGGGGTGGGGAACCTCCAGGGTTTTGCTTGAGGACCTAGAGGGCCACTTGTGGCCTCAAGGATGTATATTCTCCATCCCTCTCCTTTTCACTGTTAATGTTCAGCCCTGCTTCATTACCCTACTTATGAACCAAACTGTTTTACAATGCAAACTCTTGCTCTCCAGACTCTCCCTGTGAGAGGGTGGGTGGCATGCTTTTTTGTAAATGCTGCCTCTCTAGGGCTGCGGGTATCTCTGGCAACTTTGCTAGTGTGGCTTATTTAACTAGTAGAACTAAAAGCCAGAAGTGTCTGTAGCTTCTCGACCATGTACTTGGGTTCCCATAAGACTCCCACAATGTAAAAATGGGTTGTTTTGCCGTGTTTAGGGAATATGTCTAAAAGAAATGTGGGTGGGACCAGACATAAATAGAATTTTGTTGTTGTTGATTTTGTGTTGAAACCTTAAAGTACCCACTAGCCTCTTAGAGTTAACCAGTATTGAAACCCAAGTAACTCTCTAGTGTGCCTCTGTTTCCTGGAAGGGTTGCTACTCAGGGAAGCCACTCCTAGATGTTCAGGACTCCCTCTGTGCACACTCTGAGATAGTCCTACAGGTACATAAATCACCAGTTTTCTGAAGTTATAGCAAAGTCAACGTGGGTCAGTCTTTGCTTCACTGAATTGCTGTTGGTTAAAGACAGTGTGTGGTGTAGGGAGAGATTCTGGACTTGGCCCTGACTGGAGAGCCTGTGTCTAGTTGTCACCATGTAAAACTCATTTAGACTGTCCTGGTCTCAGTTTCTTCATCTGTAAGGTGTGTTATTTAGCTCACAGGTTGTTGTTTAGAAAAAGGCCCCTAAACCATAAAGCACATCTTATGTATATATATGTTTATGCACGTGTATGCATACATATATATGTGTATATACATACTCACCTGCACATATGCTCAAATACACACGTGTGGGGGAGAGAGAGGTAGGGCAGTGTGGTGTAGTGGATAGATATCTGGTCAGCCTCAAAGCCAGGAAGATCTGGGTTTGAGTCCTACCTCTGACACACCTAGCACTGACTGTTGGTGACTTCTTTCACTTCTCGGAAACTGACTCTAAGGTTCATAGTAGATGCCAGTCTGCATTGAGCCAGGAGTTTCCTCACCTGATAATTCCCTTCACGCATTAAATCACAAGTCCATAGGCATAGGGTGTAGACCTGGAAAGAACCTTAGAGATAATGTAGTTGTGCCTCTTCCTTTTACAGAGAAGGTCTTGAGGTCCACAGAAGCCGTCTGCTTGAGGCCACAGGGCTGGGGTTCAGGCCCTCCCCCCACTTTGACTCCAAGCCCTGTGCTCTTTTCAGCACCGCGTTGCACTGTATCTATACCCGTGTGTGTATCTATAACCAGTACCTATGTATGGCATACTCATATGCTCTGGGGATCTGACAGCGTGGCCATGCCACGAGCTTGCTGGGTGTCCCTGGCAAGGCCTTTCCTCTCTCTTGGCTGCGCTTTGCTCCTTTTTAAGATGGGGCATAAACATCTGGCTTCTAAAGCCCCTTCCAGCTTTAACATATTTTGAGAAACTTCTACAAGACCAATGCCCATATCAGCTAAAATATTTTCACTAGCTTAAGTTGGTAAAGGAGGTGCCCACATCAGATTTTTATACCCACATGATGTCAGACCCTAGTACTTTTTGGGTAGTGCAGTGTGATGATATACTTCCACCTATCATTCAGACTGTTACTGATAGCTAAAATTTTACCATTAGAGCTTCATATCTTTAGGTTAAGGAATGAAAATTGTGTGAAAATTTCTAATAATTTGGAGCTATGTATACCTTCGTGTGAATCTTCTTTCCAATTTCTTCTGAATTAGTGACAGAGGATTTAGAGCAAGTGTTGACACTACATGGCTGGGGAGAAGTGTGGGATAGACACCTAATGAGTGGGTAGGAGTGGCTGACGAAGAAGGGAGCTGGTAGCAGAGTTAGGAAGGTTTTGCCTGGGAGCCAGACCATAACTGGCCCACACGACGGCCTGCTCCATCCTCCTTGCTTCACTACTGTTTTGCACTTTAGAGGTGGCTTCACTGCACCTTCTTGGGAGCCCAGTACTGTCTTTTAAACGTTTCCTGGCGAAGGGGCCAGTCACCGTGGCAGCCCACTGTCCTGTGGCATGCAGCACATGGTTTTAGGATAGACACTGCTGAACTCTGAGGTGGAGATGACATCCTTTACAGCCGTTGGTCAGGAAAACTGGTTCCACAAGAGCCAGGGCAAGAAGGAAATTCGTTTGATTCTGAGACTAATGAAACCTTTGCAAAGTGTCCAGGAAAGGAGAGACTATGTACCTCTAGAAGAATTGTAGCTTTCTGAGTTAAGCTTTGTGTCTCACAAAGCTTGTGAGCCTAGGTGGATGGGCAGCTCAATGTCCTGAAATTAGTCTTAAGGGTCTTCAGACTTTCTTATTTGATTCATCCCCAGCACTTGCATCCAACCTGGGCTGCAACTACAGACATTTTTATGAAATTCCAGGAATGCATTTGAAGATTCTCATTAACCTCTGTGATATTCTTTAATCAGAATGGCTCCCGTTGCTCTACACCTAAATTATCTGTTAACATTTTACCTAGAAAAACCCTGACCCTCCACCAGAGGGTTAAGTACAACCTTAGGAAGACAAGTGGCTTTTACCTGGGTAAAAAATGTCCATAATGGGCCTGAGTGGGTGGATTCACTGCTCTTTACTAATTGAAATAATTCATCCAAAACTCAGTGCATAAATTTTTCTGCCTGCTAGCACAGTGAAAGCTGTGGAGCACAGTAAAGCAGCAGCCATAAGAATAATAAAACCCAACCCTCTTCTCACCAGAGACTTTTAGATTGACTGGGATCTCTTGAGATTCTGCCCTGCCCTCTGGGGGCAGCTACTTTCCAGTCACACTTACTGCTGCTGTCCTTGGAGGTTTGGTAGTCTTTTTTTTTTTTTAAGGTTAAATATATTTTATTTGGAATTAATAACTTGATATGCTGTCTTTTCACAGGAAATAAAAATTGGGTTTAAACTGTAGCTTATGTAAAGATAATGGTAGGTGTGCTCATAACATCAAATATCTGCGGGTTTAATTTTCTCATTCTCAATGGTTGCTTAAATCCTGCCTTCAGAAACGTGACAAATGTAGGCCCTGATTCCTGGGTGCATGTGCACACCCAAGAGGCAGCTTCATGTGCTGTTCTAGACCCATCTCGGTGTCTTTGTCTGTCTGCTTCTCTGAGTCAGGTTATTTGGATCCTGGGATGTTAGAGGAGCATAGATTTAGAGTAGAAACAAGTCCAGCCTCCTCATGTTACTGATGAGGAAACTGAGGCTGAGACCTGGAGTGATTAAGTCATCTTCTCAAGTCACATAGGTCATGAGAGGGCCTGGAGTGGAAGTCAGGTCCTCTCTCTCCACATCCAGCTTTTTGCTGCGTTGTGCCATTTGCACACTGGCAGGTCCCTTAGCTCATAGAACACCAGAGCTGGAAGGGGGGTAGGGGTTACTTTGTCCAACCCTCCTTACTGAGAGGAGGACGATTGAGGCCTGGTGGGGGTGTGGGGAAGCAACTTGACCAAAGTATATAACTAATAAGAACCAGAGTGTAGAGGATTCTTGATTTCCCATTCCAGGCCCCTTTCCCTCTTTTGGTCTTAAATAGTACTGTTTCAAATATGAACATAAAGTATGTAAAGGTGTTAAATTCTACCAGTGATGAGTAGGTAGATAGATCAACAACATAACATCCAGTATTTACCACAGGGTTCTGCTTATAGTAGGCATTTAATGCATATTTATTAAACTAAATGAATATATTTCATAACCAAAATAATTCTTTTCTCCCTCCCTCCCTTCCTCCCTCTCTCTCTCCCTCCCTCTCTCTTTTCCTTTCTCATAACTATCCATTCTGCTGTAAAGAGCATCCTTTATGTGAATTAAACCCTCGTCCTTCTTCCTCTTTTCTGCCATGCAAACTCCCCCCTTCTCACTAGACCGTTCTCCATTCTGGTCCCTCGTTCCTGTGGTTAGCCCTGCGTCAGCCTTTGATAGTGTTTTTCCCTTTTCCTAGCTCCCCTTTCCCCTTTCCTTCCCACCCTTCCTAAATCCCACCCATCTCTTACATGTGAGCTCAGGGCTACATTCTCCTTGCCGCCCTTGACCTTATTACACGTTGTGTTCTCATTCTTTCAGATGAATCTCTGCACTGTTTTCTCTCCTTAACATTACATTTATCTCTTAATCATGCACTTCCTTGGGTGCTTATTTAAGCATGGCATTTATGTTTGTATTGGATCCCGACAAGTTTGTAAACCCCTTGAGGGCAGTAATCTACGTTATTTTTGTGTCCCATACAGTATTACACATGGTAAACATTTGCTGAATTGAAATCTGTTGTTATACAAAAGAATTGGAATGTTGGCAAGGAAAAGAAAAGATGGGTGGCGCAGCCCGCCCTTGAGGGTCCTTACCGCTTAGGAAATAAGTAGAGGCAGGTAATCTTATTTTGCACTTAATTTTGTTATTAATTTTTTAAACTGCGCTTAATGAGGTTTTCAGCTACAGTCATAAATACCATCATAAACATCATAAACATTATTTACCCATGGTTCTATCAACTTTAGGAGATTGTCTCAAGGAATTTTTATGATCTTTTAGGTGGCTTTCTTTATTGACATGAACCAGTAGGTCATGACATATTGGTGGACCTCAAAGCCTTACCTGGTAGTCCTACAAAGTGTTGACATTTCTGCAGCCCCCTCCTCAAGGTCCATGGGGAGTCCTACTATAGAGGTACCTTCCCAGCTTATACTCTCCCAGTAACTCCTTTAGCTTATCCCTCAACCCATCCCCTTCTCTGATCTTAAGACTTTGAGGGAAACCAGAAGCAACCCTTGTGGTATAGCGGAAAGAGGCTCGGGTTTGGAGTTGGGGCCTAGGTTTGAATCCTGGCTGTGCACTTTATAATCCATAAACCCAGTCTTATTTAGGATCATAGGATTTAGAGAAGCCCAGAAAAATTAAGTGACTTGTCTAAGGCCCAGAAGCTCTTAGATAAAGGAGCTGGCATTTGAACCCAGCAATTCTGATTCTAAACCTGGGATACCACTAGACCTTAGTTTTCTTTTCTCTAAAGTGAACTGTAAGATTAAATGAGCTCTAAGCTTCCTTCCAGTTCTAAAGACCAGAATCCTTTCACAGAAGATGACTGACACCCATCTTTTAAAGATGTAATTGTGGACTGAGGTCCTAACCACTGCCCGAGTTTAATGCTTGACTCACTCCAGCAGGAGCCCATAGAGTTTCCCAAGAACCCAGAGTATATACCACAGCAAAAGCCCCTCTCTCTCACCTGTTTTTTCTTCTCTCAGGTTGGAACAAGACATTAAAAAGTTAAAGGCTGACCTGCAGGCCAGCAGGCAGGTGGAACAGGAGCTCCGAAGTCAGATCAGCTCCCTGACAAGCACAGAGCGAGGGATTCGCTCAGAAATCGGCCAGCTCCGACAAGAGAATGAGCTGCTCCAGAACAAGTAGGCTCTCACTCCAGACTCTAGCACCAGGCCTGACCAATTGTCATCCAAGGCTGGGAGCCAAGATGTTTGCGGTCCGAGGAACTGAGTGGAGGAAAAGATAGTCATTTGTAAAGTGTTTTCTTTAAAGTTTTGGATATTTCATTCATTTTAATACTAATGGAGATTTGTCACATGTATAACATGTGTAGAATCTGCCAGTTTTTTCCCCCAGAGCCAAACAAAATTCTTTTCTTGAGACATATTATTTTGCCCATGATGTCATTCACATTTGATTTGTGAGGGTTCTTTTTAGCTTGGTTGAAAAATAAGTTGAGCTCATAGTTTTGAAAGTGATCGTACCCTTTGATCTACCAGTTGCACCCAAGATAACTAAAACATGTTATCAAAAGGAGAGAAGAACCCCTCTCTGTAAATATATGTGCAACCTCTTTATTTTGTAATAGAAAAAGTTTGAAACAGGTTATCCAGCATTTGGAGAATGGCTAGACAAATTATGGTATAGCAATGGCCAAAAACTTGGCTAGACAAATTATGGTATAGCAATGGCCAAAAACTATCATGGGGATTTTAAAAACAAACACTAGAAATGTAAATGGATCTTAAAAGCTGCATCTGAAGTGATTCAAAATAGACAAAACAAGCAGGATTTAGAACAGCCTGTGTGTACTGCTGTGATCCTGTCACACAAGGATCAGACTCGGTGCATGCTGACAGAAGAGGCTAGAAAGGACCACAAAGCCGTCGTTCAACATCACATTCTTTTTCCCTTTAAACAATGTATGGTTCAAGTTGTCTAGTTTAGAAAGGAAGGAAGAAAGAAGAGGTTGGGCTTTGGAACTTTTGAATTAAAACTGTCAAGAAATCATCCTACTTACTGTCAACATTGAAAATCCTATTGTTTGGCATTTATCTTACTTTCTTTTGTAGAATTCACTTGACTAATTTTCCATTTCTAGAACTGAAAAAAAAATGACAAACTTTTCATTGGTTTCACTTATAGAGATGAACAGTCATGGTTGAGTCTTTTTAAGGCCTGAGTAATTTTTCTCAGAACTTTTTCTAAGTTTCATTTTGGTCAGTCTGGTTTTTCAAAATCTCTAGCTGGAGGGCAGTTTTCATATTTAAGAGATTCCATGGCTTTCTCCCACAGAAAGAATTTATACAATTTGTAAACCATTTGAAAACATGGAACTTTAGAAATTGGTGGTGAAGTGTTAGGCATCAGTGTGATGCCACATTAGGCTTTTAGGTGGCCTTCCTCACAGCAGCAGTGTGAGCAGCCTGTCCTCCCCAGCCTCCCCCCTGGATGTCTCGGTATTCTGGGTGAGACAAGAGGGAGGATGGTGGAGTGGGCATGATCCAGGGCTGGAGCTTTTCATCGTAATTAGGATAACTCTGAATGAAGGGCTTGCCAAAAGGGATCCACAGCTAGAGAGCAGAGAGTGCAGGATAGGTGACAGGAATGTCTGTCTGAAGGAAGGTACTTGTTCCTCAGCATGACCTTTTTTAAAAGTTAAGTTTTGTTGATGCCTTTATACATCGCAGTAAATTCTCATCCAAATTTGCCCCAGATTCTATTTGAGGGAACATTCTGTTCAGTGCAATGTTGAGGGTGCTCTGAAAAACTGGGATTGATTCTGTGACTCTGTTTATCAGGCATCCTTAGCACCTGATCAGAAGCTTCCTTTCCCCTGAATAACATTCTAGCTTTTCCCCAAATTTGTGTCTTATCTGTCCGAAGGGAGTGTTACTTCCCCTTTCTCTCATCAGTCTAAGAGCTGGAGCCACACTCACTACTGTAGCCTCTAATATATCTCATTCAGTGAGTATTAAACAATAAATGACATTCCACAGGAGCTGTGGATGCTGATCAGTAAATAGCTGAGAATCCTAGTATCCTGCAGTCCTAAGGCTGCTATTCCTGAACTTTCACAGATTCCTACCTGTTCTTTCCCTGTACTGAATGAAAGAATGAATGAATGAATGAATGAAAAAGCCTTTTTAAATGCTTAGTATATGAAAAGCTTTGTGCTGTTACAAAAATTACTCTTGTAACCTTGGCCCTAACTAATGTATCACCCAACCCCTACCCATAGGGGTCTGTGGCTTTAACTGGAGATGTTTGATTTATGGATTCCATAAATGTATTTCATGCCCCCAAATGTTTCATGGGTACATTAGTCCAGGAAACACAGATTGAGGTATTGAGCTGCCTGTTGACTTGGCCTGGATCTGATAGAGATTGGTATTTGCAGGTTTCACAGTGGGGACCGCCAGTCCTAAAGCTTTCCACAAAACTTATTTCCCCGCAGATTACATAATGCTGTCCAAATGAAACAGAAGGATAAGCAGACCATCAGCCAGTTGGAGAAAAAACTGAAAGCAGAGCAGGAGGCCCGAAGCTTTGTAGAAAAGCAATTAATGGAGGAGAAGAAAAGGAAGAAGTTAGAGGAAGCAACTGCTGCCCGAGCTGTTGCCTTTGCTGCTGCTACCAGGTACTAGATGCCAGCTCAGCCCCATTAGATCTGAGACTGGCTTTCCCAAAGTGAAGAATAGGACTTGTAGCTTTGCTGGGATCCCATCAGGGGCACAGCTGGGTCTCATAAATACCTTTCAGTCCACGAGTCTGTGTCTCACAGGCCTCATGAGGCTCCCAGGTGGGATTTTTTTAAACTTGGAGTTCCATCAAAGTAGGGTGGGTGGTGATCTACCAGTGGAAGCTGTGGACAACTCTGACTGTGTGACCACAGAGAATCGCCACCTGAGTCCCAAGGGGTTGATCTACTTGCTTGTGGTCACTAAGCCGGTGTGTGTCTGTGTGCACACATGTTGTGCATACAGCAGCTCTATCCGTTGTGCCGTGCTGCCTCTGATACAGGAATGGTGGCGCTGACATTTGGAACAGGGACCTAGATTTAGTGCTGAAAGGGCACTCGGAGTCCATGAGGCCCGACCCCTTCATTTGACAGATGAAGCTATCGGCTTCACAGTACACAGGTAACTTGTCCAAAGTCCCCCAGGTGATAATGAGGAGGAGGGCTAGGATTTGAACCCAGGGCCTCTGACTCCAAATCTAGCATCCTTCCTCTGCCGCACTGTACATGTCTATAGCAAACTTATGGTTTGCAAAGTGCTTTCCTCAGAACAACCCTGTAAAGTAAGTGGTATGTGGTGCAGTATTATCTCCATTTCACAGATGAGGAAGCCAGGCCTCCTATATCTGAAGTCACTTGTCAGTTGAGGGCACAGATCCATGTCCAGGACTCTGTTCCTCTGTACTGTGTCATCCCTCTGCTTCAGAGTAGATGGTCAAAGGGATATCCTTCCTGAAAGGTTTTCTAATAGTTTTACTCCAGGTCTTACCTTGCTTCATTTTGGAATCTCCCCAGTTGCCCTTTTAAGTTATACTAGGTAGATGTCACTTTTAGACACAGCACATGCCTGGAGGCCCCACAGTAAGGTAGATGCCCTGAGGGTAAAGTCCCAAGCCACACACCTGCCAGCCCTCAGCTTAGGAGTACTTCTGTGGCTGCCTTCATCTGCATGGATGTGATTGGAGAGGGGCAGGGAGAAGCAAATGCAAGGCTCTGTTAGGGTCAAATTAACCACACAGTGAAAAGAGAGAGGGGTCTATACAGCAAAAACCTGACTCTGTGTCTGAGGATCCCCCATCTGAAGTCTTACTGGTCTGCATTCCACCAAGGGGGCAAGAAGATTAAAAGGCACATTTCTTCATCTCCAGCTCACTGTACAAACTTCTCACTGAGATTTCTGGGCCTCACTTACCCCATCTGCAAGATGGGACCATTTATACTTGTTGACAAAATACATGAAAATCTGCAGATGCAGGGTGAGTGTAAATTACTGTTTATTCTATTTTTAATTTCTACCCTAATTTGCATCTGTGTGATATAATCCTACTGTAATTCCTCCATGAATTTTGCTTTGTTTTATTAAACAAGCAATTTACTTGTCAACCTTTGGCATGTTAATAGCCTTCTTTTAAGTTTTTGCATATGCATAATAATTGGTGAATAATCATTTCCCCATCCAATGGAGATGAACACTCTAGAATTCCTGAGCCCTTCTTAGCTATCCACAGTGTTACTCTGTATTTTTAACTTCATCTATCCTTTGTTGTGCTTCAGGTGCTCACTCCTGTCCCACTTTTCATGACCCAGTGGGCCATACTGTCCATGGGGTTTCTTGGCAAAGATACTGTAGCAGTGTGCCATTTCCTTCTCCAGTGGATTAAAGCAAACAGAGGTTAAGTAACTTGCCCAGAATCGCACAGCTAGTAAGTGTCTGTGGTCACATTTGAACTCGGGTCTTCCTGACTCCGGGCCCAGTGCTAGCCACTGAGCCATCTAGCTGCCTTAATAGTGCCATCAGTCTCTGCAGCCAGCCCCTCTAGATTCCCGGGCTTTAGAGAAAAAAAGGACACTTAGAGAAAACGTTCATGGTATTACAATAGGGAGTCTCTGGCCAGCCTCCAAGCGGGACTGTACTCAGACCACCTCCAAAATCCCACCTATCCTTTTCTTAAGAATTCTGTTACAAGAACTCACTGCCTGCCTGCCCTCTGGACGTTGCTTTCCAATGTCCCTTAGACAAAAAAATGGGAAAATCCTTTGAGATGCGCAACACAAATTTTCTTCCATAAAAGTTGAAGCCTGGTGGGTTTGGTTTTTTTTTTTTTTTTGGTCTTGTTCTTGTTGAAAAATTGCTCACCCATACACGTGTGGAATATCTTTTGTGATGTTCAAGATTTTCTAGGTAAAAGGAGGTGGGCAGAAGTTACGGCAGTTCTGAAGTCTGCCTGTTTGGGAGATGGCTGAGGGGAAGGTTGAATTTCATTTTATTTCTGCCGTACATCTTAGTAACTTATTTGAATTTAATAGCTCTCATTTATTTAACACTTTAAGGGTTATTAAGTGTACGGTAGTACAAGAAATATCACCCCTGTTTTACAGAGAGGAGAGAGGAGGTAACCTGCTAAGATCACCTAGCTGGTCAGTGTCAAGAGCCATGATTTAAGCGTTCTTTTCACTCCTCTGCTGCTGTCATAAGGCATAGAGAATAGCCTGGTGATGGGCCATCCATCACCTTCATCGTGAGATAGATGAATACTGCCCTGTTTCTTAATTGAAACAAAGGCTCAGAAAAAGCTAGATCTTTGTCCATATCTCACAGCACCTTCCTGGAAAGAATAGGCTTGGAGAGTCAGGCCATCCCACAAGGCTTTCTCTTGCCCTCTGTGTCTTCCTCCTGCCCTCTTACCCTCCTGTTGGAAAGGCCTGACGTTCCCAGGATGCTGCATATCTTACTCTCTAGGAGCCATCTCCCATGTTTCATGGCCTGGGGAGCCAGAGGGAGAGGTGATTTGGGGAGGGGTAGACTGGGCTGCAAGGGGATGCCAAGCCCCAGGTGAATGGGAGCTTGGGCTCCAGTGCTAGGATTCATCTAGCCATCTTTGTGTGAATCCTTTCCTTCCCCCCTCTCTTTTCCAAAGAGGAGAATGCACCGAAACCTTACGGAATCGCATCCGAGAGCTTGAGACAGAATGCAAGAAGCTAACAATTGACATGAAATTGAAAGAAGACCAAATCAGAGAGTTAGAAATTAAAGTTCAGGTAAGGAGAAAGTTCCACTCTGTGATGGAGGTCCTCAAGAATGAAAAGCAGCAGATGTGGGGGGTGGGGGGGCTCCAATCCTGGGAGACTGATAGGTCTTGTTTCCCCCTAAGTCTGCTTCTTAGGAAAATGTCTATCAGTCGATCAACAGGTGTTTATTTTGCCTACTGCCTGCCAGACGCTATCCTGACAATACTCATGTCTGAAGGAGAGCTTTAAAATTAATCTAATGCCACAATTTTTATGCCCACTATAAGGAATCTGAATCTTAGACTTTGCTGGCACCCAGAAAGGCCTTAAAGGTTCTCTAGACTAGTAGCTCATTTACACACTAGAAAACACATGACATCTGTCATCTTCCTGGAAGCGACCCTGGAGGAGGCCAAGTCCTTTTTATCCCCCTTTTATGGATGAGGAAACTCAGGCCCATGAAGGCAAAGTGAGTCAGTCGACACCTCATGCAATTTGTAAACCATTTGAAAATAGGGAACTTTAGAAATTGGGAGTGATGAAGTGTTCGACATTAGCGTGATGACACAGTAGGCTTTTAGGTGACCTTCCTCACAGCAATAGTGTGAGTAGCCTGGCCGGCCTCCTCAGCCTCCCTCTGGCTGTCTTGGTACTATGGGTAAGAAGAGAGGGAGGACCTTGGGGTGGGCATGATTCAGGCCTAATCCCAGTCACTGGTCTTCCTACTGCCCTGGCTACTGAGCATGAGATACTTCACAGTGGCTCCCCTCACCCCAAAACCCCACCCTAGGCCTGCCTCCTTCCAGATCGGTGCCAGCTAATAGAGACAAGCTGGGGCATTGACGTTGATCCTGGCGACCCAGCAGCTTCAGCTAGGGGCCCTCCTTTCACTAGGGACTCTGTGCATTTCCAGAGTGCAAATTCCACGACCTTTTTGTGGATGTTTTTAAAAGGCGAGCTTTGTGCTATAAAATAACTTATTTAAGTAATCCGAATCCCAGATAGACTGTTGGGGGTTTGAGAGGGCCTTAGAGAGGCCAGATAGTGTGACCCCCTTCCTTGGGTCCTTGCACACGCCTGTCAGTGAGAGAACTGTGGCAGAGGGGGATCGCCATTCCCTGTTGGGAATTGTTAGGAGAGTTCTTCTGGTATTGAGGCCAAGTCTGCCTCCTTGTAACTCCCAGCCATAGGCCTCCATTTCAGCCTCTGGTCCAAAGAGAAGAGAGCTCTTCTGGCATTTCCCGGGCAGTCTGAGACCATCTGTTCAGCTGCAGTTCCCCGAAATAGCAGCAGGCAAGGAATTCAGCCTTTGTTGCTCTCCACAATGCCTACAAGAAAGCCTTCTCTGGGGAAGGGCAGGAGGCTTTGTTGCCTCCTCAGAGGCCCCTTGCAAATGCAGATCGTTTTCACCAAGTGCCTGCTTTGTGCACCCTGATACAACAATACTCGCCTCCCAAACTCCAAGGCACTTACTTGTGCTTCAGCTCCTGAGCTCATGGGGGGGGATTTGAATCGAGAATTCAGACTATTTAGTTCAAACTGAAACCCAAACTGCTTCTGTTTCTTGCTAATTCTTTACCTTGTTCCCTTCCCCCCAGAAAACTCTCTAAGGTCAATAACCACCAGCACCATGCATACAGCAAACACTTAATCAGTGTCTACTGAGTTGAATGCTCTCTTTCTGCTGATGGCCCTGCCATCTTTCCAGACACCTGAGCTAGAAAACTTCACTTTTCAGGTCCTTCCTTTTCCCTCATAGTGAGGGTACCACCCTTAGCCCCCAACCCACATCCAGGTATTACCTGCTGTTGGCTCAGTCCCTGAGATCCTTCAGGTGCCTTGCTCACCTCCTGCTGGGGGGGGGGGGGGGGGGGGGGGGGGGGGGGGGGGGGGGGGGGGGGGGGGGGGGGGGGGG
>CM053596.1:46978964-47019776 GCA_028646575.1 Pseudocheirus occidentalis
CCTGCCGTCTCCCCCACCCCAGTGCAGCCAGGGCCTCCTCACCTCCTGCCGCCCCCCGCCCTGTGCAGCCAGGCCCTCCTCCCCTCCTACTTGGACACTTGGGACAGTGGCATTAGTGCTGGTTTCCCTGCCCCAGGCCCTCCTCCTCACAGAGCCCAGGAAACTTCTCTAAGCTAGCCCTCCTCTCCTCAGAACTCTTCCAGGGTATCCTGAGGTCTCCCAAATGAAACCTCCATTCCTTAGGCAGACAGGGCAGGGCTTCCTTCAGGAAGCTCTGTAGTCTCTCCAGATCAGATGACTTCCACAGTCCCATCCTCACCCTGCTCACACCTTCCCTTTGCTCCCCATCTGGTTCATAGTGAATAGTGGAATGAGTGCTGAATTTAGAGTCAGAGGATCTGGATTCAAGTTCTGGCCCACCTAAGCCCTTGTGTCCTGTGGGAGCTTTGGCAGGTGTCTGGGCTTCAGCTTCCTCCTCAGTACAGTGAGGGGCCTGGACTAGAGTAGGGGTGTCAACCTAAAATAGAAACCTATCTTTAGAATCCCACAGAGTAGCATTATTTCTGTTGTATTTTTATTTTGTTAGATATTTTAATCTGGTTCAACTTGGAGTCTGGCACTTCTGTGCTAGAGGATTTCTAAAGGTTCTTCCTTCTGCCTCTAGCTCTGTGACCCTTGGATCTGCCTCTCACGTTTGGGATGGACCTTCTGTCTCCCTCCTTCTGCCTTCCCCCATGTTTCTGGCTGTAAAAATGTTTCCTTCGTTTCACATTCTCTCTTTTCCATATCTCCTTCCTGATGCTCCTCACTGGAATTGATCTCACCTTCATTAAATCTCTAACCCCTACGTTGTTTGGAGATCTCCCTTGCGCTGGTTATGTTTCTGCCTTGTATTATAGCTACTTAAATGAATGTTTTAGCTCTGCTGCCAAAGTAGAAATTTCTTCAGACTAGGTTATCAGCTTTATTCATCTATATGTGTCCCACACAGCGTGCATCAGACATCCCAGAATCGGTATTCAGCACATATGTGTCTTTGTTGAATTGACTGGTTTCCTTGCCCTTCTCAGGAGCTCCGGAAATACAAAGAGAATGAGAAGGATACAGAGGTGTTAATGTCAGCACTGTCAGCCATGCAAGATAAAACCCAGCACTTAGAAAATAGCCTGAGTGCCGAGACGAGAATCAAGCTGGATCTTTTCTCTGCTCTAGGAGATGCTAAACGGCAGCTCGAGATTGCCCAAGGTATGGCTGGACTGGGTCACGGGTCAGTCAGGCAGCAGGCATTTATTAAGCTCTAACTGTGCGCCAGAAAACACTGGAGAGAGACAAAATGATTTTAAAACAACCCATGGTCCTTGATCTCAAGGAGCTTACGTTCTTTTTTTGCTTTTTTTTTTTTTTTTTTGGAGGGCAGTTGGGGTTAAGTAACTTGCCCGAGGTCACACGGCTAGTTTTTGTGTTAAGTGTCTGAGGCCAGATTTGAACTCGGGTACTCCTGACTCCAGGGCCAGTGCTCTCTATTCACTGCGCCTACCTAGCCGCCCCGGAGCTTACGTTCTGTACGTTCAAGATCTGCATATACAGTGTAAGTAGACAGTCATCTCAGAGGGAAGGGAGGACAGGGAGCATAGAGTGGGGGAGAAAGGACCAGAGGAGGCTGCTGCCAAAGGCAGTATTTGAACTGAGTATTGAAGAATCCCAGGGAAGCTGTAAGTGCAGGGGATGGGAGGGGAGGGGAGAGAGGAGAGCATTCTGGAGCTGAGGGCTGCCAGGCCAAGAGTCATGGGCTGGGGACCACAGGGAGGCCAGTGCAGCTCAGTCCTAAGGGTATGAAGGGGAGCGGGATGTAGGAAGGAGCCAGCTTGTGAAGAGCTCTGAGCGTCACATGGACAAGCTTACGTTGAATCCTCGGGATGATTGGGGCTAATTTGGGAGGGATGTGGTCAGACCTGGCATCTGAACAGGGGATGGGCTGGATTGGATTGGGGAGAAACCTGAGGTAGGGAGACTAATGAGAAGGCTTTCTGAATAGTCTGGGCAAGAGGTGGACAAGAAAAGTTGTAAATATCCATGGAGTTAGAAGGTCTCATCCAATCCTCCAAAATCCAATTTTGCTTTCAGACAGTATAGATTTTACAGTGATCAGAGACTGAAGGGCACTCCCAGGCATTGAAAGTCAAGCAGTATGTTAACAAATGTATGTAAATTAGGCCATTGTTCCAGCACCTTTTTATATATAAGAATTAACTACTAACAGGTGAAGATTAGAGTGTAGGGTAATAAGTTCTAACTGAAATGCCATTAGGTTATTTTTTGAAGTGTTAAATGTTCCCTTCTATGGGCTGCTCTGCTTTCCTCTGAAAGCTCTTCTTCTGTCTCCCTTGACCCGCCCCACAACACCAGAAATTGTAGGCCCTGAAGAACGCAGCCAGCTGACTGGAGATCAGCTTCATGCAGGCCACCCCATGTCATGCCATGTCAGAGATCACAGCAGAGCTGGGAGGTAGAAATCCAAGGGTTCCAACGATGACCACTCTGTGTCTTCCAGGGGTCATACAGTTCCCATTCTCCAGGCAATCTGGGACAGGCTTCTCACCAGGGGCCAAGCTGTTGAACTTGAGGAAGCTCAGCTCCATTTGAGATGGCTATCCAGTCCCAACGTATGGATGGCTACCAGCTTCCTTGGGCAGGGGCTCAGGGAAGCCTCTGGAGTAACCATTCATGGGCAGATCCTTCGGCAAAGCTAGACGCCGTGTCTAGTGCAGGCTGTATGATGGAGATCCCTCAAAGGTCTCTATGTGAGACGCTGTGGCCTTCACACATCTATAGGTTGAACATCCTGGTCACAACCTTGACTAGGGCCACACTGAGTTAGCCCAGGAACCCCAGGTAGCTTTGAATGAGTCAGAAGCGGTGGGAGTCCTCTGGGCAGACTCTGTGGTGGATAGACAGAGCCTGTGGGAGCTCTGCGGTACCTTCATCTAAGCCACACATCAGCCAGTGGCCAGCACAGGAGTCATAGGCATGAAAGAGGAGGAACCTTACCATGGAAACCTCTTCCCACCAACGTGGTAGAGCAGATTGTCCAGAGCAAGAAGGGCCTGGCAGATCTACCCAAAGAGGATTCCCCCATGTCCCCCTTCTGACATCCCCCCATCATCTCCCCCGAGCGACCTTCTGGAGATGAGTGGTGCCCAAAAGCTGTCTGAGCGCTTCCTATGCCGTCACTGCCCTTCTCAAGAAGTTTCCCTGATTCCCTGTGGCCTCCAGGGTTTAAAAAGAAAAAAAAACATTTAGTTGATAAAGAGCTTCCCATTGTTTCCTCTCTGAGCTTTTGTGTGAAATCCGCCCCATAGAAGACCTGGCTGCCTTTCCTGATTGCCTACAATGGCTGACCCCACCCAGCTACCTTATGTTTTGTTCTGTGTAAGAGAGAGAGTGTGAATGTGAGTGAAATAGGTCTTCACGTCTCCGTGTGAGTGTTGTTTCTCCCCAGTAAGCGCAGACTCCTCAGACACAAAGTTGTGTGTTGGCTGGTTAGTTGGCTATTGTTGTGTCTGTAGCTCCTTAGGACCTCGTTTGTTGGTAACCCCAGCCCTGGAAGGGAGGGAGTTTGTGTAGTTCTCATCTCCATCTCGCCTGCTGCTGTTCAGAGACATAACATGAGGCGCCCATGGTCATACAGCTAACCAAGCAACAGAGAAAGGCCTCTTGTGGAAGAATGTAAATTCTGGGGGCAGAGCCCCTTGTGCCACACGGCCACCTCTAGGGCCATCGTTCACAGAGGAATGGAAACCACATGCACCCTCTTTGATACCACAGAGTCTATTGGAAATGTCAGGCATTGACCCAGTTTGGCACCTTTGGTTGCTTTTGGCCTTTTCTAATTCTCCCTGAATAGAGATGTGTTAATTCTTTTGATCTCTAACCTCTCTTGTGACACTAAAAGCATCGATCAGTCTTCAGAACCATTGGCTCTGCTAGGATGCTAGCAGCAGGGGTCATCCAGATGGGCCTCATGTAGGAGGGTGGCCTCTGAGCCTCTGTGGAGGGCAGAGGTGAAGGGGGAATGCACTGTGGCATGGGGGCAGCCCAGGCAAAGGTGTGGAGATGAAGGGTTAAGCAGAGGATCAGTAATGGGGAGACTTCGGCTGAGCACAGAGGGCTGAAAGGACAGGAACGCTCAGGAAGAGCTGGATGGGGAATGTTTGCAAGGCAAACAGCAGAAGGAATAGGATGCCAAGGAGTGTCAGAGAGTCCCATGTGCCTAAGGCTTTGCCATAGAAAGATCTCTATGCACTGGAAGGGGAGTGGTCAGGAGGAGGTTGGATTAGGCCGATGGTCCAAGCAAGAAGTGATGAGGGCCTGAACCAGTGCTGTGTGAATTGGAAGAGGGCAGCCGGGAAGATGGGGTGGGAAGGTCAGGCAGTGGTTGGAGATGAGGTGGAAGGAAGTGGAATCGAGCTGTCCCAGGCTGGCAGACGTGGCCAATGGGGAGAATGGCCCAGCATGCTCACTATTACAGGAGGGATCGGTTGTTGTGGGTGACGTGTATGAATCCGTCTTCCCACTTTGGAACCCCACTTTGTGAAGGAGAAGGCCCTTTTCATAGTGGCGCCAACATCTCAGTGGCCCCCATCTATGTGTTAATGACACAAGAACTGTCTGAAGTGAAGATATTTCCACTTGCCTGGTACCTCTGTTCTTTCAAATTGTACAGTGAGTCCTCAGCTTACTCAACATGTGTGACTCGGAGTCTGAAGGAGCCTTGGAGCCCACACAGCGTCAGAGGCTCTGATGGACACCTTAGAAGTAGAACCCAGATTGTCCCAGCTAGCAAGGACCTTAGCACATGAGCACCATCTTAAAGACCCAAGCCCCGTCAGTCTGTAGAGGAGCACACTGAAACTCTTAAGTCAAACAACCTAGTGAAAGTCACACAGCAAATTATTGCCAGAGCTGAGCCTCGCGGCCAAGCACATCGGTGCGTTGTTTGGAGTGCCTTTGTAGCAGGCTGCCTCTCGGTGTGGACGTGGCAGCATCACCACTAAATTCAGTGGTGACCATCTAGGGAACTGGGATGCATATATGAACAGGTGTATACCGCCTGAGACATGAATCAGTCAAGGTTCTAAAGCCCTGTCCTCCGGACGTACAAAAGTAGCAGTTGTGCAAAGGGGGGTTTTAGTAGACATGTTACCCAAGTCACTGGTTCTGTTTCCTCCTCACTGTTTGCCTCTCACCGCCGTCTTCCTGAATCCAGATGCCTCAGAGGCTGTTAGAGAAGAAGGCTACTGATCCTGTCTAATGCCATGTCTTTATTCTTCCAGGGCAAATCATTCAGAAAGATCAGGAAATCAAGGACCTCAAACAGAAGATTGCAGAAGTCATGGCGGTCATGCCCAGCATAACATACACTGCAGCCACCAGCCCCCTGAGTCCTGTTTCCCCCCATTATTCTTCCAAATTTGTGGAGACCAGCCCATCTGGACTTGATCCCAATGCCTCTGTTTATCAGCCCCTGAAGAAATGAATGCCAACTTTGTGTTTGCCCAACATTTTGGTCACATAGAAGGCATCGCAAAGGAGCATCTCTTGCAGTCAAGATAAAAAAAAATTGTATTGTGTGGGACTGTATATGTTGTCATTTGAAAAAAAGAAAGGGGGTGGGGGGTGGGGAGAACATCCAAGTCTGATTAGAACTGCCCATCAGTTTTTCTTGTAAATTTTTAGAAAACCTCACAGAACTTTGCAATTTATTTTTCTCGGCCAATGCATTAAAACAACTCTTGGATTTCACGTAGCCAATTTTGCCTTTTATGTCCTCTTGCATGGTTTCCTCTTGAAAAAAAAATGCAGGGCTTTGCTTGATTCTCAACCCTTCCTTTTGGTTTGTTTTTCTTTCTTTTCTGTTTTTGTTTTTTATCTTTTGTTTGAAATAATCAAGCTGAACCTGCAGATTGGATTCCCATGGGATAATGATAAAAATTCTTTTAGTTTTTAGGTGGAAGGGGTTCAGTAATCTAACAAAGCTTTGATTTTTGTAGCTGGTATTAAAGAAGAGGATGTTGATGTCATAGGGGAAAAAAATGGATTCTTGCCCCCTCTGAGGGCCAAATTGAAGGGGCGCTATGGAAGCGTACGGGAGAAAGCAGATAGCAGGAATGGCCGGTAATGTAACAGCAGCTGTTGCTCAGCCTTGGTGTTCCCCTCGGTATTCCCCTCACTAGCAGTCCTGCTCATAGTGCCTTGGGAAAGAGACATTCCAAGAGAAGACTTGGTTGTTTTAAAAACCATTTCCCCTTCCCTGTCATTTAGCTTCAACATCTATCGAGCTCATTACAGATCATCCTGCAAAAAGCGAACGTGTCGCTGGACCATCAGTGGTGGCGACCAAGGTGTCACGCCTCCTCTGGGTCTCGAGCATTCTATCACTTGCCTCAGTCACACCACGCCACCCCCCTGAAAGAGCCCAGGTAGTGAAACAGAGAAGAACCTTAGGGAAGGGGGAGCTGGGCTGTGCAGTGTGCTGTATGCCAGAGACTGTTGAGACAGCCAACAAAAGCAGTTCTGGGTTTGTGAGGTTTTTTCTTTTAAGTTTTTATTTAACTGTGATTTCCACTCCGTACCATCCCGTGTTTGACAGCTGAGCATGACCAACTCTTTCTCAGCTAGTGTGTCAAGGAGTTTTTTTAAAAAGAGTTCTTTCTTTTAAAGAAACTCATAAATTGCACCAAGACTTCAGTTTTAGGTGTTCAGTATACATTGGTGGGAAACTGCACTGGCAGCTTTGGCAAGTGTTTCAGAACAGGGCAGGAGAGGGCAGGCAAGGCAAAATTCTATTTGGACACTAGGAAAATTCAGAAACCCAGTGGATCAGTTTGGTTTTCTTGCTGGGGATTCCAGAAGAGCTCAGCTCTTTTAAAAAGTTTCATGTAATTGGCATGTAACGTCTCGTTGAAAACAAATTACATAGAATAAGCAAGTCAGTAAAAATAGAAATGTTCAAAGATTCATCACTTCAATCACAGGCCTTCTTTTGGTATAAAAAACCCCAAACAACTTTTAGCTCCAGCCAGATGTGCATGTCGCTGTCATTTTGCACCTTTGAATCATCTTGTATAATTGTCACCATAAAAGTGTTACTCAGAAATGTCACGGATTTTTCATCTTTGTGCAAAACATGAAAAATTGTCACTGATTATTTGTGTTGAGGGTTTCCCCGGTTTTGCTCCCCTTCGGGACATCGTTTTCATTCAGTACTTGGTCTTGGCTGCATTCTTTTATTCTGTGGGGTTTAAAAGAATAAACATTTTCTTGCAGATACAACTACCTTTCTGCCGTTTTAACTTTTAAAATGAAACCAGCCATGTAGTGTCTCCTCAGCAGGGTCGGGCTATGGCACTAATTTCCCCCTCTGCCCCCTCCCCCATTCCAGGTGGTAGGTGACTAACACAGCCCAAGTCTGCTCAAGAGAGAGCAGAAGGCAGCGAGCAAGCTGGGGGAGGAATCTGCCTCTGTGCCCTGGGAGGCCAAGAGTTCAAAGACATACAGTGCTATATCATACGTGTGTGTGTGTGTATATATATATATATACACACACACACACACACATGTAATACACATACATGTGTGTGTGTATGTGCATATATGTATACACATATATGTATATAAATATAATTTGTTCCTTATATAAAACATGACCTTTTTCCTCCCCTAGGCATCTTATCTGATTGAGGCTGTTGCTGACTTGATGATTTGCATTTCTGTTGTTCCTTTTCCCTAAAAACAATTAGAGTGGATGAGACAGTATCACAGAATCAGAACATGCCGGAGGTAGAAGGGACCTTAGAGATCCTTTGGGCCAGCCTTCTCATTTTACAGATGAGGAAACCGAGGCTGAGGGTGATCCAGGGGCTTGTCTGTGGTGCTGCATGAATTCCATGGCAGAGCCAAAGCTAGAATCCAAGTCTCCCAATTTCTAAGATGACAGTTGTTTTCAGCCCGATGGAGGATTGAGTGGAGAAGCCCCATTTCCTTTGTGTACTAGCAGCACCTGCTTCCCATTTTTCTTCTTTCTCTGTCCTTCCCAACCCCCAGTCTAGTTTAACTGCCTTTTTAATATGGTAAAAAAGAAAAGGGAAAAAAGCCATTGGGTTTCCATTTTATTCTAGCCCTTGGGCTGACCTACAAAGTGACCACTCCTATCCTCCTCCTCGCCCCCTGTTGTTTTCAGTAGCTTCCACTGTTTCCTTCTTCAGAGAAGCCAGATGCCTCTCTTGGCACGGGCTTCCTCTCTTGGCCACTTTTCCCAACTGGTCTTGGCTCCAATTTTGGAAAATTCTGCTCTTGGCTCTCCGGCCTCCATCCTCACTCCGTCCCCTTTCAGATTCCTGCCCATGGAGCTTCTTGCACAAGTACAATCCCTAATGCCCATGAGCAGCACTGATACGTCCTCCCTGCTTCCCAGGAAAAGTGCCTGGCTTGGCCTCTGGCCTCTCTGGAAGAATGTTTCTGCCTTCACGATTCCCATTGGCTTGTTCGGTTTCCCTCAGAACATCTTCAGGAGTGTCTCCTTTGTAGTTTTACATCCACCATAAAGTAACTGTACCTTATAATTCTGTCCTGTACCATAAAACATTGTTTGCAGCCCTAAGATGTTTAAATATTCACCACATGAAATTGCTAGGTTTATTTGGACTCTCTGAGGAGACATGTTTACATCCCTTCATGTTGACGTAAGAAATTTTCCCATTAGACATCTTCACACCCCATTGTAATCTCCCCAAGTTGTTACCTGAGGCATCTAGTGGACAGTCAGGAAGACCTGAGTTCAGATCCAACCTCAGACACTAGCTGTGTGGCCCTGGGCAAGTCATTTTACTTGTGTTCACTTCAGTTTCCTCAGCTGTGAGATGGAGGCCATAATAACAGCTATCTCCCAGGGTTGTTTTGGGGATCAAAGGAACTAATATTTTTTAAAGGGCTTATTCCAAGGCACCCTCGCCTCCCTCTCACATCTTTAAGAGGAGCTCTGGGAGCACTGGATTTGAGGTTGAAGAACAAGCTCTACAATTCACAACTGTGTGACTGTAGACAGGTCACTTTCTGTGGGCCTTAGTTTTACTGCCCCAGTGAAATGGGGAGACTGGACTCGGCCCCTGGGTTATGTAATCCTGTGGAATGGGCCGTCCTAAGGCCTTTCAGCCAAGTGTGGCGAGCTGGAAACGGTTAGACAATCCCCATTCTGCACATACCCCAGCCTCTAGTGAACTAAAGCATCTGACATTTCCCATCTGGCTGCCTCATCAAAAATTCACACTAGAGGGAGCTCACGAAGTTCATTGTGCATCCTTAGAAGTCAATCCACTTTAGCCAAAATAGTGTGCCATTATCAGGTGGTTAGTGCATAGACTGCTAGATTGCTTTGGGATTAGACTTAGCCCTATGGATGCACTGTAAATTCAGCTTATTAGAGGTCAGACCTGAGGGCTGACCTGGTCCATTTTATGTGGCAAGTTAGCTTCAGGGCCTGGAAACACAGTTCAGTTGAAGGCATGGGGTGCAGGGAAGGAAGGACTTTACTCTGCCCAGCATCCCACCCAAGAGCCCCTTGGGGTCAGACCTGAACTAACTTCTGATACATCTCTCCACCCCCACCCCCAGTCCCTGACACAGTGAAGACTAAGGGCAGGAACATGGGTACCATTTCCCTCGTGACATCTTGTCCTTGGCTTCTTGGCTTTCAGGTCAGCTTCCCTGAAATGCAGACTCATAAACTGGTCATTAGTGCCTCCATTTCACAAAATTAAGCCCCTGGAGCTTGATTAGAATTAAGAGCTTAATTCCTGCAGAGAAGAGCCCCCTTACCTTCTGAACTTTGCAATAACTCAGCTGAGAAAATCTGGGACACTAAATCTTACATGAATTATCAATTGCATTAGGGTGGGAGGCTGGGCCACAGGCAAAGCTGTAGGTGAAGAACTCAATCCAAAGCTAATTAATAGCAAATGGAGATTAGACCTGAAATTGGAGAGGTCATGTCTTAATTGAATCAGGGCATTTCTGTAATGGAAACAGAACGGTGGTAGAGATGGGCGACAGGATTGTTTCCAGCAGAGGAGGAGGAAGCCTGGCCTGGCATCTCCTCCCACCGATGCCTCAGGGAAGGCTGTGCCGGTCCGCCCAGGTCCGCCTTCTCATAGCTTGTCTCATCAGTGAATTCTTTCCATAATCTTGCAGGATTTCACCAAGTACAAGAGACTTCCCCAAGAGCCAAGGCAGTTGTCCATCATCTTGACCTCATATTTCTAGAGCATTTAGAAGCCCCAGTGGGGAGCTTGTGAGGTAAGTGATGCCAAGATTGTTACCAGTGAGCCTCATTTTACTCACCTGCAAAATGGGTGTGATCCTTTTGCCATCAGCCGCCGAGGATTGTGGAGAAGGGCTTTGTAAGCCTTCTAGTGCCTTGGAAATTTGAACTTGCATGTTTCAGTGTCTTCCCGAAGATCCCACAGCAGGAGGTCCAGAATCTGAGTCTGGGCTTTGACACCGCGTCTAGGGCTGGCAACACTTGAGGTTCATTGCGGCCCTTCAACATGGTGTCACGGCCTCTGGTCAGCTCAGAGCAGAGTCCACACTGTGACAATTGTCCCTTTCATTGTGCCGGTGTCATTTTTCACTCATGTCCAGTTTTCTGTGACCCCATTTGGGGTTTTCTTGTCACAGACACTAGAGTGGGTTGCCATTTCCTTCTCCAGCTCATTTTACAGATGAAACAGGCAAACGGTGAAGTGACTTGCCAGAATCACTAGCTAGGCAGTGTCTGAGGCTGGATTCGAACTCAGCAAGAGGAGTCTTCCTGACTCCAGGCCCAGCACTCTGTGCACTATGGTGCCACCAAGCTTCCCTTAGCACCAAATAAAGGAAATAAAAAATCCTCAAATGATGCATTGAACCATCATGAGGCCTCAGAACTAGCCCCAGCTCTGTATGTTGACCTGGGAAAGCAAGCTAGTCCCCTCCTTCACTGTCAAATGAAAGGGTTGCCCGAAATTCCTTCTAATTCCCCAAACCTGTGATCCTAGAACCCTTAGACACTGAATGAATGCTCTAGGGTTCAGGGGTAGCAGGAACCCTGCTGATGTGTTCCCTGTGAGGATCCCAGGCTCTGCTGTACACTGGGGCCTGTCTTGCAACATTTCCAACCAAGTCATGGGCCAGGATTCCATACAAATTCTCAATGGAATCTGTTTCTATTCCAAGAGCCTGCCCTTTTCCTCCTGTGACAACCTCAGTATGTTAGAATAGCACATGACCCTGGTGACTTGACATTCATATTCTCTCTGTCTCTGTCTCTCTGTCTCTCTCTGTCTCTGTCCCTGTCTCTCCTCTCTCTCTGTCCTACCTTTCTCTCTCTTCTCCCTTTCCCTCCATCTTTCTCTGTCTCTGTCTCTCCCTCTCTCTCCTTTCTCTCTCCTCTCTCCCTCTCTCCCTCTCTCCCTCTCTCCCTCTCCCTCTCCCTCTCCCTCTTCCCATGGCATTGTCTCCTACCTCCCTCTTCTTCAGATTGGCTCATCTTTCTCTTACCAATATAAATATCCCCCAAAACTCTATCCTTATTTCTCTTCTCTCTAAAGACTCTTTCTCTTAACAATCTCGTGATTTGTTATCTTATGGAAACCCCTCTTATGGTTTCCATAGGCTATTACAGCTGCAAATCCATCTGCATCTGGGAGCCTCGGTCACTCCCTCCACCTTTCTGCATATCTCACACCACCTTGGTGTCCCACTAATGAATCAAACTCAACATGTATGGGAGTGGGCTCAGGATAATTCATAACAAATATCTATATAAAGTTTTAAAGTTTGTAAAGCACTTACCTAGAATCTTATTTGAGCTTCACAGCAACCCCGGGAGGCTGGTTTTACAGAAATGCCAGGCTGTTATTGATATAGAGGTGCTTGCTCCTCTGGGAGCCCTTGAAAACCACAGGCCTGCTCAGATTCCCCTTGGGTCTTGGAGGTATTCCCATTAGGGACTTGTCTGGTGATGCAGAGAAGGTTCCTGAAGGGCAAGGGTCTTGCCCAGAGGCATACAGCTGGAAGTGTCTGGGGCAGGATTTGAAGTCGGGTTTTCCTGCTGCTGGGTCAGCTGGCTCTCTCTATACTGTCCAGCTACCTCATCTTCTTTCTCCCTAAATCTCCTTCCCCCTCCCAGTTTCCCTATCACCCAGGCTAGAAACCTCAGAATCCTACTGGGCCCTCTCTTCCTTCTTCCCTTATTCAAGGTTGAGGTTTAAAGATCAACTAGTCTCATTTCATTTTAGAGATGAGGAAATTGAGGCCCAGAGAAGGGAATTGTGGGTCTTCTGATTCACTGTCCCCAACTCCTATCCCTTCCCCAACATACTCTTGTATCCATTGCCTTCTCCCCACTTACCCTGCCTAGGGCAGCTCTCATTTCTGCTGCAGCCCCTTCTGGGCCACTGCAGTCTCCTGCCTGGTCTCCTTGTCTCTACTTCTCCTCCTCTCTGGTCCATCCTTCCCATAGCTGCCATCATAATCTTCCTTACTGCATCAATCTGACATGGCTCCAGTGTTTGATGGCTTCCTGTCACCTCGGGATAAAAGCCAGACTCCTCAGCCTGGCAGTCCAGACCAGCCATAAGCTAGCCTCCACCTACCTTCCTGGGCTAATTTCCCATGCCTCTCTTTATTCTGTCCTTTCCTGCCTCTGTGCAGGGCGGTCCTCCCAAACAGAAGCAAACTCCCTCCAGGTCTCTGCCTAGTGACCTCCTGCTCTGAGGGGAGGAGGCTCAAGGCCCACCTTCTCTGAGAAGCTGCTGGTCCTCCTCTGACAGGGAGCACCATCAGCAGGCTGGCCTCAATGCTTTATCGATACTAGCCCGTCTCATCCTCCTGGCAGCCCAGGGAAGGCCATACAGTTCCTCTCAGACTGAGTGAGAGAGGTGAGGACTTTGCCTAGGGCCAAGCAGCTGGTAATTCAGAGGCAGGACTTGAACTTGGGCCTTACTCAAGGCAGCTAGGTGATAGGGAATTGTGCTGGGCTTGGAGTAAAGAAGACTCTAGTTCAAATTTGGCCTCAGAAGCTTAAGAGTTGTGTGACTCTGAGCAAGTCACTTACCCTCTGTCTTCCTCATCCGTGAAATGGGAGCAATAGCCTGCCTCTCACTGTTGTTGAGGCTTGGATGAGGTAGCAAATATGAAGAACTTTACAAACCTTAAAGTGCTCTGTTATATATAAATGCCAGCTAGTGTTGTGTCAGGTGGTGCAGTGGACTGAGCTCTTGGCTCCAGCCTCACGTACACACTCCTTGTGGGACCCTGGGAAAGTCCCTTCATCCCCATTTGCCTCAGTTTTTTCATCTATGAAATGGGCACAATGACAGCTCCTTCCTCTCAGGGTAGCTGTGAAGATGAATGAGATTACTTTAAAGCGCTTAGCATAGGGCTTGGCACATGGCGGGTCCTTAGTAAATGCCTCTTTATTCCCTTTCTCTTCCAAGTCTAAGACTTTTTCCAATGTGCCACGTAGTTGCTTTCTGCAGACTCTCATGCATTGTCTGGCTCTGTGCTTGGTTGCCATTACACTCACTGTCTTGTATCACATTTATATTTGTGATGTAATGTTACATTATATTTATGTAATGTAAAATTATATGTATGATTGTGTATATATAATTATATACACGTGTGTGTGTGTGTGTGTGTGTGTGTGTAAGTGTGTGGCAGGTAAGTGGCACAGTGGATAGAGCACTGAGCCGGGAGTCAGGAAGACCTGAGTTCAAATCCAGCCTGAGACATACTTAGCTGTATGACCCTGAGCAAGTCACTTAACCTCTGTCTGCCTAAATCTACTGGAGAAGAAAATGGCAAACCATTCCAGTATCTTTGCCAAGAAAACCCCAAAAAGGGGTTATGAAGTCAGGTGTGTGTGTGTGTGTGTGTGTGTGTGTGTGTGTGTGTGTGTGTGTGTAAAATAAAATCACTTTTTATTTAGGACATCTTCCTGTTCCCTTCCCCCACTGCCATTAGATAGTTTTGGGTTTTGGGTGGTTTTTTTTTTCATTTTTGCATGCCTACCAGTAAGCCCAGGACCTCATGTGTGGGAGGCACTATTTCATTTTTTCAAACTGAATTGAGATTATAAATTATCATGAGGTTAGATGGAGCCAGGGGTGTTGCTAAAAGCTAGTTTGAATGGGTTCTCAAGCAGATTGTTAAATTTTCAGTGTGAGTGTTTGCTCCAGGAACATAGACAAATGCCTTGAATCAGGACCTTTTGTTGATTGTCTAGACTTAAGAAAGTTATGGGGTAAATGTTGCATATTAAACTGAAAAGTGTCATGATAACATTCTTTCAGAGAGTCGGCTGTTAAACATTTACCATTCCTCCCACCCCGGATTAGAATACTTGGCAAAAATACTGTCAGAAGTAGAGCTTTGGTCAAAATCTTGTCCTAGGAACAAGGCCCAGGAAAGGAACAAACGACCCTTCCTGTGGGGTGCTCATGTTTTTATTTTATTTTATTTTATTTTTAAATTTAATATAATTATTTACTTATTTTATTTTATTTTAATTTAATTTATTTTATTTTATTTTAATTTATTTTAATTTAATTTAATTTTTGATGACCAAGTTTCCCACAGTAGAATGTAAAGCCAGTGTTGTGAAAGTCAAGAGAAATCCAATCCTATTTCCAAGTCACCCGTTCAGCTGCCACAAGAGGGCACATACAGCTTCGGAAAGCCCCAGACTACCCAATTCCAACTCTGTCAGGAGGAATGCCTCTTTGCTAAGAATCAGAATCGTAAAATTTGAGGTCTGAGAAGGACCTTCAAACACAGAATGTAAGGGAATTTGGAATTTAGACAGTTTGAAGTGAAAAGACCTTAGAACACAAAATGTTAGAACACACAGGGTTGGAGATGGAAAGGCTTTTCTTGTTCAGTTGTTCAGCTGTATGGCCTGACTTGATCTCTTTGCTGTTCAAGGGACTCTCCAAGTCTTCCCCAGCATCACAATTCCAAAGTGTCGATTCTGCGACACTCAGCTTTCCTTATAGTCCAGCTCACGGCCATACATTGCTACTGGAAGGATCTTTGGGCTTGTCTGGTCCAACTCTTATTTCACAAAGAGGAGGAATTAAGGTCTAGAGAGAAGAAATTACTTGTCTGAAGTCATAAGCTGGATTTGAACTTGACACTTGAAAACATTATTTGGGGGGTGTAGGTCCGCTAAAAAAGTGAATTCCTCATCCTTTTAACATTTTACCTGGTATATAGGCACTTAATAAATATTTAATGACTGACTATTAATGATTTGACCTCAAAGACAACAAGTTCTGGAACTCGTTTTTCAAAAATTGTCATTGTCTAAGGATCTTCAGGAAATGGAATGGTCCCCACCAGCCTTTTCATCATAAGAGTATCTATCTATCTATCTATCTATCTATCTATCTATCTATCTATCTATCTATCTATCTATCTATCTGTCTATCTATCTATCTATATAAGCATGAGGTTACTTTTTTATCTGTATCTTAGCTCAGAGATTAAAGAGACATCTGAGGTTCGACTTTGCCCACATCTTCCCCTTCGGGTATCTCTCTAGTCTGTTGTTGGATATTCCCAATGATGGAGAGCACGCTACCTTTGGAAGCGGCCCCTTCCGATGTCCAGTTCGGCATTCCTTCCTTGCAGTTGGCTGACAGCGTGTTAGGAGTGAGGTAAATCTCTTAAAACAACGAATCGGCCTTTGCATACTTTCAGTTCCTCTCTTCAACCCTCCATTTTCTCATGTAATTAATGAGGGGGTGGGGGTTAGACCCACTAGACAGTCTCTAAGGCCTGTAGTGTTCTGCCTTCTGACATTTAGTCCTAAGATCCTTTTCAGTTGGAACACTGTGTTCCAAGGTCCCTTCCAGCTCTGACATTCCAAAAGTCATCCAGCTCTAAATTCCTTGGTAGTATGAGGATAGAAACCCTGGTCCTGATACTTAGTCTGCAGTGTTCCCACATAGTGTGGGATTCTTTGGATAACAAGGACTCCTTCGCTGAGATGGGCTTGTGCTATCAAGGACAGTAGAAAGAAAGACCAGGGAAAACAGCTTGCTGCTCTTGTAGAGTCATCGTTATCGTTATCTCATCCCCCTTGCCCCTGTTACTGTATGTAGCCCCAGGCCAGGTGTGTTTGGATATGTTGAAGGTAGGTAGCAGTTCAGTGGGGTAAGTCACTATTCAGGCTGAGATCCAGTCATGAGTCTGTTACGTGGGCTACCAGGCTTCTTCTTTTCCCCCAAGAAGCTTAGGGTAGATAGGAGGGAGCTGAGGCTGGTGGAGTAATTACAGAATTAAGGCTGTGTTAGGGCTACAAGTGGCCTTAGAGATCTTATTTTATAAAGGAGAAACCAACAGGCTGCACAGGGGAAATGATTTGCCCAGGGTCACTCAGTGCCAGGGACGGTACTCGAGCCCAGGTCTCCTATATCCTACATCCATCTGTTGTTCCAGGCTACTTCTCAAACCCTGATCTTGCTGGCATCTAGTGGGGGAAGGGAGTTAAGCCACTCAAAGGGAGAAGATGGGAAAGGGGACATCTTCAGAATCTGTTGGGGATAATGGTTGGCCTGCAGTGCTTTGGCTAGCTGACTGACGGGACTGACCTATTAACAAAATTGTGAAGTTGGTCTTCACTCCTCTCTCCTCCTGGGCCCTGATAGGGCCTTTCTAGCCTTCTGTTCTCACACTTCCCTCACTCTACGGTTCAGTATTCCCTGTCGCCCTAACACCCTCCTGCTTTCCTGCCTCTGCTTCTTGGCTTGAGCTCTTCCGGAAGCCAGGAGTATCCGCTGTGTTCCTTTATGCCTGTTGAATTCTTATCCATCTCTAAAGCACAGCTCAGATGCCGTCTCCTCCAGAAAGCCTCCCCTGAATTGCCTGATCAATAAATTGCCTTACCCCTCTCTCCCACAACCCCATCCCAGCTCACCTCCATTTGTCTGCAGCCTCTTCAATGCATTTGCTGTGTGATGATACATGCTCTGGTCACCTGTGCATGCGATTTATGCCTTTACTAGACTTAGGAGCTCCATGATTACAGGACTTTAAGCTGAACAAGACTTTAGACGTCACTGATCAGCCTGCTCACTTTACAGGTGACAAGCCCAGGCCCACGAGATGGGTGAAATGACAAGGTTATACAGGTAAGGCGTGTTGGAGCCAGCAATTAAGCCCAGCTCCTCTGCCTTCATTGGATGTCAGAGGGTCCCACAAACTCAGCCAGCATTAGTGCCCACTGTGTGCACAAGGCAGGAGGAGGGGGCAGTTTGGACAGGATGTGGTTCCTGTCCTCCAGAATAGGGCGGCAAGGGAAGAGTGGGCTGGAGAGGAGATACATGGCTGGGGTGTTTGCTTCAATGTCGTAGTCATTGACATACGCAGAGAAATGCAAAGTAAAGTGCCCTAGAGACTATCTGGCATCGGGGATAGAAGGCTGGCCAGCCTCAGAGCCAGCAAGACTACATGATACAAGATGGTGATCTTGTGTCAGGGTCCAGTTGTGTGGCCACAGGCAAGTCAGTGTCTCAGTGGAAAGAGCCTCCCGAGTCAGGGGATCTGGGTTCAAATTCTCCCTCTGCTGATGATTACTGCTTGGGCAGATCACTTCCCCCATATCTGCCCTAGGCCCCTGCTTTGTGAAATGAAAGGTTGGACCTGCTGTCCTTCTCCAGGTCTAGGTTTTGTTAGCCTATGTGAAATCAGTTCATTTCCTGAACTTTAACTTTCCTTATCTATACAATGAAGGAGTCAGTCAGTTACCCTTTCCAGTTCTAAATCTATGGTTCTGTGTGAGTTCCAAGAGGGGAAGGCCATTACAGACCTTTCTATGGAAATAAAGGCAAGCTGGATTTCTAGGACCAAAGTGGGAAGTGAGCATGGTAACTGGCTCCAGTGAGTTGGTGGGCTCATGGCTGCTGCCTGGGTAATTAAACTGGAAGGACCAAAGCCTCAGGAGAAGCCCTCTATAGGAGAAGCCCTCTGTTCATGGCCTCTTCTCTTCTCCCCCCCCCCCCACCTCTCTCCCATCCCCAGGCCACTTCCAAGATCAACCTCATTTCTTTCTAACCTGGCCCTGATGTGCAATTGAGTCTCTGCACGTATTTTCTGTGTGTTCTTAAGTGTGGCCCAGCCTCTGCCCAGAGAAATGGAACATGGAGAGGTGCCAGGCCACCAGCAGAGACCTCCCCTTATTCGACCCTCCATCTGGCTTCCTTCCCAGCACCCAGCTTGTTCCTCAGCCCTGTGTTAGGCTCTGAAGGGCAAGGCACAGACTTAGAGCCTGCATGGGGACATAGGGCTCATCAGGGAAACTGTGAATGTAGAGGGAGACCAGAGCTTAGAGATCCTCTAGTCCAACCACTTCATCTTAAAAGTGGAGAGATTTAGGTCCATGAAGGGGATTAGATTTATCTGAGGTCACATAGCCAGTTAGTGGCAAAGCCAGAACTGGAACCCAGGTATTCTGACAGCCTGTCTCATATTTTGTCCATCACAATGGGCTACTGTCTTTCATCTTAGGAACTTAAATGTCTATCTATCAGTTCACTATGGTGCAGTCAACCAAGTCACCAAGGCAGGGCTCAGGCTGGGGCAGCTTCTTCAAGGGAGGGAGGGCTTCAAAATCCAGGTCTTGCCATAGATTTCCCCAAAGGCGCCAGATAGGTTCTAGAGAGGAGAGCTAGGAGACAATGAGGGCTTCATTAGTCCAGGTGAGAGGTGATGGGTAGAAAAGGATGGGAGAGATGGAAACAAGGATATTCTAGGCTCTAAGGGTTCCTCCCAGCTCCAGCATTCTCTTAGCGCCTGGGCCAGGAGCAAGGAAGCAAGACCATAGAGAGTCACAGGATCCCAGAGTCCAAAGGGATCATTGAGGCTGCCATCTTGTCCAAGCCACACCTGATCAGGAATGTCACTGTGCTGCATCTGAGAAGTGGTAACTCAGTCTCTGCTTGAAGGCCTCCAGTGGGGGGAAACCCCTTCTCTGCCAAAGCAGCCCATTCCACTTTGGCACAGCTTTGATTGTGAGAAAGGTTTTCCCTCTATCAGACCTAAATCTCTTTCCCTGCCCCTTCCACCTATCGCTCCTTGAAGTGAGGGGGTTGTTGTTTAATAGTTTTTCCATCCTGTCTGACTCTTTGTGACCCCATTTGGGGTTTTCTTGGCCAAGACACTCGTGTTGTCTGCCCTTTCTTTCTCCAGCTCATTTGACAGATGAGGAAATTGAGGCAGACAGGGTTAAGTGACTTGCCCAGGGTGACACAGTTAGTAAGTGTCTGAGGCTGGATTTGAATTCACAGAGAGGAGTCTTCCTGACTCCAGACCCAGCCCTCCATGCACTATGGCACCGTCTAGGTGCAGGAATGACGAAGATGTGAGTTCAAATCCTGCTTCAAGATCGTAGCCATGCATCCCTGGGAGAAGGACTTGAAATGCTGTTAACAACATCTCTCCACAGAGTTGCTGTGAGATCGAATGAGTTAATGAATGTGAAATGCTTCCCGAACTTTAAAACTAAGGGGGAGATATTAATAATTTTTACCCTCTAGGGCTGGAGAGAACAGTCCCGTTTCTTCTGCACCGTATTTCAAATACATGAAACTACTCTCCTGCCCCACTTAATTCTTCTCCACTTCCTACAACTGATGCTTGCGTGCTGGGGTTCCCCGCCCGTCACAATATCCTGGTCATCCTCCTTCTGACCAGCTCCAGTTTACCAATGTCCTTCCTAAAACACGGCGCTTCCCACGGGGTCTGAGCAGGGCGGAAGACAGTGGAGCCCTGCCTCACCCTGCCTCACCCTGCCTCCTTGGATGTGGCCTGAGATCACCTTACCCAAGGGTCCCAGGCATCCAGGAAAGAGGGGCAGCCCATGGGGCCGCACTGATTTTCCCCCCATCCTGGGCAGCAGGGGCTCCCTTCACATCCGCTATGGGCAGCCTGGCTCTAAGTGGCGTGTTAATTACTATGAACTCCCCCTGGGGAGAGAAAATTCAAACTGGGGTCACCATGGTAACCCAGACAGTTGCAATGTGACCAGATTTTTAAAGGGCTCCCAGTGTGCTCAGCAAATTATCTCTGTGGAAGCAAAGAATGATCAGAATGGGACCTTGCATCTCCGTTAGTCAGGACCAGGAAGGGGGGGGAATGGTAGGGGATGGCCTCCTTTTTTTATGATGAGTGGGTACTTCATCCAGGCAGACTTGGGAAGGGGAAACAGGCTGGTAAGGAAGACCAGAGATGATTCTCCTCCTCCCGCCCCAGGTTCCATCCTCATCCCCCTTTTCCAGATGAGAAGAACTTTGACTTGGGCAAGGACACACATACACAGAGTGCCTGAGCTGAGACTAGAGCCTGGGTCCTCTGAATCCCAGCCAAGACCATAGCAGAGCCCCCAAAGCCAAGAGAAGTCTGAGGGGCAAGATGGATGGAAGACGGGATGCCTGGCGATCCTCCCCACACCTAAAATTCTCTTGGGGTCTCCTGGCCTCCACATCTTTTCCCAATTGGTCACCTTCCCATCAGTTGTAGCTTGACAGTCACTTTTATCCCTTATGTTCTGTTACCAGTTGGGGCTCTCATCGCCTCTCACCCCCAACCCTCCTTCTGTCTTCCTCATTGGCCTTCCTAATTCCACTGCCTCCCTTTCCTCCCACTTGTCATATAGCTATCAAAAATCACCTTCTCAAGGCCCATGTCTGGCCACAGGCCTCCCCTCCTCCAAAGCCTTTGTGCCCCCCCTCCCCCCTTGCCTCAAGAGGGGATGGCAGCACTGAGCCTGGAGCTCTGAGGCCCTGCAGAATCTGGCTCCAGCCGAACTTTGCATCCTCACTTCACATCATTCACTGTCACAGACTTTGTGTTTCAGTCACCCTAGGTTACTGCCCATTCCTGAATTTTATGCCACCCTCTACCTGACCTGTCAGTGTTGTGTGACTGTGATCTTCAAAGAAACAGCTTGGATGTCCCAAAGGGCAATGGAGGGAACCCTGAGGGGAACAAGTAGGCTGTAGCATCCTCAAGGAAATGTATGATATAAGTGGAAAGCACCAGATTCTGAGGCCCTAGGTTCAAATCCTGCCTCTGACACCTAATAGCTGGTATTTCTATAACAGGGCAGCACTCTACGGTGAGTAGCGTCAGGAAGACCTGAGTTCAAATCTGGTCTCAGACACTCACTAGCTGTGTGACCCTGGGCAAGTCATTTAACCCTGGTTGCCTCAGTTTCCTCATCTATAAAATGAGCTGGAGAAGGAAATGGCAAATCGCTCCAGCTTCTCTGCCAAGAAAACCCCAAATGGGGCCACAAAGAGTTGGACGCGACTGAAACAATTGACCAACAACAATAATTTATGTAGCATTTATATAGAGCTTTAAAGTTTACAAGACATTCTCCTTATGTTATCATATCTAATCTTCTCAACCACCCTGTGAGATAGGTGCTTGTGTTATCTCCACTTTGTAGATGAGGGCTGGTATGGCGGCTGAGCCCAGGATCACACAACTTTAAGCGTCTAAGGCAAAATTCGAACTCGGGTCTTCCTGAGTTCAAGTCTACCGCTACCCACTACACCACCAACCTGCCACTTGTCCCATGGGTGACTTGAGACAACTCACTTAACCTTGTTGGGCCTGGGTGTCCTTCTATGTAAAGTGAAGAGTTTTTAAAGTGCCCTCTAACTGCAAATCTCTGATCCCGTGAGCTGTGCTTACAACCACGGCCTCACCCCACAGTGGAGGCTCTGTTGGATGGGGAGTAACTGATTGCTGAATGGAATTGGGGGGAAGGGGAAGGAGAGGGAGCTACGGTGCCAGGGCTTGGCTGAGTCCCGAGGTTAGGGGCAAGGAAAAGGGTGCTCTAGAAATGCCTCGATTCCCTTCTACCCAGCCTAGAGTGACCGAGGGAAGAAGCAGTGGGGGCAGGAGGGACCTAGGCCTTGTTCCTGGCCTTTATCCCCATAGAACTCAGAGAAGAGATAAAAAGGGGGAAAAGTCCCAGGGCTGAGGGAGGATGGGCGTATGTGAGCTGAGACAGCCCAACGACACCGGAGGTTGCCAGATCCCTCCTCTCCAATGCTGCCTGTTAAGACCCTCTTTGTCCTTATTCTGACACTAGTTAGGCCCAAATTTGGGCCTGGGGCAGAGGAAAAGAAGGCCATGGGACTTAAAACTTGAAGGAATAATCTAGTCCAACCCCCTTCACTTTACAGATAAGGAAACTGAGATGGGAAGAGGTAAATGACCTGTCCAAGGTCATGCAGGTAGTGACAGAGCTATGACTGATACCAGGTCTTTAAATCCATCACCGCTTCCACTGGACCCCTCTGGCTCCCCAGGGCACTTGAAGGGTTAAGCAAGCCTAGTGCAGAAGCTTCGTGGTTATTAAACCCATCCATCAGCAGACCCAGCTAACCTCATTCTGTCCTGGCAGACAGAAGTGCTAGGTAGGGCAGTGGACAGACAGCCAGAAGGAAGGAAAGGGGAAAGAAGGGCAGGTTGTAACTCTCATTTAAGCCCTACTGCCCTGGTTTCAGGTTTCAGATAGATTCTCAGGTTAGAGTCAGTCCATTTTACAGATAGGGAAACTGAGTCCCTGAAAAACCAATGAGAGTTGCTCACATGTTGAGGATTGCAAAGAAAGTAGGGTCCTAGTAATAACTCGGCTTGGGATTCTCTTTGCACTGTCAGCAAGGTGCCCTGCCTTTTCCCCCCACTTGCAAAGAGCCTCTAGGAGATGCTCCCACTAAGTCCCTATCTCTCTGAGCTGATCTCAGCCGCTCAGTCTACCCTGGGTGCCCCTGGTTGTGACCCTGGACCTCTGCAGTTTGGAATTATGGTAGCACAGGAATTTTCTCTTGAGTGCGTAGGAAAAGGAAATAAGGGAGCTCTGTTTCAAATGAGATAACCTTTGCAAAGCCCATAAAAGGTGCTGCATAAATGTGAATTTGTGTATGTGTCATGGTTGACTTAAGTCTCTTGATTCTGGACTAGACTCTCTGGTCCCAGCTTTGGTTTGGTGCTTACTGGGCAAATCCCATTCTTTTGTGAGAATGTTGGAATGTACAGCCCCTGCTATGAGTTTCCTGTCTACTACCCTACCTTTGCCACCCTGAGCCATAGAAAGATCTGGCAAAGGCCTTAGAAAATATTGTGCCAAAAATGAGAGGGCTTCTAAAACAAAAACTGTTAGGACATGCAGTGTCAGAACTGAGTAGGCCCTTAGAACACAGGATGTCAGGGCGGGGAGAGCCCTTAGAACCCAGGATGTCAGAGCTGGGAGGGCTCTTAGAACTCAGAATGTCAGAATTGGGAGGGCCCTTAGAAGACAGGAGGTCAGAGCTGGGAGGGGCCTTAGGGATCATCTTGTTAATTTACAGATGAGAAAATAGAGGGGGAATGAGTTACAGTGAAGCAGGCTGTAAATTTTTGAAGGACCTGGGTTTGGAATGCAGGTCCCTGACTCCCAGGCCTCTCCATGCCTGCCCTACTTCACCTTCTCCAAGCTTACTTTCAGGGTAAGCACAGAGGGCTCCACCATCAATCGGGCACTCCCCTTCTTCCCCGGTTGGTGACAGGGGATGAGGGCGCCACTCTGCCTAGATCAGAAGGATATGACCCGTCCTGGTCTGGGGCTCAGCCCCTGGAACATTGTGACCTGGGGACACCACCAGGTCTGAACAGGTTAGAGGCTGCTCATGCTAGTGTGTCTGTGGCAGCTGGTGGCCTGGGGAGGGAGGGGAAAGGGAAAGGAATACATTGGCCCCAGGGACAGGATTCTAGGTTGACGATGATCAGTGATGACAGCATCAGCGGGCAGTCTGTTAAGTAGGGCATTGGGAGGAGGGACAAATAGGGAAAGGAGGGGAGGAGGAGGGACAGGTCAGGGAGAGCCACCCTTCCCCCATCAGGGCCCCTAGGAGCAGGACCAAAGTCAACTGCCCCTACCATAACATAGAGCCTGTAAACGTGCGCCTTGGGGGTAGATAGACTGGAATTGGATCTTTCTGACCTCTCCCTCTGCTCCTCAATGCCCACCCTTCTCTCAGACTCAGATGACCTCCAGGTCCCCAAACACATCTGGGACATTGCTCACCTTTGCTCCTGCTACCTGGCCTTCCCACCCAGTCCCCTCTCACACACACCCCCTGCTACGTATTTATTTATTTATTTGGGGCAGGGTTGGGGGGGGGAGGAGAAGGCAAGGCAATTGGGGTTAAGTGACTTGTCCAAGGTCAGAGACTAGTTAAGTGTTAAGTGTATGAGGCTGAATTTGAACTCAGGTCTTCCTGACTCCAGGGCCAGTGTTCTATTCACTGCACCACCTAGCAGCCTCCATTCCCTGCCATTTAAACTGGAATATCCATACACCCTCCTAATTTAAGGGCAGACTTCAATCTGCCTCCTTCAGGAGGCCCTCCCCAACACTGCCCAGTCCCAAGAACCACCAAGGCATTAACTGCCAGGGCTCCTCATAATCCCCTGGGCTCAGCAACTCTGCACAAGCCTCACATCTCCACCCAGACCGTGAACTCTCCCAAGGCAGGAACCATGAGCTTCCATTTCCTTATTCCTCACAGGGAGGGGAGGGGCAGGTAGACAGCAGGTGTTCAGTAGATACTTGGTAAACTGAGCTGGAAAGACATATAAGCTGGCCTAGACCTTGCAAGGCTCCATCTAACCTGACATTACCCTCTCAGCTGTGGCAGCTTGCTGCTTGTTGGTTTTTGTACTGAGGTCCTTCCAAATCTGACACAGAGATTTAAGGTCTTTTTAGCCTCTGACATTCTAGGTTCTAAGGTCTCTCCCAAACTCTGAAAGTCATATTTTAACATTCCCTATTCTAAGGCCCCTTTTTATCTTTAACATTTTATCTTGTCAGGGCCTTCCCAGCTCTTACATTCCGTGTTTTAAGGGCCTTTCCATTTCTTACGTTCTATGTCTTATGGACTCTTCCAACTCTTGACATTCTAGGTTCTAGGGGCCCTCCCAGCTTTCATGGTCTGTGGTTTTATGAATGGACAGAAGGCGAATTTTCACTTCCTTTTCTCCACACCTGATTTAAGTGTGCAGGTCACTTGGGCCCTGGCCAGGTGGGAAGGTGCAGCCACACAACCCTGGATCCATAAATACTTGTTGAAAGGTTTGTGGATGAACTGCTCTCTGCGTTTATGAGAGGTCTCTGGAGCCAGCCTTGGGTTGGGGGTGGGGAGAGGGGTGACGAAAGCGACAAACACAACAGGAGAGAATTATAGATGCAAAATTACAGCCATTCCACACGCCGACTTTTTTTTCATGTTGATTGTCATGAAAATCACTTCCCAAATGGTGTGCCAGTCCCTTGGTAACTCAATCAGCACAGTGCGATCTCGCTTTCCTTCCAATTTGGCTGGTAATTAATTGTTTTTAAAAATACACCCTGGCTCTGTCTGTACGTGTAGGCCCTAGGCGTGTGTTGTCCCTGACAAAGGGCAGCCTTGTTACCCTGCCCCCACACCCTGGGCTGCTGTAGCCTAATTGGACTTGGGCTCTTTTTCGGGGACTTCTGTGATTCCCATGAACAAATACTTAGGGGGCCTGCTCCATTGGGGAGGGGGCAGGGGAAATCAGAACTGGGATGCTAGAGCCTGATTTGGCTTGGGGCCCTTTCAAGCCTTCCATATTCCAGTGAACACATAGGGAGCCTACCACATGAGGGGTGGTCATCAAGGCTGAGCAGCTGAGTTTCCAGCCTTCTCTTTGTGCTACAAAACCAACAGCCCAAAGGGGTGGGTCACACTCTCTCCCAAATACTGGAAACTCAAGGGTCAGACAAAACCCCCTACCCTCTCACTGCCCCACCCCCCATATCCAGTTTATTGTCAGCTGCTGTGGATCCTTTCTGTTACTGTCAAGGGTATGACCACTCTCCTTCTGACCCCAGGCTTCCGATCTAGGTGTCATACTTAACTCCTCCCCCTCCCTCACCCCCTATATAGGACAGTCTGTTACCAAATCTTATTAATTCTACCTTCAGAACACCTCCAGTCCTCTTCTCTCCTCTGACACTGCAGACTCTCTCACTAGTGGTGGGTTTCAATGCCCCAAGTCTTTCCCCACACAGTCCACCCTTTATTCACCCATCAAAGTGCTCTGACCACGTCCCTCCCCCCATTCAACCATGCCCTGCAGCACCCTGTTTTCTCTGGAATCAAATATAAAATCTTTTGTTGTTTCAAAGTTCTCCATAACCCACCCTCCACCCACTTTTCCAGTCTTCTTAGATTTAATCTCTCTCTTGTCGTCTGAGATCTAGTGACACTGGCCTCTCTGAGCTTTTCCAAACAGGATATTCCATCTCCAGATTCCTTGGTTTTTCACTGGCACAGTCCCATGCCTCCTTATCTCCACCTCCTGGCTCCACTGTCTTCTTCCAAGTCTCAGCTAAAATTCCGCATTCTGTAAGAAACCTTTTCCAATCGCTTTTAACACTGATTCCTTCTCTTTGAGACTAGCCTCAGTTTATCTTGACTGTATTTTGTTTGTGCATAAGCCACACATTGTCTTACCCATGAGACAGGGAGCTCCTTGAGAGTAGGAACTCACTGATTTTTGCTCTTCTCTGTGTCTCCAGTAGAGTACAGAGTACAGCATCTGGCACCAAATAGGATCATTAAAGGCAGAAGACCTGAGTTCAGATCTGTGGGACCTGAGCAAATCATTTAACATCTGTTTGACTTGATTTCCTCATCTGTAGAATGGGGGAAGAATGAGAATAATAATCGAACCTACCTCCCCAGGGTTGTTGTGAGGATAAAATGATATTTATTTATAAAGTGCTTAACACAATGTCTCAAACATAGTAAATGCTTAATAGTTCTTAATAAATGCTTGTTATCTATCTAGGTGCTTAATTAATACATGTTATCTAGAACTTGGAGTTTAATAAATGCTTATTGACTTTACTAAAGGAGTCCTGCTTGAGACCACAGGGTCTGGGTTCAGTTCTGGAGAAGCCTGATCTTGAAAAGAGAGGGGAAGGCTAAGTTTTTTTTTTTAACTTTCCCCCCTTCACACTCTGACTCATTATTCTTCCTTGAAAAAGCTTGAATTTGGCTCCTATCTAGGACCTCCTCAAAAGACACTAATGAGATCATTCTAGAAAAGTACTTAGATGGGGCAGAGCTAAGATGGTGGAGTAAAGTGAGCATTTTTGCCAACCTCTCCCAACATTTCCATCTACAAAACTTCTTAAAAGCTCATCAAATAAAATTCTGAGTGGAATAGCCAACAAGAAGTCACAGTGAGTCATTTCTCCAGCCCAAGGTAGCTTAGGAAGACAGAAAGTGATTTCTGTGGATACTGGGGCAGGGGCTAGCCATGAGCATGGCATGGAGGAAATAGCACTATTGGTGAACTGTGAAGGCAGTACTGGTGGTGTTGGCAGCCCAGTGTGTAAGGGACTGAACACCTAGTCCAAAAGAGATTACACAGGAACCCTATATTTGCACTGGACACAGGAATGAGCAGTTCTGCTGCCCATTACCCACTTTAGGGTCTCAGTTGTGGGGTAGAGAAGAATGGTTGTATTCATGAGAGATCAGAGGCCCTGCCTGTGTAAGGACCAGAGCTCAAATCAGTGTTTGGGATGAAAAATAACCCTCATCCTTAATTTAGTAAAAAATAAACACAGAGATCTCTAAGATAAGAACAGGAGTTTATTCTCTTCCCCGAGAGAAGAGACTCCATGACTCATCATGGACAAGAGGTGTGTTACAAAAGACAGTGCAAGAACTTATACCCTAATTCTGTCAAGCCCCCTTCCCGACTGTCTCCTCTCTTGTTGGTTGAGGGGCAGACTTCACCAAATTCTTCCCCAAATGGGACAGCAAGAAAAGGTAGGGGAAGGGTCCCAAATCAAGGGAGGAGAAATGAGCCTGGGCTGTCCCTGACTTCCACTGGCTGGGAAGAGGGGTCCACTGAGGCAGGAAACAGCAAACAAAGAAATGAAAGTGATTGACAGCAGCAATGGAAGAGGAAAAGGGAAGTTAACAATCTCAAACTGCTTGAGAAGTTTTCGCTCATCCCATACATCAGGAAGGCAGTGACCAGACCTCTTCCTGGATCATACTGCTTCGGAAACACCAAAAAATTACAGGCCCTAGAGGAAGCAGCAGAGGGACATAAAAGACTGAAATTCAGGTTTATTATCCCCCTCAAAGGTGAGCAGAGCCCAACTATAATGTAAAGTTCAAAGGCAAGAAATCGACTGGAAAAATGAACGAACAACAACAACAATGGCCATTAAAAACTACTATAGTGACAAGGAAGCTCAAGACAAACTCAGAAAATAATGACTTGAAAATATCTGCAAGCAAAGCCTCAGGGAAAAATGCAGATCAGAGACAAGAATTCCTAGAAAAAGAGTTAGCTAAAAAAAGATGTTTTTAAAACAGAAAAAAATATTTTAAAAATCAGAGTGGTAGAGGAAAAATTGGGAAAAGAAATGAAAGCAATGTAAGAAATTATGAAAAGAAAATTAACAGCTTGATATTAACAGAACAAAAAAAACTGAAGAAAATAACTTCTTAAAAATCAGACTTGACCAAATAATAAAAGAGGCACAAAATCTCATTGAAGAAAATAATTCCTTAAACATTAGAATTGATCAAGTGGAAGCTAATGACTCCATGAGACATCAAGAAGCAATAAAACAAAATCAAAAGACTGAAAAAAGTGGAAGAAAATGTGAAATACCTCATACGGAAAACAACTGACCTGGAAAATAGATCAAGGAGAGAAAATTTAGGAATTATTGGACTACATGAAAGCCATGGTCAAAAACCATAGACACCATTTTTTTTTGCTTTTTGGAGGGGGAGGGCAAGGCAATTGGGGTCAAGTGACTTGCCCAAGGTCACATGGCTAGTAAGTGTTAAGTGTCTCTGAGATCAGATTTGAACTCAGGTCCTCCTGACTCCAGGGCCAGTGCTCTATTCACTGCACCACCTAGCTGCCCTAGACACCATATTTTAAGAAATGATGTAGGAAAAGTACCCAGAAATCTTAGAACCAGAGGACAAAGTAGAAATAGAATCCACTGATAGCCTCCTGAAAGAGATCCCAAAACAAAATCTCCCAGAATATTATAGCCAAATTCCAAAGCTCCCAGGTCAAGGAGAAAATATTGTAAGCAGCCAGAAAGAAATTATTCAAATACTGTGAAGACATAGTCAAGATCACATAAGATTAGCAGTTAACTCCATAAAGAACAGAGGGTTTAGAATATAATACTCCAGAAGGCAAAGGAGCTAAGATCACAACCAAGAATAACCTACCCAGAAAAACTGAGCATAATTCTACAGGAAAATCCTACAGCAATATTTAATGAAATGGAGGACTTTGAAGAGTTCCTAATGAAAAGACCACAACTGAATAGAAAATCTGACATTCAAACACAAGAGTCAAGAAAGGTAAATATGAGTGAGAAGTCATAAGGAACTAAATCAGGTTATAATGGTTACATTCCTATATGAGAGGATGATACATGTAATCCCTAAGACCTTGATCATCATTAGAGCAGTTAGAAGGAGTCTACTTAAACAGAGAGAATGGGTGAGAATCTCTTATGTTGGAATTATCTCAAAAGGAAAATTGAAGGATGGAAAAAAAGGGATTTATTGGAAGAAAGGGAAGGGGTGGGGAAGAATGCGGGAAACTCATATAAAAAGAGATGTGCAAGGAAGAGTTTGAGGTTTTTTCTAATTTTTTAAACAATATTTTTACTTAAAGTTTTGAATTCCAAATTCTATCCTTCCCTCCTTTTCTCCCTCCCTGAGATGCTAAGCAATCAGATACAGGTTATACATGTACAATTATGTAAAAACGTTTCTTATTAGTCACTTTGTATAAGAATACTAGGATAAAAGAAAAAAATGAATGGAAGTGAAAAATAGTACACTTCAGTATATTATTTTCTTTTTAAAATTTGAGTTCCACATTCTCTTCCTTTCTCTCTTACCTACTGAGAAAGTAAATAACATGTATCAATTATGCATGTGAAATAAAGCAATTAATTTCCATGTTAGTCATATCACAAAAAAGCAAAAAGAAAAAAGAAGGAAAGGAGAAAGAAAAGAAGGAAGGAAGGAAGGAAGGAAGGAAAGAAGAAAGGAAGGAATGAAGGAAGAAAAGAGAAGGAAGGAAGGAAAGAGAGAAGGAAGGAAGAACAAGAAAGAAAGAAAAAAAGGAAAAATTATGATTCAGTTTGCACTCAGAGTTCATCAGTTCTCTCTCTGGAGGTGGGTAGCATTTTTTTTTTCATCACGAGCCCTTTGGAATTGTCTTAGATCACTGTTTTGATCAAATTTACCAAGTCTTCACGGTTGGTCACCTTTACAACAACACTATTACTCGGTATGATGATCTCCCCTTTCTGACTTCACTTTGCATCAGTTCTTATAGGTCTGTAAGGAAGAGTTCTTGCTTCAGAAAAGAAAATGGAAGGTGGGGGAAGTTGGCAACATTTGAACCTCACTCTTATCTGAATTGGTTCAAAGAGGGAAGAATATATACACACACAGTTGGATTTAGAAATTCATTTTACCCAATAGGGAAGTAGGAGGGGAAGGGCTAAGAAAAAAGGGGAGGGGGTATTAAGAGGAAGGGTAGATTAAGGAGGCAGTGGAGAGAAACAAAATAGACTTTTGAGGAAGGGCCAGGGCTTAAAAAGAAAGGCTAGACAGAAGAGACTAGGATGGAGGGAAATACATAGTTATCAATCATAGCTCTGAATGTGAATGGGATGAACGCACTCATAAAACACAGGAGGATAGCAGAATTCAACAATATGTTGTTTACAAGAGAGACCCTTGAAACAGAGAAACACACAGAATTAAAATAGGGGACTGGAGCAGAACCTATTATGCTTCAGCTGAAGTAAAAAAAAAAGGATAACAATTGTGATCTCAGATAAAACAAAACCAAAATAGACTTAATCAAAAAAAGGATAATTAAGCAGCTAGGTGGCGCAATAGTGCATAGAGTGCTGGGCATGGAGTCAGGGAGACTCATCTTCCTCCCTTCAAATCTGGCCTCAGATATTTACTAGCTGGGTGACCCCAAGGAAGTCACTTAACCCTGTTTGCCTCAGTTTCCTCATCTGTAAAATGAGCTGGAGAAGGAAATGGCAAACCTGCTCCAGCATCTTGGCCAAGAAAACCCCAAAAGGGGTCATGAAGAGTCAGACATGACTGAAAAATGACTGAATAACTGAAAGCCATTGGGGAGAAATTGATGAGATAGGGCCAAATTCCATTTATTATTAAGTACCTGCTACGTACAAAGCTTAGATACAGAAAAAGCTTTCAACAAAATATGACATCCATTCTTTTTTTTGAAGCAATAAAGAATTTTTAATGTGTCCACAGAAGTTTAAGCTTAGTCATTGCTGACTTTTTTTTTAAGATTTAGAAGGCACATTACAAAATCGAATGACATTAATACATACTATCATTTAGGATTACCCAAATTAGTAAGGCTGAAATTCTTTTGTTTTATCTCTATCACAGAGATAATGATTTCCTATAGATATGATATAGACATATCCCTAGAATCAATAAAGTTTCAGGGTCATGCTTCCTGTTTGAAAGCATGTCCATTAGAAGTTTTCTCTTGGTAGAGATCTAAAAGAATCAGTTCCTTCAGCAATGTATGGGCAGCAGTCTTTCATAGGATTGTTTATAGTTTAAAATTCTCCCTTTGAGAACCCTTGTTCTTATTCTTTGATCATCTATCTGTTGGGGAGTGCCTCTTAGTCTTTTGTTCTTGTATAAGGTCTCAGTATATCTTGGTTCTCAGGCCTTTGTCAGAGATAATTGTTGCGAAGACTTTTCCCCCCAAAAGATCATCTGTCCACCTTCTGCAAGAGCTATCCATCTTCTCATGCTTCTTGTATTTGAAAGTCAAATTTTCTGTTCAGCTCTGGGTTTTTCATCAAGAATACTTGAAATTCCTCTATTTCATTGAAAGACGGTATTTTCCACTGATGCATTATACTCAGTTTTGCTGAGTATAATGGGTAGGCGATTCTTGGTTTTAATCCTAGATCCTTTGACCTCCAGAATATCATATTCCAAGATCTTTGATCCCTTAGCGTAGAAGCTTCTAGATCTTGTGTTATCCTGATTGTGTTTCCATAATACTCAAATTGTTTCTTCCTGGCCGCTTGTAATATTTTCTCCTTGACCTGGGAACTCTGGAATTTGGCTATGATATTCCTAGTTTTCTTTGGGGGATCTTTTTCAAGAGATGATTGGCAAATTCTTTCAATTTCTATTTTGCCCTCTGGTTCTAGAATATCAGGGCAATTTTCCTTGAGAATTTCTCAAAGGATGATTTCTAGGCTGTTTTTTTTATCATAGCTTTCAGATAGTCCAATAATTGTTAAATTATCTCTCATGGATCTATTTTCCAGCAAGATATTTCACATTGTCTTCTATTTTTTTCATTTGTTTGGATCTGTTTTATAGTATCTTGATTTCTCATAAAGTCATTAGCTTCCATTTGCCCTAATGTAATTTTGAAGGAATTATTATCTTCAGTGAGTTCTTGAAATTCCTTTTCCATCTGGTCAATTTGATTTTTTTAAAGCATTCTTTTCCTCATTGACTTTTTTGGGCCTCTTTTGCCATTTGAATTAGTCTATTTTTTAGGGTGTTATTTTCTTCGGTATTCTTTTGGGTCTCTCGCAGGCTGTTGACTCACTTTTGATGATTTTATTGCATCATTCTTATTTCTCTTCCCAATTTTTCCTCTACTTCTCTTACTTGATTTTCAAAATCCTTCTTGAGCTTCTCCATGGCCTGTAACTAGTTCATATTTTTTTGGGAGCTTTTGATGCAGGAGTTTTGACTTCATTGACTTATTCTGGTTTCATGTTTTGATCCTTTTTAGACACAAAAAAGGATTCTATGGACTGATTGCACTTCCTCTGCTTGCTCATCTTGCCAGCCAATTACTTGACTTTTGATCTCTTTGCCACAGTAGAACTCTGCTACCAGATTGGAGAGAGCTATGTTCCAAATCACTGGGGTTTTCACAAATGTTGTCAGAGGTTTGAGGAGGGTGCCCTCTTTATAGATATCCCAAGCTCTGGCACACTGCTACACACCCCAGGACTACCACCCAAGACCACCATCCAGATCTAAGCAGGTCAAAGCAAGAGCGATTGCCCCTGAATGGTCACTTGGTCCCCCTACAATCTGCAGGCCAGGACCTCCAGTGGCAGCCACATGGCAGTAGCCACAGCCACCACACCTCTGCCACACTTAGCCCTGGGAGTGTGGGCCAGATTGTGCCCTTCTGTCACCCAGTTCCAACAGAATTCCCCACTGACCTTTTACTTTCTTTTTGGCGTTTATATGTTGAGAAGTCTGGAAACCACCACAGCTGCTGGTGATTTACTCTCCTGAAGTCTGCTGTGGCTGGTCTGTGCTACTGGTTGGGGCTGGCTGGGTCTGGTCATGGGCAGTTCACATGGGACTGCACTGGGCTCCCAGTTTGGTGCAATAGACCCTGTTGGCCTGTCAGGCTGCCTTCAGTGGGAGATTTGTTTCTTCCTGTCACTTTGTGGACTCTGTAGCTCTAAAATTTGTTTATAGTCGTATTTTACAGATATTGGATGTGGTTGGAGCGGGAACTGAGTAGAGATCTTGTTTTTACTTCACCATCTTGGCTCCTCCCCAATATCCATCCTTATTAAACATTAGAAGGCATAGAAATAAAAGGAGTTTTTCTTTAAGTGATAAATATTGTTTGTTTTTTTTGGAGGGCAATTGGGGGTTAAGTGACTTGCCCAAGGTCACATGGCTAGTTTTTGTGTTAAGTGTCTGAGGCCGGATTTGAACTCAGGTCCTCCTGACTCCAGGGCCAGTGCTCTATTCACTGTGCCACCTAGCCACCCCCTTAAGTGATAAATATTAAAACCGAGAGCGAGCAACATTTGTCATTGCAATAAACTAGATGACTTTCCAGTAAGATCAGGGGTTAAGCAAGGGTGTCCATTATACCCATTATTATTTTATGTTATATTAGAAATGTAAGCTATAATAATAAGAGATGAAAAATAAATTGAAGAAATAAGAATAGGCAACAAGGAGAGAAAACTATTGCTTTTTATACATGATATGATGGTATACTTAGGGCACCCTAGAGAGTCAACCAAAAAACTAATTGAAACAATTAATAACTTTAGCTAAATTGCAGGATATAAAATAAGCCCATGAAAATCATCAGCAATTCTATACCCAACAAGAAGAAATAACTGCAGATAGTATAAAAATATTTGGAAATTTTCTTGTGAAGATACACAAGAACTATATGAACATGATTACAAAAACATTCCATAAAAGCTATTTGGAACCCAGCAATTTCACTACTAGGTCTGTATCCCAAAGAGGTCATAAAAAAGGGGAAAGAATCTATATGTACAAAAATATTTATAGTAGTTCTTTTTGTGGTGGTAAAGAATTGAGAGGATGCCCATCAGCTGGGAAATGGTTGAACAAGTTGTGGTATATGATTGTGATGGAATCATATTGTACTATAAGAAATGATGAGTAGATGGTTTCAGAAAAACCTGGAAAGACTTCTACAAACTGATTCAAAATAAAGTGAACAGAACCAGGAGAATATTATACACAGTAACAACATTTTGTGATGACCAACTATGATTTACTTAGCTCTTCTCAGCAATACAATGATCCAAAATGAGCCCAAATTCATGATGAAAAATGCTTTCCACATCCAAAGGAAGAACTGATGGAGTCTGAATGCAGATCAAAGCACGGTATTTTAACGTTCTTTGTGTTTTTCATTTTTCCTTTTGTTTTATTTATTCCTTCACAATATGAAAATATGTTTTACATGATTGTACATATATAACCTATATAAATTTGTTATATAAAATCACTAAGCTTCTTAGGGAGGTGAGAGGAGAAAAGGGAGAAAATTTGGAACTCAAAATTTTATATAAAAAATGAATGTTAAAAAATTGTCCTTATATGTCAGTGGAAAAAATAAAATACTATTTGAATTGGGAAAAAAACCTCACCTAAATAAAGACATCTAAATAACTGCTTATAGGTAGGCCATGCCAATATCATAAAAATGAAAATGCTACCTAATTTACTTATTCAGTGCTATACCAATCAAACTTGAATTACTTTATAGAATTAGAAAAGATAACACAATTTATCTGGAGGAACAGAAGTCAAGACTATCAAGGGAATCAGTGAAAAAAATTATAAAGGAAGGGAGCTTAGCAGTACCAAATCTCAAGCTATATTATAAAGCAGTAATCATCAAAACAATTTGGTACTGCATAAGAAATAGAGCGGTGCATCAGTGGAAAAAATTAGGTTCACAATATGCAGGACCAAAATAACACAGTAGTTTAATGTTTGCTAAACCCAAAGATCCTAGCTATTGGGGCAAAAACTCACTATTGGGGGGTGGGGTGGGGAACAGCTGCTGGGAAAACTGGAAAAGTTTGGTAGAAACTGGACTTAGATCAACATCTCGTGTCATATACCAAGTTAGGCTCAAAAATGGTACATGACTTAGGCATAAAGTATGATATCATAAGCAAATTAGGGAAGCATGAAAGAAATCACCTGTCAGATCTATGGATGGGGAAAAGTTCATGACCAAATAAGAGGTAGAGAGATTCATAGAAGGCAAATGGATAATTTTGATTACATAAAATTAAGAAGTTTTGCACATATAAAACCAAATTAGAAACCAGATTAGAAGAAAAGCAGGAAACTGGTGGGGGTATGGGGGGGCAAGATTTACAGTAAATTTCTCTGACAAAGGTCTTATTTCTAAAATATACAGAGCACTGAGCCAAATTTGTAAAAATAGGAACCATTCCTCAGTTGATAAATGATGAAAGGATATGAAATAAGCCGCTTTCAGGGGAAGTAATCAAAGCCATCAATAGTCATATAAATGCTCTATATTACTAAAAATTAGAAAAATAGAAATTAAAACAACTCTGAGGTAGCACCTTCTATCCATTAGATTGACTAATATAACAGAAAAGAAATATGGCAAATGGTAGATGTAGAGGGGCTGTGGGAAAACAGGTCCACTAATGCATTGTTGTGAACTAGTCCAGCCATTCTATAGAATGTCATTATTGAAATTAAGGCAAACTGAGGCACAAAATTCAGAGCACATTCACTTTATTGGTAGGGTTTCTTTTTGTTGTTCAGTCATTTAAATCATGTCCGACTCTTTGTGACCCCATTTGTGGTTTTCTTGGCAGAGATTCTGGACCAGTTTGCTGTCTTCTTCTCCAGTTCATTTTGTAGATGAGGAAACTGAGACAAATAGGGGGAAGTGACTTGCCCAGGGTCACTACGAACTGCACCACCTAGCTTCCCCCATTGGTATGATTAACAGTGATCAATAAAAGGGTTCTTTAGCTCCTCAGCAAGCCAGAAGAACTCAAATGAGGGCAGACTGATCGTTTTTATAGACAAAGCTTTTGGATGTCCTTATCCAAAAGCTAGAAGACAGTATTTTTTAAAATTTATTTTTTATTTGTTTTCTTGTTTACATTATTCATTTTCGTTACATTTTTGAATTACAAATTTTCTCCCCGTCTTGCCCCTACCCCAACCCTAAAACAGCAATCCCACTGTAAAGCCCCTCCCCTGCTCTGCTCTCTTATTTTCTGGTAGGGCAGGGAGGGTCTCCCTATCCCAGCCCCTGTATATCTTAATTCCTAGTTGCAGGTATTACAGAACTTTAAATTCTAGATTCTTTCGATCCCTCCCTTGTCACCCACCCCCACTGGAAGGACAATCAATTCAGCACAGGCTGTGGATGTGTGATTATACAGGACATCTAGAAGACAGTATTATAGATGTGGAAAACAATATGATTGGCTGGAAGTTTGGAATGCAGGGCTAGCAACAACCCCTCCTTGTCATTAAAGAGTGCTGATTGATTTATGGAGCCCCTCTGCTTGTTCGAAATAGTACAGTTCTCTCCTTACTGTACATGGGTATGCAAGGCTCCTTAGTAAGATAACAGGTCTCCCTTAATTGTACGTGAGCAGCAAGATATGTAGAGATGATATATTACTTTAAATTAAGGTGATTTATGGGACAACTTAGCTCAGAGAGGAAGGCTGAACTTCTGAACCTATGAACTTCTTAACTCAAAGTCAAAGAAAGAGACTTAAGTAGTTATACAAAATACAGAATAAAATCAATTACAAAAAACAGGATCAATTGAAATGGAAGCAATATGATTATCTTAAGAACGATTTAGAACTATACCTCAAGGGCTATAAAACGGCATACTCTTTGACCTAACAATATCACCACTAGGTCTGCTTCTATCAAGTAAGAAGAAAAAGGACTAACATGTACAAAAAATGTTTATAGTAGCTCTTTTTGTGATGGAAAGAATTGGAAATTGAGGGGATGCCCATCAACTGGAGAATGGCTGAATGAATTGTTGTATAGGAAATGACAAGAAAGATGCTTTCAGAAAAACCTGGGAAGACTTATATGAATGGATACAAAGTGAAATGAGCAGAAGCAGAGCATTGTACACAGTAACAACAGTTTTGTAAAGGTAATTAACTGTTAAAGATTTTGTAACTCTGATAAATGCAATGATCCACCACAACTCCAAAGAACTTATGATAAAAAATCCTATCCACTTCCAGAGAACTGATGGATTCATAGTAAAGAGTGAAGAAATTTTTCCTTTATTTTTCTTATTTTTTTAAAAAAGAATTTGGCTAATGCAGAAATGCATGACTTCATCTCTGTAATGGGTATTGTATTTCTTGCCTTCTCAATGGATGGAAGAGAGGTGGAGGGAAGGAGAAAATTTTGAACTGAAAATAAAAGTAAATTAAAAAAAAAGTATTCAGTGTATGGGGTAGATCAGGTATAAGGCAGTCATTTATTTCCTTCACACACACTCCACACACAAAACTACTAAAACCACAAAAGACTCAAATACCCATTAGTAGATACTTAGAATAGGAATCCATCCAGGAGTGTGTTGGAGCTGACTGTTACATTTTTGTTGTAAACACCCCCCAAATCAGCAATCACTCTATATCAGGACTTGCTTTATTGTTTTGTTGACTGTCCAGACTTAGGAGAATGATAAAGAAAACAGTAATAATTCAGATTTAACTTACAAGTTTGTCATGAGCACTTTTTTTGGAGAGCTGATTGTTAAACATTTGCTAGCACATTGCTGCCACTAACCTATTCTTCCTCTATACTCTCCCTGCAAGTTCATCAAGTCTTAGCTCTTAGAGATAGAAGAGACTTTAGAAAGCATATAATTTGAACCTCTCATTTTATAGATGAGGAAACTGAAGCACATCTTATTTCAGTCACCCAAGATCACACAACCTTAAATATCATGACTCTTAAGTTCATCCCTTTTAAACTCTTTCTGGGATGCTGAAGACTGATACTTCCCTTTCACCTCTGGCATGCTCTTTCTGCATCATGTATAATCCAAGGTCTTTTGCTAAGCCTTGTCTTCCCTGGTTCTTTGAGTCACTTTGTCTATAGTATCCTGCTGCTGCCCCTGCCCCTACCCTTACCTCTGCCCCTGCCATATGGGTCTTCTGCAATGAGAAGCAGCAGTGGAAATCGCCTGCCTCCTATAAAACCCATCAGCTCATATCTTCCCTTCCAGGGGAACCTTGCCCCAGGCTCTCAGCTGCCTAACCTTGCAAATAGAAAAAGCTTAATAACAATTTGCTGAGTCAAGTTCACTGCTACACCAATATCGACTGAGGTGTGACTGTTGACAGCTTATGAATATACTCAAATCCATCTCAGTGTTAGGATATTCCCTCTGAACATACAGATTGAAGCCCATCCATGCATCACCTTTCTGTTTCATTCTTGAGTCAATCAATCAGCATTATTAAACAGATAATGGGGACACGAAAACAAAATTGAACTAACCCTGCCCTCGAGGAACTTACATTCTGCCAGGAAGATGTATATTATTACTAGGTGCTGACTATGACAATTTCGATGATGATGATGATGATGATGATGATGATGATGAACATGTTGCTTTAAAGGCTTTAAAAATATTATCTCACAACAAACCTAGGAGGTGAGTGCTGTTATTATCCCCATTTGACAGATGAGGAAATTGAGGCAGAAAGAGATTAAGTGACTTGACTAGGTTTTTACAGTTAGTAAGTTTCTGGGAGCAGTTTTGGGATGGAGTACCAGACCTGGAGTCAGGAAGTCCTGGGTTCAAATCTAGCCGTGTTATGTTGGGCAAGTTACTTAACCCTGATTGCCTCAGCTTCCTCATCTGTCAAATGGAGAAGGAACTGGCAAACTGATCCAGAGTCTTTGCCCAGAAAACCCTAAATAGGATCTGAAGAGCCAGACACAAACGAAACAACTAAACAAGTATCTAACATTAAATCTGAAGTCTGGAATTTGTGTCTCTATATGTGCATTTCTACATCAATGTACAATACAGATATAATAGCCAATATTTACATAGCACTTACAATATGCCTTGTTTCTATTTTAGATCCATTTATATATCTATATACCTACATAACAGCTAATATTTATATAGTATTTACTATGCCTATTGCTATTTCTACATCTGTCCCTACATATATATCTATATCTATACACATATATTTATGAATAGGGAAATACATACCCATATGTGTAAATACAGAATATATTCACCTCTCTCCCCTCCTTTCTGCTGCTCTGCTCCATCACTAAAAAAAAAAGGATAGGGGTGGAGCCAAGATGGCAGGGTAGAAGCAGGAAAATTCCGCAGGAAGGGCTCTGAAACTGTGGCTTGGCCACAGGGGCCGCCAGGACAAGCCGCAGCTGGAGCCTTCAGCAGAGTGGATCAGCAGCAGCTGTGGTGATTTCCACAATCATCAACCCAAAAGAAACAAGGACTAAATGAAAGGTCAGTGGAACTCAACTAAAATCGGGGGAGAAAACTGGTCCAGCCAAACTGCCTCCAGGGCAAGGAAGCAGCAGAAGCAGAGGCCCTGCCCCTGCTTCCACATGGCTGCTTCAGAGCTCTCAGCCTGCAGACTGCAGGGGGGGGCAAGCAATCATTCAGAGGCTAAGTGCTCTTGCCTTGAGCTTCCTGGATCCAGATAGTGGTCTTGGGTGGTGGTCCTGGGGTGTGTTTTAAGTGGGCCAAAGCTGGTGGGGGCTGCAGCAGCCTCTTAATAGCCCTAGCTGTGAAAACCCTGGTGATTTGGGACAGAGCTTTCCCCTCTGGAAGCAGAGTTCTACTGAGCCTGAAAGTACAGTAATTGACTGGCAATATGAGCAGGCAAAGGAAGCAAAGCAAACCCAGCAATGCAACTTTAGATTCCTTTTTTGATGACAAAGAGAATCAAAGCATGGAATGGGAGGAAGACAACACATTACGTGAGGTATCAGAGACCTAACACCACACCAAAAGCTTCCAAGAAACATGAAGACTGCCTACAAGTCATATCAGCTTAGGAAGGGTTTTGAAAATCAAATAAGAAAAGTAGAGGAAAAATTGGAAAGAGAAATGAGAATGATGCAAGAAAATCATGAAAAGAGAGTCAACAACCTGACTGAAGAAAATAACACCTTAAAAAATTGATTAACTTAAATGGCAAAAGAGGCCCAAAAAGCCAATGAGGAGAAGAATGCCTTAAAA
>CM053596.1:47020276-47076154 GCA_028646575.1 Pseudocheirus occidentalis
GGGGGAAAGCTCTGTTCCAAATCATTGGGGTTTTCCCAGCTGCCAGAGCTATTAGGGGGGTGTTGCAAGTCTCCCCAGCTTTGGCTTGCTGAAAGTGCACCCCAGGACCACCACCCAAGACCACGATCCTGATCCAGGCCGCTCAATGCAAGGGCACTTGGCCCTGATCAATCGATTCAGCCCCCCTAAGGAGTCCACAGGCCAGGGGCTCTGAAGCAGCCCGGTGGGGCCGCCACCGGTTCCAGCATTTCCCTTCCCCCACTGCTTCCTTGCCCCAGGGGCAGATTGGCCAAACTGTTTTCCTCCCCCAAATTAATTTTCAAAGTTTCACTTTCACTAACTGTCTCTGACCCTGGTTTGCGGGATTTGAAGATCCCCTTAGGCAGGTGCTTTAGATCTACTCTGAAGTAGACTCAAGCTGCCGGTTGGGAGGCTCAGCTCCTCCTGGCCACCCTGGGGCCTGGCTGTGGTCACAGCTTCAGGCTGGGCCAGCCTCTGCTCCCGGCCACCGCAATGAGCCCCTGCTGCTGAGCTGCCTTCAGTGAGAGATGTGTTTTCTGTGTTTTTGTGAGTCTGAGAATCCTAGACTTTGTCTGGGCTCATTTTTTTTATGGGTGTTTAGGGTGGCGGTGTGGGAACTGCGGGACCTTGCTGCTTCTGCGCCGCCATCTTGGCTCTGCCCCCCATGTTCTATTTCTTCTTTCACAACATGACTAATGTGGAAATGTGTTTTACATGATTGCACATGTTTAACCAATATCAGATTGCTTGCTGTCTTGGCAAAGGGGGAGGGGAGGGAAAAAAATTTGGAACTCAAAATCTTTAAAAAAAAAAAGGATGTTGAAAATTGTCTTTACTTTTAATTGGAAAAAAATATTGTTGGGGGGAAAAAAAGAACTCCAAGGTACTACCTCATGTCTATCAGACTGAATAATATGACAGAAAAGGAAAATGATAAATGCTGGAGGGGATGTGGGGAAACTGGGACACTAATGCACTGTTGGTGGAGTTGTGAAATGATCCAACAATTCTGGAGAGCAGTTTGGAACTACGTACAAAGGGCAATAAATCTGTGCATACTCTGACACAGCAATACCACTACTAGGTCTCTATCCCAAAGAGATTTTTAAAAGGGAAGGAGGAAGGACTTTTGTATATAAAAATATTTATAGCAGCTCTTTTTGTGGTGGCTAAGAATTGGAAATTGAGAAGATGCCCAGCAACTGGGGGAATGCCTGAGCAGTTGTGGTATATAATTGTAGTGGAATACTCTTGTGTTATAAGAAATGACAAGTCAGATGATTTAAAAAAAAACTTGGGAAGACTTACATGAATTGATATGAAGTAAACAGAAATCAGGAGAACAGTATAGTCAGTAAGATCAATAGTGTACCATGACCAACCATGAATGACATACTTATAGTTATTGTTATTAATACAATAATTCAAGACAATTCCAAAGGACTAGATGATGAAACTTGCTATCCACCTCCACAGAAAGAACTGATGGAGTCTGAATGCTGATCAAAGCATACCATTTTTCTTTATTTTTTGTATTTTCTTAATCTGTATTTTTTTCACAACATGACTAATAAGGGAATGTTTTGCATGTTTGAACATGTATAACAAATCAAATTGCTTTCTGTCTCAGGGGGAGGGGAGGAGAAGGAGGGAGAGAATTTGAAACTCAAAATTAAAAAAAAGTGATAAAATTATAATTGAGGAAAAAATAAAATATTCTAAGGCCCCTTTAGCTCTGATATTCCATGTTTTAATGGCCCTCCCAACTCTGACAGTTTATATACCAAGTCCCTTCCAGCAATGACTTTTTAATATTTTTGAAGTCATCATACAAGCAGCTGCATACTCCACCTCTTCATGAGGTCATTCCTTCCCAAATGCAGAGCCGAGTTATATAATTCTTGAGGACAAAGACTGTTTCCTTTTTTCTTTGTATCCTTGGCATAGAGCACAGTATAAGACTCACACATAGTGACAAATAAATGCTAGTTCGATGGACCATAGAGAGCACCATTTGAGAGAGGTTTTAGAGAGGGACCAAAGTGTGTGTGTGTTGGAGGCGGGGCAGGAATGAGTCTGCAAATGCACAGGGGGCAGTGAGGAGATTGGAGGGCCTGCATAAGGCCCCATTAAGTGTTGGCATGATTTGGCTATGGGGTCATGAAGAGTCAGACATGACTGAACAACACGGGAACTGAGTTTAAAGCCTTAATCTCCTTTGCCCAGTCTCTGAGCCCCTTCCCTAACTGGCCTGTAGAGTCTAGGTCTGCTCTGTGATTCTCCTGGCTCCATCCTGACCAGTGTGTCCTTCCCTGCTAAGGAGAAGATGGATGGTGTCAATAGGCCTTCTTTGTGACAATGGGGCCCTTATGCCAGTGTAGGCAGAAGTCAGAGGCAGGAGTAGAGTAATCTCAGCACCTTCCTCCTGGGTGTGCCTTATCTGCCACCCTTGGGAGTTACAAAGTACTAAAACTGTTTTGTACCACACAAGGAGCCCAGGCTTTGGAGATGTGTGCTGGCCTTGGATCTCCATAGACCTAGCTTCCAATCTTGTTTTTGACTCCAGCTATGTGAATCTGGGCAGATCACTTAACCTTTCTGAGCCTCATGTTTTGTCATCTGCTAAATGGAAATAATATTAGTGGTACCTCTCTCACATGCTGAGGAGCAAATGGGGTAATGGGGAGAAACTCAACTCAAGTATCACCTCCTATGAGAAGCCGTTCCTTATTACTCCTGGTGCTAGTGACTTCTCTCTCCCAAAATTATCTTGTACATGTTTTAAATAGTCTTCTCTGCATATGTAGTTTCTCCAAGAACAGTAGATATGGAGTTTGTTGCCCGACAACTCTAGGAGAAATGCCAGGAGTAGAACAGTGGTTTGTACATAACGTTTGTAGATGTGACCAAGGCCTTTCATGTGTCAGCTTGCCCAGGTTCTAGGTAATTAATGGATAATGCTCTTATGCCTTCCCAGTCACCAATGGAGTGAAACAAGGCTGGGTGCTTGCGCCCATGCTTTTCAGCATGATGTTTTCAGCCATGTTATCAAATGCTTTCAATGAAGATGAACATGGCATCAAGGTCATCTACCTCACTGATGGTAAATTCTTCAATTTGAAAAGGCTACAAGCCAAGACCAAAGTGGAAGGAGTGTTGGTGCACGATTTTCTGTTTGCAGATAATTGTGCACTTGATGCAGCCTCTGAAGCTGAGATGCAACAAAATATGGATCAATTCTCTGCTGCTTGTGCTAATTTTGGCCTGACAGCACCAAGAGAAAACACAGGTGCTCCATGAGCTACCACCATACCATCCAGACGTGGAACCACTGGGTACAGCAAATGGAGAAGTTCTGAATGCTATGGATAAGTTCACTTACCTTGGTAGTATACTTTCCAGGGATGTACACATTGATAATGAGGTTGACGCGTGCATTGCCAGAGCTAGCTCAGAGTTTTGGAGGCTTCGAAGGAAAGTGTAAGAGAGAAGAGTTATTAGACTGACTACCAGACTGAAGTTCTACAGAACCATTGTACTGACCTCATTGTTCTATACCTGTGAAACCTGGGTAGTCTACCAGCACCATGCTAGGAAACTGAATCACTTCCATTTGAATTGTCTTAAGAAGATTCTGAAGATCACCTGGCAGGACAGTGTATCAGACACTGAGGTCTCTCCTTCAACTAAACTGTCAAGCACTCAAACTACTTCAGAGAGCACAACTCCAATGGGCTTGGCCACGTCGTTTGAATGCAAAACGTTATGCTTGCCAAAAAGACTTTTATGGAGAACTCACACGGGGCAAGTGCTCACATGGTGGTCCGCCATACAAGGACATTTTCAAGGTCTCTCTTAAGAACTTTGGAACTGATTGTATGACATGGGAGACACTGGCATAGGACTGCCCAGAATGGTGTGCCCACATCAGAGAAGGTGCTGTACTCCATGAGTAAAGCAGAATTGAAACAGCTCAAAGGAAACACAGAATAAGCAGATTTGGAGAAACCACCCTAAGTGTTCACAAGGACTATTTGTGCCCGACCTGTGGTAGAGCACTCTGAGCTCCTATTCTTCTGATCAGTCACAGTTGGACACACTGAAACTTGACTTTAGCATAGTGATATCATTGTGGTCCTCCTGGAGAACAAAGGATAACGACCACCACCAATTTCTCCAAGACAGTGTCAGGAACTTAAGGACAGAGATGGCTTCTTTTTTGTCTGTCTCCCAAGCAACTGACACATAGTAGGTGCTTTAGGAATATTTGATTAATAGGTTCGAATACTTGACAAAACTTAAACACTCTTCATAGCAGTTATTAGTACTGTAATATATAGGATACGGGTCCTGCACAGCAAAGGGGTAAAACACAAGGTCCCCAGTACTCCTGAGTGTGGCCCAAGCCAGATTAAAATGCAACCAGGAAATATTTAACAAAATAAATGAAAGTACAATAGAACATAGATAATGTTAATATGTTGTTTTCTAAGTCACTATGCAGACAGTGGGAATCCTTCCGAATGGTTTAGTGGCTCCTGGTTTGTTTGTTTTTTTGGGGGGAGGGAGGAAGGCAAGGCAATTGGGGTTAAGTGACTTGCCCAAGGTCACACAGCTATTAAGTATATCAAGTATCTGTACTCAGGTCCTCCTGACTCCAGGGCTGGTGTTCTATTCACTGCACCACCTAGCTGCCCTGGTGGCCCCTGTTTTTGGTTGATTTTGTGCTGTGCAGTGGGTCCTCTATGTGGTTTTACTACAGATTTAGGGAAGGGAACAAGCATTCATGTAGCCCCCACTCTGTGTAAAGCACTATGGTATGAGGAAACTGAGGCAGAGGTGTGTGTGTGTGTGTGTGTGTGTGTGCATGCGCGCGTGTGTATGACTTGCCCAGAGTTATTCAACTAATAAGTACCGGAGGATTCAAATTCAGGTTTTTCTGACTCCAAACCTGGTTCTCTGTCCATACATTGATCGTCTTGGGGTCTTTAAAGCCTCCATCCAGAGGGAGAAGGAGAAGCCACATTTTAAGCGCCTTGAAATAGGGAGTTATGGGGAACCATGGAAGGCAGTTTTGTGTTTAAAAGTTCCAGGGAGGTGGAGGCTACAGGCTGCAAATGAGAGAAAACGAAAAATTACTTGGGTGGAGGCCAGCCCTTCTCACGCTGACTCAGCCTGCTGAATCAAGGGAGTCTTCCTTGTGTTTGGGGTTGCAGGGCCCGGCCCAGCACTAGGGAGGCCTCGGGATAGGAGACTCCCGTGTAGAGTGAGGGGGAGAAGTGCAGACTCACTACCCTCAACAAAACTGCCCTTTCTGTCTCCTAGAGAGATGTCCTTTGGCCCTGGCTGGCACCACCCAGTTCAGATAAACAGCTGTTGGGCGTGAGCCATTAAGTACCTGCCTCAGCTCTCATAGAGACAAGGAGCTGGAATGGGCCTAAGCAGGTATGATCAAGAGTGAATCAGAGTTGGAAGGAAAGAACACAGAACAACTTATAATAACTACCATTCAGCTAGTGCTTTCGGGTCTGAAAAGGTGTATAAATAGGTTATGACAACTCTGTGAGGTAGATGCTATTATGATCCCCCATTGTACAGATGGGGAAAACTGAGGTAAGAGAGATTAAGTAACTCCCCCAGGGTCTTACAATTAGTAGTTGAAAGGAATCCAACAACACAGAACACTAGAGCTAGAAGGGATCTTAGAACAGAGAATGTCAGAACTGGGTGGGCCCTTAGAACACAGAATGTCAGAGCTGGGAGGACTCTTAGTACCCAGGATGTCAGGGCTAGGAAGGGGATTATCATTTGGATTATAATCCAAATGCTTCATTATATAGATGAAGAAAGTGAAGTTGAGAGGGATATCCCTCCTTGCCCAAACCCGTAGAGTATTTAAATGGAACAGTCTTATCTCTTAGTAAATTTCTGTAACATCAGACCACATTCTCTCCACCGGAGCAATCCAGAAACTCTAATATTGTTTAATTCTACTAATTCATTAAAATGTATATACAAAATGTGTCAGAGACTTTGGAAGTCCTTCGGAACACTGAATTTACAGCCTAAATCCATTCACCTAAGTCGGTTTAGCTTGGAGACTCCTTACTGAGAACAACTTTTTCTTTTTTAGAAAATGTTTTTTCCCCTCAATTACATGTAAAAACAATTTCTAACATTTTTTTGGTCATTTTTGAATTCCAAATTCTCTCCCTCCTCTCTTCCCTCTTCCTTTGAGAAGGTATGATACCCATGCAGTCACACAGAACATATTCCCAAGAATAACTTTTTCAAAAAGGCTTCTGGAACCAACTCTGATTTAGCTGTGCTTGCTTCAGCAAGTGTTTTCCCCACTCTGGGTCCCCGTTTTCCCAATTAGAAAATGACAGGGTCAGTTTGATGCAATGTAAAGGTCCCTCTCAGTTCTGACCCAATGTATTCTAAGGTCCCTCTGGCTAAAGTGTGTTGCAGGGTATGTGAGAAATCCCTTAAAAAAAACCTCCCAGAAGTATCGAGCCAGCCTCCTTAGCCTGGGGAAAAAGATCCTGGGTGGAAAGGAGGCCAGAAGAAGGTAGAGCTGGTTAGCAGAGGAGGAACAGGACCTTTTCAGGACAGGAGTCAGATGGGGAGAGAGCAGAGGTGTTATTCAGGCTCAGGCAGAGTGAAAGAAACAGCTGAGGAAAGGAGGAGTGTGTTGTGGAGCCAATGAAAGGAGAGGCCCCAGGGCAGGGCACGAGGTGAAAGGCTAAGGCTGAGTCTGAGCCTGTGGGCGATTCACCTAGGTCACCTGGAAACCCAGTTACCTCCCTCACTTCCTCTGGGAGAAGTGGGGAAACCCATCCCTAATCTGCAGGGTGGGGCAGGGTTAGGCTCCGAGGAAAGGATAAGGGAGAAGATTGAGCTGTTCGTTGTTTTTTGGGAAGTGGGCTCAGCAGAGAGGTCTGGGCTATAATGCAGGTTCAGATTCTAACACCCGTGTCTGAGGCTGGTGGGGCTGGCTCATTTCTCACTCACACCTCATTCAACTTCTCTATCCAGTCCTGTGCCAGGGTTCCCCTCCTTCATCAGCTGGGCTCCAGGTTTGACTCCTTCAGAAAGCCTGTTCACAGATAGGAACACCAGCTGTCACTTCCTGAGCCTGCTGTGGTGGCCAGTCTTAGGTTAAGGAAGAGCCCAGCTCTTTATTGCAGGGGGTCTTACCCTAGGATGGGCCTTTCCATTTGGTTCTACTCGAGGCTCCTAGCCCCAGACTGAGCCTTCACCAAAGAGGGCTGGCCTTTGAATCAAGAAGACCTGTGTCCACTTCTCCCTGAGCCTCGTTTCCCTGTCTATAAGAATGAGGGGTGTTGGATTTGATGAAGGACCCCTTTGGCAGTCTGGTGGAAACTATGGACACCTCTGAATAATGATTTCAAATCATTGAAGGAAATGTTACATTTCATTTAGAGGTTGGCGAAAATAAAGACGAATTTTTCCCGGCCATCCAGGTTCCTGGACCCTCTGAAAGTGACCCAGGGCCCAGCGCTCCGGGTCAAGAGTCCCTGGCCTTAGATGACACTGCAGGTCCCTTCCAGATCTATCTTCAGCCTGTGAGCCCAGTTACAGCCTTGGCCCCAGGCTCTGGGGTCCTGAAAGCCCACTGCAGGCCCTCGTCACTGCGGAGAGAAGGCAGGTGGGTTTCGAGGGCGACCCTGCCCCGACCTCCATTCATCAGTGGCTCAGGTCCCACGTGGCTGGGGCTCGGGGCAGGTTGTGGGCGGGCGGGAACCTCGAGGCACAATAGAGGGACTAGGAGTAGGTGGTAAGCATTGCTGCTCCGCCCGGCTCCGCGTGCCCGGAAAGCAAAGAGAACCCAGCCGGTTCTAGGCGGCGCCTCCCAGGGTCTGGGTCGGAGCCCAGAACCCAGAGTCCAAACAACCTTTCCCCAGCTTAGTTTAAACCCTCTTTGTCTCGGCGGGGGGGTCGGGTCGGTGACGTTAGGTCATTTGCATCAGCCCCTCCTTCTTGTTCTCAGCCCCGCCCTGCCCCTCCCCCCCCCCCGACACGCTTGCGGACTCTGGGGAGGGGTGGGCGGGGTTTTATTTGCATCCTCCTGCCCCTCTCTTGGAGCTCGTGTGGGGGGAGCTCGAGGGCAGTGGGGGGGCGGAGCCGGGAGGGGGCGGGGAGAGGCGGGGCAGGGCGGAGCAAGGGGGGGCGGCGCGCCTCGTTGGCCCCAGCGGAAAAGTTTTTCCAGGCGGAGAGTTTTGGCGGCGGCGGCGGCGGCGGCGGCGGCGGCGGCCGGGGCCGGAGCGGGGCCATGGACGCGCTCAAGTCGGCGGGCAGGGCGCTCATCCGCAGCCCCAGCATTGCCAAACAGACGTGGGGAGGCAGCGGGCGGCACCGGAGTGAGTGTGCGAGCCCCTCGGAGCCCCCTCCCCTCCCCCCCATCCCGCCCCGCCCCATCCCCCGCCGAGAGGCCTCCAGCCTGGAGTTTGGAAAGTTTGGCCGAGGTTCGGGGAGGTCGGGGCCTGCCGTGGCTGGGGGTGCAGCACCTGCCCGAGGGTGCATGTGCGTGTGTGCAAGAGTGTGCGCACGCGTGTGTGCGTGTGCACGCGTGGAGCATTTAACTTTTGGGAGAGCATTTGACCCCCTCCTATCCCCCCGTTCCCATTCCCCTCTGCTGGGCCGGCGTCCTTCCCCATCCCGCTGCTTGGGGGGCCTTGGGGCACCTCCCCAACCTCCGCTGACCCAGACTCGCCTTCCTCCAGGCCGCGGGGGGCAGCCTCTGGAGACAGGACGAGCACCTCTGAATTGTCCCCGGACACTTTCTAGCTGCGGGGCCGTGTTCCCACTCTGGGCCTCGATTTCTTTCCCTATGCAATGATATCAGTGACACTTGGCCACCATGCCCGGCGAGGTCCTAGAGACCGGGGCTGTAAGTGGACATATGTGGTTTTATCCTGCTAGGTCTCTCTCCCCTTCCCCCGCCTGCTTTCTGCGAGGGCGAGGGCGTCGGGAGGCTTCTGGGCTATTTTTAAAGCCTGTTGTTCCCTAACTTCCCCCCAGGGCTTCTGTCCCTAGGAGCCCTATCGGCGTCACACCTTTGTCGGAGCTGGCATCAGCCAGCACTGGCGTACCCCCCTGGGGCACCGGCCTTTTGAGATGCCAGGGCCGGGCACCAACCTGCTCCCCCGCTCCACCTGGTTCGCTTGGCCAGATCTGTGGGCTAGGATGGGGGACTCCGCCTTCCGCGGGCATATCCTGCATGTAGGGCTTGGCCGCCCTCCGGGGTCCAGGAAGCCCCCAGCCCCTGATTGATGAGTTTCTGTCTTTCCTGCAGAAGTTGGGAGGGGACGGCGGACGGGGAGAAACCTGGCTAGCCGGCCCTCACCCTTGTACCTCGGTAATCTGAGCCTCTCCCAGACTACCCTGGGAGCCTAGCAGAGAGATTAGGAGGCCGGGATCCTAAATCTGCGTGGGGCAGGCTGGCTGACGAGGTTGGGACTCTTGGACTATCCACTCTTTGGCCTTACACCCCAGGAACTGTAGCGGCTGTTTGGCTCCCAGGCCAGGGCCCTTTGGGAGTGAGATTCACAAACAAACTTCTGAGAACTCTGGCAGAAAGCCGCTATTTGTGTATAGGCTGGTTGGTCTGCCTTTGGGCAGTGCATGGTCTCCTGCTGCCTTGTGGGGAGGGGAGTAAGCAGGAGAGGGGTGGAGGCTGGGGCTCAGGGAGAGGGTATCACTTTTTCTTGGTGCCTGTCTGTGTACAACTGTATACTTACACACATGTAAGTGTGTGGGGAACAGTTTTCTACATGGGAGAGGGGGACCAGCTGTTGATACCTTAGTGAAAGGGACCACATGCAGCAGAGAGGTCTGGATTTGGAGTCAAAGAATCCTGGGTTCAAGTCTCAACCCTGTCTCTTATGTGCCTTTGGATAAGTCATTTTCCTTGTGTGTGAAATGCTAGACTGGATGGTCCAAGACTCATTCTAACTTGAAACCATATGATCCAGTAAGTTACTGCTTTGTGTGTATGTGTGTGGTCAGTTTTGGAGCCGGAGGGCAATGAGCTCCTTCTTCCTGAGGGTGGGGGGGGGGCTGTCCTCTGAGTGTGGCTGGAGAGTGGCAGGAGGGAGTGATGGGGTCTCCAAGTATGACCCTCCTCCTATGGGTCCATGGTGGAGGCTGCTTCTAGTGGTTCAGCTTCTAGGAATTCTTTATTCCAGGCTTTTGCCATTCCTGTTCAATTTTTTCTGTAAATTCCACTAACACATACTTCTCTTTCTTTTGATATTTTGTGGATTCCAGGTACACAGTGCCCCACCGAGTAAGTCCTGAATTAGTGTGTGCTAACTCACTATCAGTCTGTCTCTCTTATTTGTCTTCCTATCTCTATCAATCTATCAATCTAGCTCTCTATCAATCTATCAATCTCTCTCTCTCTCTCTCTCTCTCTCTCTCTCTCTCTATCTGTCACCTGTTTCTGTGTATACCTATATCCCCTCTCTCTGTCTCTCTGTCCTCTCACTCTGTCCTCTCTCCTCCTCTCTTACTCTTTCCCACTTCACTCTGGTTGTCATATTATCACAGACTTAGAGCTGAAGAGACCGTTACAAGATCCTGACCAGGGAAACCAAGGCCCAGGGAAGAAAAATGAGTTTCCCAAAGTCATCTTAGATGGAGCCAGGCTCCAACTTTGGGTCTGTTGACTGTAGAGGCAGCTTTCTCTCCCTGACCTGTGCCACTGTCCATCCATTTTCTGTCGTTCTTGAGCCCATGTCTTTTTTTGAATTGATGCTTTTTACAACACTGTCACCCTTGTGACAGAGTATATTTAAACAAACAAAGTGCTCCATTGACCATGGCTATGGCTCGAAGACTTTCTACTAAAGCAGACACAAAATGCCCGACATTGAGAACTGGAAGGGCCACCAGTCTGTTGAATCCAGTGTATGCACCCCCTAGAAACCCTGTGCTTACAGGCCTCCTGAGGCAGCCTCTTCCACACTGGGATGCCCTCCTTGTTAGGAAGAGGAGAGAGGCCCGTTTCCTTGTCACGCCTCTCAAGTCAGGCTTCCCATGCCCTTTCTTGATCAGACCTGTCTGCAACATCTATTCTGCCGCTACTTGCCCCTGGGTCTCCTTTGCTTGAGCTGAGCCTCGAAGGAAACTAAATATTCTAAGCCCAGGAGAATGCATTCCAAGCAAAGCATGGAGATTGGAGAGGGAAGATGTCATGTAGGGGGAAGAACAAGTCAGCTTTAAAGAATGCCAAAGGGAGTAATATGAACTAAGTCTGCAAAGGTAGAAGGAGGAGCCAGACCATGTAGAATTTTAAATGCCGGGCTGAGGAGTTGTTGGTTTATCCTAGAGGCAATAGAGAGCCATAGATGGTTTTTGAAGGTGATGGTGTGACGTGGTCAGAACGTGGACTCTGCGTGTACCTAGGACTGTAGAAGGGAAGGTCCTTAAGGAGAAAGATTGTTTTGGTTGTGACTTTTTTTTTCCTGGCACAGAGCCTAAAAAATGGTGGGTACCCAATAAATGCTTGCTGAACCCTATCCTGCCTATACTCATTTTTTTTTTAATCACTTGCTTCCTGGCCTGGGCCTTGGATCTGGTGAACTGCTTTTGTGCTTCTCATGGGCAGGGGGGAAGTATCTATACCTGAGGAAGGCAAGAAATGATTGAGTTCAAAGGTTCAAAAGAGTGGAGCCTGGGGGTGAGCCATAGACCCTTCCCACTGCCAACAGAAAGCCCCGAAGGCCTTGGCTAATTTCATTAGACCAGGGTTAGAAGACAGTCTGGTCCAACCCGCAGACCCTCATTTTGCAGATGAAGGCAGAGGTGCTGAGCACAGCATCATGCCCCCTTCCCTCTCTGACCCTGCCACTCCCTGGTGCAGACCCTCATCACTCCAACCCTGGACTACCACAGTAGCTGCTGGCGAGGCTGCCTTCCCCTGGTCTCTCCCCACTCCAGTCCATCCTCCATTCAGACACTAGGGATTTTCCTAAAGCCATCTGACCATCCGACTGCCCCCTCTACGAATGAAACTTCAGGGGTTTCCAAATACAAAATCCTGCCCCCTCCTCGCCCCTTCCCCTGTCTGCTCCAAACATTCTCTCCGGCTGCCCCCCCCATCTGGAGCTCTCTCCCTCCTCAGCTCTGACTTCTGACCCCCCTGGCTCCTTTTAGTCCCAGCTAAAATCCCAGCTTTTATTCAGAGGCTTTCCTGATCCCCTTTAACATTTGTGCCTTCCCTTCATTGAATACCTCCATGTTATGTTAACAGGATTTTACCAAGTCAGTCTCTGATCTGGGAACGATGAAACAGTAGGCCAGAGACAAAGTGCCAGTAATCAAGCAGCGTTTTAATTAATTAGTTTCATTATGATGAAACAATTCTGTAAACCGTATGGTAGGTATACACATATCATATTGATTAATATGAAAATCATCATTCCCTTCCCAGTTAATAGCAGGTATCTCTACTATGTAGTTTACAGAATCATTTCTGTTATAGCCTGGTCCTACACAATGTTATCTGCACCATTGGATTATGAGCCCTTAGAGTGCAGGGACCCGCTCACCCCCTTGTATCCCTAGCAGTTAGCACAGCATTTGGTCCATGGTGGGTGCTTGTTGGCTGATTAAGGACACTTAGTGGCTTGCCTGGCCTGATGGTGGTAGGTGTCAGAGGTGGGATCTAGACTGCACTGTGCTACACTGCCTTCCTCCAACATTTCTCTCCTGGTAGAGGGGTCTCTCAGGATTCCCACCTGCTTAGACTGAGGAGATAAGCTCCTAGTAGGTTTCTCCTGCATCCCGTCCACTCCAGAAGCGTGTGATGGAAGGGGAAGAGCTGGGTTGGAGACCTGAGCTCATGTTCCAGTTCTGATACCGGCTGTGCGATCTTAGGCCAGTCACTTTTCCCTCTCTGAGCCTCAGTTTCCTCATCTGAAATGGGGAGACAGTAATACCTGTATTACCTCCCTTCCTGGGTCCTAGAATCAGAGGTCTGGCACTGGAAGGGGCCTGAGAGCTCATCTAGTCCTACCCCCTCATTTTATATATGAGGAACGGGGGAAAGAGAGGAAAGGGCTTGTCCAAAGTCCATTGGCACTGAGTCTCAGAAGTGGGACTTGAAGCCAGGGCCTTTGAGTGCTCTTTCCACTTTAGTAAGTATTCCACCTCCACAATGGATAGTGTCATGTTGTTCTGGTGTTCAGAAACCGCATGTAGCTCCCCATTGCCTGCCATCTGGGACCACCCTCCCTTCCTAGTTGCTGTAACTGCCCTCTCCATCCTCTCCATTCCAGCCAAACTGCACTGTCCTCAGAGGGTGCCTTGTGTTTTCTCAGCTCTTTGCTCATGTCCTTAGGTACAGAAGATTCAGGTGTTCCTCTCCCAAATTCCTCCTTCCATCAAAGTCGAACAGATACTTCACCAACTCCAGGCAGCCTTCTGTCGTTCCTTGCTCCCCTCAAAGTCAGTTACATTCTTCCCCCTCTGATGGAAGACAGTGTTTGTTTGTGCCTGTTACTGATGTGATTTTCATTACTTGATTTCTGTGAGAGCCTGGGCTTAGTTGAATTTAAGCTTTCCCTTAGCCTGACATAGTAGGCATTTAAAGAAATGCTTACGTGGAATTAAATTGTTGAGGAAGCCGCTGAGATGCTGGTTGTGGTTTGTACCCTTTGGGGTTTGCAGGAGAGGAGCACCATGGGTTTGGCATTGAGTTTGTGGCCTCCTTGCATGGGCCAGTGGCTGACGTGGCTCCTGCCCCCAGCCCCAGGGACACATGGAAAATGTCAGCTTTTTGGGTAGACGCTAGCATTTTGTCCAGAGAGACAGTTAATATTAGATCTGACCTTAGGTCACAATTGTAACTGGTCACAATTATCCTCAGAGATACTCTCAGGGGGAAGAGAGGCAGGCCTTTCCAACGCAGAATGTCAGAGCTGGGAGAAATCTCAGGACTCGAATTGTCCACACTGGGGGGGGGGGATTTTGAACAAATTGTCAGAGAAAGGATCTTAGAACAGAGAATGTCGTTGCTGGGAAAGGTCTTAGGACATAGAATAACAGAACTGAGGAGGGGTTCTTAGGATATTAAATGTGGGAGATGGGAGAGACATCAGTAAATAGAATATTAGAGCTGGGAGGAGGCAGAATTTAGCACACAGGGTCAGAATTAGGAAGGGACCTTAGAACATAGAATGCCAGAGCTGGGGTTGGGGCTTAGAATGTAGAATGTCAGCTAGAAAAGAATTTAGAACATAGACTTTCGGAGCTTGGAAGGATCTTAGAATACAGAATGTTGGAGTTGAAAGGGAGAAGATAATTAAAGCTGGGAGGAGGGGGAACCTTAGAACACAGAATGTCAGAGCTGGGAGGGCTCTTAGAACACAGAATGTCAGAACTGGGAGGGCCCTTAGAACATGGAATGTCAGAACTGGGAGGGCTCTTAGAACACAGAATGTCAGAACTGGGAGGGCCCTTAAAACACAGAATGAACACAGGATGTCAGAGTTGGGAGGGCCCTTAGAACACTGAATGTCAGAACTGGGAGTCCCTTAGAACAGAGAATGTCGAAGCTAGGAGAGTCCTTAGAGACAGCCTAGCTCCTTTAAAGGCATGGAGTCTGGAGGCCCAGAGAGAGTAAGGGGCAGGTCATACAAGTAGTTTGGGCTAGAACTGGCGGCAGAGCTAGAACTTCCAGATCATTCTTCTTCCTATCTTCACATCTGCTCCCCAGGGAATTTTCAAGAGCTATGAATATTTTAGGGCATTCTCCCCCTTAGGCCTGCTTGGGGAGCTGGCCACCTTGCTTTTGAACATTTGGGGTAGCCTGGGTGTGTGCTTGTGCCCTGAATTGAGGCAAGGCCATTCAATTCAACTGACTCTTGGGGGAAGCTTTTGGTGGAACGCCGGTCAGCCCTGCTCTCTCCCTGAGCATCGGCCCAGACTCCCTCATGTGAGGAGCCAGGTATTGCCTTTGCTGGAGCTCAGGTGCAGTATGGACCATCTGCAGTATGGGGGCATTAACCTCCTAGAGGGTGAGCCAAAAGGACCAGAGTGAGAGAGAGGGGAACCCTGAATTAAACTCTCCAGTGGAGGCCAGTCACAGGGGATCCTAGTTCTAGAGCCTGGAGGGGCTTCAGAGGCCATCCAAGCCAATCCCTTCATTTTACAGATGAGCGAACCAAGAGGCCCTGGAAGTAACCTGCCCACAGTCCCACAGGTACTGATTGAGGTAGCAGGAGAGGCCTCTCTGTGGCCTAACTCCTGCCAGCTCCCCCCTCCCCTTTGCCTTGGCCATACTGACAGCTGGGAGGATGAGAAACGCCTTTTTTGATATGCCCCTTTAATAACAGGAGTGATCATTATGTAACACTTGGTCATTTAGCTAATTTTCTTCTCCCGGTGTCCCTAGTACAGGTGGCATTATTGCCATTTGACAGATGAAACCGAGGCAAGGTTATTTGCTTAAGGGTAGAGGCCGAGGTGGCGGTATGTGTAACTTTGGGCTCTGGGCTCCCACCCCTGTGGTTTTTTTCTTCTGTAGCATATTACCCTCCTCGCCCATGGCATTCCTAGGAATTTGGGTCAGGGGAGTTAGAATAGTTTTCTAAGGGCCTTCTCAGCTCTGACATCCTGTGTTCTAAGGTGCCACCCAGCTCTGACATCTAGTGTTCTAAGGGCCCACCCAGCTCTGACATCCTGTGTTCTAAGGCCCTCCCAGCTCTGACATCCCATGTTCTAAGGCCCCTCACAGCTCTGACATTCTATGAACATGCTAGCTTCTTAGATGGGAAGAGGCCGATGACCCATGTGTGGCCCACTGTCCCTGTCAGTTGCCTTTCCAGGAATCCTCCTGGAGTGAGGGCCTCTCCCTTCCATGCATGACACTCACCCCGAAGGGCCCCATATTGAGGCCTGGCTCTCCCATCCTTTGTGGGATCAGATGATAATTAGAATGGACAGATCTCATTAACATCTGCCCATGGACCAACTTGAGGCAATAATTCAGCTGGAGCATATGGTCCGTCCTCATTTGGCTTCAGCAGCAGGTCATCTGTAAAGTGGCAGAGTTAAAGTAGTGCCATCCCTCCTGACCGTGTCTCTCTACAAATAGGCCCAGCTGGAGTGCAGGCTGTGGAAAGCTGAGGGCTGGGGATTGGGCCTGGTGTGTTCTAGTTCAAGGCTCACCCTCCTCTTGCTCTAGAGAGTTTGAAGGCCCCCGAGAACCCCTCTTGGGTGAATCATGATGTTGCTGGATGGAGCAGCCATTAAGAACCCTCAGCTTAGAGAAAATGAAGGAGGTGGGGGGGGGCTCTAAATTATTTTTGATTAGGCATTTCTCCACTAAGCTCCTCCCATATGCTGTCCCTTGGGTGAAGCCTATGAGTCTTTGACCATAGGGTGAGACTGCCTTTGTTTTGGAGGACTCTGTAGGACAGAGCCTCAGTTTACATTTCTTTTTTTTTTTGGAGAGGGAAATGCAAGGCAGTTGGGGTTAAGTGACTTGCCCAAGGTCACGGAGCTAGTGTCAGTTTCCATTTCTGTAAAATGAAAGGGTTGGATAAGGTGGTCTTGAATGTCCCTTTCAATTCTGTAATGTTACTCTGACTTGAGACATTGAGGGGAGCCTTGAAAGAGGGATAGGACTGCAGTCAGTGGAAGGCTGGTAGGAGGTTACTGTGTCAGGGAGGAAGAAGAGGAAAGAGGGCATATGAGGTAGGGCAGGTGGGGCTGGGCTGCAGGTGGAGGCTACCGGTGGAAGGGAGTCTCTATGAAGCTTTGGGAAAGTTTCATGATCATTCGTGATCAGTGCAGGTTGCTGCTAGTCTCCTGATTCATAATCCCCTCAGGGGCAGACCCCTCACTCTGCCTCAGGCACCCCCTGGGTGGTCCAGAGGACTCTCTGGGCCTCTTCTCTAAAAAGCTGGTTTAGACTACGTGTCCTCTGAGGTGCCTTCTGGTTTGAAATCTTTGATCCAGCATTGATCCTATGTGACTGGTGTCCATTGTTCTAAGAACCTTAGAACATAAATTGTCAGAGCTGAAAGGGATCTTAGAACCTAGAGTATCAGAGCAAGGATATCTTGGAACATAGATTATCAGAGTTGGTAGCTGAGAGAGCTCTTAGAACCCAGAATGTGAGAGCTGGGAGGGACATGGAATGTCAGACCTGGGAGGGGCTTTAGAATCTGAAACATCAGAGCTGGGGGGGCCTTTAGAGCACAAGATGTTAGAGCTGGGAGGGTTCTTAGAACAGAAAATGTCAAAGCTGGGAAGGCCATTAGAACACAGAGATGCTGGAGCTGGGAGGGGCCCTTAGAACATAAGATCTTAGCCTGAAGGACCTTAGGTTGTAGAAAATCAGAGCTGGGAAGGGACTTAGACCTTTCATTTGGTCTCCTGATTTCAGGGGCTGTAACCAAGCATTCCTGCTTCTCATTCCACTGAAGTTCTCCTTGGCATTTTATGCTTCTCCTAAATTCTTACTTCCCACCAGAAGGGGTAGTAGAGTGACCTCTCCACTGACATAGATTATAATCCCTGTTTTGCTTACTTGGTGTTGCTATGTCCCCAGAAATTGGTCAGCCCATAGAAAAACTGGTAATGAGTGAGACCCTCAGGAGGCAGTAAGTCTAAGCCTTAAATGACAGATGATAGGAGAGAGCCCCTTCCTGGGCTGGGCCTGAACCCAAAGCCTTTGAACTTCAAGGGCCCAGTCAACTTTGAGCTTCATGAATGGGAACCTTGTCAGCCCACTCTTTCTTCTGTCCCCAGTATCTCCCCTGGCACCATGTGATCCTAGGAGAGTCAGGGAGCTGCTGGTACACATTGAGGGGAAGGGGTTCCATGGTCAGATCTAAGCTTTAGAGTGTTGAGAGACTTGGAGCAGGGAGGCCAGTAAGAAGATCCAGGGAGCGTTGAGCTCAGCGAGGGTTGTGGCTGCATGAGTAGAGATGTCATCAAGGTGGAAAGGTCAGTTTGGTGATAGATTGGATTTGGGAGTAAAGAGTTGAGGTTGTCAGGCTGGGTGCCTGGGAAAGTGATGGTACCCTTCCCAGAACAGGAAAGTTTGGAGGTGGGGATTGGGGGGATTAAATAATGAGGTCTATTCTTACATATTGAGTTGGAGATACCTATTGGATAGCCAGTTCACATGTGTAGGAGATAGTTGGAGATGCATGATTGTAGCCCAGGAGAGAGACTGGGGCTGCCTTTATAGGTCTGAGAGCATAATTGAATCCATGGGAGCTTATAAGATTACCAAGGGAGATAATAGAGAGTGAGAAGAGATGGGGACCCTGGTCCAAGCCCTGGGGGCCTCCCACAGTCAAAAGGCTTGGAAAAACTAGACTTATTTTATGGTAGAACTAAGTGGTGAGTGAAAGTTCAAGGAACCATATTTGGACTCACTGTAAAAAAGAATTTCAACAGTTTTAGCTGACTGTTTAGTGGGCTAGACTGTTTTCAGAAGTGCTAGGGTCTTCTCTCTAGAATTCTGTGAGCTAAGGCTGGGGTGCACTCCCCTGGCTGTGTTGAATTGTTTGATGTTACTGGTTTTGGGGCTGATAGAGTTTGGGCCACGTGGCCCCTGGGGTCTCTTCCCTTAGTGATTCTGTGACCCTTCTCTTACTGCAGAGAAGGAGAGTGGCAGCTGGTTTACTGAGGGGCAAGTGGGAGAAGGAATGACGGGGAACACAATAGGTTCTAGTACCAATGATGTGGTTCCCCTTATTCTAACAAGGTTTCTTCTCCAAGGAGGGATTTCAGATTTTTCATTTGGGAAGGAGGAATTCTGGTCAGTTGGGGAGGAATTTTGCTTTGCTGAGTGTCAAGCATCCAGAAGTCAGAGGGGAGTGGCAAATGTTTTGAGACTGAGGAGGTCAACAAGCGACCTTGGCAAGTGGCTGTTGCCATGGATTGGAGGGAGCGGAAACTACGTTGGAGAGGGTCCAGAAGAGTTCTGGAAGCACAGTGTATATTCTAGAGGAAGGAGAGGAGACAGCAAGACTGTGGGGGGCCTAGCACAAGAGAGCTCAGGCTTGAAATCCTACCCTCTGAGTATTAGCAGTGGATGGAAAGGGAGTGTTGGGGAATGTGACAGAGCCCCCCTGCTCCCCAGGAATTGGTCCTTTGGAGGTGATACTTTTTTTTTCTTTTTGTAGTGGGGAAGATAGGGCAGTTGGGGTTAAGTGACTTGCCCAAAGTCACACAGCTAGCTTTGTGTTAAGTGTCTGAGGTCAAATTTGAACTCAGGTCCTCCTGATTCCAGAGCCAGTGCTCTATTCACTGTGCCACCTAGCCACCCCGAATTGGTCCTTTGAAAGGAAATAGGAGATCCCCCTTGTAGTTGGAGAGATTGTTGTCGGAGAGACGAAGGCAGTCATAGCCATAGAGCTGGAATGGTCCTCTGAGGCTGTCTCATCCTACCCCCTCACTTTAACAGGTGAGGAAACTGAGGCCCAAGGAGGTGGCCCACAATTACACAGGTAAGTATAGGAAACTGAGTCTTCTGGATTGTATAGCTAACTAGTGGGTTTCCTCATCTGTTTAAAATTTTTCATTAAATTTTTTTTCAATTAGCTATTTGTTTTCTTCCTCTCACCTCTCTTCCACTCATTGGGGAAAGAAAAGGAAAGCAAAACTTTTGCAATACATAGGCATAGTCAAGCAACACAAGTCCCTGTGCTGGCCATGTCCAGTGCCGCTTGCCTCATTCTTCATCATGAGTCAGTCACTTCTCTGTTAAAAGAAGTGGGGTTCTGGGTCATACTCAGGGCCATTTTCTGGTCTGCATTGGCGGACCGATAAGGTTCAAGGCCCAACTCTGGCTTTAGGTCAATCCAAACTAGCTTTTAGGCAGACCGCTGTCCCCAGAGCTCATCTTCTTTACCTGTAAAATGAGGGGGTTGACTACGCATCCTTTAAGACCTTTTCCTTCAAGTACAGGGAGAAAAGGAGCAAAGAAGACAGAGGCCAGAAATTTCTTCCCCTGCAATGTTTAATCCACTTCTCTACTTTTCCCCATATCATTTCCGAGGAGTGGAGGGTGGAGACAGCCTGAAACCACAGTGTCTTCTGGCACAGACACCGGAGGGTTAATTAGACGAAGGTGCCGCAGCCCGTTGTGGCTTGTGGTTCAGCAAAGCCCACATCGCCGGAGCCGCCCTGTCCCAGCTGCTGGGTTGGCCTTCCTTCCAGTTTGCTCATCTGTAAAATGAAGGAGAATGGACTAAGTGGTCTCCATGGTCCCTTCTAGCTCCAGGTCTGATCCTTGGCTCTAAAACTGTGAGCCCATGAAACCTACTTCACTACCCAGAGAGCTGTTGGGACAAAGAATAGAATAGAGGAAAAACGGCAGATCAGCAAAATTGAAAGTATTACCTGAGTCTCACAGTACAGACAGTGTTTCTCACAGTGTTCCACCTCTGTAAGAGAAGAGAGGGAGGTTCATTTGTAATCACATATCTATGATTTTGATGATTTGTTTTTGTTCTTTACCTTTACACTGCCAGAGTCATTGTCTGTTGCTTACTTTACTTTGCATCCATTCATATAAATCTTCCTGCACTCTGCATTCAGCGTTGTTTCCAGACCTTTGCTTTTCTGGAATATTTTGTTGCTTATGGGGGCCTTTATATCTCACTTAGGCCTCAGGCCCAACAGTGGGCTTTCTGACCTCCCCCCTGAGGTCAACAGGGCATTGGCACCCCCTCTTTATGGAGCTAGGAAGTGGCTGAGGCTGGACCCAAACCCAGGATGCCCAGGGCCCTGTCTGTTGTTCCTCACTGTGTGACCAGGGCACATGTTTCACTGGATCCACAAAGTGATGCCAGAAATTTAAGCTGGGAGCTCCTGTTGGGCTACATTGAGTTGCGCTCCTCCCTTCCTTACAAGGGGCTTCCCTCATAACCTCAGACCAAGGCCACCTTTAGCCTTGAATCCCAAACCACCCAGCTTGTTCAGTCTAATCTATTTCTGAGCAGAAATTCCTCCTTAGCTCTGCAAGGAGATATCCATCAAGGGGGAACCCCCCATTTCCGGAGGCCGCCCATCCTACTTTTGGATAGTTCTGATTGTCAGGATGTTTTTCCTTAACTGACCGATCTTAAATCTTCCTCTCAGTAATTTCCCTCCATTGTTCCTAGCTCTTCTCTTTGGGACCAGACGGACCAAATCTAGTCCTTCCTCCTTGGGAGAGGCCTTCAGAGGCTTGAAGTGATTCTGTTCTCCCTCAGTCTTCTTTATTTAGCTTTTAGAAGCCCTGCACAATCTTGGCCACTGCTCTGTGATCTAGCCAGACCGGCCTTCTCTCTGTTCCTTACACAGGATGCTCATTTCCCATCTCCATGACTTTGCCTGGACCATTGCTGGTGACTAGAGCACCCTTGCTCCTTCCCTCCACCTCAGAGAGCCCATCTCTGTCTCAAGATGCAGCCCAAGCACCATCTTCTGCAAGAATCCTTTTACTGATTCCCGCAGCTGCCGGTGGGCTCCTCCCCTCCCTGACTGCCTTGTGGCTAACTGCTTGTATTTATTTGTTTTAATTCCCTGTAAGCTGCTTGGACTTCTGTATGGACTCTAAGGTCTCCCTTGTTTGGATCAAGATTTTTTTGTTTTTTTTTTATCACAGCCCAGCCCGGTGCCTAATAAAGGTTTGTTGAATGAATTATTCTCCAGGTGAGGTGGCCACACTTCCTGTGACTGATTGCCCTGTAATGTGGTCTCCCCATCTCCTGCTGTTTTCCTCTGGACTGAGGCCAGTCTATTAATTGTCTTCTCTAAAACTTGGTGCTCAGGATGAAACAGGTGGTTGGGTTTTTTTTTGTGGTTGTGGGTTTTGTTTCGTTTTTTTATTTAGCACAGTGCCTAGAAAATAGTAGGTGCTTAATAAATGCTTCTTGATGCAGTGTTCCCGGTGTGTCTGACTAGAGCTGTGGGCAGTAGCTCTCAGCTCCTTTGTTGTGGAGGCAGACTCTGAGTGAGGCCAGGCAGGAGCGTGACAGTGGGACTCTGGGTGGGGGGTTTTCCTGCTGTCCCCTCTCAGGCAGGATGGGTAATCTCCTGCTATGGTGGCCCTCCAGGCTTTGTGGCCCCTTTGAACCCAGGATGCCCTCCACCTTTGGCACCCTCAGGACCCTGACTGGCTTCTTCTTCCCTCAGCTTTGCTCATCTCCCCAGAAAGCTCCTAGATATTGCCTCTTGGCCTCTGACCAAGGCCTCAGGACCAAGCCATCCTGAGCTGCTTTCCCCAGGGAGAATGTGGCTTCCCAGCATGGAGGAGGGAGAGAGGGTGTGACTGAAAGCACCAACTTAATCCTGCCCTGCTAAGTCCAGAGCATTCCTCCTCCTGCCTGCTGAGGCCCCCAGGCCTTTGCTGTCTGCCTTTTCTTTTCATTGAATCATAGGATTTTAGAGCTGATTAGTGGTCATCAGACCTCAGCTCACATATATTCACCAGTGGGGAGCTCCCTGCTTAATCAGGCAGCCCAGCCCTTTTCCGGATAGTTCTGCTGGTCAGGAACCTGTTCCTTATATGTAGAGAGGCAGTGAGGTTCAGTGGGAAGCATGTTGGGCTTGGCGTCAGAAGGCTCAGGTTTGAGCCTCCACTGTGTGAGTGCGCTGGGGCAGCTGTGTGATCTTGGGTGGATCCTTTGCCCTTCCCGAGAAACCTTGGTTTCTGCATTTGTCAGCTGGTGGATATTGGTAGTTACACTCAAATGCTTCCCAAGGCAGGGGGTCGTGCACTTATGCTGGGTTCAAATCGTCCTGATAAATATGTTTTATTTGCTTGTGTTTTTATTTCAGGGCTCAGATACTTTGGAGGCAGAGCTGGTGGTCTGGGGGGCAGGGAGAGAGAAAGAGAGAGGTGGGGGGAGAGGGAGGGAGGGAAAGAGAGAAAGTGAGAGAGAGAGAGAGAGAAAGTGTGTGTGTGTGTGTGTGTTTGTGTGTGTGTGTGTTGGGTCTCTGTAAGTGGGTAACACTCACCCTGGACTCAGATATCAGGAAGACCTGAGTTTGATTTTGGCCTCAGATACTTAGGAGCTTTATGCTCCTCTGTCTGCCTCAGTTCACTTATCCATAAAATGGGTATAATCATAGCCCCCACCTCCGTGGGTTGTGGTGAGGATTAAGTGATGACTTAAGAAGAATTGAACACCTTGCAAAGTGTATTATTCAGTAACCACGTTATATGTGACCGTGTAGTCAGGGACCCAAGAAATGTCAGGGGTAACTACAGTTTGGTGCTTACAATGTGCTCACATATAACCCGGTTACTGAGTGATGCACTTTGCAAAGTGTTCATTTCTTTCTGAACCACGCTGTAGATGTAAAGTATTTTGAAAACCCAAAAGCTGATAGAAAGTTGTGTGATATAAAATTTAGCTGTTGTTTATTATTGTTCTCATTCTTTTCATCCTTCCTCTTTGACCCCCCCCGGTGGTCTCAGGGTCCCAGGCCCTGCTCCCCCTGCCTCCAGCCTTCCCCGGGATGTTCTCTTGCCTCCTTCTCATCCTTGGCGATCCCACACCTGCTTGCCCCCATCTGCCATCCAGTTAATAAGCTAATTCAGCCCCCAGCTCTTCCTGGATCATCTGGGGGCCCTGCGGAGACGCTCTTCTGCCATTGCCAAGCTGTCTAGTCTGATGAAATAATGTTCTACCCTGCTGCCGTCACCAGCACATTTCTTCCCCTCAGACTTCCCCTGACCTCCCTGTCTGTTGCTTTGTCTCCCACCTTCCGGGAAGTCCAGCAGCAGATGAGGATGGCGCCTGGCTGGATTGGAGTATCACTTTGATGTCACTGAGGGATTGTGGGGCATGGTTGCTTTGTCCCCCACCCCAACACAAACACACACACACACTTTCTCTCTGTGTCACTCGCATGCACATACACTCATACTCTCACATACACACATATATGCACTCACATTCACACTTATACTCACACCTACTCGCACACACTCACATACACTCACTCACATACACACTCTCACACACTCTCACACATACATACACATTCGCACACTCTCACACTCACTTTCACACACTCACACACACACACACACACACACACACACTCTCTCCTTCCCATTATGGGGATGTCCTGTGATACAGTCCTAACACAGGATGTCACTGAGCAGCTCACACAGTCATGGGTGGTCATGGTTGCTCTGTTCCCCCTTCCCTTCTCCTCAACCAGAGTTGCCTGAGAACTGGACAGACACAAGGGAGACCCTCCTAGAGGGGATGCTATTCAACCTCAAATACCTGGGCATGACCCTGGTGGAGCAGCCGAAAGGGGAGGAGCTGTCGGCAGCCGCTGTGAAGCGCATCGTGGCTACGGTGAGTGTCCTGGGACTGGGCTAGTTTCTCCAGCTCTGATTTAATGGGTAAATGAAGGTTGGACCTTTAGCATGTGGTAGGCTGTTTGGGGTGAGTGACAAGTGTGGCCTTTGCCTTGGGTGATGGATTGGGGCATGAAACAGAAGAATCTTGGCCTGCTCTAGGTGCAGGTCCTTGGCCTTTGGCCACCCCCATCTGTAGGTGGGAAGGGGCCTGACCTTGGAGTTGGCAGCCCCAGGTTCACAGCCTCACACTGCTAAGGCCTGGAAATGTGATATGGGACAGGTCACTTCTCTGGGGCCCTGGTTCCCTCCTCTACAAAATGAGAGTTGAATCAAATGCTTCTTTCAGCTCTAACAGACAAGTCTGTGAGCCTGTGTCTGTAAGAAAGCATTGTTCTGAAATCCTCCGGGAGATAGGCGGTGGCAGCTCCTGCTGTTGTCAGGGGGTCACTGAGGGGGTAGGGAGGGAGGGAGAGGCCAGACCTGTGTGTATAGCCTCCTGTGGATTCTGGATCTGTTCTCCCGCCTCCCCAAGTGTGCCAGGGGTGAAGACAGCAGGCCTTGGGCCCAGGGTCTTGGTGGAGGGCTCCAGATGACAGGCAAGAGGGGGCTATGAAGCCCCTCAGGGGGCCTATGGGGTGATGGAGGTGTTTCTGGGGGCCCCCTCAGAGGAGACAGAACTGTAGCTCCTACATGATGACCAGAAGGGCAGGATATCCTTCATAGGACTCCTTGGTGATTTCTACTTTTTTAAAAACTTCTTTCAAAGCCTCTGCTTGATATTTCCCAGTTCTTGTGCCAACTCTCATAGGAGCCTTAGGGCAAAGAAGAGCAGGGAATCCCAGCACCACAGGGCTGGGCTTGGCATTTCGAGGCATCTCCAAAGACCTGGTCCTTCGGGTGCAGTCTGCTCTTTCCCTTTGGGTAGGTCACAGAAACACCGGTCAGCAGCTCCAGACTGCAGAGAATGAAGGAGGAGGGGAGAAGGGAAGGTGGAAAAAGAGGAGGGGTTCATTTTTTTCTTTCCTAAACCCAAGGTCTTCCCTTCTCCATTCATCTCCGTCAGCCCAGAATTATCAAATATCCTAGCTGGGAGGGCCCTTAGAACCCAGAGCATCAGAAGGAGGGATTTTAGAACACAGGATGTCAGAGCTGGGAGGGACCTTAGAACACAGAATGTCAGAGCTGGGAGGGGCCTTAGAACACAGAATGTCAGAGCTGGGAGGGACCTTAGAACACAGGATGTCAGAGCTGGGAGGGCCCTTGGAACACAGGATGTCAGAGCTGGGAGGGGCCTTAGAACACAGGATGTCAGAGCTGGGAGGGCCCTTAGAACACAGGATGTTAGAGCTGGGAGGACCCATAGAACACAGGATGTCAGAGCTGGAAGGGGGACTTAGTGCCCTTGTAGTCCAATGCCTCTCCTCCCCACCACCTAAGGCCCAGATTGGGAGAGCAGTATGCCCAAGGTCAGTTATTGTTGAACTAGAATGCAGGTTTCCTAACTTTTCCTGCTCCATCATGATACCAGAACTTCCAGAGGAGGCTTTTTTGAGACTCTAGACGTGCTGGCCCTGTCTAATGATAAGAAGCCATTGAGGCAGCTGCTTCTGTCTGCTCGGTGCTTGGTCTCCTGCGGTGTTGGTGTGGGTGTCTGTTGGTAGATGAAGCTAGGGGTCAGCCACAGTGGGTAGCTTCCTTGCCAGGGAAGGAGCTGTCACAGCCCTGGGAGGGAGTGAGGCGGCCTTCCAGGATGGTGAAGTGGCCAGACTCTCAGACAGCCTTGTCCTCTTCTTTCCCTAAGGCCAAAGCTAGTGGGAAGAAACTCCGGAAAGTGACCCTCCAGGTCTCCCCAAGGGGCATCATCTTAAATGACAGTGGGACCAATGAGCTGATTGAGAACATCTCCATCTACAGGTAGGCCCTGCCCTAGGCGCTACCATCTTGAAGTGTGGGTGAGGGGTGGCAGTGGGGTGAGTGGGCAATCATTCCTCCCCCCATCCAATCATGGGATTATTGACCTGCCAAGGCCATCCCCTCCACCTCCCTCATTTTATAGATGAGGAAACTGAGGCCCAGAGAGATTGAGGGACTTTCCCAAGGCCACACAAGTAGTAAGTATGCTCCAGGGTCAGAATATGAACCCAGATCCTCCGACCCCAAAGCCGGCGCTCTTTTCCACACTGTGCTGTTTTTAATCTGTTAAATGCCTAGTTTAAATCATATTGCTTCAATACATGAGTGATCACCATTTTACTACTTATTAGTAAATCTCTTAGCCTCTCTGGGCTTCAGTTTCCTCATTTGAATGTGATCAGGAAGGTCCCTTTCAGCTATAGATCAGTAGCACATAATAGGCACTAAATAAATGCTTATTAATTGAGTGACTGACTGACTGACTGGTCTTTGAATGCTGCAGTAACCAAAAAACACATCCTGCAAACTGGCCTCGGAAGACTTCCCTGGAGGCCCCCTCATTGTTGTTCCCTCCCTTGAACTTTTTCATCCTAGGTAGGAGAGGGCATGGTGTGGAGCAGAACCCCTGCTAGGTTTGGAGGCAGACGACCTGCCTGCACCATTTTACCTCAAATCCTGCCTGCACCATTTTACCGCTTCCTCCTCACCTCGGGGGCCTCCCTGAACTCTGGGTCTCAGGTTCCTCCCTTGTGGAGCAAAGGGGTCAGGCCAGACCAGGGCTCCTGCGCCTCTTGGGCAAGCCTTGGACCTCTTCTGAGAAGAATGCCTTTAAATGCATGAAATCAAGTACGTAGGGTTCCCTAGGAAAACCATTCTATTGAAATGCAGCAACCAAAACTGAAAAGAACAAATCCAAACAAGTTCGTGGACCCTCGATTAAGAACAGATGTTCTCTGAGGTGACTTCCTGTTCTACATCTGGGATCCTAGTGGAGGCTTCTCCAGGGTGGGGCCATCCCCATCTGACCAGCACAAGTGTCGGGCACAGTAGGCACTTAATGAATATTGGTGGAATTCCATTGACGAATGTGCTTTCTTCCCAACCGTCCTGTGGGTTGGGTAGTGAGAACATCATTAGCCTTCTCCTACAGAGAAGTGAAGGGATGAGCTCAAGGCCACACTATGAACGTCAGAATTGGGACTCTGTGTACACACAACACGCACATGCACATGGTCCCGTACCTTCTCCCTGGCATCTCTCATCGTATCTGAGTGCTTGGCCATCTGCTGGTACAGGTCCCTGCTGCCAAGGTAGGCGAGGTTCTTAATATGCTTGGGCGCCATGAACTTGCTTTTCCAAATATTTTGATAATTGTATTTCATTATAACTGGTTTCCTCTGCAATTGTATGGATTTTGTTTTTATGCATTTAAACACGTTCTTCTGAGAAGATGCCTGTGGTTTTTCCCAGAGAGCCAAAGCAGGGATGACACAAACAGGCACACTGGTGGGGGCCTTGGTAACAGAGTTTGGTGATCATTTGACTGGTGGTCCACCAGCCTGCTGGTGATGAGCCTCTCTGAATGAACCTTGGCTGGCTCTCAGATGATAGCCAAGTCTTGCCCAGCTGGGGTAGGACCCAGGGCAGCCTGAGCTCAGCCAGTGGAGTCTTTGAAAATCTCCCTGCCATGCTGAGTTCTCCCTACATCATGGGACCTCTGTTGGTTAGACCTTCTGCATTTCAAGCTCTTTCCAGGTTTCTCTTCCCTTGAAACAGCCCAGGGAGCTAGAGCCTGAGAGTTGTGTTATCTGTTTCACAGATGAGGAAATTGAGGCTTACAGGGGGGAAATGACCTGATGAGTGAGTGTCACATGAGTTAGGCTCTTTAGGCGTTGGGTGCAGATGTGTGTTCTTTGTGGACCAGCCACCCAGCAAACACTTTTGTGTTTTGATGTAGCCAACTTGGAAATGGGCCTTGGTCAATAAGTGTGGCCCTTGGGCTGCCTTTTGGTTGCTGCCCTCTGCTTTCTTGGGCTGGGCCTAGAGTCTCGGTGGCACTAGATGACAGAGGAGGCCACGTCGCCAGCCCTGAGCAGAATGCTGCCTTGTCACCCTTCCCCGTCCATGGGAGACATCCCTGCGGGCCAGAGGAGGAGGCCCTGAGGAGCCATGTGACAGGGGCCGATCAGGACTGGAGCATGGACAGTGTCGGTCATTCCCCTTCCCTTGGTTGGTCTGAGTTTCCTCAGCTGTAATTAAGGTAAAAGAGGTTGAACTGAATGAACTGTCCCCTTTATTTGAGAAAACTGAGGCAGAGGAAGAGGGGGTGACTTTCCTGTGTGACCATACCATCCGTTCTGCCCCTCTCTGATCATCCATTTGAGCTGTCCAACAGCCCTCTGCTGAAGGAGAACTGTGGATCCTCACCCTGTTGCTGTTCATGTTGTGGTGGTGGTTGTTACTACCCTTTGGAGACCGTATGGGGGTGGTGGTAAAAGGGACACAGTTTCTGCCCCAAGAAAGTTCAGGCCTCGTGATTTCTGGGCCAGGGTCTAGAACCGTGGGAGGTAACAGCCTTGTGGCTTGGGCAGGGCCCCAATACAGCAGAAGGGGGTGTGCTTGGGGGCAGAGGACCTGGGTTTGAAACCACCAGAACTGAGATTCTCTGACTGAGTGGTCTCTCAGTACCAGATGACTTTTGGCAGGCTTCTGTGCATGTCCTTATGCCCCTGGGTCTCCTCATCTCTAAAGTGGGGGCTGACAGTCTTTACACCACCTGCCTCTGAGTGTCACTGGAAGGATGTGGTAGCTTGGTCACACTGGAGCTGCTGCTGGTCTAGAAGCCCGGCCTGTCATTGTTGATGTTTGGTCCTGTCTGACTCTTCATAACCCCATTTGGGATTTTCTTGGCCAAGATACTGCAGTGGTTTGCCGTTTCCTTCTCCAGTTCATTTTACAGATGAGGAAACTGAGGCAAACAGGGTAAAGTGACTTCCAAGGTCACACAGCTAGTGAGAGTCTGAGGCTGGATTTGAACTCCAGTTACCCTTGAAGCCTGGCCAGCTCCTATCAGTCCGTGAATGATGGCCTGAGGCTGAGGGCATGGGGAGGAGGGCCCCAGGTTCTGGCTTCTCTTCTGATCAGATGAGATTAGAGCCTTTGGAGTCCTTGAGATCTGGAGGACAATTCTTGTCTAAGCTTGTGTGATGAGACAATAGGGCAGGGTGTGGCAGGGAGCCCAGCTAAGCAGGGGGAGCCCAACCTTCAGCAAGCCACTTCTCTCCTGTGGTCTTCCGTGTATTCATCTGAAAATGAAAACTTGGTGCTCCTCCCAGCTCTGACATTCTGGGTTCTAAGGGCCCTCCCAGCTCTGACATCCTGTGTTCTAAGAGTCCTCCCAGCTCTGACATCCTGTGTTCTAAGGGCCCTTCCAGCTCTTGTCATTCTGGGTTCTAAGGTCCCTCCCAGCTCTAACATTCTTTGTTCTAAGGACCCTCTCAGTTCTGACATCCTGTGTTCTAAGGTCCCTCCCAGCTCTAACATTCTTTGTTCTAAGGACCCTCCCAGCTCTGACATCCTGTGTTCTAAGGGCCCTTCCAGCTCTTGTCATTCTGGGTTCTAAGGTCCCTCCCAGCTCTAACATTCTTTGTTCTAAGGACCCTCTCAGTTCTGACATTCTGGGTTCTAAGGGCCCTTCCAGCTCTGACGTCCTGTGTTCTAAGGGCTCTCCCACCTCTGATAGCCTCTGTTCTAAGGGCCCTCCCAGCTTGGACATCTTATCATCTAAGCTCCTCCTAGCTCTGACATTCTGTATTCTAAGGGCCCTTCCAACTGTGATATTCTGTGTTCTAAGTCCCCTCCCACCTCTGACAGCCTCTGTTGTCTGTGACTTAGCTTCAGTAGATGTTTACCAGGGATCTGCCATGGGGCCACAGTGCTCGTCATCCTTTGAGGACATTTCAAGCCTGAAGTAGCTCCCAATTCTCTTGCTCCCATTTCTCTTCTAGCACATTAAGGCTTACAAAGAGGCTTTCTTGCAGCAGCCCTGCCAAGCAGGAAGGGCAGGTGATTATCGCCACTGTTCAGATGAAGGACCAGGCAGACAGAGGAGTTCTGGGGCCCAGCAGCTGGCCAGTGCCAGAGGCATGGCTCCAACCCAGGTCTCCCCCTGCCCTTGCAGCCTAACCACAGCCCCCTACTCAGGGGGCAGCTCTGGGGAATGCCAAATCATGTGGACCCAGGTTTAGGCATTCTCTAGGAATCACTACTAAAGAATGGTAACACTAAGCATATAGAGAGCATTTACAATTTGCAAAAACCCTTCTGTTAACCCTTTTGAGCTTTATTCTTAAGTAGGAGAAATAAAAGATTGTAAAGACAGGCAGGAAGTGAATGTGAGTGGCAAGAGGGTCTTGCTCACTGCTGCAGGGATGGGGGGCCAGGGCTGGGATGCGGCCAGGGTGGAGAAGCATGGAGTCCAGACTGTCTTGGCCATAGACGACACAGGAAGCCCAGCCTCTATTCTAGGCTAGTATGAGCTTCTTATAATTAGCTTTTATCCTGAGGATAAGATGAGGGATCTCTTCCACTTGCCTAGGCTATGCCCACCTTCACTTCCTCCCTGCTCTTCCCACCTCACACCTTTGTCCTTCAACTCTGCTGCCAGCCTTAACACAGATCTAATGACGTCACTCCTCCGCTCAAAGACACTCAGTGGCTCCCCGTTGCCTGAGAAGTAAAGGCATGCCCCCCCACCCCCAACTCTCTTTCTCTCGGCTCCCCTTGGTGAGGGCCAGGGTCCTGATTTCCAATCCAGCTCTCTGTTCATTGACCTATACTAGAACCCCTGAAAGTGAGAGTGTCTGCTATTATTCTGCCTTTTAAAGCCCCTTCTAACTCTGATGCCCCCAAGTCAACAATAATAGCTCGTATCTCTAGAAAGCTTTGTTATGTAAAAGTGCCTTCTTCATAACCCTGCTATGAGGCAGGTAGTGAAAAGATTACTTTGCCCTTTTGAAAATTAGAAAATTAACGGACTCACCCAAGGCCATACAGGTCACATGTGGCAGAACCAGGGTAGGAGGCCAGGTGTTCTGGCAGACCATTGTTCTTTCCATGCTGACTTTCTGTATTAGCTGAATGTTGCATGTGACCCTGCGTGGTGGCAGGGGGATGGATCAGATGGCTTCATTCTTCCAGCCTTGGCATCCCCAGATAGCTGACTAGGTGAAATCCAGCCAGCCTGCCTCTGCGACCCACTCCCTAGCCCAGGGGGGGATGTGGGTCTGCCTGAGGGAGGGTCTGGGATTGAACAAGGGAGCTGGCTCCTGACCCTGGGCTTTTGGTCTCACTCTCCCCTCTCCCTCCCTCCAGGATCTCCTACTGTACTGCAGACAAGATGCATGACAAGGTTTTTGCATATATCGCCCAGAACCAGCAGAGTGAGAGTCTGGAGTGTCACGCTTTTCTCTGTTCCAAGCGGAAAATGGTTAGTGGAAGACCTGGGCCCTGGAGCTGTGAGTTGTTTGAGGTCTTGGGAAGGGAGAGGGGGAAAAGCGGGAGTTGTGAGTCACTTGTTTGGGGCCTACAAACCTTCCTCCACTCCCCTCCATTCCATATGTCTGCCTCCATGACCTTGGAGATAGGGCATCATTTCATTTATCTCCTGAGATGTAGGGAGATCCAGAACAACATATGATGAGTCAGTCTTTGTCCTTGGGGAGATCCCAGGCTGGAGGTGGGGAGGGGAAAGACAGTTCCTGTTCTTAGCTTTAGGAGCAGGAGACACAGAAGACCCCACCCTCAGGGGTTAGTCCCTTGGTTTGAGTGTGGAGGCATAGCCCCCTCCTCATCGGAGGGGAGAAAGAATATGGATGTGAAAGTGTCTTAACCCTCAGAAAACAACTGGCCAGGAGATCCTGTATCCTGGGAACAGGAAGCAGTGTGGTAAAGGGCCTCAAGGTCTGCCCCTGACATACTGGCCAGCTGAGCCTGGGCCCTGCATAGAAACTCTCCAAGACTGTAAGTTGCAGAGCAGACACCAGACTGCTGGGGCAGAGGGAGTTTCATCATGGAGAGTTCCTGTGTGAATGATGGCACAGATCCAGGGAATCACAAAATAAAACTGGGTCAGAGTGAAGTCAGACAGGTGGGATCTGGCATCTCCCAGCCCTCCAGCTACATGCAGTCAGTCTCCTGTGTCCTGCCTGTGGGATGGCCAGCTCTCCCCAACCTCTCTTTCCTCCCTTGCCAAGTCTGTGCAGAGTCCTCTAGAATCGTAGAGTTAGGGAATATTAGAACTGGGAGGGCCCTTAGAACACAGGATGTCAGAGCTGGGAGGGCCCTTAGAACACAGGATGTCAGAGCTGGGAGGGCCCTTAAAACACAGAATGTCAGAGCTGGGAGGGCCCTTCGAATACAGGATGTCAGAGCTGGCAGGGTTTTAGAACCCAGGATGTCAGAGCTGAGAGGCCCTTAGAAGACAGGATGTCAGAGCTGGCAGGGTTTTAGAACCCAGAATGTCAGAGCTGGGAGGGGCCTTAGACATATAGTCTGTCTTCTTTATTATATAGAGTAAGAAAACAAGACCCAGATTTACACATTGAGTTAGCTAGCTGTTAAGCTAGAACCACAGCCAAGATCTTGGGTTCCTTCTCCTGCTCACATTTGCCTACTACCCAGTATCTAAGGAACACTATATGGCCCTAGTGGGGGGGGGTCAGGAAAGGCCAGGGTATTCCACCATCTCCCCTGTAAAGTGGGGTGATGATGAACCTAGAACCCCGTGAGTCAGGGAGGATGAGCACTCTCTAAGGGCTGAGTGTAGAGCAGTTTCCAGGGGGAAGTTTACCAGATGTACAGGGCCATCTCCAAGGTGTGGGTGCTAACATGGTGGCCCTCTTGCCCTCTGCTGCTTTCCCCAGGGTCAGTGGCCTGCTCTGCTCACAGCCTCCCGCACAATGGCCGAGAAGCCCCCTCTCATCCCAGTGGTCTTTATCCTATGGCAGGAGAAACTGAGACCCAGGAAAGTGACTGATCAATCCGAGGCCTAGCCTTGGGTCAGAGTCAGAGGCTGCACTTGCACCCAGGCCTCCTGCCTTTGCCTCTCTGCTGCCCTGAGACCCTCACCAAGGTGCATCCTTGGAAACTTTGAGGAGGGGCTCTGTGAAGGCCATATTCTGAGTCTCGGGGGAGCTTGCTCTATCAGACACGACATGGATTTCAGAACTACTACATGTCATTTTTGGAAAGAAAAGTAAACTTGCTTTTTTCTCCTGCTGTTAAGACTTCCCTGCTCCAGCCTGCTTTCCTCCTGAGGGGCTCCTAACACCCTTTACCCCTTTTCAGGGCCAGAATTGAAGTTTCATGAGTGTATTTCAGTCTCAAAAGGACTGTGCCAAATTAAGTGGCTCAGTGGATAGAGCACTGAGCTTGGAGTCGGAAGACCTGAGTTCAAATCTCACCCCAGACATTAGCTGGGTATCCCTGGGCAAGGCCCCTAAATTCTTTCAGCCTCAGTTTCCTCAAACTGTAACATCTGGATAATAATTGCACTCATCTCATGATTTCAAGGCTCAGATGAACAAATATTTGAAAAATGCTTTGCAAACCTAGCCTTATAGACATGTCAGCTTTTATTACCATTAGATTATTTTGGAAAAATACTGATTTGGTCCAAATCCTCACTTTTCGAACTCAAGATCCTTGATGTTATGGACTGTCTCATTTTTGCCCTTCTGTCTCCAGTATCTGGCACCTAGGAAGTCCTTAATAAATATGTTCTCAGGTGGTATCACATGGTGAGGAGGGCATAAGACTTGGAGTCAGAAAGATCTGAATTTGATTCATGTACCTCCCTCCCTCCGCCTTAGTTTCCCCAGCTGTAAAATGGACCTGATGATAGCACCTACCTCCCAGGCTCGTCATTTGGGTCAAATCTCTGCAAGACCTTTAAAGTCAGAGGTCACAAACTTTCACATGTCAGGGACCTTTTGGGGAATATTGTGGGATCTGGGGACCCCTTCTTGAAATAATGTTTTTTAAAAAGAATTCATAATTGAATTGACTGAAATGCTGTAACTTTCTGTCAGAGGTTAGTAAAAATAAAGATGTAGTTTTTTCCCATCTAAGCTCATAGAACCATGAAAACAATCCCCTGGACCCCTGGTTACAGCTCCTACTTTAAAGCATTATATAGGTCTCGGCTGTTAGTATTTTGAAATTCAGATGAGATACTGTGTAAATCCTGTTGTAGTTCTTCAGGGGATCTCTCACTGAGAGCTCCATGTGAGGAAACTGAGGCAGGGGTGGGGTTGGGGGGTGTCTGGGGTGGGGCAGCGGTCCCAGGCAGACTCCTGCTGCTCCCTCATGACTTTCCCCACCATTTGGGGCCATCTCTGTCTCTCTCTGCCTTGTGATGCCTGGCACTTCTGGGATGGGGCCTTGGCACGTCTCTTTCACATTTCTGTCCCCGAGCTGAGTCACCAGTGGCCAATTGCTTAGCTTCTGAGATTCTGCTGGCTCAGATTTAAAAATACCAGCTCATTAATCCCCTTTGTTACCCTCATCCTCCCGGCCTGTCATGTGCAGCTGGCCAGGCTTGGGGCCTGGGGATGGGTTGCAGGTGGGAGGCAGAATTGGGGCTGAAGGGAGCAGGGGCAGGTTTCTCAGAAACTTGGCTCCTTCTTGGGATGGCAGAGTTTATAACTTGCCTAAGAGTAAGGGAAAAGTAGCCCAAAGGAGTGAGTGGCTCAGTCCTGTAAGTAGTCAGTGTGTATTAAGTACCTATTCTGTGCCTGGCATTGGGCTGGGGCTATAAAGAAAGGCAAAAAAAATTAGTTCTTGCCCTCAAAGAGCTCAGAATTTGATTGGGGGAGGCATCTCAGCAGCTAGATCCTAGCCTCATGGGCCAGGCCTGAGGAGATGAGGGCAGAAAGGAGTCAGAGCAAGTAGGAAAGCATTGATGGAAACTGCATTGGCTAAGCAGTCTGCCTGGGAATTTGGGGGCCTACACGGTTCCTTTCTTTTTTTATCGGCACAATCTACTCTGACTTATTCCAAAATTTGATTTAGTTTGTGCATTATCGAGATCCCCTTTCTCAGCTTTGTTCTTCCTGCCTCAGCCTTTTAAATTTCATTGCTTTTGCACCTGGAGGACTTTCCAGGATTGATCGGATCTATGAAACCTCCTTCCTCCCCCTCTCTCAGGGCAACATGGGAGGGGAGTAGCAATGAAGCCTCTCACCAGCCAAGCCCAGTTCTTTCTGGTTATAGACACCTTAAAAAGCTTCGGGTTTTGTTTTTTTTCTTCTAAGAAAGACTTCAGCTCTCAGCCTCACTGGATGAGCAGACAAGTAAGGCATAGATTGTCAGAGCCAGAAGATCCCTTAGAACCCAGGATGTCATAGCTGGAAGGGCCCTTAGAACCCAAGATGTCAGAGCTGGGAGGGTCCTTAGGACACAGGGTGTCAGAGCTGGGAGGGCCCTTAGAACACAGGATATCAGAGCTGGGAGGGATCTTGGGGACCATGTAGTTTGCCCCTCCCACCCCCTTCGTTTTACAGAAAGGCCAACTAGGGCCTATACACTGAAATGACTCGCCTGAGGTAACACCAAGAATTAAAGACAGAGCTGAGAATATATTCCCAGGCTCCTAGTTCTTTGCCCAGCCTTCTTTTTCCTCTATCAATATCATCATTATCATTTAAAAAAAGCAAAACAACCCCTCCAATCCCTCCAATTATGAATCTCCTGTATGCCAGGCAGTCAGAAACTGCCCCTGCCCTCCGGGAGTTCACACTCTGTAGGGGGAGGCAGCAGGCAAGCATCCTGTGTCAGAGCTGTTGGAGCATCCTCCTGCCACTGGGCTCATATTGTTTTGAAGGCCTTCTCTTGGGACAGAGAAAAAGCTGCCTCCCAAGAGAGCTTGGCCGCCTAGTGTGGTCACTGCAGACACGTGTATTGAGCTGCTCATCTTCTTGGAAGATGATGCTCACAGCATGTCCCTTGGCACAGAGCAGCCCATAACCATGCTCTGCAGAGATAAGATTCTCTGCAAATTAACATTGAACTTGGCCTGGTGACTAGGAAAGATCCTGCCATCTGCACAAACCTGTCCCTTCTCAGCTAGAGGAGAGGAGAGGGAAGCATGAGGGTGTGTGGGTGGGTGTGGGTGTGGGTTTCCTGGAGTGGTCCCCTCCCTCTGCCTTCAGCAAACTTTTAACTGAGCACCTGGGAGGGCCAAGCCTTTATCTAGGTTCAGTGAGTCACTAGGTAGGTGATGAAGGAGGTACTGTTGGCCCCAGAATAAATGTCCCCCCTTGTTTAGCCTGTTCAGTTTGCAAAGCACCTTTACATAGATTGCTCCTTGTAACAAGATACTGGAGCAGTTTGCCATTTTCATTTCAGCTCATTTTACAGATAAGGAAACTGAGGCACACAGAGGTTAAGTGACTTGCCCAGAGTCACACAGCTAGTAAGTATCTGAGGCTGGATTTGAATTCAGGTCCTGCTGACTCCAGGGCCACCCCTCTGTCCACTGTGCCCCCTAACTGCTTGTTACTCTGGCAGCAATAGTTATTTAAGAAGGCCATAGATTGAGAATTGGAAGGGGTCCAGAGGTAATTTAGTTTACCCCCACACCACTCATTTTATAGGTCAGGACCAGAGGCCTGCCAAGGTTAGAGGATGAATAGAATGGCAGGCTCCTTGAGGACAGGACAGGGCCCAACAAGGTCCAGGCGAGGAGCAGGCATTTTACAAATAGTTGCTGATGAGTTTCTGGCGGTCAGGCTGGACACTGGGCCTCCTTTGTTACATCATTGGGTACTCTGAGCACCACTGTGAGAGAGATAAGAAGTAATTCCTCTCATTTTGCAGTTGAAGAAGCTGAAGTTCATGGAAATCAGGTAAGTTACTAAAGTCATACAGCTGGCCAGCAAGGGGGCTGGGACTGGACTGAGGTCTTCTGATGCTAGGTTTGACTCATTCTCCGCTCCATCGGCCTCATAGCTTGATGGAAGGAACGTGGAACTAGGTATGAGAAGATTCGAGCTCAGATTCGTGCTCTAACAGTAGCTAGGTAACCTTAGGGTTAAGCCCCATAACCTCCAGGCCTCAGTTTGTACAGCTGTAAAATGGGGTGATTATCTACTATGTCCCTCACAGGGTTATTGTGAGAGAGAAATGAGATATTATGGGCAAAGGGCTTTGTAAACTTCTCAGTGCCAAGTGAGTTCCCCCCATTGTCACTGTGGTCACTGCTTGACATTCTAGCTCTCAGTGTTGCTGTGATGGGATAAGAAGAGGGTCAGGCCTGTCATTTCATGAATAATAAGGAATTCCCAGAAGGGGAAGCTCCTTCTCCTACTTCCTTGGGTTGGTGCCTTCTCTGAATCCTCTGTTGCCTCGAGGCATTGAGAGGCTCAATGGGATAAACAGGTGCACACAGTCAGGATGTGTCAGAAACAGGACTTGAACCCATGTGTTGTGGCCTTCATGTCAGCTGTCTCTCCACTGGGCCACACTGCTCTCTCTATAGATGTGAGCCCCTCAGGGGGTGGGCCTTGTAGTAGTGGACACGAGGTGTGAGCTGAAGTCCCAACACGCCAAGGCAGAGTTGGGCAAGGGCAGGGCCGTGGCCAGGGGAGGCACAACATGGGCAGGAGGCCAAGGGGGGAAGGCTCGATTTCTGTGCCAAATGGCTCAGGGATCCATGACCTGTCGGCATGGTCAGCTATCCTCGGGTGCCTCCATGTCCAGCTGTGGTTCCCAGCCTGTGCCCTAGACCCTGCTTCCCCCCTCCAGAGTCTAGAACTGCTGATTCTGCTTTATTAGTGTGCCCAGCCCTGGCCTAGAAGTCTAGAAGCTGGGGCTTTAAACCGGGCTCAGCCCCAGGTCACCATGGGAATTTAGGCAGATTCTCTGACCTCTTGGGCCTCCCCTTCTTTGTCTGTAAAATGAGGGGGCATCAAAGGCAGCTCAGAAGACAGTGGGTGCTTAATGTGAATCTCCAAGGTCCCTCCCCCTCTAGCATTTCCTCTTTTGGGGCAGCCCCTTCTGGCTCTGACGTTCATTGCTTTAAAATCCCTTTTGGCTCTTTGATTGTGGGATGCTTTCAAGTTTCTCTCCCTGCCAGACTACAATCAACTGAAACTTTGTCCCCCATAGGGAAGCCCAGTTTCAGGGTCTCCTCTCACTTTTAATGGTGATTGTAGCAGGAGTCAGAGGCCACAGGTACAAACCTGGCCTGTCTTTTAGTGTGGGGCCTTGGGGTGTCAGTTCACCCCCCTTCTGGGCTTCCATTTGCTACTTTATAAGATGAAGAGATTGGATGAGATGGCCTGGATGGCCCCTTCCTGCTGGGTGGCTTGTCTGTGCCTGCCCTGGCCATCTCTGGGTCTTGGTGACTAACTGGCTCGGGGTCAGTCTGTCACGGGTTGTTTAGAGCTTATGGGTTTGGTTCTGTGCTCCATTGAAGCTCCTAGGCCTGGGCAGAAAGTCTTAGCCTAATTCCCCATCTCTTGTACTCTTCTTGTGGAGTGTCTGAGCAGAGTCAGCTCAGACATCCATCTTCCCTCCTCTCCCTACCCCTTCCCGAGCTTTCCCTCCATTCCCCAAGGTCCATTCCTCAAAACAACATGATTTAATTGAGATATGAATTGTCGCCTATTGCCTTTTTTAAAAAAAGGAATAAAAGTGGGGTTTTTTTGTTTTGTTTTTAACATTGAAAATCCCCCAACACGCTGAGTGATTTTTGCCAATTAAACTTCATGAAGTATAAAATCTCATTTGAATGTCTCTGGCATTTACATTTTTGATGAAAATGCGAACACTTTATGGCAAAACTCAAATATGGTAATTAAGTATGAAACTCTTCACAGCTGTTTACAATTTAAGCTGTCACGTTGGAATCAAGTTTAATAGATCCAGTTACCATTGAGAATTGGCCATGAACTAAAAATATGGACTAATTATATACCCGAGTCAGACAGCCCTGCATCTTGGCAAGACTTGGGTGCCCGATACTAGATTCCCTACCCCATCCCCTCCCAAGAAGTCAAGGGGGAGTGAGGACTTTTGGTCCTGGTCGCTTTGTATCGTCTTCCTGCTCGAAGGCTCTGATCTCCCATGACACCCATCCATAGGTGCAGTGAATGCTGAAGTTAAAGGGACATTGAGTCATAGAGATGTCAGCTCTGGAAGGGTTCTTAGAACCTAAAGAGCATTTAGGACATAGGATAGCAGAGCTAGAAATGGCCTTAGAACAACTGCATGCAGCTCCCTCAGGTTGGGCCTATAGAAGAAGCAGGGGAAAAAGGAAAAGGAACCTTTGGGGGAAGTATCTTGTCTGCTGGACTGATGGGGTGGGCATTGGGACAGTCTGAAGGAAACTTATGAGGCCATGACAGGTATGAGGAGAGCTGAGAGGACTCTCCTGTCAGAGAATGTCAGAGCTGAGAGGGCCCTTAGAACACAGAATATTGAACTGGGAGGAATCTTAGAACCTCAGAACCAGGAAGAGTCTTAGAACAGAACATCAGAGCCAGGAGGGCCCTTAGAAAGGGAGAGGCCTTAGAACACAGTGTCAGAGCTGGGAGGGCCCTTAGAACACAGTGTCAAAACTGGGAGGTCCCTTAGAACACAGTGTCAGAACTGGGAGGTCCCTTAGAACACAGGATGTCAGAGCTGGGAGGGCCCTTAGAACACAGGATATCAGAGCTAGGAGGGCCTTTCTATTAGTGTTGTACTTTGGTTGAACTTGAAGTAGACCTCAGGTGTCTTTGCTGATCCCAGTGCAGTGTTCTTGCTCTGCCATGCCACCTCCTAAAGAAGTGGGGCACTGAATAAGCCAAGGCCAAGAAAACAGACTCTGCAGGGGATGGGTACCCTGAGACAGCAGATCTCTTTGGTGAGCAGTAGGAAATAACGTCACCAGTATGGATGATTCTGGCCCTTTGCTACTTCCGGAACCAGAAACTCTTTGGTTTCATTTCTATTTTTAGCAAAAAAATTTTACTATATATAAGTTTATTGCTTGTTCTTTTTTCCCCACTTTAATTGTAGCATTGTACTATGAGGCAAAAGTCTCTGCAACAAATTAAGAATGGAGATTAAGAAGGGCAGGAGGAAAAAAATCAATCCCTATAAGAAGTTAGGAGCAAGTGAAGAGTTGTAAAGCGGTTTCAAAATAAGCTTTCCTTGGAAAAGTTTGCATTTTTACCACAAAAATAAAACAGCAGCAGAGAAAGAAGATAAATATAAGTTAATTGCACACCAGTCCCATTAGAAAGCTCTTGTTATTAGCCAAAATGGCAGTACTCAGAATCGAGTTTGGGACGCTTGTGGAAAGACTGTGAGTCTTCTACTAGGGAGGTGTCATTGGACTGGTCCAAATAGGAGGGGGTCTGGTGACCTGGGACATCATCTGCCAAAGTGTCCGGATAACTGCCCACTGATATCCCATCTAACCCATCACTGCCGTCCCGTAAGCTATTAGAGCTTCTTTGTAAGGAGGTGTTTCGGCTTTCCAGTAAACTGCAAAGGCTTCTACTGAGGCTACTATCTCGGCTGGTCCATCAACCATTTGATAGACTCCGTGCATTCATTGATGATAAGCAGCTGCCACATTAGCCAGACATCAGTGGCTCTGAGGTTACCCATCTCCTGCTTGAGAAGATGTAGCTTGGTTTCCAGTCTCTCCAGGGCACTGGAGTTGCTAGGTCTAGGAGAGCCAGAGGCTGGAGAGGATAAGAAGAGGAGAAAGAAGAGGGGGACAAGCTGCACCCCCTACCTTGGTCCTTGTCCTTGTCTCTGTCCCTACTCGCCTCCTCCCCATGGAGCGACCGTGTGAGGCTTTCGGGCACTTTGTGTCCCAGCTTGAGTTCAGTGTCTGGCAGTGGGCCGTCTTCCATGGCTTCTTTTTTTTTTTTTTTTTGCTTTTTTTTTTTGGAGGGCAGTTAGGGTTAAGTGAATTGCCCAAGGTCACACGGCTAGTTTTTTGTGTTAAGTGTCTGAGGCCAGATTTGAACTCAGGTACTCCTGACTCCAGGGCTGGTGCTCTATTCACTGGGCCACCTAGCCGCCCCCCCATGGCTTCTTTCATTCACACCATCGCAGTGTTCACTGACTGCCCATCTGCAACAGCATGGCAACAAAATAATGATGTAGTAACATTCCTGGATTGTTTCATTTTCCAACCGTGTCTCCAAGTTTTCTGATTTATCCTGTATTGTCAGAAATCTCTGGTCACTGAAAAAGCCAGTCCTGTGTACATATGCATTAAAAAGAGCTTCAGTATAGCTGGAGTTCAACTGCTTCCTGGACGTTAACACTACTGGACTTCTCCTTTGGACAGTTTGATCCAAGTCATTCGGTTTCATTTCTTATTGTGTTTGGTGCTGAGGTGGCTGAATCGATTGTGTGTCTCATTCCTCGTTAGGGATCCCAGATCCTTTCTGAGAACTGGCTCTGTAAGAGTCAACCTGGAAAAAGAAAAGCCTGCTGGTGCCGAGCGGATGCTCTCGGACTTCCCCTGTGGCCTTCAGATTCCTTCTAGCTGGGAGCTACAGGCAGCCCTAGAGCCCCGCGTTCTGCCCCAGCCCTTCATGGTCACCCACTGTCTCCAGCTACTGCTGAGCCATCCAGGTTTGGCTCTACCACAGCTCTCCCTCCGCCCCCGCCCGCAGCACTGCCCCACTTGACAAACCCCAGAAGGAGAAGGCCTTGGTGGGGGAATGAGACCAGAGCTGCGTCATCCCAGGAGTTAGTAAAGGCTAGAGAAAGAGCTTCTTCACAGGGCAGTGATTCGGGTCAGGGAAGGGGAGGAACAAGGCTTCTTTCTGACAGCATTTCTTCTTGTTTCACTCAATTTGCAAAGCACTCCTGTCTTGTTATTTTCTCCCGATCTCCCAACATCCCAGCTAAGGGATGTCAGTTCTGGCCTTAGCCTAGAGGCTAAAAAAGAAGACCTCTGAGTCTTAGTGAACTGCAAGCTCCTTGTGAGTAAGCAGCGTGTCCAGGAGGGGCCCAGGAGCCCAAGGAGCCGATAGCGCTGCTCGTTCCTCTGTCTTTGTCAGACTGAAGCTGTCCCCTTCTGGGGGCCACAGTTCAGGAAGGAGGTTGACGAATTGAGCTCATCTGGGGAGGGTGTTCTGAGAACATCCAAATTGGGGGTGAAGGGGAGACCGTGCTACGTGAAGGTTGGTTAGCTAGGCTTCCTTAGACTAGAGAGGAAAGTCTTGGAAAGAGAGAGTAAGGGATGGAAAGAGGGAAGGAAGGAAACGAGCATTTACTGAGCGCCTTCTGTATGCTAGGGACTGTGCTAGACACTACAAATAGCATCTCATTTGATTCTCACAACAACCCTGGGAGGTAGGTGCTGTTGTTATCCCCATTTCACAGATAAGGAAGTTGAGGCTGGTAGAGATTAAGTGATTTACGCAGGGTCACATAACTTGTAAGTGTTCGAGGGTGGATTTGAACCTGGGTCTTCCTGACTCCAGGCCCTTTGCCACCTTGCTCTTAGCAGGTGATATGACTGGCTTTCCCATATTTGAAGGGTTGTCACGTGGAATGTCAAGGCCATGGAACATTGGTGTGAAATCCCAGGAAAGTGGATTTCAGTTCAATTTGAGGCATGGGTATGGTAATGAACAGCGAACCCCAAAGGGAGTGGGCTGCAGGAGATAGTGAGTTCTCCAGTGCTGGAGACCTTCAAGGAAAGGCTGCATAACTGTTTTTAGAATTTATTTTCAGAAACATCCAGTTAAGCAAAATAAATCACCCTGTCTGGAAACGTCAACCCCATTCAGCATCTGTAGGCCACCACCTCCGCTGATAGGCAGGCAGCAAACCCTCTCTATCAGTCCTCTGTCTTAGTTCTGAAGCTTTTCATGGAAACCCATTTGATAGCATATTCTAGAGGAAATTCCTGTTCTAGGTACAGGTTCCAGGTACTTTCTGACAGTGCTCTAGCTTTGAGGTCCTATGATGTGATGTCCCCTGCATTTGGCCACTGGGATCCCTCGTCACCTGTTCTTGGCAGTGGTTCAGGGCTCGTCTCTTGTAGGGATTCGGGGCGGGGGATGAGTCCCTCAGCCCAGGGAGGGAATTGATGTTCCCTTTGCCAGCCCACTGCTAGGTTGCCTGCCCACAGGGCATTTCCTTGGTTCTTAAGTTCTAGACTGTAGCCCTGAACCTCCTGCCCCATGCCATTTTTCAGCCTATGTCATCTAACACATTACTGCAGTCTTTGTTGTGGGGCCCCATCCGGCTGAGTGCTCAGCCTCTTCCTTTTCCTCTCTTGCAGGCACAGGCAGTAACCCTCACAGTGGCCCAGGCCTTCAAAGTCGCCTTTGAGCTTTGGCAGGTGTCCAAGGAAGGTGAGTCTTGCCTGGGCATGGAAGGAGGGAGCTCAGAGGCTCAGCCTTGGCAGCTTGATTGGCATGCAACCTCACCCCATTCCTTGTTTGCTTAGTGCCATGAACTCTGACCTCAGTTCTCTCATACTGGCAAAAAATACTCCCCCGACAGCTCTGGCGCTCCTTCCCCTGATAGTCTGGGCTCTTCCCCTGCCTTTCCCCCAAGATCTTGACCTCTGTTCCATTGCTGCTTGCAGAGAAAGAGAAACGAGAAAAGGCAAGCTTAGAAGAGGTCGCCTGTGGGGCTCGGCTGGACGCTTCCCCTTCCCTGAAAGGCTGTGAGTCTGTGGGCTTGGACAGGGCGGGATCAGGTAGTCAGGGGGCTCAGGGAGAGCTGCAGCAGAAGTCCAGCTGTGCTATGAACACCTGGGTCTAGGCCCCTTCCCCTCCCAGCTCCCAATTCACAGCCCACAGATCATGTGGCCGTCCGTGGTTTCTGGGGACCAACTGCAGAGGAGTGTTTGTGGGTGTGCTGTTCATGGCCTGAAATACTGACTTGTTCCATAACCCTGGACAAATTACTTAACAAATCACTGACCTTCAGTTTCCTCATCTCTAAAATGGGTGCAATCAGCTTGCTTTATTTTAGCCTACTGTATGCTGGGCCCTGAGTTGAGCTTGGGTAATTGTAATACCCACATCTAATTCCTTGCCCACAGGGCATTGTGAGGGCCAGATGAGACCTGGTTTGTCAAGCAGTTTAAAGGACTGAATAGATAAAGCCAGCTATTCTTGATTTATCTGTTGTTCTCATTAATAAGACACTGCTTTAAGGGCCTAGTGATGAAGCAGTATTTCTGCTGAGGACAGGAATGGAGCTGAAAGGATCCACACGAGGCTCCCTCAGGCTAGGCCCAAAGAAGAAGTAGGGAAAAGAAAAAGAGGAACCTTTAGGGGAAGTGTGGGCACCTTGTCTGCCAGGCTGATGGGGTGGGCATTGGGATAGTCTGAAGGAAACTTGTGAGCTCCTGATGAGTGTGTAGAGTACTGGGAGGACCCTAATATCAGAGAATGTCAGAGCTAGGCCCTTAGAACACAGGATGTCAGAGCTGGGAGGGTCCTTAGAACACAGGATGTCAGAGCTGGGAGGGGCCTTAGAACACAGGATGTCAGAGCTGGGAGGGGCCTTAGAACACAGGATGTCAGAGCTGGGAGGGGCCTTAGAACACAGAATGTCAGCTGGGAGGGCCCTTAGAACACAGGATGTCAGAGCTGGGAGGGCCCTTAGAACAATGAATGTTAGGCTAGAGGTTGGCAGAAGATCCTGTTGTTAGTGTGAGGTTTGGAAGATGTTGGGGTGAAGAATAGGGCCAAGACCAAGACCAATCTGCTCACTGGCACCTCTGTGACCTTGGACAAATCCCTGAGCCCTGTTGGGCCTGGGTCCACTTCTCTGTGTAGAAGTAGCCATTGCAGGTGACTGCTGAGATCCTTTCCAGCTCTGATGCCGTGCCTTGTCCTGTTCTAAGCTGCTTGTTTGGTGATGGCAGGCCGTTTTCCTGCTCAGGACCTGTGGGGAGAGTTGCAGGGAGGGGTCTGTCTGCCTAAGTCCTTTTGCTTTGGGGGTCTCTCTGTAGCGATCACCACTGAAAACCTGCTGGACCTGGAGGAAACAGCCAAGGCTCCCCTGTCTACTGTGAGTGCCAATGCCACCAACTTGGATGAGGTCGGGAGGCCTGAGCCCCTAGCCAATAACAACATGGTCTGGGTGAGTCTGCTGTGTGGGAGGATGCTGAGCCTTGTGATGTTGGCATGGTCACCCTACCCAACCCACCTTGACTCTCCAGCCTGTCCCACCCTGAGGCCATTGCTGTCTGCTCAGACAGCTCCAGCACCTGGCTTTGTAGAGCATCCGTGCTCTGTTTGGGCCTCCAGGATACCTGGTGGGGAGGGGAAGACCTCTTGGAACAGAATACTTCCTCTTCAATGGGACTGGTCTCCAGGGTCCTGCTGTGTCCCCATAAAGCTTCCCTCTCACCCACAGCTGCTATAACTTGCTCTCCTCTGCTCATGGCTAGCCCGGCCTGGGAGATTAGCTCCAAAACCCTTGTCCCTGGCCCAGACATGGGAAGCTAACTTCCCTGATCACCAAAACCCCTCCTTCCTAGTGCTCAGAGGGGAACCTCTGGGGACAAGAAGGTCTTAGGTGCAAGGCAGTGTGTATTAGAAAGCTGGCAAACTTGGCTTTCAGATCCAGCTTTTTCCCTGACTCACTGTGTCATCCTGGACGGGTCCCCTCCCCTCAGCCTCAGTCTCTTCATCCATAGAAAGGATATTTCTATAATACCTACTTTGCAGGTGAGGATCAGCCAAGATGATAATATGCAACTCCTTAAAAAAGATGAAGCATAGATTTACAGCCAGAAGGGACTTGGAGGCCAGCCAGTATCAGCCTTTCATTTTACAGATGGGGAAACTGAGACCTGGGGTCCCTTCTGGCTGTAAGCTATAGGATGCTGTCATCAGTTATTTGAAGATAGAGGCAGAGGCTGGGACTGGGAGTATATCAGTCATTCACTGCCCCTTCTAATTCTGGAGAGCGTAAGTGAGATCCGTGGCCATCTGAGGACAGATCCTAATGCAGGCATTTTGTTTTCTCTTAGGAACTAGATGACGGCCTTGATGAAGCCTTCTCAAGGTAACTGAATGGACACTGTGATGTTAGGAGGAGCCTAGAGGGGCAGACACCACAGGGAGGCCTCCTGGGGGAAGATGGAGAGCCCTTCTCTAGATTCATGGGCAGAGAGAGACAGAGACCAACTGAGGCAGACAGAACCTGCCCCTTTTAATCAGGAAAAGGGAGAGAAGAGAAGGGAAGGGGGAAGGGAGAGAAAGAAAAAAGAGATGGGAGGGAGAGAGAGAGAGAGAAACGGGGAGGGAGGAAGAGAAAGAAAAATGAGGGGGGAGAGAAAAAAGAGGAGGGAGGAAAGAGAGAGCAAGAGGGAAAGAGAGAAAAAGAGAAGGAGGGAGAGACAGAGGAAGAAGGAAAAGCCTGGTGAGGGATGAGGAGGTGTCCCTTGCTGACTGGACAGAAAGACCCTTCCTGGGCTCCCTTCCTTCCACTTCTCCCTTTGGTGTGGCACAGAGCCCTTGGTGAGTCCTGAGCTCCCACACCCAGGCTTCCCCCATGCCCGGGCTTCCACCATGCCCTTGCTTCCATGTTAGCCCTTGACATTTGTATTTGAAGGGCCTTCTGGGGTGATGGGAAGCCCCTGGAGGGGTGGGAGGGAAGCCCCTCTTTCTCCACTAACAGGAAGGGCAGAACGCAGCTGAATGTGCCAGCACGTAGGTTTCCACAGCCATAGCCCCTCACCTCTGCCAGGAAAGGGAGGTGACTGCGTTTTTTCCTCTTCTTTGGGGGATGCAGATGGTCATTCCATTCATCTTTGTGGTTCTGGACATCTCCATTCCTGTGGTCATTCTTGAATGTTCTTTTTAAAAATAGAATTTGTTGATATCTTTTGTTTATGTTTTGACATCACCCAGATTTCCCCATGCAGCCCTTCCCTCCCCTTCCCTACAGAGACAACCCTTAGAATAGAATTTTTTTAAGAAAAATAAAAGTGGATGGGAATCATCACAACCAATCACCCCGTGGAAAGAAACCTGATGTTGTGTGCAGCGCCCTGCCCGCCCACCCCCTGCAAAGGACTGGGCTTTCTCATGGTTCTTGTGCTGGAGTCAGCGTGGTTCCTTATCATTTCACAACGTTTGGTTTTGTGGTTTTGAGTCGACTTGTTCCTTCTGACTCGTCATTCATGGGTGATACTTGCCTGTCTCAGGCTCCTTCACTTTGCCTCCATGACTTCAGATTCATCCTATTTACCATTTTCTTGCAAAAACTAAGACTGTTCCCTCCCATTCATGTGCCATCCCCTAGTCAATGGGTATTTACTTTCCTCCCTGGTTTTTAGCTACCAAGCACTTTCCCTACCTATGAAGTAGGCCGGTCTAAAGATGTCCCATTTTATAGATGAGAGGAGGTCAAGGTTCAGAGGATTTAGGACGGTTGACCAGAGAGTAATTATTGAGCTCTGCCACTCAAACCTGGGTCTTCTGACCCTAAGACCCAAGTGGTGTCAGGGAGTGGATAGGGTGGAGAGCGGCTGGGTCAGGAGATAGCTGACTTTTTTCTTGCCTTAGGTCTTGACATGGCTGAATAGAAGGCCTCAGTCATTAGGATCTGAGTGGGTCTCTTTCCTCCAACTTTCCTATCCCCCATTTACTCTCTAAGTTCCAACTCTTACTCAGGGCATTTCTTAACCCAGGCCCTGTTAGGGAATTGTATAGTATTCACCCGCTGTCCTTACTGCCAGGAATAAGGGAAGGAGCCTCGGCCTTGGACGCAGGAGGTGGCATCTTGTGACCCAGCCCAGCTGCTGATTAACCCTTGTGACCTTGGTCATAGCTGTAGACTCAGTTTTCTTGGCTGTGAAGAGAACAAGTTTGATTAGATTTTTAAAAATTTGTTTTTCAGTTAACAGGCATTTATTTACAAAAAAAAAGAAAGGAAAAAAGGAAGGAAGGAAAAGAAGAAAGGAAGAGAAACTGTCTTGCAACAGATAGGTAGAATCAAACAAAGCGAATCCCCTGGGCTGGAGTCTCTGTCTCAGCCCCTCTTAGCTGTCTAGGGCAGCCTCTGGGCCCTCTCTCAGAAGAGTGTTTTTAAATGCATAAGATAAAATACATAGTGTCACAAAGGAAACCAGCTGAAATACAGTAATCAGATTATACACTGGGGGACCCCAGCCAGGGCCATCCTTCCCAGCTCTGTGTTCTGATGTCCCAAGACCCTGATCTGGTCAAAGCCAACAGCAATTTTTAGATACCTCTGATAGGGGAAGTGGTCAGAGACAGCCTCCGTCCTGTGTTTGTCTTGGCTGTCACTAAGTCTTGTCACATTCTCCCAGGCCTTCAGGACTCTGTTCTCACATCGCTCTGTTGGACTTTTCCAGGCTGGCTCAATCACGGACGAATCCACAGGTGCTGGACATTGGGCTGACGGCCCAGGACATCCAGTATGCCCAGTGCCTCTCCCCTGTGGATTGGGACAAGTCGGACTTGGGTGCCTCGGAGCAGGATGACCTCTTTGGCTTCTGAACATCCCTCGGGCCAGTAAGGCCAGCAATCACTACGCAAATGGACCAAAGTCATGCTCCCGGGGAAGGAGAGGAGCAGGTCCCCTCACACTCAGAATGTCGGCAGCCCCCGTGGCCCCGTCAACCACTAGACCAAAGGCATTATTAATGCAGCTCTTTTTTTTATCCTGCTTTTTTTTCTTTACAAACTATAGGATGCTTTGAGCCTATTTTATTTATTCAGTGGGTTCTCACTCAGACACAAGCATTGTTGAGCGTGTCCCGCTGTGTAACGTGTACAGTATTATAACCAGCCTTTTGGCTCCTCCCCAGGGGAACGCCAGCTTTTCTCTTACCTCGTCTCTTTCTACGAAAGCCAATCAGCTTGCTCTTAACTCGGTCCTTCCCCAAAGAGCCACCTTGGGGGTCTCCTCCCGTTCTCCTATGGAGAAGAGGGGCCGAGGAGGGAGTGTGGGAGTCCTGCCAGCCTAGGTGAGTGGGCCATCCTTCCATAGATGCCAGCTAGGAGCTGGAGGCCAGAGTACTGCCCATGAGCTGCCCCCAAAAGCCTCTCATCCAAAGACTCGACAGCTTTGCACTTTAAGAAATGAACCCAAAGCCAGGTCTGAAGATGGCGAAAGGAAGGTGCTGAGCCTGTAGATGCTTTTAATCTTCATCCTCAGGATGGGTTAGGGTTTAGACCCCTGGCAGCAGCTCACCCAGAACTGAGAAAAACAGGGTAGTGTGGTGGGTGGAGCTGGCGCTGGAGAGGCAGCCCTGACGCTGTTTTCCCATTCAGCAAAGGGGGAGAGGGTTGGACTTCCAACTCAAGCATCCTGTGTTTCTGCCTTATTAAAAGTTAACTGACCTCTGACTTTTGTCATGCCATCCTGTCACATTGATGAGATTTGTTCTGTAACTGGCCTTAGACTTGGCTTCTCCTGGGCTCTCTCTTGCTCCTACTGGGGTTGAAAAAGCAGCCCCTCCTATCTATGAATTTTGGGATCTCTGGGTAACTTTGTGGCAGGGAAGTCACTGGTACAAAGTTGGTTCCATCGGTATTGACTGGGCACTACTCCCTCTTCTCTCTCTGTCCCCCCAGTGGAAGAGCACAGTGGGTGTGGGCTTTGGTTTTCTGCCAGATGCTGCTTGGTGCCCAGCCCCCTGTGCCTCAGCTGCCCCCCGCCCTGCCCCATGGAGGGGGTCCATGGAAGCCCCTGGGCCTTGTTTTTCCACCATAGACTTGAGCACTCATGGCTGTGTGTGGGCCCTGCTGTTGAAACCCAGTGGTTGAGGAGATTGTTCTCAGGGGCCTTGTTCTAACCCGCTTGGTTGAAACAGAAAGTTTATGAAATTTGGCATTTGGCTTTAAAATATTTACTTGATATGTGACCTTGGGCAGGTTTCTTCCCTTGCTTTTTCTATGTCTTGTTTGATGTGGGAGTTGGGGTAAGTGATTCCTTCCAGCTGTTGTCATGTTTTAAGATCTTTTCCAATTATGACATTTATGTCCTAAGTGTCCTCCCAGCTCTGTGCCCTAAGGCCCCTCCTCTCTCTGCCATCCTGTGTTCTAAGGGCCCTTCTGGCTTTGACCTTGAGCGGCTCCACTCATTCTCTCTTGTCCCACCCCAAGATGTCCTTCAGCTCCAGCCTGAAACATGGGCTGAGGACAGTGCTTGTGCTTGAACATGTCTACATCCTTCAGGCCTGTTAGCAGAGTCATCTTCCTCTATGTCTCTGCCTCCTCTGGTCTTGAATTCACACTTGTTACCAGTGGCAGCCCCCCAGGGCCTCTGTGTCTGGTCTGGGGGAGGCCTCCACATGGCCTGGCCTGCAGGGAGGTGCAGTGGTGGGGCCAGGAATTTTTCCTGTGGAAGATCAGCCAAGGGGTCTGTGCCACACTAGGGTTCCTCCCTGCTGGCTGCCTCTCCCTAGGTTTTTGTTTTTTAATGTTGTCAAGAGTATTTTGTTGAGGAAAAGTATGACAAGTTCTCTCCCTTTTGGGAGGGGGGGGGAATAGAAGTTGATCTAGTACTTTGAGGTTTGCAGAGCACTTTAGATTCAGCAGTGAACCAGCCAGCTGAGGTTTGTGTTTTATGGTGAGTCTGTGCTTGTGTTTACACACCCATAGAATAAACTTGGCATAGCAGATCGAAAGCTGACCTCAAGACAGCCACCTGGGTTCAAACCCCACCTCCCATGCTCTGTGTGACCCTGGGGAAGTCACTTAACCCCTTAGTGAACTAGGGTGGGGGTTCTTTTTATGTGTATACAGACCTCTTTACCACTCTGGTAAAGCCTCTCAGAACCATGTTTTTAAATGCATCAATTAAAACACAGGATTACAAAGGAAACCAATTATGCTGTAATACAATTATGAGAGTGGTTAATGAGTCAGCTAAATGAGTGGAAGAAGCCTGACTGTTCAGGCCCCAGAACAGGTGCCGTTGAGGTAAGGATAGTAGGTTGGGCAAGCTGCCTTGATAAACCCAGGAACACTGAGATCCTCATTGGAGAAGAGGTATGTCCAGGACAGGATTTGAGGAGGACTTGCTTGTTGCTTTAGTGAGAGAGCGTGGGCAGCAAAGTGATTGCTGCCTTTAGATCTTTGAAGGGCTGCTGTGGGGAAGAGGTAGAACTGGGAATGTGGATTCAGCTACAGAGGCAGAACCAGATGGAGGTAAGAACTTAATTGCTTTTCTGTGGCACCCCCTTTCACTTGCCCCTAACCCTAGCTTGCACTGAAAGGTTGGGTTCCATGGAGGTTCAAAGGACTCTCTGGGTCCACACTCCTAAAAACTATAGCTTATAAGTCCCCACAGATGTGTTTCTCTTATCCCTTAAAAGCCAGAGAACACAGCTTGAAGCAAAGGCATTTATTGGAATGACAGTGTAAGAACAGTAACAATAAAACATTCCTCCCTCCCACAAACCTGGGATGGACTCTCACAAATACAAAACGTCAGTGCACATACATAGGTAGGGTTAACAAATTAAGGGGCACATAAATGTGACCAAGGTGTGTTCAGAGAGATACTGCAGGGTACTACAGGGCTAAAGGATCATGGTCTTTGGTCAGACCCCGCTTTATTCATTGCCTCGAGTCTCAGTCACCTCCATCTTTGAGCTTGCCAGATGTCCTGACCTCAGGTGCCATGCCATGCACCTTAAGGAAAGTGGAACCCACAGCATAAGACCAGCAAGACTCTTGTCCCAGGAGCTTGTTGTCTCCCAAGCAACAGAGTCAAGACTCTAGCTGCCAACCTCTCTTTCTCAGTGCCAGCTTGGTCCTTGATCAGGACTCACTCCCTTGGCATTACTGAGTTTTTCTTCCCCAAGATACCAATGTCATTGATATTGTAGGGGGGAGAGAGAAGTCATCTCACCTTGACAAGGGTGCAAGAAGTAAAAGACAAAAAGAGTGGGCCCTTCACTCAGGTAGATTGAGAAGCAACTTTGCACTTGGTGGTTGGGTCTAGAGAGGCTCCTTAATTTGTTCAGAAATCACCACCTGCTTTACAGTCAGCAATATCCAAAAGTATAGCGGGCTGCCTCAGAAGGCAGTGAGTTCCCGGTTGCTGGAGGTGTTCAAGCAGAGGCCAGATGGCCAGTTGGTGGGCATGTTAATAGGTGGTTGTTCATTTGTTAGACAAAGTGTTGGACTTGTCCTCTCCTGGGTCATGATCTGCCTCTAGGAACTGAGGAATTTTACCTTCCTTTGAAGGCCTTGAGGTCCCTTGGTGGATATACAGGGCAAGTAAGCTATTGGGGGCAGCTGTGTGGCAAAGTGGACAGAGCACTGGACCCACAGTCAGAAAGACTTTTCTTAATGAGTTCAAATCCAGCCTTGGACGTTTACTTTCTCTGTGACCGTGGGCAAGTCACTTTACTGTTTGCCTCGGTTTTCTCATCTGTCAAATGAATTGGAGAAGGAAATGGCAAACTGCTCCAATACGTTTGTCAAGAAAACCCCAAATGGGGCCACAAAGAGTCAAACATGACTCAAAAACAGCTGAACAACTGAAGGCTTTGGGGGGAAGTTGATGGGCTGAACACCATTGATTAAGTGTCCACTGTGTGTGAAGCACTGACCGTTCAGGCAGGACTCGAGACCCCTTCAAGGGACTTACAGTCCAGAGGCATGTCAGTAGAAGGTAAGGCACACACCTGAGAATGGGTGACACAAAGTGAGGAGGTGGGAGGAGAGTCTGGCAGTGCCCTGTATACCGTCTGAAGTGGAAGAAGGTACTTTTACCTGGGGAAAGGCAGAAAAGGATGCACAGCTGGGACTGGAAGGAAGGATGAGAGGGACTTCAGGAGATGGAGAAGTAAAGGAAGAGACAGGATGAGGCAGGACAAGCACAGAAATAATATTGAGAATGGAAATGAAGCTGGGAGCTAGATTGTGGAAGGCCTTGAATGCCAGAGCCAAGAAAGAATGAAATAAGCATTTATTAAACAGCTACTATGTACCAGGCACGGGGCCAAGTGCTCTGCAGATCTCACAATAACTTGGGGAGCTAGATGCTATTACTCCCATTTTACAGATGAGGAAACTGAGTTAGGTGACTTGTCCAGGGTCAAACATCTGTTAAGTGTCTGAGGCTCGGTTGGAATTATGGTTTATGGCCATCAAGCCTAGGGCTCTGCCCTGTGGCACCACCTGGTGGCAGTTATCCCATAGGCAGTGATAAGAGTTTCTTAAAGTGGAATCCCAGCAAACTGGAGAAAAGCAGTGCCCGAATCTCCAGCTTAAGTTAAGCCTTTTGAGTTCTACCCAGGTCCTAGGGACCAGCTGGGAACCCTCTCTCTCGCTCAGGATGGGGAATCTAGAGTGGAGTAGGAAGCTTTGTAGTCAGAGTCCCTAGATTTATATTTTTGACCTGATGCTTCCTACTGGTTTGGAGGAAGGTCACTTTTCTGAGGCATAGCTCTTAACTCTATTGGGTCTCTAGACCCAATAGCAGCCTGAGCTGTGTGGAGGACAGTCTTTGACTGGAAGTCTACCCAGACCATCTTGTTCTTGGGGGCGGGAGCTGAAATTCCCTGATGAGTCACACCTGGTTATATCTTGCCTTTGACTCCCCGGGTTGACCCTTAATAGAAGGACTTAGTGGATGAAGCAAGACCCTTTCAAGTTCCTTCAAAAGTCGGAATTGCCATCCTAGCCCAGAGGACACATATCCCCTCCTCGTACCAGTCTGTGCCTTGTGAGGACTTCCATTCCCATTTATCTTTCAGTGTCTTTCAAGTGTTAGAGATATAAAATATTTGGTGCTTGCAAGTGGCTCCCAGAACATGAGACCCAGACACATCGAGGTTTGATGTTGGGCATTGGACAGATATGCTCAGAATTATGAGTGGATGGGAGATGGCAGGGAAATTGGCTCCTTTCTCTCTCTTCCCCTAATCTGAAAAGACACCCAACAAGTTCAAGTTTCTAGTTAAATTGGGCCAGTCCTTCCAGGCTCCCGATATCTCAAATTATGGATGCTAAGTGTATTTGCCATCTGGCTGTTCATGCATAACTGATAATAGTGGGGAAAGAACAAAGGCAGCTTTTTGCTTTGATATGACCTTTTCCATTTGATGGTGCACATCTTGGGGGTCCCTCTTTCCTTTAAGGAACAATCTTTCCCAATTAAGTCTCTTGCGGGACTTGTAATTTCTGATAAATGGTGGTGTTCTCTGTACCCTGGTGGGCCTGCCAGGATGAGTTAGAAGGCCAACCCTGCTGGCAGCCCTGCCTGCCTCTGGCAAGCTCCGGCCCAGCTGCCCAGATATAAGTCAGAATGGTACTTTCCTTAAAGGATCAGGAAGAGCCTTCCTGGAAGCCAAAGAACAAGCATGAGCTCAGTCTCTCAGGCTCAATAATGCGTTCAGTCCTTTTAAAGCACCTACTATGTGCCAAGCACTGTTAGGTGCAAGAGATAAAAGGTGGAAGAAGTGAGGGTGGGGGTAGAAGGGAGAAATATGTAATGGGAAAGATAGCAAGATAACTGCCTTGGCTAGTCTCTGGTGACCTTCTGGGTGGCTGGATGGGATGAAGCATGGTCTGGTGGGGGTTGAAGTGGACATACTTACCACTTTAGGGGATAGTTGGTTCCCTGCTTTTGGGGGTATTTGTATAGAGGCTGGATGACTTCTTGTTAGGCAATGGTAGTTTTCTCAAAAGGCATTTTCTATAGCCATGAACTCACTTTCCTGGTCCCATCTTTATTCAGACCAGCCTTCCCTTACTGTCACAATTTTATATTTGGCTGTGGGGGAGACAAATAAAGATCCAACTGGTGTAACAGGAAGTCGCAACCAGGGTTCAGATCCCTAATCTTTTCCTAGCAGTAATCCCTGAGCCTCTCCTCACTTCCCACTTCCCATAAAAGTAGGGAGTTGGAATAGATGGTCCCTGAGGTCCCTGATCAATATATATTAGCATTGACGGGCCCCTTTACAGTCACACCTTAAAACAAATAGGCCAGAGGTTCTACGAAGTGAGGGCTCTCCCTTTCAGAGTTGGAGTCCCCTTGAGAGGCCACACATGAGAGGGCTAATGATGTTTCCATTACTCAAAGTCATTGTGAACTCTGGGAATAGCCTTTAGAGCCAATTAACGAGCTCCAGATCAATGTCATTGCCCTATTGATCATATTAATTTGGACAAGGTGCCTTTTAGGCCTAATAGTTTGTTCCAGTGTTGTGTGGCTTAGTTTTGATCTTTGAAAGCCTTTCCCAGCTGATATCCTGTGTCCTAAGGACCCTCCCATCTCTGACATCCTGTGTACTAAGGGCCCTAAAGCTCTGACATTCCATGTTCTAAGGGCCCTCCCAGCTCTGACATCCTGTGTACTAAGGGCCCTCAAGCTCTGACATTCCATGTTCTAAGGGCCCTCCCAGCTCTGACATTCTGTGTTCTAAAGGTCCTCCCGGCTCTGATATTCTGTATTCTAAGGGTCCTCCCAGCTCTGACATCTTGGTTTCTCAGGGCCCTCCCAGATCTGACTTCTAAGGGCCCTCCCAGCTCTGACATTCTGTCTTCTAAGGGTCCTCCCAGCTCTGACATCCTGGTTTCAAAGGACCCTCCCAG
>CM053596.1:47076654-47095137 GCA_028646575.1 Pseudocheirus occidentalis
GGTCCTCCCGGCTCTGATATTCTGTATTCTAAGGGTCCTCCCAGCTCTGACATCTTGGTTTCTCAGGGCCCTCCCAGATCTGACTTCTAAGGGCCCTCCCAGCTCTGACATTCTGTCTTCTAAGGGTCCTCCCAGCTCTGACATCCTGGTTTCAAAGGACCCTCCCAGCTCTGACATTCTGTGTTCTAAAGGTCCTCCCAGCTCTGACATTCTGTCTTCTAAGGGTCCTCCCAGCTCTGACATCCTGGTTTCAAAGGACCCTCCCAGCTCTGACATTCTGTGTTCTAAAGGTCCTCCCAGCTCTGATATTCTGTATTCTAAGGGTCCTCCAAGCTCTGATATCTTGGTTTCTAAGGGCCCTCCCAGCTCTGATATTCTGTGTTCTAAGTGCCCTCCCAGCTCTGACATTCTGTGTTCTAAGGGTCCTCCCAGCTCTGACATCCTGGTTTCAAAGGGCCTTCCCAGCTCTGACATTCCGTGTTCTAAGGGCCCTCCCAGGTCTGACATTCTCTGTTCTATGGGTTCTCCCAGCTCTAACACTCCTTGGTCTTAAGATCCTCTCCTGCATTGACATTCTAGGTTCTCAGGACCCTCTCAGTTCTGAAATTCTTTTGGGTTTCTCTTCACTTGTTGACAAGTACCAGGGAAGGAAGGAAGTGGTCAGGAATGTAGAGGATGGGGGCACTTTCACACTTTGTCAAAACCAGCAGATACTTCCTTGGAGGCATAGGAGTCCTCTTTATCCCCCATCCTATTCTGGAGTGGAGAGCACATGTCAGAACAAATAGCTGAGCTTGCAGAACACTTGATATTTGCTTCCCCTGAAAGTCACCATTTTCTTTTCTAGTAGAAGAGAAATTCCTGTCTCCATCCCCCACCCCACTTCCCACCCCTCTTGCTGCTGGTCAGGCTAGGAGTCTGGGAGTCTACAGGAGAGAAAATAAAAAAGAAAAAAGGAAGTGACTGGGCCATTTTCCAGTTTGATCACACAGAGAACGGAGGGGACACCTCTCCACCCTCTGACCCTCAGGAACCAATGAGCTCAGAGGAAGCCTCAGTCACTGGGGAACAATCAGAGGAGTTTCCTGTGTTCTCTCATCAAGGCTCTTCCCCGATAAGAGGTGCCCTTCCAATGAAGGTCTATGGTCTGTCATTGAATTTATCAGGTATTCCCCCAAATCCTAATTATTAAGCACCCATCATGTTCAAGCCCCATGGGTCACATAGGGTAACAGGAGTTTAGAATCTGGTTGGGAATAGGAAGAGGGAGAAACATATCCATGATTGGCTCTAATACAAGTTACAGTCAGATAAGTGCATAGTACAGATCAATAGAATTTCTAAAAATTTCATAGAAATTTCAAGGGAAGAAGCTCTCTTCTAGTTGGGGGAAATCATGGCTTCATGTAGGAGATGAAACCTAATCAGGGGTTTTGAAGGAAGAGAATCTCAGAGCTAGAAGGGCTCATAGAACACAGAATGTCAGAGGTAGGAGGGCTCTTAGAACACAGGAACACAGGCTTTTAGAACAAATACATTCATGGCCATTTCCTTCCTTCTTTGGCACTTAACAAATGAAGAGAAACCCCAAAGAATTTCATAACTGAGAGGGTCCTGAGAACTTAGAATGTTGTAAAGCCACACATGAGCAGCTTTCCAGAGGACAGCTGCTGTGAACAGCTTTCAAGGTTCTGATTACATACTATGGTGAGCTCTCTATTCAATAACAAATCAAAGCAAAACATTCATAGGAAATCAAAATACAGCATTCACAATGTTACAACTTATCACAGAAAATCAAAATACATTCACCATGTCACAACTCAACAACTTATCACTAAAATGGCCATAGTTTTCACCAAAGTGGTCACATAGTTTTAAACAAAGTACATTCATTTAGTCAATCACAAAAATCCTTAATTCAGTCACAAAGTGCAAAAATCAAAGTTCTCCACTGCTAGGTCACAGTAAATCATAATCTCAGTCAGCACACAGTATCCAAGTAAAGCCTTCTTTCAGCTTGACTGAAAAGCTGGCTTTCAGCTTCCATGGTTCCTCTTCTATGGTCCCAGTTCCAACTGTCACCTGGGTTCAAAGGCAGGCAGCTCCCAATTCCTTGTCCAGTTCCTGTTCTATATTGAAGCTCACAGTATCCAGTCCACCTCAAATCCTTCACAGTTCCTGTTTTTGGGAAGACAAAGTTTGACAAAGCAACAATAATACTCATTCACATTGCTCTCACCATCATCAATTCAGTATCTGCCTGTGAAATCAACTCAGACCAACCAACAAGGTCTGAGAACTAGACACAAATCATCAACATAGACATCAATACAGACACACAAACAAGGTCCCAGAGGTCAGCACAAATCATCAGTAAAGTCCCAGGACCTCCAAAACTCTCTTCCAGGACTTCTGTAAACATACAACCAGAAAACCCTCTTTCAGGGCTTCCAGGAAGGTCCCAGGGCTTCTGTACAAAGTATCACAAACAAACATCAACACAGAGCAGAAAAACTGGAAATGCAGGGATGCCACAAATTTTCTCTTTGGTTCTGCCACCACAAGAGTCCTCTTCTCAATTCATGCTGTCTCCACCCTGGGGCTCTCCTTATATGTGGTCATTAGCTCCTCCCCAGGAGTTCACAAGTTCTAGGGTTCACAAATTGTGGGGTTCACACATTCTGTTTCTTAACAGACTTGATACAAGGCTCAAAAGAAAAGTGAACTGAAACAGGGTGTGAACTACTTCTGTGCTTGCCGTTACAAATGTCAATTCAGGAGGGGATCTTAAGACTGGGGAGTGTCAGAGCTGGGAGGACCCATAGAATAGAGAATGTCAGATCTGGGAGGGCTCACAGAACAATGTCAGAGGTGGGAGGGCCCTTAAAACAATGTCAGGGGTAGAGGGACCTTAGAACACAATGTCAGAGGTGGAGGGACCTTAGAACACAAGATGTCAGAGCTGGGAACACCCTTAGAACACAGGATGTTAGAGTTAAGAGGGACTTGAGAATAAGAAAGTCAGAATGGGAAAGGGTATTAGAATGGGTGACTGTAATAGCTTAAGGGGAACCTTAGAACTGAGAATATCAGAGCTAGAACTGGACCTCCAATCTCTGCCTTTTTTCCTTTGTCATCCTTACAATAGACATTTCCAGCCTTGTGGCTTTCATTGTGGGTAATGCCAAGTTCAAGAATCCCAAAGTGTTCTGATTTGAGATTTGTTTTAGTTCAAGAAAGGAGCACTTGCCCCCCAAAAGGAGCTTTCCTTATCATCCCAAATCTCAGAGAAGACAACAGGTTGTTTGTACAAGTGAAGGCTTAAGAGGCCAGGAGAGCTGCCCTCGCCACCCCTCCGTGATGGCTCACTGTGAGTTGCTAGGATAGTCCAGGTCAGAGGTGAATTAGAAATGTCTGTTCATTGGTCCCGTGAAGTACCTTTACCTTCTGGAGAGAGGCTAGTGAGGCCAGTGGACCATGGGAGTGTTTTCTATTTCCTGCATTTGTTCATTCAGGCCTGTGAGTCACAGAATCACAGCATTCAGAGTTGGCAGGGACCTCAGTACCACCCAGTGTAACCCACAGCACAAAATAATAACCACTATCACATACCTGATACATGACTATCCAGCCTCTCTCTGCAGCTTCAGCATTTTCTGTGATGGGGAAATAATAAAGGTGCCCCCATGTCTGATCCTTATACTGAATGCATTGAATACTTTTGCAGGAAGGGACCCTGGTACCCGCATTTGGGAACACATAAATACTAGCCACATACAACAATTATTCAGATTTCCCCAGAGTTTCCTGATGGGGGTAAGAGCCAAAGAGAAAAACTGACCCTTCGTCAGGCCTCTGGGATAGGATTGAACCTGATCTTGGCCCAGATTTTCTTGGGGGGCTATTAGCCGTGGAGGATATTGTGTTAAACTGAATTCTTCAAAATGAGCCGGTGCCCAGGACCCCTTGCTTTTATTTTTGTTGCTGTTGCCTCCAGAGTGGGGGCTGATGCCAGCCTTGCTCTGGATGGGGGTCCCGGATAAGCTATTTGAGTCCTAATAGGGATCAGGAACCATCAGATGAAAGAGGATGGATGGGAATGAAGATTATTGTGCACTGAAGGAGAGAGAAAAGGACAGCCTCTGTTTTCCAAGCACTCGCTGAATATTAACTAATAAACTCTTCATTTTCCTTTCTTGAGGGCCCTGGATGATCATCTATAGCTCTCAAGCTCCTCAGAGACCTGGCCAATGCTGTTGTTGCTGGTGCCAGTGTTCTCCACTCCAGGGCAGGATAAGGAGTACAAAGGACTCCTACCTGTGCCTCCAAGGTGGGGCAAAGTGGAGAGGTGCCCCTGGCCACTACATTCTGGGCCATTTCCTCCCTTCCTTGGCATCTCCCAACAAAAGAAGAGAAACTCATAAAATGTCAGAGCTGGGCGGGGTCTGAAAACCTAGAATGTGAAGCTGGAGACAATATTAAGAACACAGGATGTCAGGACTGGGGGGCCCTTAGAACACAGAATGTTAACTGGAAGGAAACTTAGAATATAGAATGTCAAAACTGGGAGGGCCCTTAGAACACAGGATGTCAGGACTGGGGGGCCCTTAGAACACAGGATGTCAGGACTGGGGGGCCCTTAGAACACAGGAGGTCATAGCTAGAAACAATCTTAGAACCCTTAAGTATTTATTAAGTGGTTACCATGTTCCAGGCACTAATCCCTGGGGATGCAACAGGACAAAAGATAGTCCATCCTCCCAGGGAGCGTATACTCTGATGGGGCCTGGGAGTTCAGAGCTGGCAGGGGTCTCAGCCTGGGGTGTCAGAGTGTGTGGGGAGGGATGTCCCCACATCTCTTTAGAGACCGTCCAGTTAGTTTCTCTCATTTCATAGAAAAGAAAACTCAAGCTGGGGAAGGGAAGGGACTTTCCTGGAGTCACCCACTGAGTTAGTGGCAGGGCCAAGAGTAACTTCCTTATCTCTCACCTCTTAGTCTGGTGTTTCAGGAACTGAGTTCCTCGTTTGCAGTGGGATGTGGTGTGGGGATGGTTTAGATGATGTATGAGATTCCTTCTGAGATTTGTTTTTTCCTTCTATAACAGTGATTGAATGCTCCAGAGCTGTCACTCTATAGTGTGTTTGAGTCCTGTACTGGGAGCCCAGAGCTCTGGGGTCTGCCTAGTCCTGACTCTGGAACCTAAAAACCATAACACTCTGTGACTCAGTTTTCCCTTCTGTGAAATGAAGGGAGTTGGACTTTATATAAATGAATAACTGAGCTTCATAAAGCCCTTTACAGTTCTCAGAGACTTATGTACACTGTCGAATGTGAGCATCACAATAACCCTGGGCCTAGAATCAGAAAGACCCAAATTGAAACACTGTGTGACCCTGGGCAAGTCACTTAACCTCCGTCTGCCTCAGTTTCCTCATCTGTAAAATGGGGCTAACAATAGCACCTCCCTCCCGGGGTTATTGTGAGGATTGAATGAAATGACAATTGTAAGCCGTACAGTGCTTGGCCCATGGTAGGTCCTTAAGAGCTGCAGGCTTTTAAAAGAGATATGGACGATAGGTCCCTACCTTAGATCAGCTCGTAGGGATCAGAGATTCAGAACTGTGAAGTCGTCAAATAGCTCATTCTTCCCCCTCCCCAATCTTTGCAGATGAAACTGGGGCGCCCCTGGCAGCAACAGTCAGGGCTAGGATTTGAACCCAGAGCCCTGGGCCCGGCCTTACCGGAGCAGGTTGCTCCAGGGTGTAGAACTTCCCTCCAAAGGGCATTTGGGCTATTGCCTTGAACTCACAGTCTTAGAGAGTTGCCCAGGGGTGAGGGGTGCGTTCCCCATGGTGACACTGATAATTTATGTCAGGGGCAGAACCTGAACCCAGGCCTTCCCAATTCCATCCAATGTCTGAGATCCCCATTTCACATATGAGGAAACTGAGAATGATTTAAGTAATTTGCCTGGCATGACTCAGCTTATAGTTATCAGAGACAGGATTTGAACTTGGGGCTTTTTGCCCTTGATTAACCACGCTGCCTAGCCTTGCTTCAGTTCTAACACCCACAATCCCTCCCGTGATGCCTCCTTCACCAGGGGAGTTGTGCGTTTGAAGGCACTTGGAGACAAATGAGTTACTACCCAGATAGGAGGCAGCTACACCATGAGGCCATTGGATTTAGAGTTGGGGGGAGGGGCCCTAAGAGGTTGATCAGTCCCCCCAATCAGTTTACAGAGGAGGAAAGGAGCCGAGATCTGGCGTGTGACCTGCTCAAAGTCACCCAGTCTGCTGACCACTAAAGCTGCCTTCAGCCCCTTTCTCACTCTCCCCCCACTGGGCATCCTAACGTCCTAATGTCCCGGTCATTTCCTGGGCCTCCTTCCAGTCATGTTTCTCACTGACCCATAGCACCAGCATCCGTGCTCTCTTAGACATCTGTTTGAGAGCCTGTGCATATGTGTGTGCATTTGCCCATCTGTCACCCAGGGCCCTGGGAGGCAGTGATGTCAGAGCATCACTGTGCTCAGGAGCCGGACAGACCTGAGAGGTTTCCCTGGTCGGCTCCCTTCATTGGAGAGTGGAGGATAAAACAGACTTTGATGATAACGAATCACAAATGAGAGGCAGCCGAGCATGGAGCTGTAGAAGCAGCTGCCCACCTCAGCTTCCTCATCTGTAAAATGGGGGTAATAATAGCACCTCCTTCTCAGGATCAAATGAGAGAACACACATATCGTGCTTTTCAAACCTTCAAGAGCTGTGTAAATGTTAGCCTCTCCTACAGGGCTGGCCTGGCTATCTGGCAGTGCTAGGCTCAAGTTTATCCTCTGAATACACTGACTGGGTGTCCCCCAATAGGGGGATTAATCCTCAGTGCCTCTGGCCACATTCTGGTGTGACCAGCAGAAAACCTGGTCTGGGGATAGGGGTGGGACCTGGGCTGGAAGGGTACTTAGAATAGAGCTCTGCCTCTGCCTCTCTGGCATTGGGGGTCCATGCAGCACCGTCTTTGGGGCTTCACCTCAGTTTTTGTTCCTGTGGCTGGGGAAGGAAGGAGGACTGAATGGGAGCACTTGGGACTCTCAGGAAAGAGGCTATGAGCAAATTGGGCTGTTGCCAGCAGTCCCACTGAGGGAGATTTCACCCGGGGATAAAAGTGGCCCCCACTCTGTTCTTCCAGTTTTCTAGGGCGTTGGAGAGACTGGCCCAGCCACCTAGAGAAGACCATTCTTGGGGCTGCCCCTGAGGATCCTTGAGGTCTCAGAAAAACAGTCTCCCTTTTCAGAACTTCCATTTCTCCTCTGTGCAATGGGGAGGTAACTAGACAGATTGCAGGGTCCATCTGTGTTCTGAGGCTCCTCCAAGGCCTGACATTCCTGGGTCTGATGACATCCCGTCACCGCAGGTCCCTTATGGTTCTAGCAGTCAGTGTTCTAAAGTGCTTTCCCTCTCAGATGTTGTGTTGGAAGAATTCTCTGAGCTTTGACACTCTGTGTTCTAAGGGGCAGTAAGTGGTGCAGTGAGTAGAGAAGTGGGCCTGGAGTCCGGGAGAGCTGAGTTTAGATACAGCCTCAGACACTTACGAGATGAGTGACCCTGGGCAAGTCATTGTTATTGTTTGTCCTTCCTTCTCTAGAAGGACCGTGACATCAGGGAGGTAATGCCATGACTTTCAAGTGAATGGATTTAAGTGAGGCAGGGCTGTGCAGAGTCACCAGCCTCACTATCTCCTCTGGAACCACCTGGGTCCAGTGGTGAGATATAGATCAGATGATGGCCCTGGCCCCTGGGCAAGTCATATCACCACTGTCTGCCTTGGTTTCCTCAAATGTAAAAAGTGTAAAATAATAGCACCCACTTCCTGGAGTTGTGAGGATCAAATGAGCAGCGCGGCGGTACAGGGTCCACCACCTAATGGGTGCTAAGTGTTTGCTCCCTTCCCTCCCTTTCCCCTCAGCTCCTTTCCAACTCAACATTCTATATACTCTAAGGTCCCTTCTACATTCTAAATTCCTCCCAGCTCTGACATTCTAGGCTCTAAGTCCCTTCCCACTTTTCTAATAGCTCCCATTTTTATATGGTTCAAGTTTGCAGAGCATTTTGCATGTTGCCTCATAACTCCCTGGGAGGATAGGTGCTATTATTATCCCCATTTAACAGATAGGGAAATTAAGATTAATTGGCTTGCCCTAGCTCTTCCAGCTAGTGAGGCTCTGAGCTAGGATTTCAATTCAGGGCTTCCTGACCCCACTCTATCCCCTGTGCCTCTGAATTGCCTGATCCTTCCTACTTGAACATTCTATAATTGAATGAAGCTATCAGATCCCTCAATGTCCTCGTCACCTCCCCAGGGTCTCCAGACTGAGAGCTTGATTTGAGGCATACTTGAAAACTAAAAAAAAATTCCAGCATGGAACTTCTCCTTGTCCCCCAAGACTCCCTTGATAACTGGCCCTCTTTGATCCACAGCCAGGACCGGAGAAAGGTCCTGGCCTAGGGTTGGTGTCTGGATATATCAGAGCGGGAAAAAGAGAGAGAGCTCCTAAAAGTCCTCCAGAGTTAACGTGTTGTCTTGTTCACTCTGGGTTTGATGGTGACTTTTGACTGAAGGTCTTAGGGATGGTGCTGCGTTCAGTTCTGGTACCATGTTCTAGGAAGGACTTATTCATACAGGGGAAAGAAAGGACAAACTGCTCCAGTGTCTTTGCCAAGAAAACTCCAAATGGGGTCATGAAGAGTCGGATGTGACTTAAAAATGACTGAACTAACATTCGAACTGGCATGTCCAGAGGAGGGCAACAGAGATGAAGACGAGACCAGGAACTGGATCAGAATCAATGGAAGGAATGGGAGGGTGGTTAGCCTGGAGAGGAGAAGGGGAAGAGGGAGGAGAGAAGGTATCATCTTCAAATATTCAAATGACTATATAATGAGAAAGAGGGATTCGATCTGTGTCAATTGACCCCAGAAAGTAAGAACTGAAAGCAATGGGGAGGGCAGGGCTTGAGGGGAGTAGCCTTTGACTCAATATGAGCAATGACTTCCTTACAATTAGGGTGGTTAATGATGGAATAGGGTGCTCAGTGAGGCCATAAGCTCCTTGTAGCTGGATGCATTCAGGCAGAGCCTTCGTGACTTCTTGTCTTGTAAAGGCAGATACCGAATCAGGCATTGTTGGAACAAGTTGTTCTCATCCACTTATCCTTGGGAGAGTTGGGGTAGACACCCCCGATTCACTGAGAAGTTTGAGACCTGCTGGTTACCCTCAACTCGGGGTGTGTGGGTGTGAGGATCATTTGGAGCTTGGCCAGACATCAAAGAAACCAAGGTCATCTGTTGCATCCCAGGCCATTGCCGGTCATCTTGACTTTTGCCTTGTTGCTGAACCTCAATGACTCTGGAAGAAAGAGTGAGGCCGATGGCTTTGGGCAGCTCTGCCTCATTGAAATCCAGTTCACAGGCAAGTCAAGACATCGCCCTATGTTGGCACTGGTCCTCTTCGAAAACAAAGGATGGACAACAGCAACAAAAGGTTAGGGGTCAGGTGAGGCCCCTTTCAGCTCTAGGATTCTATACCTTGGTGCTTTTAGAGAGCTCCGGTCTAACGAGAAAGCCATAGAAAACCTATAGGCTTTCCAGACAGGACCAGCCAAGACCCACCTGACTTTAGTCCCAAGGAAGAGGGAGCCCACCAAGGAGAAGAGTTGGCCAGGTCTGGCTTTCTAGCATGGTAAATATGTTTCACTCTAGCAAACCTGATACTTTAAATTCTCAGTTAGGTTACACAAGAAATAACAGGAAGGGTTAGAGTGATTGATCAGACAGAGTGCCCCAAATTACAAGGGTATTTAACATACAACACAAGTAAGCTCCATGATTCTATGATAGTTATATGAATTTTCAATTCAATCCAACAGACCCTTATTAAGCACCACATATATACAAAAGCAGGTAGTAGGAGGCAACTAGGTAGTGCAATGGATAGAACACTGGCCCTGGAGTCAGGAGGACCTGAGTTCAAATCTAACCTCAGACACTGCCTAGCTTTGTGACCCTGGGCAAGTCACTTAACCCTGTTTGCCTCAGTTTCCTCAGTTGCAAAAAGGGAATGATAATAATATCACCTACTAGCCAGGGCTGTTGTGAGACTCAAATAAGACAATACTTGTAAGGTACTCAGCACAGTGCTTAGACATAGTAGGTGCTTAATCATTTCTTGGTTCCTTTCTTGGGAGCTGACTTTTCAGGATTTCTTCAAAGTCTTTAAAAATAATCAGGGCAATAACAACTCGCATTCTATACTGTTCTTAAAAATCTCCTTCCCTTCAACAACCCTGTGAAGTAAGTTATCTCTATTTTACAGACAGGGAAACTGAGACTCAAAATTAACTTGCTATTTATCCAGTGAGCGTTGAAGTCAGGACTTGAACTCGGGCCTTTGGACTTTAGGTTTGGTGCTCTATCCAGCGCTCCAGTCCAGGTCGACCTTCTTCTCCCCCAGTTCTCTTAAAATGGTATGGGATTTATAAACATTCGATTCACAGTGGCTAAGGATCGTCTATTCACTTTTATCGAAATCAAAGCTCGCCAGTGTCCTCTCCTTCTGCTTCTCACTCACTAGGTGCCCCCATCTTTCCTCGGCTTTCTCAGGGTAACAATGAAACACTCTGCTTCAAGGTATCTATAGTAACCAGATTCTCTTGGTTGGCTTTCCTTATGACCTGAAGGTGGGTTTTCAAGTCCTCAGCTCTAACTTCAAAGAGGCTGCTAGGCGGTGCACTAGATAATATTCTGGACCTGCCATGGGGAAGACCCAAGTTCAAATCTAGCCTCTCAGCCTGTTTCCCCATCTGTAAAGTGGGGATCATAGCAGTACCTTATGTCCTAGGGTTGTGGTGAGGATAAAATGAGTTGGTATTTTCTTAGATAGGTAAATGCTCTAGCTGTTTTTATTATTGTGCTGGACTGAGTTAGGAAGACAGGAGTTCAAATCTTGCTACAGACATTACCTGTGTGACCCTGGGCAAATCACCCTCCCTTGGCCTCAGTCTCCTAATCTGTAAAATGAAGATAAATTGATTATGCGAATCGATTGAAATAACATGTGTAGAAGTGCTTTGCAAACCTTAAACATGCCAACCAGGAGGCAGCGAGGGGGCTAAGTAGGCAGAGCGCTGGTCCTGGAGTCAAGACTCAAGTTCAAATCCAGCCTCGAATACTTACTAGCTGTGTGACCCTGGATCCACTGGAGAAGACAATGGAAAACCACTCCAGTATCTCTGCCAAGAAAATTCCACAGACAGCATGGTCCGCAGGGTCATGGAAAATCTTAACATGTCTGACTAGTCATTCAGTAACAACTAGAAAACGTGCTCACTTTTATTATGCTGATGATGGGACTCACTAATCAGGGAGGGGCTGGGCCCTTGGGTCCCTGAAGCACTGACATAGAACACTGACCCAGGGCTCAGATCTTACCTCTGACACTACCTAGAAGAAGAGGGTAGGACTAGATGCCCTCTTAAGGCCCTTCCCAAACCAAACCTTGTGATTCTTCAGATGTTGGGGGGTGGTGTGGGGCCTAGGGAGGGCGTGTCCCACTTGGGCTTACTTTCTCCTCCAGCGGTGACATACTAGGACCTGACCCAGACCACCCAGCCCTGTTGCACATGGCTATGGTTTCTTCAGAGGTGGCTTTGTGACCCCCCCACAGGAGGTGCCCTCCTCCCTGATGCTCGAGATACCATTGGGAGCACCCTGGGAGCATTGACTAATAGCTGGAGCCGGCCATTGAGTCCAGTCTCCTTGTTTTACTGATAAAGACACTGAGTCTCAGAGAGGATCATAGATTCAGAGTTTGAAGAAAACCTGAGGGATTGTCTAGGTCAGGATGGGGAAGCTGTGGCCTTCCAAGTCCTTGGGTACAGCCTTTTGACTGAGACCAAGTTTTATAGAACAAATCCTCTTATTTTATTTTTTAAATTTATGTATTTATTTTTAGTTTTCAACATTCATTTCCACAAGATTTTGAGTTACAGTTTTTCTCCCCATCTTTCCCCTACCCCCACCCCAAAATAGCAAGCCTATTGAATACCCCTTCCCCCAATCTGTTCTCTCTTATATCCTCCCCCATCACCCCCTAACTTTCTAGTAGGGCAGGATGGATTTTTAAATTTTATTTTAAAAAAATATTTAGTTACTTTTAGTTTGCAACATTCAGTTCCACAGTCCCTTGAGTTTCAAATTTTCTCCCCTCCTTCTCCTCCCCCTTCCCCCCATGGCAGCATGCAATCAGATATAGGTTCTACGAATACCTTCACGTTAAACATTAATCAGGTTGTAAAGAAGAGTTATAACCAATGGAATGAAAAATGAGAAAGGAGTAACAAAACAAAACACAAGAGAGAGCAAGTTGTTTGCTTCCGTCTGCATTCAGATTCCATAGTTCTCTCTCTGGATGTGGTATCCCTTTCCATCCTGAGTCCTTTGGAGTTGTCTTAGAACCTTGCATTGCTGAGAGGAGTCCTGTCTATCAAAGTCAGTCACTGCAGATACATTGTGTCTGTAACTGTGTAACAGTTCTACAGGTTCTGCTCCCCTTACTCAGCATCAGTTTGTATAAGCCTCTCCAGGTAAACATGAAGTCCATCTCCTTCCCATTTCTTATAGCACAGTAGCATTCCATTACATTCACAGACCACAACTTGTTCAGCCATTCCCCAATTGATGGGCATCCCCTTGATTTCCAATTCTTTGCTGCCACAAAAAGAGATGCTATAAATAATTAACAAATCCTTTTATTAAGGTGATTTGTTCTGTGACGTTTGGATTCAGTCAAAGGTCTGCACTTGAGGACCTAGAGGGCCACATGTGACCTTGAGGTTGTAGGTCCCTCACCCCTGGTCTAGGCCAGCCTCTTCATTGGGTAAAGGTCAAGCACATAGCCCAAGCTCAGACAGGTAGTAGGTGGCAGAAGCTGGACCTAAACTCAGGCCTAGGGTTCTTTTCCATTGTACCTTGGTGCCTCTCAATGAATGGTTTTTCATTGTTTGCCTGGGGTAGGTTTTCGGTGGCTTCTATCCAAGACACAGAAATTGTCAAAGCTCTGTTCTAGACCTGTCAACACAATGATACATGCACACACGTGTGTGTGCACATACACGTGTGCACGCACACACAACCCATTCTGACATGCCAGTCACTAACATGAGTGTGTATTTTACACTCTGGGAGAGAAAGGGAAGAAATGGAAGTTAGTCAATAGCCATTCAGTTTTGACTTGGAGAGTGCCTTGAATACAGCTTTATCTCTATAAGTAAGTTGATCCAGCTCATTAAATTTAATTAAAATTATTCAATTAAAATCTTAATAAAAGAGCAAGGCTGGAAAGATGTGAAAAAGCAGAGACAAGGGAATTGGTAATGGAGAGGGAGTTGGGGTTTTTCTTAAAGAGGTAGGCAAGAGTCACTGGGGTAGCCAAGCTGTGCCACGGATGGACATGGGCATCCTCATGCCCATTGGCATCTGTAAGATAGAGAGAGAAGGTCCCTGAAAGGGAAACCTCCAAGTAAGAGAGCCAGTTGGGAGAGTGGGCATGAGGGAATCTTGGAGCATAGCTTGGTCAGCTAGAGTTCTGCATCCCTTGTCTGCTGCTGGGTTCTGTGTCTCATGGAGTTCTCTCCATTCTGACCCTTGTCCACGGGAACTTCCAGGCTGAGTGAGGAGGCACAATTCCTACCCTCAGGAAGTTTCCAATATTCTTTTCTTCTTCCTGACTTTTCCCCCTTTTCCTCTTCTTTCTCATATCCTCTTCCTCCCTTCTCTTCTTGTCCTTCCACCTCCCCCCTCTTCCTCTTCCCTTTCTCCTTTCCCTTCCTTTCTATTCTTTTTCCTCCTCCTCCTTTCTCCTCTTCCTTTTCATCTTTTTTCCTCTTTTTCATTCCCCTCTTCTTCCTCCCTCGCTCTCCCTTTTCCCTCACTGAATCCCATAGCCTGGTAGAAAGAACTCTGGGTTGTCTTTGCTCCAGTCACTTTAGGGAATGTGGATATTGGAGAGCAAGATTCCAGCATTGCTACCCATATCCCCAGGGGCTGGGCTCCTTGGGAGCTTCCCAGGGTTCTTTGAGGAAAGCTGCCACCTGCTGTGAAGGCCACCTGCTCCATTGTCTTGGCCTGCTTTCCTGGGTGGTTGCCAGCACCACAGGCTACCAACAGATGTGAGGAAAGGGGTGGGGGCAGGGAAGTGTAAGGGCTTCTCAGCTCCAGCTGTGGGTCTCAGGAGACCTAAATGCAGCAAAGAAATACAGCCCATGAGATCTATGGCCCTTGGAAGGTGGGGTTCATTTTCCTTAGTCATAGGATCATAAGATTTAGAGGTGGGAGTGATATTAGGACAGAGCATTGGAGCTGGGAGGGACCTGAGAACAAAGGATGTCTACATTGACAGGATGTCAGTACTGGGAGGGCCCTTAGAACACAGGATATCAGAGCTAGGAGGGCCCTTAGAACACACAATGTCAGATGTTGGAGGGTCCTTAGAACACAGGATGTCAGAGCTGGGAGGGCCCTTAGAACACAGGATGTTAGGGCTGGGAGGGCCCTTAGAACACAGGATGTCAGAGCTGGGAGGGCCCTTAGAACACACAACAACAGAACTGTGAGTGGCCTTAGAATATACAGTGTTAAAACTGAAATGAACCTTATCTAATCTCAAACCTTCATTTTACAGAGGATGAAAACAAAACTCAGAATTTTCTGTCACATAAATGAGTGAGCAGTAGAGTCTGGGCAAGAACCCTGGTTTCTAGACTCCTTTTTTTCTTTTTTTTCTATCTTTTTTTAAAAAAATGCCATTTCCCCCCTCCCCATTACAGTCATTTCTAGATAGACTTCTCACACACACATCCCTTCCTGCCCTTCCAGTGTCTGTGAACACTCTCTTGTAACAAAGAAAAATAATTGACCAGACTGACTCAGGAAAAGGAACCAGATTGATAATGTGCCCCGTGTTTCCAGCCTCTACCGCGCAGAGGGAAATGTGCTTCCTGGGCTGGTCTTCAGGGCCAGGTGTGGTCAGTGCAGCCACCCTGACTGGGTTCTCTTTAGCCAGTTTCCAAGCATTGCCATCTTTTTTTCTAGGTTGGGTCATCCAAGTCTGAATTCCTAGTATCTGTCATATTGTTCCTCCCCCCACCTTTGATTTCATCAACGTAGAGAAGGCCTGATGAGAAAGCTCCTCTGCCCACACAGACCAGTAACTGTTCCACAATTTAGGTTGAGTTGGCTGGGTCTCGGAGAAGTCGTGAGCCTTGTCTGGAATCACACAGCCAGTATCTGTCAAAGGCAGAATTTGAACAGAGGCCATCCTGACTCCAAGACCAAGATTCCCCCTCTCTCTACTATGCCATGATGCTTTCCATCAATTTCTCATGACAGAATGATATTCCATTCTTTTCCCACGATTGGTTTGGCCATTCCCCGATTGATGGGCTCTTGCTTGGTTTCCTGTTTTGTTTTGGGGCAAAAGTTCTTTTGGCTGCCATAAAGGGTGCTACTAGTAGTATCTCGTTAAAGATGGGACCGTTTGTCCTGCCTTTGACCTCCTTGGAGCGCATCTGCTCCATCCTGGGATTGATGGATCCAAAAGGACACAAGATTGAATCCTCCATTTAGAGCATAACCTTTGAGGTTTCCTAGTCCAATTTCTCACTTTAAGGAAACTGAGGCCCAAATTATATGACTTGCTCAGGGTTACTCAGGGCAGGATTCAAACCCAGGTCTTCCTGACCCCACATCTGCTCTCTCCTCTGCTTCTGGAGGTGTCCGCCCTTGGTTCTTTCCATCCTACTGCCCTGCCTCTGCTGTGCAATGCAGAGGACAGAGTTCTGGATTTTCAGAAGCATCAGAGTCTGTATTTTTCCAGGATGTCTGGGATTGCTAGACTGAGCCAGGAATCTCCCTCTACCTGCTGAAATACCTGAAGGCTGACTGGGATGTCCCCAGGGGCTCGTCCTCCTTAGCATTGACAGGATTTCCAGCATGCTCTGCTCCAGAATCTCCACCTCCCCTGCTGCTGCTGATCCAGGTATTGCTGATGGGTCTCCCCTAACACCAGTGGGTGGTACAGAACCCAGTCCTGACGAATGAGTTTTTGAGGTTTCAGCTCAACCTCATTTTCTCAGATTTTTCAAGTCTGAAAAGATAATAAGGTCAGAGAAAAGAAACAGAAGGGAGTTTAGAAGTCTTCACAACACTCCTTTTACAGGTCAGCAGACTGAGGTCCAGAGTAACTCAATGACAGAGGTGGGTTTTGAACCTGGGTCCTGGGACTTCCAAGTCACGTCTCGTGGCCAGAGGAAACTGGACTAGGCTAGTGCTGATGAAGCTAGATCACAAATTTGATTCCTTTTTAGCAATTGTTGGAAGAGATGTGAAGAGGAAGACAATTCCTATGTGACCCTGGAACAGACTAATCCCTGAGCCTGTCCCCAGATCACAGGTTGTTAAATGGGGTCTCAGGAGCCATCAAGCCCAAACCGAATCTGAACACGAATCACCCCAGTATTCTCAGGAAAACTCCCAGTGTCTGCCTGGAGACCTTTAGCAAGGGAGGTAACCTACTAAAACCACATTTAGTGCTGGTTGTCTGGCCTTTGCCAAGAGTGCTGACATCCTGGGGCAAGGACCCTCCCTTTGGATATCCTCACACCCTCAGTGCTCTGCCATCCCTGTACCACATTGCCCCCACATCCGCACAGAATGACTGCTCTCTCCTGCCCCCCATTCCTCCTCCTGGCCCCAGGCTGCTACGCCTCTCCCAGGGCCCATCGGGAGAGGAGCTGCCTTTCCTGATGGCTGGGGAGTCTGAAGATGCTTGGCTGAACTACAGAGGCACAGGCTGGAGCTTGGATGCTCCTCTTCCCAGGTGTCACTGCCTGTGACTTCCTGCATTGTCTACTACCCTGCCCCGCCTCCCTCCAACCGCCCATCTGAATTCACCTGGGGACGACACCCCTAGTGTGGGCTCTGGAACCCACTCCATCTATCTCCTTCTATTTCTGGAAGACTCTAATGGAGGTTTCCCTGTAGCTTCCTGATGGTTCCGCGGCCTCTGTCCTTCAGAGTCAAACAGACCAAAGCTTTCCACATGACAGAGTCTAGCTTTCAGGTCCCCCTGAACCTTCTCTTCTACAGATAAACCTGTCCTGTTTCTTCAGCTGATTCTCCTATAACATGAACTGGAGGCCCTTCCCCATCACCATCCTCTGCTCTCTTTAGCTTTATCAATGTGTTTGGTGTGTAATTTCTGTTTTGGAGAGGTTTGAGAGGTCGCAGGGATCGGAGAAAACATCTAGCCTCCCGTTTTGTTGATTGTGCGACCCACTACCCTATGGTGCCCAGAACTGAATACAAGGTTCCATATATTTGTCTGATCAGGACAGACGACAGTAGGATGATCGCTTTCCTCATCCTAGATACTGTGCGCCCCAATGCAATTTAAGATTATGTTAGCTTTAGAGTCAAAAGACCTGAATTCAAATCCTGCCTCAGCATATGTGACCTTGGGCACAATAATCTCTCCAGACCTCAGTTTCCTTATCTGTAAAATGAGGGAATTGGATTAAATGACATCCAGCATCTTTCCTGGTTGCAAATCTCTGATCTCTGATCTTACATTCCACAGATGACTCATGTTGAACCTGTGATTTGCTAAACCCTAGATATTTTTCAGACCATCTGTTGTCTAGCCATGCATCCTCTGCCATGGACACGTACAGTTTATTTTTTGAATCCAAGTGTAAATGTTTACAATCATGCCTATTAAATTTCACTTGATTAGATTCAGCCCAACATTTCAGCCTATCACAAGTTTTTTGTTTTTTGTTTTTGTACTGAAAGTCACTGTTATTTCACCTCCTGTAGAGCTATCGACAGGTCCTGGATGTTTTTCACCTTGAAATTTGATAAGGATGCCTTGGATGTCTTTATCTAGGTCACAGATAAAACACTACGCAGCACAGGGTCAAGATGGGACATCTTGGATGTTCTAAGATCCCTGGGTCACTCCAGGGACGATCCTGTTCTAAGCTGAGATTGGACCATTAATGACTAGTGACCCTTTGGGTCTGGTCATTCACCCAGAATAGAATCTACCTAGCTATCCGACCAGTGAGGTCACATTTCTTCATCTCTGTGAAAATAGCACAAGAGACTTGTTGAGTGCTTTGTGAAAATCTACATCATATACATACATACATACATACATATATATATATACATATATATACACACACACATATACACATACACATGTATGTGTGTGTATATATATGTGGGTGTGTATATATATATATATATCTACACACACATATGCGCACACACAACCAGGTATAATTATACATATATATTATATATATATACACACACTATATATATAATTATATATATATACACACACACATATATGCACAC
>CM053596.1:47095637-47118215 GCA_028646575.1 Pseudocheirus occidentalis
TTATACATATATATTATATATATACACACATTATATATATACACATTATATATATATAATTATATATATACACACACACATATATGCATACACACATATGCGCACACACAACCAGGTATAATTATACATATATATTATATATATATATACATACACATTATATATATATACACACATTATATATATAATTATATATATACACACACACACATATATGCACACACACATATGCGTACACACAACCAGGTATAATTTTGTATAGAGGTATATATGTGTGTGTATATAACACATAAATACTTCTAATTCTATGTCTCTGTCTCTATACAATTTTTCCTTTCACATCATGGCTTTCCCCATCACAGTTCTGACATATTGTGGGTCAACATGGATGGGAATGGGATCTGAACCCCCAAAGGGAAAAGACCATGTCTTTTGGATCTGGACCCCAAAAAGGAAGAGCCCCTGGACTTTCCCACATGGCCAAGATCCCTGGCATTCACCTGTAGCAACTGGCCCTTCCCAGTTAATTATCAGCCCTTTCATTGTCTGCACCTGACCCCACCCTAGACCACCACTCCTTAATTCCATCTAGACTCCTTCTCTGTTCCCAGTCTTTCTATATATAAAGTCCATCTTACCTCCCATTAAAATGCTTAGGTTTGGGGCAGCTAGGTGGCTCAGTGAATAGAGCACCAGCCCTGGAGTCAGGAGGACCTGAGTTCAAATCTGACCTTAGACACTTAACACTTACTAGCTATGTGACCTTGGGTAAGTCACCTTGACCCTAATTGCCCTGTCCTCCCCTTCAAAAAAAAAAAGCAAAAAAAATGCTCAGGTTCAATCTGGCCTTCTTGTCAATACAAGCGTCAAAATGTTCAGATTTCTTGAGTCTAACCAAGATGGTGGATTTTTAGAATTATGCCCACCCTGTACAATGTTCTAATAAGCCTCATCTTTGGCTGGGTCAAATTCATTTGAGGCAGGACCCACATGTCATTATTTCAGGGTCCCAGTACCCTCAACTCAACAAATGTAAGACATTAAATGGGCATTTGGGGGGAGTTTTGCAGAAGCTGAAGATGATATGTAAAGGCCAACAGACAGCACACAAAGGACAGATGACAAAGAGAACATTTGGAAACTCAGAAATGCATGTATAGTATTATATAATATCAACCCGAATTTTACAGTAAGGTACTGTGTGTACCCCACGAAAAAATTAGATTTCATCTTTGGTACAGAGAGAGGGCTAAACGTTTTCACACGGGTTTTCCTGATTGTGGAGACACCGTGCCTCTAATCCCTGTGATGTAGAAGGGATAACTGCACACACCCCTTCTCATTCTTTTTCAATAAATTTGTGTTTGAGATAATTGGTGGCTAGTGACCCGGAGTCAGAAAGTTGTTTTTCAGTCATTTCAGTGGAGTCTGACTCTCATTGTGACCCCATTTGGGGTTTTCCTGGCAAAGACACTGCAGTGGTTTGCCATTTCCTTCTCCAGTTCATTTTACAGATAAGGAAACTGAGGCAAGCAGGGTGACGTGACTTGCCCAGGATCACTCAGCTAGTAAGTGTCTGAGACTGGATTTGAACTCAGGTTTTCCAGACTCTGGGGAGCTAGACGGTGAAGTGGATAGAGCATCAGGCCTGGAATCAGGAAGATCTGAATTGAAATCCAGCCTCTGACATTTACTTACTAACTGTGTAACTCTGAGTAAGTTATATAATTACTGTCTGACCCAGTTTTCTCATCAAAGCACCTATCTCCCCAAGTTGTTGTGAGGACCAAATATATAGATGCTATTATTATTTTTATTATTATTATTACTAGTAGTAGTCGTACATCTACACTTTATCTCTTGGCCATAGTGAAACCAGTAAGAAAAAGAATGTGGATGGCTCAGTGTAGAGCCATTCCCACTGAGAGAGACTGCCGAAAGAATTCACCTTTAAAACAAAAATAAAATGCTATTGACATCTTCTGTTATATTATATTTCCCAATGTATCCCTCCCCTTCCACTTTCAGAGAGTCACCCTTTATAACAACGAATTTAAAAAAGGAAAAGAAACCAGTTCAGCAAAACTAATCAACATTTCAAAAAGTCTGACATTATCTGCAATGCTCCACACCCATTAGTCTCTGCAAAATAGATGGTGTGTGTGTATGTGAGTGTGTGTGTGTATGTGAGTGTGTGAGTGTGTGTGTGTATGAGTATGTGTGTATGTGTGTGTATGAGTGTGTGTATGTGTGTGTATGAGTGTGTGTATGTGAGTGAGTGAGTATGTGTGTGTGTGTGTGTGTATAAGGGGGGAAGAGGGAATGAGCTAGGAGGAGTGGGAAAGGGAGGAGGGAGGGAAGTGCCTTCTCGTGTCTCTTCTAGGACCAAGCTTGGCGCTTGCACTTTTGCAACATTCAATTCCAATGGTTTTAGTGTTATTCATTTTATTTCTGTCGTTTTTGTCATTGTGTATACAGTTAGGGCCCTCTCAATTAGTCCTAATAAGAGTTCCCTGAAGTGGTCAAATGTATTCAAATTTTCACTCTCTGAAATTATAATGATGTAAAATACGGTCATTGGTTCCAACCCAATGGAAAAATACAATTTGAATTTGGATAACATGATCTCACCAGGGATTCATTATTTGGCCTAATGGAGAGGGACCTGTTTGTATCCAGTTCTCCTTTCTCTTCCAGAGCTGCCCCAAGTCCTTAGCCCTTTGTGGTTGCCATATTCCTCATTTCTCACTACACAGGAATGACTATCCCACTCTACTCATATGTGCCGGTTTGTTTAGCCATTCTGCTATCTGGCTGTGTCCACTTGGTACACCCCTAAAGCAATGCTATGAAATATGGCTGGGCTGTCGACAGAATTTGTCCAAATGATGGGCAGGTAGAAGCAGCCAGTGTTTGGGGATGGAATTACCCAATGTGGTGTCCGTCCCTCTCCTCCTCGGGGGCTGAACCTGTCCATAGAGTGAGAGTCCAAGAAACACAGAGAGGGTCAGGGCCCTAGGTGTCTGGCTTCACATCTGTCACTTGTTCTTTGTGTGATGCTGGTTAAGTCACTCCCGATTATCAGTTTTCCCCTCTGGAAAATGAGCGTTTCAACATTCTAGGTTCAGGAGAGAGTCAGCCTTAGAGTCAGGGATAAATGGATGGATGAGTGGATGGAGGGATGGATGAAGGGATGGATAAATGAATGAAAAGGCAGTTATTAAGTGCTCACTCTGGGCCGTGCTAGGAATACAAATCCCAAAGTAGAGCTAACGTTCTAATAAAAGAAGACAACACACATAAAAGAAGAGTGGCCAGGGAGGGATATTTTGCTTAGGGGGTGGAGGGTATGCTGTTGATAGCAAGGCGGTTGGCCAGAGGAATAAAGAGAAACACATCTGGCATTGGCCTGGTCATAGAGGGTCACACAAAACACTCACCAGTCAGAAGCATGGAAGCCCTGGGTTTGAATGTGGTCCCTGGTCCGTGCTGGCTCTGGGATTATGGACAATTTATTTAAGCTTTCAGTGTCCCAGGTTCCTTTCTAAGACTCAGCTGTAGAAAAGTTGCAGACCTGCATCTGTAGGTGTTTTCATGCCTGGCATTCACAGTGATGAAATGACAGGCCCTTCCTAGCTCTGAAGTCCCTTGCAGATCCAACAGTCTATGTTTCTGTGATGGTGGGTCAATGGCATCATTTCCCTATGCAAACAATAGCACATTATTAATATTCTATTCATGGTTACCTCATGGCTCAGTGTCAAGGGCTATCTCTGCTGCCAGCTTGCCCTCTGTGCTCATCAACGACTTCCCCCTTGCCCCCAATGTAAATACTTCTCCTATGCTCATGTGTGTTCAGGCTTTCTGTTTTGTTGCTGTGCAGGACTCAGCGGGTAGTGCAGGGGGCCTGGCAAGAAAAAGAAGACAAGAAAGGAGACAATGAAGCAGAACCGCCAGGGTGGGTCTAACAATCCAGGCTGGAGGAGGAAATCTGGAAGGAGCGGGAAGTCTGGGACGGAGGGTAGATAGAGATTCCAGTGGGCAGGCCAGCGGTTTGGGGAGAAGACAGCAAACAGGGGATGGGGCATGAGCTTCAACAGATGCAGAGAACTTGGCGTTGGGTAGTTCAGGCAGCAGGCTCTGGGCAAAGGCTGGAGCAAGCACATGGTCAGTGAAAGAGAGAGGGTAGAAGAGTGGGAAGGGTGTTTGATTGAATTGTGGGTGATAGACAGAAGGCATTGTTGGTTAGTAGGAAGAACTCTCAAATCCAAGATTTACTAGCTCTGTGTCCTTGGGTAAACCACTCACCTTCTGTGGACTGCAGTCTCCTCACATGTAAAATGAGGGAATTGGATTCATGACCTCTCAGGTCCCCTTCAGCTCTGAATCTACAATCCTAGGAACCTTTGATAAATCATTTAATGGCTCTAGGATACTCTCTGTCTCTGTCTGTCTGTCTCTCTCCTCTCTCTCTTCTCTCTCTCATTTTCTCCCTCTCTCCCCCCTCTCTGTATCTGTTCCCCCTCTCTTTCTATGTCTCTCCCTCCCCTTTCCCCCTCTCTGTCTCTCTGTCTTTCTCTCTCTCTCTGTCTCTCTGTCTCGCTCTTTGTCTCTGTCTCTCTCTGTCTCTCTGTCTCTGTCTCTCTGTCTCTCTCTCTCTCTCTCTCTTCCCTCTCTGTTTCTGTATCTGTTCCCCCTCTCTTTCTATGTCTCTCCCTCCCCTTCCCCCTCCTCTCTGTCTCTCTATCTCTCTGTCTCTGTCTCTCTCTCTCTCTCCTCCTCTCTTTCTGTTTCTGTATCTGTTCCCCCTCTCTTTCTATGTCTCTTCCTCCCCTACCTCCTCTCTGCTTCTCTCTCTTTCTTGCCTCACTCCCTCTTTCTCTCTTTTCTCCCCTCTCCCTCTCTATATAAAATCCCCTCATATAGATGGGGGATATATCTGGGGAACAGAGATAGAGGAGGTGGGAGGGGTTTGGACTAGATGACAGCTCCAGTTTTATATGATTGAGGGATTAGGTTCTGTCAGATGGATGTAGCCTACAAATGGGACACCCCATTAGCAGGCAGGTTGTGGAGGGGTCAGGAAGGCCAGTGATGGATATCAGAAAGACCTTACAGGAGGCACCAGGGACCCATCCATAGGTATGTGGGGCAAGGTTCCAATGATTGAGAAGACTGGTGAGAACATGGCAGGACAGAAGGAGATACAGAGTTACGGCCATGAGAAACAAGACAGACACTGGGGATTGGAAGAAGGGCCACAGGGAGGGGCTTGGCCACCTTGGACAATGCTATGAGGGACAAAAGCAAAGAAGAGCAAGAGCAGCAGCCAGGCAGCCTTGATGCTGAGTCCCTGAGCGGAGGCATCCATGAGTCTACCCATCTCCCCTGCCTAGGGAATGGATTTGTTTTGGGACCCCTTATAAAGAGACACATGAAAGAATGGTAAAAGGCTTAGGAGGTATTTTCCAGTCCTCTCCCTGATCTCATGAACCAGAATCATGGATTATCCTTTGGGTATGCTTTGAGCGCAAATCCCCTGGTGGTTTGAAGTACAGCCGTGAGCACAAGACCACACAAGGGAGCATAAACACAGACACACAAGCAAAGCCAGCCAGGTAACCAGACTCCCCCGAGCCCCAGTGAAGTCTCACCTGACTCGTGTTCTCTCTCTTGTTAACATGCCCAGTTTTAGGGTTAGTTTAAGAAAGAGCATCTTATATACCCGGCATCTTTCTGCTTTTGTAGACTTCTTCCTCCTCAGAGGGGAAGAGAGGCTGTATTTTGTTAGGGCTCTCGATAGTAGCCTCCCCATTCCTCCCCTATAGCTCAATTGTCCTGCCTCCCTGAGAATTGGTCCTAGGGTATGGGGGCACTTGGAGGTAGAGGAAGGGATTGGGGACAGAAAGACAGGCTGGTCCTCATTGGTCGCCTACATGCTAGTCTGTGTGGGTACCTTGGATTGTTGCTTCCTAGAAAAATCAATGTGCCCTCCTGTGCCATCCTTCCAATCTCATTTGAATAGGACTCCTCCATCCCTGGTCTTCGTTCCATCCACAGAAACCTTTTCTCTGTTTTCTACACTCTCTGTCCCATTTCCATGCATTTGCCCTGATGGGCCCCTAGTGCCTGGAATGCTTTTCCTCCTTATCTCTCTCTCAAGAATCCCTTTCTTCCTCCTTGAAGCTTTGGTACCAACTTCTCCAAAAAGCTTTTCTCCATCCGTCAAGTGCTACTGCCCTCTGTGGGAAGGAAGATTGACCTTCTTCCTATTTATTCCCATTATACTTATTCTACAAATGCTTTATTGTCTCCTTCATTCAAATAAAAGTTGATTGAAAGTAGAAATTATTTTATTCTTTGTATTTACATGCTTACTACCTAGTTTAGTACGTGGCATACAGTAGGTGCTTAAGAAGTGCTGGTTGTTTGGCTGAAGACAAGGATCTATCTGTGTGAGTATCCCTTGAAGCATCCATTCCCTCCATCCAATCCACTAAAGGGCGATGGCTAGAGGAGGGAGCTAGGTGGTGCAGTGGATAGAATGCTGGGTCTGGAGTCAGGAAGACCCGAGTTCAGATCTAGTCTCAGACATTACTAGTTGCATGTTCCTGGGAAATTTTCTTCACCTCTGTTTGCCTCAGTTTCCTTAACTGTAAAACAGGGATCATAACAGCACATACCCCCTGCCCTGGGTTGTTGTCAGGCTCAAATCAGATAATAATTCTAGAGCCCCCCCGCAAATATTAAGTGCTATGTAAATGTTAGCTATTATTATGAGGAAGGTAATGCTGATTATATTCTCAAGATTCTGGTCCTATGGGCATATAGTAGAAAGAGTTTGGGACTGGGAATCAGAAAGAGGCCTGGGCTGAAGTCCCTGGTCTAACACTTGCACACTCACTGGCTCTGTGACCATCAGGCATTTACCAAGTGCTTCTGAGGTTCTAGGTGTCAAGAGGGAGTTACTTGCCTTTACTGCGTCTCACTTTCCCAATCTGATAACAAGGCTCATGATCCTTGCGTTCCTTTCCTCATAGAGGTTCAGCACTTTGTAAACCCTATGGAGCTCCCGACTCAAATTTCGGTGACACAGGGGCTCCCTCCTTGCTGGTGGAAATGAATTCCCAGCCCTGCTTGATGGACAGGATCGAGTTGTTGAGAAGTGAGAGGGCTCTGGTCTTTCCCATTTGGGATTCCTGGAGTGCCAGGCTACTCCAGGGGCTTCTGGCTTCCAGCTTCGAGAGAGAAGATGGAGAAGGCCAAGCCTGCTTCAGGCTGCTGAAAGAAAAGTCTCTGGGAAGAAGCAATCATGAGAAGGGCCAGCTTATTCCCAGCTTGTTACTCACGAGTCTGTGACCCCAAGTGTGGCCCTTTGACTCAGTCAAAGGCACTTGTAAAGGGCCTCAAAGCCATAGGTTCCCCACTGCTGACCAGAGATTGGGGAATTGCTCTTTGGGATTCTCTCTCTTTTGCTTGAGATGAATTATTTGGCTTTCAGTTGGGGAGCTCTTTCTCTCTATTGACTAGTATATATTCTCCTAAGTATACTTTCTCTTATTTCTGTTTTGCTATGATTTGGATAAAGGGCTTTTTGCTATTTGCTTATGTATGTCCATCGAAGAACTGGTGGGGAAGGGGTCAAGCCTTGAACATAGAGCTTAGGATCCCTATTTCCCCCCAGAAATGACAAAACAATCAGAAGTTAGATGGGACCCAATTTTAACCCCCTAGACTAATAATATTTAAGGGAGCAAATAGACACACTTCTAACCTCTCTCTGAGGAGAGCAGAGTGGTGGCCTCTGGTCCCAATTTCCTGCTTCCCCAGAGATTAGAGATTTCTCCTTCCTCTCAGCCACACAACAGCCTCCTAGTCATAGAAGGGCCTCGCTACAAATGTGGACCCATTCCTCTTCCTTATACTTAGAATTATAGTTGGCTTAATAAGAAAAAATTAAGCTATTATTGATAGATTTTGCTTTGATATCATCATCTTTCTGAACATACCGTACCCTCTTCCTTGGCCAGAACACCACCTCTTATAACAAAGAAAAAAGTAAGAAAGAGAAAAAAAAAATGTATCTCAGCAGAACAAACCAATTTATCAGCCAAGACTGAGAGCATCTGAAATGATCCCCATCCATAGTCCCCCACCCCTGGAAAGAAAGGAGAGGCATTTGTTCACCTCCTCTGTTTGGAAGGATTTTCATCATCATCATCATCATCATCATCATCATCATCATCATCAGGCGATCAGGGTTAAGTGACTTGACCACGTGACTAGCAAGTATCAAATGTCTGAGATCAGATTTGAACTCAGGTCCTCCTGATTCCAGGGCCATTGACCACTGTAATTACATAGGCTTCAGATTCTGTTTTCTTGTAATTCCCATCTATATGGTTATAGTCACTTTCCTGATTCCTTTCCCTTTTCGAGGCTTCATATCAGTCTTCCCAGAATCTAGGATTCTCCCTACCTCAGAACTCTGAAGGCTGTTTACAGATTTCTCCTCCAAAGTAGTTTTTTATAAAGTAAATCTTTTATTAAAAGCTTAATATTGAACATCAATGCAGCCAGCCACAGTTGCTTGATAATCACAGTTTCCTAACGATTTTTCAGTTACTCTCTTTAGGTCCCCATCAGTATTCTTTGTCTTAATTCTCATTGTGCGGTTGTAGTTAAATGTGAGTACATCATTCTTCTGGTCCTGCTTTATTTTGCTTTGCCTGATTTCATTAAGTTCTTTGCAGATTTCTCTGTATTCTCCCTACTTGCAGGTCTTAACAGCACTGCAGTATTTCCTAATGTGATCAGAGCCCAATTTGTTTAGCCCTTGGTTCCCTCGGTGTTGGCTACTTAGGCTATTTCCATTTGAAGAGCTGCCTCACTCTATTTCAGAGGGAAGGCAGGTCAGGGCAAAATTCACTGCTCACCTTTAACAACAACCCCCCTTTAATAACAGAGGCCCGAGTGCAGGTGTCTGGTAATCACTTCTACACTCTTTTTAATCTTTTTTTCCTTCTCATTTCTGGGGTCTGTTTTGTATTTGTGTTTTAATCTTGTAAAACTGTTTTCAATCCTTTTCTGGAGCAAGGTGAGGTATAAATAACTCATCCATCAACCAATCCCCCACTTCTCTAAGCAATTAATCGTCTCATCCCTCAAGCCTTGATATGGATGAGGTGAAGGTGAATTGATCTATCAGCTGGGCCTGACAGAGACAAGGGCTGGCAGAAAAAAAAGGATGAGGAAGCATGGATGGCTCTCTCGAGGGCTTTACCGTCTTGGGGTGTCAAAGCAAAAGTCCAAAGAAGTCCATAGGAGCCTGAATCTGGAGCTGGAAGGGACCTCAGAATCTATCCTCCTCATTTTCCAGGCAATTGGAGGTAAAAATGACTTCCTTAAAATCATACAGGGAAGTATTAAAGGTGAGATTTGAATTCAGATCCTCTGTCTCTAGAGACAATGATCCTTCCAGCATATCACTCTTTTGTTGTTTTTGTCAGACCTAAATGTAAACTCCCTTGAAACACATGTCAGAACTGGAAAACACCCCAGAGGCCGTCTAGACCAAACCTGCTTAAACAATAATTTCTCCTTTTAACATTTCTGAGAGTTATCATTCATGAGAGTTAAAGTGCTGGGCCTGGAATCAGAGAGACCTGAATTCAAAGTCCAACCTCGTTTTCTAGCTGTGTTGTCCTGGGCAAGTTATTTCACCTTTGCCTAGATTTCCTCAGCTGTAAAATAAGGGTTATAACAGCATCTACCTTCTGGAGGTGTCATGAGGGCCAAGTAAGATAACATTTGTAAAGTGCTTAGCAGAACACCTGGCACATGGTCAGCGCTCGTTCCCTTTCCTCCCCTTCCTGCCTCCACTTGAAGACCTCCAGTGACAGGGAGCAGCCCATTCCACTTGCGGATAGCTCTGTGCATAGAAAGCCAAGACCCGGAAACAAAGTCAATCAGCTGGGGGGGGGGAGGGTGTAGCACATGAATATAATGGAATATCACTGTGCTGAAAGAAATTACATACATGAATGATGACTATAGAGAAGCATGGGGAGATTTATATGAACTGATGCAACATAATGAAGGTGATATTACAACAGCGAGTCTCAATGAAGATTTAAAAGAACAAGGATCAGAAGGTACTCTTAGAAAGGGCAGGAGTAGCGGCTTTACAGGAGTAAGTCGCTGATGCCTCCGCAGAAATGGGTTTGCTCACTTTCCTTTAGAGAGGAAGGACCTGACAGCAGAAAGGACCTAGGGACCTGATCGGGCTGGGTCTGGGTGGGGAAAAGGTGAGAGAAGCAAGTGTTTGTTGTGAAGCGCCAGATGCTTTACAAATATTATCTCCTGCGATTCTTATAACAAACCCTCGAGGTGGGGGCTGTTCTTGTACTCACTTTACAGAGGAGGAAACTGAGGCAAACAGTGTTAAGTGACTTGTTCAGAGTCACATAGCTAAGTGCCTGAGGCAAGATTTGAACTCAAGGCAACTTCACCACCTAACTGCCTCAGGGGGCTCAAAAGGAAGGCTGGGAAATCCAAGATTTCACAGTTTTGAGGCTGTAATCCTTCTGTAATCCTCTCTGCTCTGGTCAGACCACATCTGAAGGAGTCAGGAAGGCCTGAGTTTACAGCTGCGTGGCCCTGGGCTAGTCACTTCACCTCTGTCTACCTCAGTTTCCTCCTCTGTAAAATGAGAATTTCAGACTTTTCCTGACTCTGTTTGGTGTTTTCTTTTACAGATGAGGAAAATGAGGCAAATGGGGTTAAGTGCCCAAGGTCACACAGCTAGTAAGTGTCTGAGGCCAGATTTGAACTTAGCAAAGATAACTTATCTTGCTGACTCCAGGTGCAGTGTTTTGTGCTCTGTGGTGCCACATGGCTCCCCATGGTTAGAGCTGTCTAAAAACAGAACCGATCTGCCTGGGGAGATCATAGATTTTGAATGGGACTGGACCTCAGAGGGCATCCAGTCCATTCCAGTCACTTTACAGATGAAGAAACAGAAGTCCAGAGAGCATAAGTGACCTGCAGGGTTACACCGGGAGGAAGAGGCAGAAGGAAGGGGCCAGGCCCCCTGATTCTAGAGCCTACAGTCTTTCCATTCACCCCAACCAAAGGCATTTAAATGAAGGCAGGCTGGACGGCCACGTTGGGTGGACTGTAATGGGGAAGAAGAATTCTTCTTCAGGCAGGGCCGGAGCCGGAGCTCTGAGCTCTCTACCAGCTCTGAGGTTCTGGGACTAGGGATTTTGGTCCTTCTCAACTGGAAATCTCGAGATCTTGTGAAGCTCTTCCACAATGACTGTGAAAAAGCTGCCGAGAAAGGAGTCTATTCATAGAGGTCATTAATAAACATTAACCGCAGTAAATGTTAATCGGTGGCATCTCCGAGGAAGGTTAGAGAAGAGATGGTTAGATATTGCCCAGAGGAGGGTGGGAAAGAGACATTGGGCCCTTTGTCCTCCTCATCCTCTTTCCCCCCAGTGAGCCTGACTGGTCACTTTAAGCCACAAGTAATGCCTCGGTCCTAAATACCATCGATGGGACCCAGAGCTGGGCTCACCGGCACCCGGAACGCAGGAATCCTGCTCTCTGTCATGAGAGCAGTTACCACCATTAGAGGAAAAGGGTAATTCTCTCATTTGGCACCTCCCTGAATAGCAAACCTTTCTGCAAACCTTTCCAGGGTTCTTTGGGGAAGAAGAGCAGATTGTGCTGGAGGGATGGCTTGGGGACCTCATGGCCTTTGGTAGTCACTTTCAGCTCTGCACTGGGGGGCACCTGTATTCTGCTTAGAGGGACTCATTGGTATGGCAGTAAAAGCACTGCCTTTGGCCATGGGAAGTTCTGACTCTTCTTTACCAAAATATTTGTTCGGTTGTTCAGTCATTTCTGACCATGGTCCCATTTGGGGTTTCCTTGGCAAAGCTACTGGAGTGGTTTTCCATTTCCTTCTCCAGCTCATTTTACAGATGAGAAAACTGAGGCAAACAGAGTTAAGTGACTTGGCCAGGGTCACCAAGCTAGAAAGTATCTGAGGCCAGATTTGAATTTAGGTCTTCCTGACTCCAGGCCTAGTGTTTTATGTCCTATGCTACCTAACTGCCCAGAGAAATATTTTAATTGATATCTTTCTTTAAACTTTCTTTGAGATCTTTGAGATCCTCTCTCATGACACAAAAATTAAACAAAAACCATCTGACAACATAGTTGCAATACTCTACCAACCAACCAACCAACCAATCAATCAATAAGTCATGATTAAATGGGCCAAGCACTTTGCTAAGCCCTGGCGATATAAGAATGAAACTCTCACTTATTTCTTAAATAGTAGTTTACTTTTAAAGAGGGAAGACAACTGGTCCATATATACATATATGTATGTGTATGTGCATATACATACACACATATATTTACATACATACACATGTGTTACATATAAAACGTACATGAGTATGTATATGTGTGTATATCTATAAATGGAGATAAGATAAATGTTCAAGGAGGGAGGGCTCCAGCAGCAGGGCAGTGTGGAAAAGGGGTGGAGAATTGGGCTTTATGTTAGAAGACATACCTGGAGGGGTGGCTATGTGGTGCAGTGAATAGAGCATCAGCCGTGAAGTCAAGAGGACCTGAGTTCAAATTTGACCATAGACACTTAACACTTACTAGCCATGTGACCTAGGGCAAGTTACTTAACCCCAATTGCCTTTTTTTCTCCCCTCCAAAAAAGCAAGAAGAAGAAGAAGAAGAAGAAGGAAGAGGACGAGGAGGAGGAGGAACAGGAGGAGGAGGAGGAGGAGAACGAGGAAGAGAAGGAGAAGGAGAAGGAGAAGGAGAAGCAAGGAGGGCTCAGGTGGGTTTGTGTGCACCATCCACTTGTGGTGGACCCAAGAAAAATTGTGCGGTTTTCTCCGCCTTCTTCAGCAGCCTGTATGTGGGCTTGAAAGCTTTGAATGATGGGAACAATCCCTGCAACTTCCTGTGACACTTTATTCTGTCCTCTGGGGCTAAGTCTAGTCTTTCTTCAAATACTAGAATCATTGGGGTCACCTGAAGTCATCCTGGTTTATGTCTGGTCACTGAATCCAGATGGCTCCACAGGACAAAGTGAGGCTGGTGACTTTGCACAGCCCTGCCTCACTTAAATCCAATTCACTTGCAAGTCATGGCATCACCTCCCTGATGTCATGGTCCTCTTCGAGAATGAAGGGCAAACAACACCAGCAACAACAAGAAGAATCATCTTGATGATGCATTTGTATATTGTTTCAAGCTTTGTAAAACGCTTTACAGATATTACCTCACAATGACTCTACAGGGCAGGTGCTGTTACTATCACATCCATTTTACGGATGAGGAAACTGAGGCAAATGTAAGTGAAATGATTGGTCCAGGGTCAAGTAGCTGTTAAGTAGCTGAGGCTGAATTTGAATTCAGTTCTTCCTGACTCTAGACCAGGCCTCTGTGGTACCTTGTTGTAATGATCCTTTTCCTTTTATGGCTTCTTTTCTTCAGGCTAAAAATCAGCAGTTCCTTCACCCAGTCCTCTTGTGGCCCGATCTTGGGGCCATATTTTGGTTGTTCTCCTCTGACTAGGAATGACAGTCAGTGGCTATGAATCATGGTGCCCCATATTTATTAATGGCGCTGATCCAGGAAAAAGGCATTGGATGCTGGGTCAGTTCAGCATCACTCCCCCTCCTCTACCTCCCATCCCCCAACAGAGGCTTACACCTTAAAATCCGATTGGATGGGTTGTGGGGAGGGACAGGTACTGAAAATTCTTTTGCCAAAAGCCCAATCTTAGCAATGGGTCTCTTACCTTAATATTTGCATTTCTACTGCACAAAATCCTGAATGTTAAAATTTATGAGAATCAAACAGGCTTCGCTCCACTGTGACTATAGATTTTGCTGGTAAAATTGATAATCTCACCTGGGAGAAATTTTTTTTCCTTTAATATATTGTGTGAATTGCTATCTGCGCTGTGAGTTGAGGACAGCAATTTAAATTCTTTGTAGGGCTCCAAGCTGCACAGTTGTATTTTAAATTAAGCCTCTTGATGTTATCTGTTCCCCAAAAACATATTGTTGCTCATCTTCTGTATGCCCACATCGCCTCCTGTTTTTCCCCTTAAGGACTTGCAGCTGAACTTCCAACCCAAGTAGTTAGGAATGGAGATCGTTGTGGGTAGGAGAGGAGAAAGAACATGTTTCTTTGGTCCAAGAAATAGAAAGAGACTGTATTGCACTCCCAACCAAAGACTTACCTAGGGTAGGGCAATTAGGGCTTTGCTCTGGGGTGCTAAATTTAGAAGGTGTTGACAGCACCTGAAGTCTTCTGACTTTTGCACCTAGTTAGAAAGAATGAGAAAAGTGGGAATCTGCAAGAAGCAGGCTGGAGGGAGTGCCTTCTTCCTCTTAACCTAGGGTTTGCTTCAAGACCTGTGTCAGACACTTATTAGCAGTAAATCACTGGGCAGGTAAATAAACATTTATTGAGCACCAACCTGTACCAGACATTGTGTTAAGTGCAGAGGATATAAAGAAAAGCAGAAGACTATCCCTGCCCTCAAGGAGCTCACTTTAATGGGGAAAATCCTGTAAACAACTGCGTACAAGTAAGATGTTGTTTAATTGTGTCCAACTCCTCCTGATCCCATTTGGGGTTTTCTTGGCAAAGATACTGGAGTTCTTTGCCATTTCCTTCTCTAAGTCATTTTACAGATGAGGAAACTGAGGCAAACCGGGAGAAGTGACTTGCCCAAGGTCACACAGCTAGGAAATATCTGAGACTGAATTTGAACTCACAAAGATGAGTCTTCACGACTCTCGCATTGGTGCTCCATCCACTGTGCCACCTGACTGTCCAGACAAATAATATAAATGCAGGATAAACTGGACATAATCCACAGAGGGAAGGCACTAGAATAAAAAGGGAATTATTTAAATCACAACCTCATTCAGGCTCAGTTTCTTCATCTGTAAAACGGGGATAATAATAGTACCTCCCTCACAGGCTTGTTGTGAAGACCAAATTAATTTATTAAAATTATGAGAAACATCAAGTTAAAAATATCATACAAACCCTAAAGTGCTGTGTAAATGCTCTGACGTGACGCAGTGAATAGAGCACCAGCCCTAGAATCAGGAAGACCTGAGTTCAGATCGAGACTCAGACACTGAACACTTACTAGCTGTGTGACCTTGAGCAAGTCACTTTACCCGAATTGCCCTAACTTCTCCCTGCAAAAAATTGTTTTTTAAAGCACCTATCATGGTGCTTTAAAGCACTGGGGTTTCACATAGAACCGTCAGACAGTCCCGGCTCTCCAGGCACTCACATTCTAATGAAAGATTTCAGCTGCCTGTCATGTGGAAAAGTCCCATGATCCTTAGGGTGAATTAGCAAAGCAGATGATGTCATTGCCACTGAGAACCTCGGGGGGGATAGATAACAATAAGTCCCAAGTGCTGCGGATCCATGCTGTTTCCAGTTAAGGAAGGGATGTTCATTTTTTTCATCTCTTTTTCAGGGACAAGCTTCAAGGACAGGGATCAATTGGCTTTTTATTTGTTTTTCCCATTCACATTGCTAATACTCCTTCCCTCTGTTACTTTCCTTGTTCTGCTGACTTCATCCCGCATCTGTTCATCACATCTTCTCATTCTTCTCTGTCCTCTTGACGTTCATTGTCTTTTACAACACAATGCTGTTCCATCACTTCCATATGTCACAATTTATTTAGCTATTACTCAGATAGGTGGGCGTCTGTTTTATTTCTAGTTTTATGTTTCCACAAAATGTCTTATGAATATCTTTGGTATATATGAGACGTTGCTTTCTGTCTTAGACCTCGCAGGATAGATGCTTAGAAAGGATATGAACGTTCTAATTACTTTCTTTGTCATAATCCCAAATTGCTTTCTGGAATGGTCAGACCAGTTCAAAGCCCCATCATCAATGCATTATTATGCCTCTTTCTGTAATCTTTTTAACACGGACTATTCCCATTTTTTTTGTCTATGAATAACTTTGAGTTTGAGGCACCTTTTTAATACAAAAATTATAAGGGTTGCCTACATGATAGTAGCTGGATTGTTGGTACCCACTGATTAACAACATGACTTGGGGCCAGGGAGGGTGGACAGGTAGGAGAATGATTCTGTGTGGCATCAGAGGGCAGATCTAGAAGCAATGGGTGAAAATTTCTAAGAGGTGGATTTCAGCTCATTATTATAAGGAATGACTTTCTGACTATAGGTATCCAACTATGGAATGTCCTACCCAGCTACAGAATGTGTGAGGGACTGAGCTGCCCATCGCCAGAGGTACTCGGTGGGTGGATCATAGGATTACAAATTTGCAGTTAGAAATGACCTTACAGGTCAACTAGCACACCCCTTGTGTTCCCTGTGCCCTCACTATGACTGAGTGGTAGGGGATGTTACAGAGAAAATTTGTGCCTCACACATCTGACTGGACCGAATGACCTCTAAGGTCCTTCCCAGGTCCGAGAATCTATAATTCTCCCATCAGCTTAGTATAGTAATAAGTTGTTATGCCACAAGCTTCTTTACTATAGCTGCTGAGCTCACATGAGGTACAAAGGACCCATTGAGCACTGACAAAACCATCACCTGTTGACATGGCAACGAAGTCCCCTTTTTTATTAGAATAAATACCTTGCTCATTCAGGCGGTGTTCTATGCTTTTCCACGGGAGCACAGGCTGAGCCTTGGGCTATGTGGGGAATATATGTAAGATGCCCCAAAGCCAACCCAGGGAAAGATGAGCTGTAGATATCGAAGGGAATTGTCAGGGAGCTCTCCTCTTCCTACAGAAGAGTGACATCTCTTTCTTGGGGCTGTCAGAAGCGGTGACTAGACCTCAATGGAAGGGACTGTGGGGGAGGGGAAGAGGAGAGAGGAACAGTGACAAATATCCTGAGCACTTTTATTATTAGGGAACCACAGCGTGGTATAGTGGAAATAGCAATGGATTTGGAATTAAAGGTCTGAGGTTTGAATCCTGGCACGACCACTTCTAGTCCTGCCACATCAGACAGATGCTGGGTCTGTATCCTCCTCTAAAGAATGAAAACATGGGACTAGGTCCTAAGGTCTAGTGAACCAGTGTATTTGTTGCTGTTCAGTTGTGCATGATGCTTCCCGACCCCATTTGGGGTTTTCTTAGCAAAGATACTGGAGTAGTTGGCTATTTCCCTCTCCAGCTCATTTTACGGACAAGGGAACTCATCATTAAGTGACTTACCCAGGGTCACACAGCTAGTAAGTGTCTGAGGCAGAATCTGAACTCATGAAGATGATTTCCTTCTGGTTCCAAGCCAAACCCTCTATCCACTTTGCCACCTAGCTGCCCCCACTTACTAGTGCATAGAGTTTGTCAAATGACTCTCACTTTCCTTTGGGCAAATGATCCACACAGGGTCTCTTCTGACTCTAACCCTCTGGCCCTGTGAAAGGCCACACCCAAGTATCCTCAGTGGTTCCCCTCCGTCCTTTCCTCACAGAATGACATTTACACAGTTGAAAGGGGCCTCAAAAGCAACCTAGTCCAATTCTCTCATTTTACAGAACAGGAAACCAGTCTCTGGACTGAGTGATTTTCAGAAGGTCACACAGACAGTAAATGTCAGGGACAGGATTTGAACCTAGGTTCAAAGAACAAATGCTCTATCCGCTGTCATCCTGGAACCATCGGCTTTCTTTCAGTTGCTTTATCAATGTGCCTGTTGTCCATCCACTGCTATTTCCTTTGTCTTCTTTCAGAACCTTAAAGCTGGAAGGGTCACCAGGGACCATATAGTCTGATCCCCTCATGGGATGCATGCTTTCTATTTCCCGTGTCAACACCCCAAATCCAGAAAGAAGGCAGCAAGAATTACCAGGAAAGTCTGTGATTGTGGATGGATTTCATTAAAGACCCGTCAAACTGGAGCATGTCCAGAGAGAGGGAACCAGCATGATAAGGACCCTTAAAACCAGGGCTAGAGCATGGAGGCCATCCCCGAGGGCTCCCTCTTCTCCTCCATTCTACACCCAATTCACTTCAGCATCATCCCCATTCTCTCTCCTTTCCTCTAGTCCTAGAAGAAGAGATGTCCCTTCTGCCTCCGTCCCCTTCATCCATCCCCTTCTGGATCCTTTGTGTTAGACCTTCACTTATACTCTCTTAAAATGTCCCATCCCAAGGAGATTCTGGAGTCCCTTTTCTCCCTAGTGTTTGCTGGGATTCTAGGCAAGCTTTATTCTCTGAGTTGCCTACAATCAAGCAATCAGTCTCTCAACAAGCATTTATTAAACACCTGCTTTGTTCCAAATATAAGGGCAGGTCAGTTGCTCAGAGGATAGAGCACTGGACGTGCAACCAGAAAGACTTATCTTCATGAATTCAAATCTAGTCTCAGGCATTTCCTAGTTGTGTGACCCTGGGAAAGTCACTTCACCCTGTGTGCCATCTGTAAAGCAAACTGGAGAAGGAAATGGCAAACTACTCCGCTATCTTTGCCAAGAAAACTCCAGATGGGGATCGCAAGAGAGTCATATGTGTCTTAACCACAAAAAAATATTCCAGAGCCACACTTGATGACCTAGAGGGCCACATGGGGCCTCGAGGCTGTAGGTTCTCCACCCCTATTCCAGACATTAGGATACACAGTTAAAGTAGTTCCTGACCTCAAGGAGCTTATATTCTACTGGGGTAGACAATTCATAGGTTTATAATGATATAGAGAATACATATAGTATCTCAGGGGCTGACTCATTCCATGAGTGTTTCACTCCCTTGTACACTCTTAGGATGGTACAACTGTCTCTGTTATAGGTAGAGTAGCTGGGCATTTGGGAGGTCACAGGATGATATGGTTTAGACCTGGAAAAGACCCGAGAGGTCCTCTGGTTCAAACCATCATTTTACCTATGAGGAAACTGAGTCCTGCAAAAGGGAAAGAATTTAAATTCAACAAGAATTTTTTTAAAAAAATTGTGTTATCTTTCTTACATCAACCATTATCTCTGAATACACGCCTCTCCTCCCCATTATAACAAAGAATGAAAAAAGAAAACATTTCAACCAAACTAAACACATTAATTAAGCCTGACAGTATGTGCAAGCATTTTTTAAATTGCTTACTGTGTGCCAAGCACTGTGTTAGGCAAAGGAGAACCCAGCCATACAGATCCCTGCCAGTTTACTTCTGGGAGGTGCTGGGAACAACAGATGTGGAGATAAAGAAATACATGACCAGTAGAGGTAAGATATAAATCAGCCTCCAAGCCCAGTGTTTTCCCACCACACAGAGCTGCCTCTCCAATGTGAAATGTGGCCTTTTATAAAGCCTGGCTTCCATCTGAGAACTGAGTGGTAAAGAGGAAAATGAGAGACTGGAGCAAAGTTAATTAATGTTTTCCACTGTCCAGCCTCTGGCCCTGACTCCCCTGCCTCTGTTTATTGTCCATACCGTATATATTAAATTCCATTTCTCTTATGATTAGTGTGAAATAATTCTCAGGAAATGGTTTGCATTCATCTTACCAAAAGGAGGAATCCAAACATAGAATGACCTGAGTTTATAGAAACGAGGGGCAAGAATTTTTCGCTCCCTCCTGCTGCATAGAAGCAATTCCTTGATGGAATGGAGCTGAGTCTTCAGTGAAAGTTGAGGCTTTATCATGGTGCCTGCCTGATGGACCAGTCCTTTTTTTTTGGAGGGGGGAAGGTAGGGCAATTGGGGTTAAGTGACTTGCCCAAGGTCACATGGCTAGTTTTTTGTGTTGTGTCTGAGGCCGGATTTGAACTCAGGTCTTCCTGACTTGAGGACCAGTGCTTTATTCACTGCGCCACCTAGCCGCCCCTGGACCAGTCTTGGTGACTAAATAATGGAGTTTTGAGTCCCTGGTTACACCAACATTTACATGTAAACCCCAGAAAGGTAACTGGATCACTATAAGAGTCAAGGAAACACAAGTTACATGATGGCAGGGGATATATTTTCTCTGTCTTTATATTCCCTGAACGCAGCACCAGGCTTGGCACATACTCTTATTGGGTTGGATTGGACTGAAACTTGGGAATTCAATTTGCCCCCAGGAAATAGCATCAGGCCCTGAAACTTAGCCCAGTTTTAAACATCTTGACCTAATTTAAAAAAAAAAGGCATCAAGGTCTCTAGAAACATTGCAGCTTAAGATGGTGGCCCAAACGATACAGTTCCAAACAACACATTAATACGCATCCAACATTGTCCAAGGCCCTGCCTGCCCTATGTGCTAGGGATACAAAGATAAGTCTGGAAAATGGGCCCTGCCTTCTAGGGGCTCACAATCTATACTTGTAATTTCTTCTCTTTTGGTTTAGAGGATTCTTAATGTAGGTGAGTGCTAGAGGTGTGGAAATAATAAGAGTACTAAAATAAAAAAAAATTAAGCATAGCAATAGAATGACATTATTGCTTCATAAATTTGGGACTTAACAGTGTATATACCACTCACTGATGTAGGTTGCAGCCTGTCTCCACTTTGGAAGACAGTTTTCTAAGCTGCAGTTGCCAAAAAAAAATAGTCCGTTCTGCAGTGACCAGCCTTCTGCTGATGGGCCTCCTGGCAGTCCATGAAGCCGGCTCTCTGAGGATGGGCATACAGGCTGTCTTTGGCTGTGCCTGGGAGCCTTTCCAGCTGGATTGGGCCTGCCAGAGTATGTGGTCCACCAGCCTTGCCTTGGGGAACCCAGGTCATTACAGAGCTGTGAGGAGACATCACAGGAGGATGTTAATAGGGAATATTACACAGCAAGAATATTTCCTTTTCTTATGTTGCAGACCGCTTCAAATGTTCTCATTTATTTATTTGCACTGGGATGGTTAGCTGGAAAGAAAGGTAAGAAATATTTTTTCCACCATAGATGGAAAAACTGAATTTAAATGATACCAATTCATATCAAGATCAGTCAGTTAACAAGTATTTAGTAAGAGCTTACTGTGTGCTGGGCATTGTGGATACAAAAAAAAATAGCAAAAGTAGTGCCTGCCCTCAGGGAGGGCATTCTTGTGTAAAATACTTATATATGTAACTTGCTTTATAGAATATATATATATATATATATATATATATATATATATATATGTATATGTATATATATACACAGAGCAGACTGAAGGAAGGTGCCTTCTCATCCATAAAGGAGAAGGCACTGGCAGCTGGCTATTTTATAGATGAAGCAGCTAAGGCCCAGAAAGGTAATAGGATTCGAGTTCCAACCTAGAAAGGACCTTTGAAGTCTTCTAGTCTCAACTCTCTTTTCACATGTGAGGAAAGTGGTGCAGAGGTTAGAGCACTGGGCCTGGAGTCAGGAAGGCCTGAGTTCAAATCCAGCCTCAGACACTTATTTGCTGTGTGACCTTGGGCAAGTCAATTTATCTCTGCCCCAGTTTCTTTATTCATAAAATAAGATAATAAATGAGATAATGAGATAATATTTGTAAAGAGCTCAGCACAGTTCCTGGCATATAGTAAGTGTTATGTGAGTGCTGGTTATTACTATTAATTATTACACACAGGGGTTCTTAATGTGGGGCCCATGAACTTGTTTTTTTTTATTTGATAACTGTATTTTTATATAACTGGCTTCCTTCATAATCCTATGTATTCTACTTTATGCATTTAAAAAGTCTTCTGAGAAAAGGTTGATAGATTACAGCAAGCTGCCAAAGAGGGGGAGCCATGATACAACGAGAGACAATCACCCTTGATGTAAAAGGTGGCATCTTAACAGAGCTGCGAAGGAAGCCAGGGATTCTGAAAAATGAAGATGTGGAAGGAGAACATTCCAGACCTGGAGGGCAGCCTGGGCAAAGGAACGGGGACAGGAGACAGAGAGTGAGCAGCAGCACCTGGACCAGAAGGGAAGGGAAGCAATGTGTGTAGAGGAAGGATGGTAAGGAGCCAGGCTGGAAAGAGTTTTATTCAAAATAAATTTTTATTGCTATCTTTAATTTTCACATCACCTACATTTCCCAATATATGACTCACCCTCTTCTTTTTCTCCCAGAGAACAATTTCTTATAACAAAAATAAATTAGTTCAGCAAAACTAAGTAACGTTTTGAAAAGAAATCTAACAAAGTATATAGCATTACATACCTGTAGTCCCCCACCTCCACAAAGAAGTAGGAAGGAATGCTATGAAGGGTTTGAAATGCCAAGTGGTAACAGGCAACCATTAGAGATTTTTTTATGTAATAAATTTTGTTTCTTGTTTATATCATTCATTTTCATGAGATTTTTGAATTACAGATTTTCTCCCCATCTTTCCCCTACCCCAGCCCCAAAACAGCGATCCCACTGTACAGCCCCTCCCCTGGTCTGCTCTCTAACTTTCCAGTAGGGCAGGGAGGGTCTCCCTACCCCAGCCCCTGTATATCTTAATTCCTAGTTGCAGGTATTGCAGAGCTTTAAATTTTAGATTCTTTTGATTCTTCCCTTGTCACCCACCCCTGCTAGAAGGACAACCAATTCAATACAGGCTGTGTAGGTGTGAT
>CM053596.1:47118715-47133822 GCA_028646575.1 Pseudocheirus occidentalis
AAGGGAGGAAGAGGGAGGGAGGAAGGGAAGGAGGGAAGGAAGAAAAGACAGAGGGATGGAAGAAGGGGGGAAGGGAAGAAGAAAGGAATAGAGAGGAGGGAAGGAGGAAGGGATGGAGGGAGGAAGGGGGAAGGAAGAAAGAAAGAAAAGGAAGGAAGGGAAGAAGAAAGGAAAGGAAAGATGGATGAAAGGAGGGAGGGGAAGGAATAAGGAAAGAAAGAAATGAAGGCAGGGAGAGAGAGAGATGGAGGAAGGGAAGAAGGAAGGAATAGAGACATGGAGGGAGGAAGGGGGAAGGAAAAAAGAAAGAAAAGTAAAGAAGGGAGGAAAAAAGGAAAGGAAAGTGGGATGAAGAGAGGGAGGGAAAGGAAGAAAGGAAGGGAGAGAGAGAAAGGAAGGAAGGGAAAGAGGGATGAGGAAGAAAATCATTGAGCCATACATGTATACATTTACACACATATCCACACTTACTTATAAACATATATACATATATACACATAAACATACACACTATATATGTGTATATGTATATGCACGTGTATATGTATGTGTGTATATGTATGTCTCTATGTGTGTGTACATGTATATGTGTGTGTGTGCAGAGAACAGAACAGAGGCCAGAAAGAACCCTAGACAAACAAGATAGCTTTGAAAGCTACAGGCTGAACTTACTATACAGTTAAAAAGAAAGCAAGCTGCCCATTACAGAGATCTGCAGCTTCCTGGACAATCCTTTTCTGTTCTGGTATTGATATTGAAAGGCTCATTTTATCTAGTATTTGTTAAGAACCATTTTTTTTAAAAATTGCACCCACAAACCCATGCACACCCATTACCCACAAAGACACATTGAATTCCAGGAGAGAAGCTGGGAGAAGGCATGCGCCCCATGCCCCATACTGAACTCCAGAGGCCTCTCTCTTCATAAATAATAACATGGCAGTCCTTCTAACCTTGTGCAAATTCAATCAGTTTATATAGCAGTAGTTAAAAAAACTCAACCAAATGCATAAAATGAAAAAGCTTAAAGCCTCATAAAAGTATATACTCAAAAGACCACATGAAACTCCAGTGGGCTAGAAGCAAATGACACCTTTCAAATATTATCCTGGCATCATTTATTTATTTAGCTCTACTCCAGAATATGAAGTACTCTGATGTGAGTGAGTGATTTAGGAGGAAGATTCTTCCTGCAGGGTTTCACATCTGCTTTTCGGGTGTCCATGACCACAACCTGAGACAACTCAAGGCTGAAGCTTGGGTTGGCTGAAATGAGGACAAATGTGAACTGGTGGAGTCAACATTCGTATAATTTTCTTCTTGGGGCCTTAGTGTCTTTATGTGTAAAATGGGAAGGCTGGGCCAGATGATTTCCAAAACCCATTCTAGTTCTTTACATTCTCATGTTCTATGGTTCCCTTATAGTTCTAACATTCCATGTTCTAATATTATGGTCCCCAAATCCTTCCATCTTTAATTTCTAAGGCCCACCCCCAGCTCTGACATCCTGGGTCCTAAGGACCCTCCCAGTTCTGACATTCTGTGTCCCTAAGGGCCCTCTCAGCTCTGACATACTTTGTTGACTTTACAGGATCCAAGGGCAGAGTAGTGATTAAGTATTTGTATATCTTTGACCCACCTCTGTGTTTGAAGATTCTACCCTGGTACACAGACACTTGTGGCTTATAATTTAAGCCTCTACAATACCATGAGCGACTTGATTCAGAATAAACGCCTATGGACCAAAGAGAGTCAAATTTTCTGGGATTAAAGATGAGCACATTTATTAAAAGGTTTAAATGGCTCCCCTATTATGCCTTCTTGTGTGTTGTGCCCTAGAAAGCTGTCTACCTTGCTCACTCCTATTTCTTGCTTTGCCCAGTTACCAAATAGGAGACTGAGATTTCTTTTTTTTTTTTTTGGAGGGGGGAAGGCAGGGCAATTGGGGCTAAGTGACTTGCTCAAGGTCACAAGATAGTGAGTGTTAAGTGTCTGAGGCTGGATTTGAGCTCAGGTCCTCCTGACTCCAGGGCCAGTGCTTTATTCACTGTGCCCCCTAGCTGCCCCTGAGATTCAGTGAGAGGTTGTATGGTACAATGGTTGGAGCACTGGGCTTAGTGCCACGAAGACCTGAGTCTGAATCCTGCCTCAGACACTTGGTAGTTGTGTGACCCTGAGTATGTCCCTTAACTTCCCAGTCTCCTCATCTATAAAATGGGAATAATAATAGCACTTCCTTCCCAGGGGATCTGTTTTGTGGGGATCTGTGAGATTATATACAAATAGACACACATACACGTATGTATGATAATATGTGTAAAAGTACTTCTAAGTTATTCTTATTGCTGTTGTTTATATGGATCCTGGTATATAAAGCACCCACATCATTCCTTTGCCCCAAGTCTGCAATCTACTCCTTCATTACCACCTCTCAGAATCCCTCAATCCCTTCAAGACTTAGCTCAGGTGCTCCCTTCTACATGAGGGTTTTCCCGAGTTCACACATTGTTAGTGCCCTACTTCACTAAAATTGCCTTATAATTACTTTGTATATGTTTTATTTATTTATTTTTTGGGGGTGGGAGGCAATTGGAGTTAAGTGACTTGCCCAGTCACAGGGCTAGTATGTGCGTAGGTAGGATTTGAATTCAGGTCCTTCTGACTCTAGGATCAATGCTGTATCCTTTGCGCCACCTAGTGCCCCCTCACATATGTTTTATATCTATTTCCATATCTGCATTGTTGTCCTCCATCTCCCAGAATATAAGCCTCTTGGAGGATAGAAATATTCAATTTTTGTCATTGTATTCCCAGTGCCTAGCACAGTGTCTAGCATGGTAGGCACTCTAATGCTTGTTAGTTATCTCCCCAAAGGTTAGGAACCCCTAATTCAATGTGGGCACCTGAGTTTTTCCTCCTCCACAAGCAAACTCTAGGAGAGCTATGTGTCTCCTGTTAGCAGGGAAGAAGCAAGGACCTATCTTTGCCCATACATCAAGCTCCATTGGAGTCAGCCATCCTTGGGTTTGGGCCTGTGTCAGAATTCATTGGCATTAAAGGGCTGGAGCTCGATATGGGTAATCTCCTTTTGAAAGAGACAACGGAAGGAGTTCAGAACTCTTTGACCCTTTAATCAGCTATCGCTGGGCGTAGACGATATTGACTTTGCCCAACAATCCACAGAGATGAGTTTTGGAAAGTCTCACTGCCTTTTATCATGGGAGTAATCTAATCTGTCCAAACTGGGAGCTGGCCCACACAGCAATCAGCGTCTTCTCCAGGCTCAGGGTCACATCTGTCTTGTTGCTATTAGGAAACTGCATTATTATTTCTTGGCTCTCTGCTGGGCCACTGAGTGCATTATATTTCTAAATGGGGCTAATGACAGTGATAAGGCTGCATCATGGCCTACAATTGTGACTGGGGAAACTGGAGCCCCTTCCCAGCCTCAGTACTCAGCTCCACCTGAGGTACTTAGCTGGATGGAGAAAATGATGTCTTTGGAGACAGAGACCCAGATTGGAAAATTTGCTCTGCTAGGATCCATGACTTTGTGGAAGTCACTTAATCTACCTAAGACTCAGTCTCCTTGTCTCCCAAATGAGAGAGGGATGTAGGACTAGATAATCACTGAAATTCTTTTCTGCTCTAAGCCTATATCATCTCAAGAGCAAATGAGATAGATTTAGTCCAAATCTATGATTTCTCTGGTGTGAGACTATTTTTTTGGTAAATTATCCAATTGAGGAAACTGAGGCAGACAGATCAAGTGGCATGCCTATCTACGGTCACACATCTAAGTGTCCAAGGTGGGATCTGAACCCAGCACCCAAGGATTAGCCCCCTTTCTATGAAATAACCTTTATTTCTCACTTGCTCCACCCAGATTCTGGGGAGGAAAGGTAGTGAGATACAGTGCAGAGGCTCTCAAACATTTTGTTCTCAGAACCCCTTTACAATCTTAAAAGAAAATGGAGGATATTCTTCCAAGAGCTTTTGTTTATGTGGATTATAGTTAGGGGCAGCTATGTGGCACAGCAGATAGACTTCTGAGCCTGGAGTCAGAAAGACCTGAGTTCAAATCTACCCTTAGACACTTAACTAGTTGTATGATCCTGGGCAAGTCACTTAACCCTGTTTGCCTCAGTTTCCTCATCTGTAAAATGAGCTGGAGAAAGAAAGCAAACTGCCATAGCATCTTTGTCAAGAAAACCCCAAATAGTGTCATGAGGAATTAGACACAACTCAACAGCAACAAAATATCAGTCAATATTTACCATATTAGAAATGAAAACATTTTAGTCTTATAAAAATCTTCTTGACTTCACAGATCCCTCTCTTAGAAAAATCTAGGGAACCCCCCTCCCCCAGGGTCCTCTGTCCATACTTTGAGAATCTCTGGTCCAGCATTAGATCTGGCATCAGAGATATGGATTAGAATTCTAACTCTGAGTTAACTAGCTGGTTAGCCTTGGACAAACCACATTCCATTGCTGGGCCTCAGTTTCCTCTCCTGTAAAATGAGGGGTTGTACCAAATGATGTCTCGGGTTCCCTTCAAACTCTAAATTTTCTGAGTAATATTCTGCCTATAGAGCCTTAGGGTCCCTTCCCCGTTCTCTTCCTCTAAGCATCACTTTTCTTCCTTAGCCTGGTCCCACCAGAGACTGGGAGAGGGCAGGGCTGGAGAACAGCACATGGGCAAAGAAAGTCGCTTGAATCCTTGGGTGCTGGGTTCAGATCCCACCTTGAATCAGGAGTGCCTGGGTTCCAATCCTGTCTCTGTCATTTCTTTGTCACTATTCTCTCTAAGCCTCAGTTTTTCTCATGCATAGGATGGGGATAATAACAGCATCTTTCCCAGGGAGTATTGTCAGGATCAAATGGCACAATATGTACAAAGAGCTTTTTAAACCATAAGGTGCTAAATAAATGTTAGAAATTAATAGCAATAATAGTAATAGAGACCAACACCTTACCTGGCCATCTCCAATAATCTAATTGTTTGTAGATTGACTCCCCCATTAGAATTGAGCTCACTGAGAATTTCTGTATCCCCAGTGGTTAGCGCAGTGCTGAGTCCAACCAATGATTGTTGAGGCTGACTATGATAGATATGAAGCCTTGCCTCTGATATTGATTCTTTGTCTGACCTGGACAAGTCACTTAACTCTCCTGGGTCTCAGTTTCCTCATCTGTAAAATGAAGAGGTCAGACTAGACCTCTGAGCTTCTTCCAGCTTTATGTCTATGATGCTGATCCTACAGTCCTTAATGTTTGGGAAACATTACAGATACACACGTGTGCACATACCCAACTACAAGCACATATGTTTATGTGCACACATACAACACACATATATACACACAAACATGCCATAAATGCACACACATGACATGCACTTATACTTACATATACACATATATACATAGAATATATGCAAACATACATACACATACACCTATGCACATACGTCTACATCGCTGGGTGCTCACAGCAACCCTAGGAAGTAGGTAGGCTTTTGGTACCACTATTATTATCCCTATTTTAAAGATGAGGCACTGAGGTGGTGCAGTGGAGAGAGGGATGGAGTTGGAATCCAGAAGGCTGGTTTGACTCTTACCCCTAGCGAGCTGTGTGGCCCTGGGTAAGTCACTTAACCCCTCTGTGCCTCCATTTTCTCATCCATGAAGGGAGGGGGTCAGCCTCAAAGGTGCCTTCTAGCTTTAAATCCAAGATACTCTGACCCCAAGTGCAGCCTTGCCTAGGACCTCCTTCTCTGGTTCCTCACTGAACATTGCTACTGTTTCAACCTCCTCTTGCTAGTTTATGTCTCTAGGACACTGACTGTTAAAATAAGGCATGGGAGACAGATACAGACCTTCTTCCTGCATGTAACTTTGGGAGATGAAACAGACCTCTTCATGTCAGCGTCTCACCAGGCTCTGCTCTCTTTGTGGGAGACTTGACACCAGGCATCACGTGATTCCAAGCCCCACCGTCTGCACTGCACCTCTTGCCTCTCTAAAACCTGGATATTTGCACTGCCAACCCCAAGTGTTAAATTTCTATGTGAGTCGTTATTATGATAAAGGATTGGGCCAGTTGCTATAGGTCTGTCTGTTTCTCTCTTTCCTCCCCGCACCCCTTCAGTTTATTTGCTCCACCAGCACCAGTCCAGGCCACTGTAAGAAGATGTTAAGTGTCCCCTAAGAGAGCTCTTAGCTGCTCGGGCTCTCGGATCCAAGGGGTTGAGTATTTAGCACTTCCCAGCTGAGGGCTGTTCCAGCAGTTAATTATAGAAGGGTCAGCCGACACAGCGTGAATTTGCAACTTTGGGCCAATTAAAGAGACTCCAGGGTGCTCCTTTTCTCTTGGCCGGGAGACTTGGACTCTGGTGCCCCTTGATCACACATAGTGCCAGCTGGGATGGAGGGGCAGGGATTACAGTCCATCCTGCTTCTCGGCAAAGGATGGTTAATGCTGGGTACAGAGCCCCTACAAGGGCCTGGGAAGATCCAGGGTAGGGTGGATGGAGCTAGCAAGAGACTGCAAATCTGGGATTAGGGATGTGATGTGGAGAGGACCGTTTTATCCAACACACCCCTGAGTAGACCTTAATTCTTGCCTTCCTCTGAGAAATAAGTAAATTGAGAATCCATTCAAACGTATTTCCTTTTTTTTTTTAAACCCTGTACATATTTAAACTATCTGTTTTCTCAGCCTAGTCTTCCTCAGGGCATCCTGATCCCTGATCCCTGCCCCCTCACTGGACCTTGTCACAGTTTTGACACAGTCTTGCTAGTCTGTATAAAATATGTTGCTAGGACACTGACTGTCAAGATTAAGCGTGGGAAAAAGACACAAACCTCTCCCCAGGATGTGCCATTGGGAGGATGAGACTCGTATATTCATGTAATCTTGCCAAGCTCTGCTCTCATTTTAAATGCCTGATCTGCCAGGGCAGGGTCAATCTGATCCGTTCTGGCTGCAGGGGAGCGAGGGGGGAGCACTTTCTTGTCCTTCAGTGCATCAGAGGAGCCTTCCTGGAGGAACCTGGACAGGCTTCCTCCTTTTTCTGCATCTCTGATGGTCTGGGGCAGCAGCTCCCTGCAGTAGCTGTCTCGTCAACACTGCATTTCATTTTAAATTGAAGCTGAAAGCAGATATTTTCCCTCTTGCCTATTACACCTCTTAATTTGTCTCTCCCTCTGCTGCGATCTGTCTCCATAAAGGGCTTTGTATGAATGATAGATAGTGCAACTTTGGAAGGGTTTGGGGTTGGGTAAGCTGAGAGGGGAGACAAGTCAGGGTTGAGCCAGGTGGGAAAGTGACCCCCTTGGCACAACTGTGTTTGTGTAGGGGGAGGGTAGAAAGTGTAGCAGAAGAGTTGCTTACTGGAAGGCCCGACTGGGGAGAGGGCAGTCTATGTCAGCTGTAGGTGGCCTTATATTTTCTGTTGGGGTCTCAGGGGTTAGTGGTGGGGCCAGAGCAGGGCAGTTGAGTTGAGGGCAGAGAGGAGGGAGAGAAGGTTTGTGGGAGAATGGAATCCCTTGCTGTGAGAGACTTACAAGAGAGAGGAGCTCAAAAACCCTTCTTGTGCTAGGCACACTGCAGCCCCATAATGGGGGTTATAGCTGAGCACAGGATATGTCTGGCAGAACGATGTGGTGAAAAGAGAGCTGTCTTTGGAGCCAGAGGTCCTGGGTTCATATTCTGCCGTGGATCCTTACTACTTGTGTGACTGAGGGCGTCACTAAAGCTTTTTGCGCCTCTGTTTCTCCTATAAAATGAAGAGGTTGAACTACAAGGTTTCTAAGACTCTTCCTTACCCCCCACGCTCACCCCCTTCATGATCTATTATCCAAGCGTGTATAGAGCCGGGAGAGGTCTTTTGAGGAATGGCTCTATGTGGAAGGAAATGGTGCAGCCCCAGATTGGGCGGTTGGACGCAGTGCTTGTGTAGGGAAGGGTGAACGAAGGTAGTGATGCCGCCACGGGTGTCATCTGTACGTTGTCCGGGGTGCACAGTACATGTTTATTTGTGAAGAAGGGGTTAATAGTGTGGCCATGGCTGGGCACCTGTACTGGAGGGTGGGTGTATTAGAAGGGGAAGGGAAAGCGGGATTAAAGGTGTGGCCATAGCTGTATTGGGGAAACCAGCGCATAAATATCGGCATGGTAGGGGTACGGTAGATTAGTGGTGTGGAAAATGCCTGCGGGGGCTCAGGGTGCATTTGCATGGGGCGGGGTAAGGTAGGAGGGGTTAGTAGTGTGGAAGCTAGACAGCTGTGCTGGCGGGACCTCAGGGTCCTTAGTGGGGCTAGGAGGGATTAGTGGGTTAGGGGGTTACTGCTGGACAGTTCTGCTGTCGAGGGGCACAAGATGCCTGAGCAAGGAGGGGGGAGAGGTGTGGCAGCAGCTAAAGGTTCACTTAGAAGAATTGGTCCAGTGTCCAGGCCACACCACCTTGGCCCCAGGCCACTCGGTCACAATCCCACTGGGCGCCGGCAGGGCACCAAGCGGCCCATCCATCCCTTTTATAGAAACCTAGGGGGCCGTCTAGCTCGACCCCCAGGGACTGGGCATGCAGCTCTCCACCAATCCGGGGTAGGAATTGAAGGGGTGGGGGAGGTCACTCGCCAATGGGTTCAGTCCCTGCGCCTAGCCCCGCCCCATGTCCCCCTTGCATGGGGTGAACCACTGGAGATGCCTGGTCCAGCCGGCGCTGGTCGGATGGGGGTTGGGGGTGCGGTCCTGTCTCTACGGGTCCAGCTAGTGCGGGAAACAACCAATGGACGGCCGCGGCCCAATGGGGATCTCTCCGAAACAACCAATGTTCTCCTTCCTTTCTCCCTCTCCCTCCCGCTTTGTGCGGGTGCGACCATTAGGGGGAACGGAACGCGCGGCGCCGGCCATTGGAGCAGGGGGGCGTGGCCCGGCTCCCCAGCGGGGCTTGAGGCGTCTGGGCCAATGGTCTAACGCCGTTCGGGCCGGGCCGGGAAGGCGGGCCGGGGCGGGAGGGGCGCGGGGGGGGCGGGACTTGGAGGCGGGACCCGGGCTGGAGGCGGGGCCGTCTGGAGCTGTCGCAGTGAAAGGCGAGTCTCGGTGGTGGAGGGAGGCGGCGGCGGCGTCCGCTGTGTGTGAGTGTGTGTGCTTGCAGGCGCAGGCACGGTGGCGGCGGCGGCGGCTGGAGACGGCGGGGAGGGAGAGCTGCGGCAGCATCTGGAGGGGGGGAAGGTGCGATGAAACCAGGTGCAGTGGCGGAGGCGCGGCTCCGGCTGCCTGCTCCGTAGCTCCTAGCGCTAGCAAGCGGCAGCGGCCCCGAGCCTGCAGAGTTGGCCCGGAGGAGACCCCGGGCTCCCGGGGTACCCGATGCAGCCGCCGCAGCAGCAGCAGCCCGGCCTCGGCTCACACAGTGCATGACGCGCTGACCGGAGCCGGCCAAGCGCCGGGGGCTCCCGGGCGGCTGGGCGGCAGCCTCCGAAGTGCCCCGGCGGCTCACAGAGAAGGAAAGTTGTGGGCTCATCCTCTCGGGAAGCCACTGGCCACGACGTCCGCAAGTCAGTTCATCGGTCCTTGCAGGAGGGGTCCGTTCTAGCAAGAGGGCGAACAGCCGGAGGTGGGAGAGAGGGACCCGTCTGCTGCCGTCCAGTCCCGGAGCGCACCGGTCGTTCTCGAAGCTGTGGACAGCTGTTTCCCTGGAAGGCTGCTTCTTGAAACTGTCTATTGCCGCGGGGACTCTGGGAGGCGGGGAGGGCTCCGGGGGTATTTGCCAAGAGGTTTTTCCCCTTCCCTGGGAGTCTCTGTGGGATCTTTTCCCATCTTGAGACCCCAGTACCGAGGCAATCCCTTCTGGGAGTCCGGGGTGGCGGCTGCTCCCCAGGAGACTAACCTTTCTGCTCTCTTGGGGTCCCTTCGATTACGAGTCTGGGTTTCTCGTCGAGGAAAATGTCCTGCCTTCTGTGAATGTTGACAGGAAGAGTCCGAGAGGATGTGAAAGGAACTGGGAGCCAATTGGAGGGTAGGAAGGGGGGGCAGTCCAGACCCCGGGGACGTCCGGAAGAGCGAAGAGCCCCCACCTCCTGGGGGCGTCAGGGAGTTGGGCTTGGACCAGACGGAGCGGGCGTCTAGACGGCAGAAATGCGGCAGCGACCGGCCCTCTCCAGCATCCGCAGGAATCGCTTCCCCCGGGACTGGCGTCCGCTGGCCAAGCCTTGCTGAAGGCACCCTCGCCGGCCCGAGGCTGAACGACCCTACTAGACTGCTGAAGGGGAGGAGTGATCGGCCCTCTTCGCATAGCCGCCACCCCCGGCCGGGCCCCCTTCTCCCCCTTTACCCCCTCCCTCATCTCCCAGGATGTCTCTGGGATTCGCTGGAAGCTGACTCAACTTGTAACTCCGCTGTGAGGAGAGCGGGGACCGCGGCCAGTGGGCCGGGCAGCTGCGAAGCCTTGGCAAACTGCTCCTACTTCCCTGGGGAATTCTATGCTATCTACCCCTATTCTCTCTCCCTCCCCAGTTTTCTTGGTCTCTCTCAGAATCGCCTCTCCCATTCGCCCTTGACTACCCGCACCCCCTCACCCTGGTAGCTTGAGGGTCCCTACTTCGTTCAGAGAGGCTCATCTTGCCCGTGAAGACCCCCCCCCCCCGCCCCAGTTACTGCTTGTGTTTAGGATCTGAGCCCGGACAGACGGGGCGACAGGACAGGGCAGCCAGGGCCCAGGACACCCCCTGTGAAGTGGTCGCAGCCTTTTTCACCCGGCACTCGAGACTCTTCGCCAGCGCCGGCCTCGCCCCGCTACGACGGGAGGCTCTGGCTGAAGATGTTGATGAGGAAGACGCCCGCCTTTGCCCCGGCCTCGGTCTTCGGGGTGCGCCTGTCACACAAGTTCCTTTTCCTGCTCTTTCTCTCGGGCCTCATCACCCTGTGCTTTGGTGCCCTCTTCCTACTGCCCAGCTCATACCGTTTCAGGCGACTTTTCCTGCCCCTCCGGCCCCAGCATCTCTCCACTGCCCCGGGGGCTGGGGAGCCTGAGCCTGGGGGCCAAGCCCAAGCCCGGGGGCAGGAGCCACCTCCCAACCCAGCCCCGGCCCCTGGGGCACTCCCTGCCGGGCCTGGCCGAGGGGGGCGACATCCCCCAGGCGGCCCCACCACTCCCTGGGAAGAGGCTGGGGCCACTCGGGGCCAGCAGACTCCGGGAGCAGCCACTGGGCTTCCCAGAGCCCCAAAGTCGCGCCCTTTGCCCACCCTGGTCTTCGAGGAGTTCAGGAGTCGCCTCCGGCACCCAGTGCTGGGGACCAGGGGCAACTTGGATGTCAAGAGCCTGGCCCAGAGGGAGAAAATCAAAGAGGTAAAAACAAACCAAAAACCGCAAGAGCTAAACCCTGGCCCCTGTCATTGCTCTATACGGTTCATCTCGTTCCCTAAGCCCCCTCCCTCCTCACCTCCCATGCCCCGGCCCCATCCTCTTTCCCTTATCTTGGGCCAATCTTCTGCCTCCTTTTTCTTCTTCCAAACTTCCTTTTTCCTGCCCTACCCCCCTTGACCCTTCAGAGCAGTTCCCTGCCCCCTCCATTTATTTACTCCCCCCTCCCCCTTTATTGCAGCCTCTCCTAACCTCTGGTCTTCCCACCTAACCGGGACACTTTCTACTTCCTCTTCCTCCCCGGCGACCAAATTTCCTTCCTTACCGGACCTCCCTTCTCTCTCTTTTCAGTAACTCTTCTCCCACCCCCCCCACCCCCCCCATCGTGGAGCTGGTGGTCCATCAGGTTAGGATCTGGGTTTCCTTCCTAGGAACCTGCTTCTGTGTGTTTTGATTTGTAGGTTCTAGTTGTCTGATTCATTCCTACCCAGCATCTTAAAGTCTCATCACTTCTGGAAATCCCTCTGGGGTTGGATTAAGACTTAGTACCCACAATAAAACCTATGCATTTTTTAGGGGGTGGGGGTGGTGATGCTTTGCTTGAAATGTTCCCAACAAGCCAGTGACCCATCGCTGAAGAATGCATGTAAGGCTTTCTGGCTAACTATTGTTGTTGAGTGTTAGAATAATTATACATGATTGCGTGTGTGATGCAGGCTAGGAGAATCGATAATACAGAGGCAGGGTTTTATGGAAATCTGGGAAGGTTATTGGTATAAGGAAGCACAGTGCTTTCTTCCTGGACTGGTTCCCTTGGGGAGACTGCAAGCATCATTTGGTGCCAGAAAGGTGGTGATGGGGGTGGTGAATCAAAGGGTGACTTTTGAGGTTTTCCTGCTTTAATTAAAAACAAACTAGAACCTAGCCCCCTAACCTTTAACATCTGCTTTTGAAGTCTGCAGATAATTTCAGAGGCAGAGTGGGATAATGGATAGGGTATTGAATTGAAACCAGAAGATCTGGGTTCAAAAACTGCCTCAGAGCTTGCTGTGTGGCCCTGGACAAGTTGCTCAGCCTTTCTGGGCCTCAGTTCCCTCATCTGTAAAATGGGAGGGTTGGACAGATAACCTCTGAGTTCCTTTCCAGCTCAGAATCTGTGACCCTATTCTTCAGACAGACTACCCTCATCTTCCTCCTCTACCCCCACCAAAAACCAACTTGTCTTATGATAAACAAATCTGTTCTAATTTTGTTTACTTGCTAATAGAGGATTTATGTCTGCATTGCCTTGCACAGAGACACGATTCATGAATGTGACCTACCAGGGCTGGCAAAGTTGGTTGATTTAAAAAAAAATGGTTCTTTCTTTTTTCACACCCCCACCCCCAACTCCCACCTTGATTTACTGAATCTCTACCAGTTATGAGCGGCTAGGTGGCACCATAGTGCCTAGAGTGCTGGGCCTCAAGTTAGGAAGACCATGTTCCTGAATTCAAATGGTGCCACAGACACTTCCCAGCTGTGTGACCCTGGGCAAGTCACTTCACCCTCTTTGCCTCAGTTACCTCATCTGTCAGATGAGCTGGAGAAGACAATGGCAAACAACTCCAGCATTTCTGCCAAGAAAACCCCAAACAGGGTCACAGAGGGTCGGACACAACTAAGCAAATGTTATACCTGTGATTTTTATTATGTTTCTTTTACATCCTTAATCTCTTTTGAAACTCACAACAACATTGCCATGCAAGTGTTTCAGGCATAATTCCCCCATTTTACAGAAGAGTGTGAGACTGAGGGAAGTTAAATGACTTACCCAAGGTCACACAGTTGAGCTGTATTAGAGTTCTCACAGTCACAGGACCTGAATTTGAATCCTTGCCACTATGTGGCCATGGGGTGAGACACCTGACAGCTCTCTAGGCCTGTTTTCCTCAACTGAGGGGGTTGGGACAGACAGTTTTGGAGACTCCTTTTACTTCTAAATCTCTGAGCCTGTGATTTGAACCCAAGTCTGCCAGGCTCCAGGCCCCATATTTTCCCCTTATACCATGTGGCCTGCCTAGATTGCTTGAGAGACACCTGCCACTCTGTGACATAGGCTGTCATTTCTTCCTTCCGATTGTTTTTTGTTCTTTCCCCTCATGATGTTAGGTAATAGCAAGGAGGGGGAGATGGGGTTGGGGGTTGGGGAACGTCAGAAAGAAGGCTGCTTTTTAAAAGGAAAGAAAGGATGAAGGTGGAGAAGAGGCACCTGAATGACAGAAGGCTTGACAAGCATTTGGAGTAACTCAGTGCATGTGTGGAGGTGCCATCTTTGAGAGATGAGCATCGTTGTACTGGGGACTGTCTCGGGGCAGGTGCTGGGTCCCCAGCTGCTTCTCCTAGTGGTCAGAGAAAGGATGGCTGCCCCATCCTTCTGAAGTCATAGACTCCATACAAGGAGGACAACAGTAAGTCCAGAATCGGAGACTTTGGAGGCGGGTCATCTTCTCCACCCGTGGGATCACAGGCTCACAGATGTAGGGCTGTGAGCAAGCTCAAAGGCCGTCTGGTCCAGCACCTTTATTTTACAGGTGAAGAAACTGAGGTGCCAGGAGGGAAAGGGAATAAGTTGGGAGGAAGCAAGCAGTCTGAAGTCTTAGGAGATGGCCTTCGTGGGTTGTCATGGTAGCCACTCATCCAACAAGCATTTAAAAGGCCCTATGTAGATGCTACTAGGCTCAGAGCGACAGAAAGGAAACTTGCTACCCACTGGAAGCTTACATTCTGCTGGATGCTTGTTTGTTTGTGTGACTTGGCATAACCCCTCGAGCCACTATGAGCCTGCTTCCCCTTTTCCCTTTCCCTCTCTCTGTCTCTGCCCCTCCCCTCCCTCTCTCCATCCCTTCCCCCTCACTCCCACTCTCCCCTCCCTTTCCCTTTCCCTCTTCAACTCTCTCTCCCACCCTCCCCCTCTCCCTCCCAACCGGTCCCTACAATATCTAAATATCTCTGTCACTCAACTCAGTGCCTCCTGGGCTAGGGCAGGCGCTGGGCTGGGAGCTAGGAACATACTGACCAAATCCAAACCATCATTTCTCTCAGAAAAGTTTACATGAATTAGTTCATGGCTCTGGCTGCTGGATCCTCCCAAGATAAACACCCCAACTGTCCGGAGTTCCCTCCTGAAGCCTTTTCAGCTTGATGTAGGCCCCCTGCCGAACTTGTGGGCTGTTGGTGGGTGTTGGAGGCTGGCCTGCCATGCTAGGCATTCACCACGGTGGGGGGCCTTCAGGGCCCTGCAAGAGTCATTCCTGTTGTGGGGGGTGGCCTAGCTTTTCTTCTGGAATACCTTGCCTGGGCAGGGCCAGGAGTGTGGTTGGCTTTCGGGGAAGTCAGAACCTTTCAGCAGTAGCTTGGCCCAAGAATGGTAACGTGGTTCCCTCAGGACTGGAGCCCTTCCATCCCCTTGGGCAGCCACAGCTTGGCCCTGGTGCCTATTTATCCCACTGGTGGGCCCTGTGATCCCCTTCTCCTCTGCCACCATCCCAATGAAATTCCAGCGTTTGAGAATCTTTTGGAAGCCCCACTTACCTTGTGCATCCTTCCTACAGCATATAAGGTTTGCTCCCAAGACAGCTCCTGCAGCAAGCAAAAATCAGAGACTTCTTCCTCTTGCTCCATCGACTCCTACGGCCTCCCTTCCCCCTCCCTGAATGAGCCCAGGTCAGAAGCTACCAGTGGCTTACACCCCCTCTCAA
>CM053596.1:47133922-47177166 GCA_028646575.1 Pseudocheirus occidentalis
ATCCCCCTCCCTTCCCCCTCACTCTCCCCTCCCTTTCCCTTTCCCTCTTCATCTCTCTTTCCCACCCTCCCCCTCTCCCTCCCAACCTCTCCCTACAATATCTAAATATCTCTGTCACTCACAAGGCCCCTTATTCACAGATCTCTTAACTGACTCTTAATTCATCGGGCTGTATGGTATATCGCAGGCTTCCCACTTTGTGCAAACAGCTAACCTGCTGATGTAGGGAAGAAACAGAGGGTTATTGTAGAGTAGACATGTATCCATTCAAGGCCAGGATCCCTTTGGAGGAAAGGGAGAGAGGGACACCCTGTGGATTGTATCTTGCCAAGATTCTTTCTGTAAACAGGCTAACCTTGGGCTGTGGGCCTGGCTTCTTTCCACGGCTGTCTCCAGTTCACTGGGTCCATTGGCATTCTCCCATAGGCCTCCCTGCCCCTACAGGTGTGAGTGGGAGGTCTGGGCTGATAGAGCTTAGGTTAGAGAAAGCTGCATGTTTGCATCCCCTTTCCTATGTTTGAACATTACAAAGGTAGGTATTTCAACCACACTATAGGAAAAAGGTTTGCTGCTGCAAACCTTTCCTGACTGTAACATGTGGAGATTTTTCTGCGGAACTGACATCAGATTGTCTACAGATCTGATTGCTCAACCGTAGCCTTCTGGCTGGATTTCTTCTTGATTATTCTTTCTATCTCGTTTAAAAATTTAAATATCCCAACAACCCTTCTCACCTAACAACCTTTTCCTATAATAAGTAAACCTGGAGATGCACCCCGCCCCCCAACCCAGAATGTGGGCCATTTCTGAAAATGTATGCCTCAGTCTGCTCTGGAGTTTACTGCCTCTGTGAGAAGCAGGCCTTACTGTCATTCCTTTGCTGTCCTTCTTGGTCACTGCATCCATGAGAGTCTGGGTCTTTTTCTAGCCCTGGGTCCTTAAATTCTAAGTAAGCAGAGCCATGATGTAGAATTCCTTGGACTGGCAGTCAAGAGACCTGGATTCTAATGCTAGCCAGACCTGGGGCAAGACTTTTTCTGTGTCCTGACCTCAGCTTCTCCTTTTGTAAAGTGTAGGGGTGTGTCAGTTCTTACTTAGATTGAGGGGCTAATCAGTTAACAGCTGGGGAACGTTTTTTTGTTTTGTTTTGTTTTGTTTTGCTTCCATCTTAAACTGCAAAACTGGCCTTTGTCATCTCAGGTAGAAAATACTTGAGACACTTCCCCCCTCAGAAAGGGAAAGAAAACCTGGTCTTAGTGACTGACTGACCTATGACCTGGTTGTGGTATGGCACCTGGGGGCCCAGAGGCTTCTTCCTGAAAGCATTTGCTTCTACAGTACGATTGGTCATCCCAAGGCCATTCAGAATGGGGTGGATAACCAAAGAACCTTTGTTCCTGGACCTGGATTCAATTTGAGCAAATCTGTAGCTGAGATGCAATGAGTGTGGGGGAGGACAGGAGAGCGGGGGAGGAGGGGTGAAAGCCTCTCAGTTCAAATGAATGAACACTTATTAACGTGCCCCTTTCATATGAGGACCTATGCTACGGTTAGTTGAGGGGAGGTTTTCAAAGCAGAATATTATGTGGTTCCTGCCCTCAGGAGGGCTCTCAGTTTAATAGAGGAGCTAAAGCAGTAGACAGTAAAAATACAAAATGGTATTTGTGTGTGTGTGTGTGTGTGTGTGTGTGTGTGTGTACAATTTCATAGAGATACAGGTATCTAGGGAGAGACAGATCACCATCACAGTCTAGGGGTGAGGAGGACAATCCCAAACAGCTTTCTAGAGGAGGCAGGATTTGAGTTGGGCCTTGGAGGATAGGTAGAATCTTGGTAGGCAGAAATGGAAGGAAGAAGAATGTTTCTAAGCTTGGAGGTTACCATAGATGCATGACCCAATATGATATCTCTAAGCTCACATGGATCCAGTTCAACCTTGGAGGCTTCTCAATAAGTATGGCTTGTGCTCGTAGCCCCAAAGTTTCCTCTGGGCAACATTAGAATTTGGCTAGGTCTACACACACACACACACACATACACACACACACACACGAAAGAAAAAAAGTGTTGCATGTTCCTATGCAAGCACTTGGGCTAAAAATGCAATAAATATAGGATGCGTTTATTTAAACATTGCCAATTATTCTTCCTTATTATTCCTCTTTTAAAAAAAGGTCTAAAATGTCATGTAGAACTTTTAAAAGGGGTTAGGGTAGGATATTGTTGTTGTAATAATGCTAGGACGTTATTACAAGAAATCTGGGAAATGCTGACTTCAGTTGAAGTCTGTTATGTGATATTTGTTGTTCTTCCTTCTCCCTTACCATCCCTTACTTTAGGGATTGGCTAACTTAACCCAAGTGAAGACACTTTCCCAGTGAGTGTCCACCCTCCTTAGGGACCTATATAGGTCTTCAGGCTTACAGTATTGATATGGGTGGGATTCCCTCATAAAGAGAAAGACGTTGGAGTTTCTAGAGAGTCATGTAACCTTCCCCAGTTTCCCTGGGGACGTACCTAGTCCTCTATACTTACAACGCCTTCTGGGTGTTAAGGCCTCTCTGCTCCCTCTTCCCCCCTTTGACCCAAAAGAAATGGGTAAAGAGCTATTATAGAGTTGACTCCTTCACCAATCTGCCCCCCAACACATACTGTACACAGTTTACATAACTCAAATTACCCATGAAGGTCAAGGTCCGGGTTTGCCTTTCTTTCTTGTTGCCTGATGCTTTGCCTTGTTATTCCATGGCAGCAGGTCAGGGCTTGATCTGGGTATTCCTCTGCTGTGTCATGCTCCCAGCTCATACACTGCAGGCTTACATTCCTTTAGCATTCAGTTTGACCCAGGAACTTTCTCTACCATTGCACCATTGCCTTGGTCTGATGCTATCTTTGAAGCAGGGTCATGAGAGGCTTTATTGTAGGCATTCAGTTTTCCTTCTAAAGAATCTAGCCCACATCTCTATATAGCCGTGTTAAGGAATGTGGCCTTAGTAGATAGGAACACCCAGATTTGGAGTCAGCAACACCTGGGTTCAGAGTTCGCCTCAGGATACTGACTACTTAAACAAGGCATTTCCTCCCTTATCCCCTGGTTCCTCATCTGCAGAACGGAGAATATAACACAGTAGCACCCACTTCACAGTGCTAATATATGTAAAGTGCTTGGGTAGCTAAGTGCTTTGGTGGATAGACCACTGTGCTTGGAATCAGGAAGCCTTATCTTCATGAGTTCAGATCCGGCCTCAGACACTTCCTGGCTGGGTGACCCTGGGCTAGTCACTTAACCCTGTTTGCCTCAGTTTCCTCATCTGTAAAGTGAAGAAGGAAATGACAAACGATCTACTATCTTTGCCAAGAAAACTCCAAATGGGGTCACAAAGAGTCAGACACGACCACAGCTTGCTTAGCAAGCTTTAAAGCTGTGTAAATAGTGGTTGTCCATGCTTCTCTTTTCAGTTTCTCTGCTGCCTCTGGAGGCCAGGTATAGCCCTCAGCATTGAGTACAGTGCTTGGCACATAACACTTTAGTAAACACATTTTCATGCAGTTATTCATTCTGGAGGCAGAGCCTGAGGGTATAATCCAGCTGTATGAAGTTAGCCATAAACTCTGTTAGTGCATCAAGCCAACCAGACAAGCTCATGCCTTGTCAAGGAAGCTTCCTCAGTGCTAGGACAGAAATGGACTGGGGCTGCCCGGGTCAAGGCAGATTGCCTTTGGCCTGGCCAGAGAAGAAGACCTTGTGCATGGGATGTTCACACCTGATCAGAAGGAAAGGACATGGGGCTCCAGTGATGTACCTCAGCATCTCTGCTCCTGGGCATAGCATAATAATCATAGCTAACTTTTCTGCAGCACTTTAATGTTTGTGAAGCATTTTACATACATAGTCTCATTTGATCGTCTTGGAAACCCCCATTTTATTTTTTGGAGGGGGAAAAGGCAGGGTAATTGGGGTTAAGTTGACTTGTCCAAGATCACACAACTAGTGTTAAGTGTCTGAGGCTGGATTTGAACTCAGGTCCTCCTGACTCCAGGGCTAATGAATGCTTTATTCACTGCACCACCTAGCCACCTTGGCAACCCCCATTTTAAGGATAGGAAAACTGAATCTGACCCAAGTCATATGACTTGTCCAAGTAGGATTTGAACCCAGATATTTCTGACTCTGAAGTCCAATTCTTTACCTCTGCATCACAAATTTGGTTTCCTTTTCTGTACAATGGAGATAATACTTGAACTAGTAACTAGGGTGGGGAGGCTTGTGCTTTCCCTCAGGGTGGCAAAATGGGGAGGGGCATGCTTCCTTTCTATTACAGTCCTCTGCCTCTTTGGCTTTCCCCTCATGGCACCATAAGGGTTCTTCTAACTTCTTTTCTGAGGTCCATCTTCCATCATTAGGTTCTTCTACCTTTCTCACTCTCCCACTAACCCTCTTGAATAATAACCTTCTCTCCCCCGTGTTTGCCTAGCATGGCTGCATCCACTTGGAGTGAGCGATCCTCTCTGCATCATCTCTTACTCAACTGGTTATATCCCTGAATCCAGAATTCCTGGTGACTTCCCAGGATTGTTGTAGACCCTACATGGCTGGGGAAATGGGAGCTACCATTGTTAGGCTCTGAAGGGTTTGTTGCCCCTTCACTGAATTTGTTGCTGTTCATTGATTTCAGTTGTGTCCTACTCTGTGTGACCTCATTTGGAGTTTTCTTGGAGTGGTTTTTACTGGAGTGGTTTGCCATTTCCTTCTCTAGCTCATTTTATACCTGAGGAAACTGAGGCACAGTTGAACAGAGTTAAGTGATTTGCCCAGGGTCACACAACTAGTATTTGCAGCCAGATTTAAACTTAGGAAGACTAGTCTTTCTGTCCAAACCCCATGCTCTATCCACTGTGCTGCCTAGCCGCCCCTTCACTTAATGGCCTCAGGCGAGCATGATTTTAGAGTTCAAAGCACTGTTTTAGGGAAGAAAAATATGGAAACCGGGTTGTGCCACTCCTTTGTCATTTCTAGTACTTCTTGTTTTAACAATCAGCAGTATCTGATCAGTAACTGATATTCCTAGAATTAATTCCTAGAACATTCTGAGCCTTACGTTATTGATTTCCAAAAACAGAGATGTAAATAGGCTTCAGATCGGAAACCTGAGGCTTCTTTTATGGGTGCTGTGTGAACATGGTGGAGGTGGAAGTAGGCTTTTGGACAGCTACTTTGGATGCTTGGAGACTTTCTGCTTTGCATCTTTCCTGGTTCATGGCCACTGTCCAGATGTCTGGGGCTGTTAATGTCAACAAGGCATTACTATGTTGACTTTGTCTTTTGTATGGTTATTGTCTTGTTCCGGCTTTGGCTGTTCTGATAGAACTACAATAACTCTGCAGGCATCTCAGACTCTATTTAACCTGCTAGTGTTTTCTTAGATTCTCTCCACATTTACATGTACTAGACAAATGTGCTCATCCTTGTCCACCATGCTGCTCTTGATTTGGAATTTCAAGTTCTTCCCAATTTGGCTCCAGCCTGCCTACTCAGCCTATATACTGTACCCCATTCACAACATTCCATCTCTTTTTCAGAGGTTCTCCCCATGCCTGGAATGCTCCTTCTCATCCTCACCTGAACTCAACTCAAGCACTCACCTCCTACAACGAGATCTTTCCTAATTTCCTTCCACCCTGATTTACCCTATACAATTTTCATTTATTTATATTTGTTACCCCAATGGATTGTGAGTTCCTTGAGAAGGGTAGGGACTGTCAGTTTTTTATTAAATAAAAATTCATTGATATATATATGTATATATATATATATATTTTTTTTTTACATTTTCCACATGTCTCCTAGTCCCCTTTCTCCCTGTTTGCAGAAAGTCATCTTCCATAACAAAGAAGAGAACAAGAAGAGGAAAAAAATCCATAAAACCAATCAATATATTGAAAAAAATCTGAAAATTATAAGCAATTTTCCATACTGGTGGACCTCCCACATTTGCAAAGGAGTAGAGGAAGGGGCCTTTTCATATCTCTTCTTTGGAGTCAGGCTTGATGGCCTTGATCAGTATTACTGCATTCAGCTTTGATTTTTTTGTTGTTCTTTCCATCTATATTGTTGTATCCATTGGCTGTATTGTTTTCTTGGCTCTGCTTTTACTTCACTCAGCATCCGTTCATATAAGTCTTTTATCTCTGTTCATCATATCTGTTGTTTCTTACATTGCAGTAATATTTATTCCATTACATTCAGGTTGTTTCACTTTAATCTCTCTCTTGTTCTCTATCTCTAGCTCTGTCTTTCTCTCTCTTTCTCTTTTTGTGTCTCTCTCTTTCTCCCTCTCTCTTTGTGTCTTTTTTCTATTTCTCTCTCTCTCTCTCTCTCTCCCTCTCTCTTTGTGTCTTTTTCCTATTTCTATATCTCTCTCCCTTTCTCTCTCCCTCTCTCTGTCTCTCTGTTTCTGTCTCTATCTCCATCTCTCTGTCTTCCCCCTCTCTCTGTCTTTCTCTGTCTCTGTCTCACCTTTCCTCTCTCCCTCTGTGTCTCTGTCTGTCTATGCTTCTGTTTCTTGAGCTAGGATCACCTTATCTCACTGGGGCTGGAAGTGCATTGACCACGCATAGACCCCATCCCTTTGATTGGCTCCATTTCTAACCTGGATCAGTTCACCCATCCTTAAGCAGCTTGATTCACCCCCTCCCTCTCTCTGGGAGCTTCATCTATTGGTACTGAGCTGTCCACACTAAGGCCAAAGCTCAGAACTCTGGGGCTCAATCCATCCACCACTTCCGGCTTCTTCGGCTAGAGCGTGAGGGTCTTCTGGCATGTACCACCACACCGATCTTTCTTATCTCTGTATTTCCAGAGCCTAGCAAGGTGCCTGACATTTAGTAGGTGCTAAATAAATGCCTTTTGATTGATTGATCATCAATCCTATGACAAGTGAGAATTTCACAATCTGGCTATAAATATTTACTCTAAGCTCTATAGAAAGTCAAATGGCACTTTAAAAAATTTAAGTCATAAATAATTGCCTTATGCCAAGAGCTATTATTCATATAAGCCAAATTGCTAGAGTATGGACGTCTGGCAAATGATGGAGAAACATGGACTCTGTTCATTTGGACTCTGTTCATTCAGAGGTTAAATAATCATTCAGTGCCCATGAATGTCTTATGAGAGTCAGCAGGGGAAAGTAGAAGGAGCCCTGGGATTGGAGTCAAACCTCAGTCTCTCATCTCCGCCATTTACTGTGTGACTTTGGATAAGTCATTTCCTTTCTAAGCTTTGTGACTAAAGTAAGGATGTTTCCACTCCCTCCCTCCTAGGTCTGGGATGGGAAAAACATTCTGAAATTATAAAGTGCTCTAGAGAGAGATCTAGGGGGGAAGGGGAGTCCTAACAAAGAAGTGCTCGGGTTTGTCTTGTTTATTTTTTACCCTTGAAGAAAGGGGATATCTTAGAGTTATCTTAAAGCTTGAATTCTGGATTCCTAGGCAGTAATTCCCTGACGGAGCAGACTGGTGGCTTCTGGAGAATAGGCCCTAGAATAGAACCAGTGTATTAGAGGTGATAAAATGTTGGGCTTAGTCAGTTAATGGACAAGCATCTATTAAATGCTTTCGGTGTGCCAGGGACAGTATAAATACACATGTATATGTATGCACATATATACAGAGAGCACAGGAACAAGAAATGAGAGGAAGGCAAAGAATGGGAGAGAGAGACAGGGGGAGGGAGGAGAGAAAGGGGGAAGAGTAAGGGAGAGAGATAAAGGGAGAGAGAAGGAGGGAGGTGGAGGGAGAGAAAGGAGAGAGAGAGAGGAAGGAAGGAAGAGATGGAGGGGGAGAGAGAGAGGAAGGGGGAGGGAAGAGGAGAGAGAGAGAGAGACAGAGACAGAGACAGAGAGACAGAGAGAGAAACATGTTTCCTTTTGAAGGAAGTCAAGGATACAAGGATACTTGGGGCGGAGGGGAGGAGGGAGACCATATCAAGCAGAGGGCACAGCCAGGCCTTGAGTCAGAATTTTGACGTTTATTAGCAATGTCATTATAGACAAATTGCTTTGCTCCTCTGGTTTGTTTTACCATCCACAGTTTCTTTAGGTGCTAAATCCTATAAGCCCAAGTTGCTTCAACTCTCTAAATCTCCGTTTCTCCCGTCTGAAAAATTAATTTACCAATAATACCAATTCCTGCAGCCCCGCCCTCCCCCAACCAGGTAGCTGCAAAGAAATGGAAGCGAGGTACAGTGGAAACGGGCTAGGCTGTTTTCTAATTGTTTCATTATTGCTGCTACCTTTTGCCTATTAAGTATCCACCTAAATGAAAGAATTCTCCTTCTCTGTTCCCACACTGCCCCGCCCCAGCAAATTTAAGGCTATAATTTAAGTTTTGCCAAGAGAAGCAGACCTAGCACAGTGAAAAGAACCCTGGAGGCTGAAACCTGGGTTTCTGGTTCCACATCTGATCCCAGCTTGCTATGTGACCTTAGAAGCCAGCCCCTTCCTCAGTCTGGGCCTCTGGAGACTGAGGAGGCGGTAAGCAAGTGGGGGGAGAAATGCTGATAATTTCTTCTGCCCCTCCCAGATCTCTGCCATTCTAGGATTCTGAGTAAATGCTGATCCCTCTTGGGAAGGCATCCACAGGACATGTCTTTTTATTCCAGTTCCCCCTCTTCAGAGTTTTGTGTGTGCATTATCAGCAAATCTTCACCCTTTTTTACAACCGAAGTAATGATTTTTTCTTCACATCCCTCAATAACATATGTTACGGGGCTCTGGAGTAATCTTAGATTTTAATTATAGGAATGGATGGGGGAGGGGAGCAGGCGTTCTAGAGTGACTCAGATGATCCGTTTTGCAACTTTCAGGTAGAAGGACTTGTTCCAGAAACCTTCTTTAAGTCTCCACAGGCAAGGCTGAAGGTAGCTTGGGATCCACAGAGTGAGTGGGGGGAGGGGATGGCAAGGTGCCGTCGGCACAGCGCCTCGACTGTCAGACCAGCCTACCAGGATCATTGCGAGGTGCAACATTTGGGGAAGATGCCTCCATGTAATCTTTGATTTGAGAGCATCTGTGAATGGTACCGATGTTTCCTGCAGCACTGCTGAGATTGATGTCACAACAGGATTGTAAACACTTCCCGAGACAGCCCTTGGCATTCAACTTGACTGTAACAAGAGTGTAAGGCATCTTACTAAGCTGTTCCGTTGGCTGTTTTCCCCCCTTTCCATATTAATTTGGCACCGGTGAGAGATTCTAGCTAGTCAGGGCTGGAGTTTGCAGTCTTCTCTGTTGGTGGAGACAGGACCAGACTGGCTGGTTTCCACCTTCACCTTTGGCCTTTTAGCTAATAGAAAACCTCCCCTTCTCTTGTTCTCCCTGCATCCCGGCAGCCCCTATATACACAGAGGAAGGGCTTTTTGAATGAAGGATGGTGAGAGGGTTCTTAGAAATTATGTGGTCTGCTGTATAGGACACTAGGTTTGGAGTTGGGAAGACCTGAATTCAAATTTTTATGAACTGTGTGATCCTGGACAAGTCACTTAATTTCTCCGTGACTCAGGCTTCTCTGTACAATGACAGGTATGGACTTAATGACCTCTGACTTTCTAGCTATATTAGTAGTAATTAATATTATCATAGTTAATAATAGCTAATTATATAGAGCTAACATACATATTTTTGTATTTTGCAAAGTATGTCAAATACTTTATCTCATCTGATCCTTATAGTGGGGGAAGGGAAGTATTATCACTATCCCCAGTTTACAGATGAAACAGCTAAGTAGAGCAGTATATAGAATACCAGGTCTGGAGTCAGGAAGATTTGAGTTCAAATCTGGTGTCTAACACTTACTAGCTGGATGACCCTGGACAAGTTACTTCACCCTGTCTGTCTCAGTTTCCTCATCTGTAAAAGGAGCTAGAGAAGGAAATGGCAAGCCCCTCCATTATTTTTGCTACTAAAACCCCAAATGGGGTAACAAAGAGTCAGATGGGATTGAAATGACTTTACTGAATTTTATATGTGAGAGAAGTTAAGTGACTTGCTCAGTGTTACAGTATCTGGTAACACAGCTAGTAGTGTGTAAGGCCACATTAGAACTCAGATTTTCCTGATTCCAAAGTCAGCATTCTACTGTCTATGAAACACTGTAATAGTAGTATTTGTTGTTCAGTCATTTCCGTCCTGTCCTGATCCCATTTGGGATTTTCTTGGCAGAGATACTGGAGTGGTTTGTCATTTTCTTCTTCAGCTCATTTTACAGATGAGGAAACTGAGGCAAACAGGGTGAAGTGATTTACCCAGGGTCACACAACCAGGAAGTGTCTGAGGTCAGATCTGAACTTAGGTCTTCCTGACTCCAAGCTGTGTCTTCTCTTTGCTGTGCCACCTAGCTGCTCTATTAAGATACCTAACTGCCTTTAAATCTTTTTCCCATATGCAAGATAGCACCAAACCCATGGAAACTGGATCAAGAACAGGTTTTCATTTCTTTTTGTAGAATTAAGAGCTGGAAAGGACCTTAGAGATAAGCTAATCTAACTCTTTCCTTTTATAGAAGAGGAAATAGGTCTAGAGAAAAGAAAAGAAAAGAATTAAAAATAGTAAGGAGGCAGATTGGTGCAATAGACAGAGTACTCACTGCCTTTAGAGTACAAAGACCTGGGTTCAAATCACACGTCTGGTACCTACTTACTTGTGTGAACTTGGGCAGCTTTTCTAGGTCTGATATGTAAAATGATGGAGTCTGGACTAGATAGACTTTGGGTCACTTCCAGATCTATAGTTGTGATCCTATGATCAAAGCCAGGGTTCAAATCCAGATCTTTCAATTCCAAAGCCAGCAATTTTTCCAATGTGCTGTTAATTTTCTTGCTTTGGCCGAACATACCCATCTCCCAGAGTCCTCCCGTATGGTGATAAGTCTTTCTTTCTTTAACCAGGCTGGTCCTTTGACAGATAGTCTATTTCTGGGCATGTATTCCAAGCCTTTCTTGCCCAGGATGACCGGCCAGAGTTTCTGTTTTCTCAGTGTTGATGTAGCCCCATCAGGCACTGGACTAGTAAGGCAGTATAGGTCTGACATTGACAAACATTTCCGATTCTCTTTTGGAACCCTGTAGGAGCCTGTACTGTAAACATTCGTTACATTGTTTATTTTGTAGATTCTAAGTTTCTTCTAGTTTGTATGCTCATTGAGGGCAGGAACTACTTTCTTTCATCCTCTCCCAGAGCCTGCATAATGATAAGTCATACTGACTTTAGTAGGCTTTATGTTTTTATAAAGATCCCAGCCTTGAAACTCTGGGGACTGGAAATATTCTTCCCACTTTGCAAATGAAGAAACTGAGTCACAGATTGGTTATATGATTCACACAGAGCCTCACTGCATAAGCAGAAGAATCAGGTCCCAAACCCGAATCCCTCTGATTCCCAGGTGCTCTTTCCATGGTGGTATAACCTTTGTAAAGCTCCCAGTTGGAGCTTAGTAAGTATTTGTTCAGTGATTGGATGCTTGGTATATACAACAGAAATTTAAACTATGATCTCTAAGGATCTTGGTTTTAAGATTCTCTGACTTAGTTCTTATTCATCCTAGATTTACCTCCTTTAAACTTCAAAGGAGAAACCTTTGACCTGCACCTATTTCTGGGGGAGATAAAGAATTTAAAGAGAAGAAATTGGCTGCTCAGTACTTTAAGCCATCTTATTAAATTGTGAGCTTATTAGCAGGAAGCAATACAGGGGATCAGATCTGGCAGATGGCTATGGACAAGTGGGGGAGGAAACTTCTTTAAATATTGGTTAATTTTCATTATCCAGAGGCTTGGGTGGTTGATTAGAAACAACTCGTTTGTTGGTGTTCAGTGGGGGGGCGGGGGTGGGACTCTGATGTCCCTTTTCATTTGCCATGGACTCAAACAAACAATTGATCAAATACTAAGAGAACCCTTTATTCATGGGTTCCCTCTGAGGCCTCTGCCAATTTCCCAAAGTCGCTGCCATCCTTTTGGTTGGAAGGGGGCGAGAATTCTGCTGGCTGTCTCGCTCTCGGCTTCTTTCTTTTTGTCTTTGACCAGTCTACCCAGAAGCACTGCCGCCACCCCCAAACCCCACTATGTCTGGCTGCCAGGCCAAAGGCATTTTGCTTTCATAGGATTTCGAACTAGAAGGGCCTTTGGAGATCATCTGGTCTGATCTCCTCACAGGAAACTTGGGTTATAGTGCTGGTCCTGCAATACGTGCACACTACCTGGGCGATGGCAGCGGCTGGTTTCTTCCTTTTGTAAAACTGAGATAGTCCTTCCATAACCTTCCTTACAGCATTGTTTGTTGTAAAGAAAGCCCTTTGGGCTTTATAAACTTGAGCAGCTGTTGCTTATTGTTATTGATCCAGACTAGTTTTCAGCCCTGTAAGGAACTCCCAGCATGGAAAGTTCCTCCTCCCATGCAGATAGCCAACTTGACTTTGACTTATAGTATTAGAGGGTTGTTTAGGGGCACTAAGAAGTTAAGTGATTTGTCCATGGCAATTCAGGGAGAGTGTATCATGGGTAGGATTTGAATCCAGATAGTAATCATATTTCATAGGTTTAAATCTAATTATACCTCCGATAGGAGCATATAGTACAACCCTTACCTTTCATAAGGATGGAAACAGATACCCAGAGAAATGAAATAACATAAATCTCCTACTCCAATCCATTCTCCATACAGATGCTGAAATGATTTTCTTAAAGCTCAGATTTGACCATGTCACACTCCTACTCAATAAGCTGCTGTAGCTCCCTATTACCTCCAGGCCTCTTTATCACTTGGCCCTTCTTTCATTTCTAATCTTCTAACACTTGGCTACCCTCCATGTAATCTATGATCTCATGATACCGACCTCCTTGATGTTATACTGCATTTCCAGACTCTATGCTTTTCACTGGCTGACTATCCCCCTGCCTGGAATGCCCTCCCTCCTCAACTCTGCCTTCTGGGTTTCCTGGCTTCATTCAAGCCTTAGTTCAAACCCTGCTTTCTTCAGGAGACCTTTCCCATCTCCCACCCTTACCTTCCCTCTGGGACGGATTTCTATCTGTACTGTTTGTATCTTGTATGTAGCAACATGGCTGTTGAATGTGGGTTCCTTGAGGGCAGAGCCTGTGTTTTGCATACTTGGCAGGTAAGTAAGACTGACATGCTCAGTCAACCAGCGAGTAGTGAGTAGCAAAGCCAGACGTCTCCTCACTTTCCTGGTTTAGTGACTGGTGACCAGAACTCAGAGACAGGAAGGCATGGCTTCCTATTTCCACCCTTCCACCTGAATCTGTGGTAGAGGGACTTATTTTGGAACTAAGTTTCCTTGTCAGTAAAATGAAAGGCTTGGACTCACTGGTCTCTAAAGTGCCTTCCAGCTTTAAAGGTATGATCCTAGGACCTTGGACTCATCACTTAGCCCTTCAGGGCCTCAGTCTTCTCATCTGTTAAGTGAGGGCGTTGGGCTCCCAGGTTCTAAGGGCCCTTCCGGCTCTAGGCCTCCGATCCTCTAAATGGGCCGCTATGCTGATTTGGGACACCAAGCCTGGTCCTCTCCATGACACCGTTTTGCTTCTTTAATGTTCTTATTTCTGCTGCATTTTCTAGATGAGTCTTGAGTGACTCATAAGCTTATAATGAAAACTGTTCACATTTATATAGCATTTCATCATTTACAAAGTAGTTTCACATGAATTATTCCATTTGTTCCTCATGGAGTGGTATTGGAAGAACACCTGCTTGGGAACCAGAGGCCTTGGACTCAGTTTCTGTTCTTTGACCTGTGTAACTTTGCAGAAATTACCTCCCTTCTCTGGGGCTATTTGCTAAATACAAGGGATGGACTAGATGTCCCTACTCACTCTTTCCACCTTGAAATCTATAAAAATTGGTGAAAAAACCCTGCTCCGGTGAGGATGGAGGCCAGTGAATATGATTTCCATCTTATAGATGTGGATTCCAAATCTGTATCCAAAGTATAAAACTGTAGGCTGTTTTTTTTCATCCTCACAACCATTTAAAATTTTTTCTTGGAGAGAGGGGAAAACCTACAATAACTTGCTTTTTCTTGAAAAACCAGCCATTGAGTCAGAAGGAATTTGGATCCTAGATTTTTATTTTCTGATAGCTTAGTGGTCTTCAATTTTTGTAACTTTAGAACTTCAAGGAACAATAGAATTTTACCTGTTCAAAACAAAATGAATTACCCAAATTTTTGTTTCTTTCACCTTTTTAGGACTTCACTTGAGGGCCTAGAGGGCCACTTGGGGCCTCAAGGTCAAAGGTTCCCTACCTCTGGCCTAGAGTGCCAGAGTTGGGAGCGACCTTTGAACCCAAGTGGGTCAGAGCTGGGAGGGCTAACCAATCTAAGTCTAGTTCTCTTATTTTACTGACAGTGACTGAGGGCCAGTGAGAAGTTAAGTGACTCGTCCAAGAATAACAGACCTTAGAAATTCTTCTCTCTTTTTACGTTCCCTCAGTGTTCTGTACATCATGTGCAGGTCCCAATTTATTATCTGTGTCACCTGATTTTTTTGTTCACAGCTTATTCCCTTTCCTCAGCTCGTTAATCACCAAAGCCCTGGGAGCATTGCTTGTTGGCGTGATGCCGGGGTTCAGCCCCAAAGTTCTTCTAGCTAAGTGGCAGCAAGCTTTCCTCAGCCCTGGTGGCTAAGTGTCACTTTTGTGTAAATTCTAATTCCTAGAGCAGACCCAGTGCCAAAAAGGTCATTTGCCTTCCCCAAATTCCAAGACATTTACTTATATTCCAGTTGTTGAGGTGCCTTCAGATAGCAGCCTCCCTGGAGAGTCAACTAGTCAGTTCTGTGAGAGAAAGATCAGTAACCTGGGATTTAGGAGGTCTGAGGTTTTGTTTTAAGAAAAAAATTTTTTAGGAGAGGGGAAGGCAAGGCAATTGGGGTTAAGTGACTTGCCCAAGGTCACACAGCTAGTTTCGTCAAGTGTCTGAAGCTAGATTTGTGACTAGTCTGAAGCTAGTCACAAAGAAATCAAATTCTCCTGATTTCAAGGTCAGTGTCTACCTGTTGTGCCAGGTAGCTACCCTGAGGTCTGAGTTTTAATCTGGACCCTGCTACTAATTCCCTTTGTGACTTTGGATGAGTCATTTCTTTGTAAGTCATCATTTTTGCCTCTGTAAAATGTAGGACAGTCTCTAGTTTCTCTTTTCCCTTGGACTACATTATCAGTATCATCAGCATCATTAACAGCAGCAGCATCATCTTATTCTTTCTCCAAGTCTGGTACACAGTCGGTGCTTATTAAATGCTTGTAGATCTATTGCTTTAATTAAAGTTTGCAAAGCACTTTCTTCGTGATGATGACTTGTCTTTGGCTTCATGAAAACCTTGTGAGGTAGGTAGTATGAGTATCATCTCCATTTTAAGGATGGGGAAACAGGTTCGCAGAAGTAAAGTGGTCACACTGTAGGATTTGAACTTGGCTCTCCTAGCTCCGAGGCTCCCACAGTTTATACTGTGCAGTGATGCTTCTGAACCTATAGTCTGCACGAAAGTTGAATGTGCTGAGCTGTCTCCTCCAGATACACTTGAACAAAATGGATAACCCAAATTCTTGATGCCTTAAGAGCCTAGTGAAGGGCTGAGTGATAATTAAGTTTTTCTTCCCCTGTTATTGGCTGATTAATCCAATAATTGCAATAATTTATCTTCACGCACTAGCAGAACCCTGAGGGCCGCTCCCATTCCCGCTTTCTGAAGTTATGATTAGTTGTTCCTTTCAAGAGGGAAGGAACAGGAAACAATCTTCAGACTTTCAGGTCTGAAGATAGACTCCAGATTCACAGACCAGCCAGAATTCATTAGCGGCAGATAAGGAGACGTGTGTCAGGGGGAAGACACAATTTAGTGAACTCCGCTATCATGGAAGAGAGGGTTTTGCAGAGCAGGCAAGGCTAATAGATTTTCTGACATCAACAACACACAGTGGTGGGGTATTGTATAAAGGCTTGAAATCAAAAGACCTGGGTTCAAGTCCCCCCACTTACCTGCCAGCAATGTGACTTCAAGCAAGTCTCTTTCCCCCTTCTCAGCCTTGATTTTTTTTCATCTGTCAATTAAGGAGATTAGAGGAATTGTCAAATTCCCTTCTAGCTCAAAAAGTGTAGAATGACCAAATATCCCACAATTCTCTTCAACCTTCCCCTTTTAGTGTGAACTAAGTAAGGTGAGTCATTTAACTGCCCTGGGCCTGTCTTCTCATCTGTAAAATGAGGGGGTAGGACCAGAGGATGAGCACACTCTTGAAATTGCCTTGTTTTGCTTTGTATAGAATTTCTAGTTATTTACTTGTATACATGGGTCATTCAGTAGAATATAAGCTTCTTGAGGGTAGGCACTACTCTGTCTTTTTGTCTTTGTATCCCCACTGCCTGGCAAATGTGGTATGTATGCTCCAGTAGTCTATGTTGGAAGGCAGATATGTGTTCTTTCATTCATCTGGTAAATATTTAAGGGTCTACTCTGTGCCAGGCAATGTGCTTGGCCCTTGAGTAGATAAAAAGATAAATGAAATACATTCTCTATCCTTACACTGCCAATAACTGACATTTTTCTGATGCTTCACGTATGGGTTGTTGTTGAGTTGTTTCAGTGGTGTCTGGCTTTTTGTGGCCCTATTTGAGGTTTTCTTGGCAAAGATTCTGGAGTGGTTTGCCATTTGCTTCTCCAGTTCATTTTACAGATGAGGAAACTGAGACAGCTAGGGTGAAGTGTCTGAGGCTGGATTTGAACTTGTGGAGATGAGGCTTCCTGATTCCAAGCCCAGTACTCTTATACACGGTTGCACCACCTGGTCTCCAATGTTTGTGGCTTAGAAAGCACTTTTTGGAGTGATCTCATTAATCATTGAATTGGTAGGATGGGATAGGGAAGGAAGGAAGGGATACCCTCCTCAGCATCCCCCCATGGTGGTTTAGCCTCTGCTGGAAGACCTTTAGTGATAGAACTGCCTTGAGAGAGGAAGAGTGAGGACCCTCATTGTCAGGGAGGCTTTACTCATGGCTCCCGTCTCCCTCTCTACTATTTCTCCTTGTTCCTCTTCTTCCTTCTGAGGCTTGTCAGAGTCTTGTCTTTCTTCTAAATGGACCCTCCTTGTCATCCTACTCCGTCTTCTCTACTCCAGGCTAAACAGCACCACTTCCTTCATCTGATCCTTGTATGTCCAAGTTTCCAAATAACTTATCATTCTGTTCCCTTTGGCCATACTACAGTTTGTGGTTGTCTTTCCGAAAATGCCACCCCAGAACAGTCCTGTGAGGTGAGTAGCTGTGCCCATTTTACAGATAAACAGACTGAGACTCAGAGGTGGTAAGTGACTTGCCCAAGATCATACAGTCATTTTCAGAACTGGGAATTTGGAGTCTAGAGAAGGTATCTGGAAGGCACAAAAGGGCATGTACTCATGTGTATGTATAATACAATACAAAGTGCTGTGAGATGGGCTGAAAGTAAGCTCCCATTCAGTTTGAGTGGCAGGGGTGGAGGAAGCTATGAGGAAGGAGATGGAATTTGGAGCAGGACTTTTGAATTCAGCAAGTGTTTTATTTATTGAGCACCTACTAGGTGCCAGACACTGAGTGTGACTGATGGATTGTTTGCTTTAATGAACAGTTCGCAAAATATTTTTTTCATCATAATGTCTTTGTTTCCTTGATGACCTGTAACCACCAAATGAAATAGTCTCTGGCCTCAGAGAACTTACATTCTAGCTAGGGGGAACCAAAAAAATGTATGCAAAGAAGTGTGTGTGTGTGTGTGTGTGTGTGTGTGTGTGTATGTGTGTGTGTGTGTGTGTGCGCGCGCGTGTGTGTGTGAATACACAAGCGTGTAAGGGCAGAAGAGGATGCTAAGAAGGCTGTGTTTCTAAGGGGGAAGCTGGGCTCAAGAAAGGCCCCAGTAGGAAGGGGCCCTTGAGTGGAGCCTTGAACATTATTGTTGTTCATCCTCTGTTCTGGAAGAGAACCAATAACATCAGGAGGGTGATATCTTGACTTGCAAGTGAATTGTCTTTAGTGAGTCTTGAAAGGAATTAGGGATTGTAAGAGGAAGAAGTGAAATGGAGAGAGGATTTTAAGCATAAATATTGGGGAAGAGAGAAACAAACAGGGATGGCAGGGATGGGGCTGGGCTGAGTTGATGGCAGAGAAGCTCTCTTCCTTCTTTTTGTCCCTGATTTTGACCTAAACCTTGAAGCAAAGCTCTGCAGTCTCGGTGAGAACCCTCCTGGGGAAGCCAGGAAACCCAGCACTATGGTAGAAATCGGTGTGCCACAAGAATCTCACTTGTCTTATTTACGGCTGTCACGTGTGGCTTTCATGACTTTCCCTGCTTCTATTTAGTAGATGTTCTCAGTTTCCCTTCCCTCCCCTCCCCCCCACGTACCTGGCAGGTGATAGGTGTTCACTAAAAGCTTGTTGATTGGCTGGTTGGCTTGTGCCTTTTGTCTGAGTGAATGCTTCCAGATTGTATCAGCACCTCAGATACTTTTTGTGAGTTGCTGTGGCTAAATGCACTTGTTCTTTAGTGATCAGTGTTTTGGTAATGAGCCTCTCCATCTTGAGCTGGGGCTCTAATAGCCAAATACAATTTGCCATTGCACCCAGACTAGAAATTTCCTTTGGCTGATCTTACCCAGCTTCTCGTGGACCCACTTTCATTCCACCATTTACTGGCATGAGAGCTTTGACCTGTCCTCTTTCTAACCTGAGCCGAGTAGCTGGTCTGGTGCTTCATCCCCATCCCATGCCTCCCAGGATCTCCACTGAGAGCTCACCATATCACTGCCCAAATCAGTGAGTAGCCCAGCTGCTATCAAGAGATACACCAACTAGCTGTGTGACCTTGGGCAAGTCACTTAACCTCAATTGCCCTGCCTTCCCCCCTCCAAAAAAAATGAAAGAGATTCACCAGTCTCAGCTCCCCTGGTGGCAGGGATTGCCTAGTGGGTGTCATATCTTCCAGGCTGACTTCACCTCACTCCCCATCTTGTTCTATCTGTGTACCATTCTATCTCCTGCTCCCTTGAGATTTGACAGAATCTGCTTCTCATTCAGAAGCATCCAAGGATGAGGCAATGTGCTTCAGTAGAGTCAGAAAACCTGGGTTCAAATCCTGACGTTGCTACTTACTAGCTGTTTGACCTTGGTTAAGTCACTTAATGTCCTCTGGTCTGAGTTTCCTCATCTGCAAGATAAAGTGGTTGCACCATTTGGCCCTGAAGAGCATGAGACATTCTTTTCATTTCTTTGATTCTCTTAGATCCCTTCGAGGCTTAGCTCAAGTGCTAAGTGCCTCAGAGGCCTTTGCTGATTCCCCCAACTACTAGCTTCTCTCTTCCCCCCTTTAACTCCCTCCCCCATGGCCTTGTACTTATTTTATATCTGTTTATTCCGTGTGTATTTTATATCTCTTCTGGAGAATTAGGTTATGATTACAAATATCCTGTGTTTGCTTAAGGATTCTTCCCCTAACCATAGATATGAAAAGTATTTCTACTTTCCTCCATTTTAAAAAAAAAAATGATGCCCCCTTTTACATGTAGGTTATATGTCCTTTGGGAGTTTATTGTAGTATGAGGTGAAGCGTGATCATCTACACCTATTTTCTGCCAAACTGCATTCCAGTTTTCTCAGTAGTTCTTGCAAATAGAGAATTCTTCTTCAGGTTGCTTGTGTTCTTGTGTTTATCAAACACTGCCTGGGCAGACTGCATTAGAGCTGCTTCTGGATCTTGCTGATTTAATCTGTTCCACTGATTTGCTTTTCTGTTTTTTAACTGGCACCAAACAGTTTTGATCACCACTCTATAACAGCTTTGATACCTGGTCATGCCATGCCCTCTTCCTTCCTGCTCTTCCTGAGTTTCAAGACCTTTTGTTCTCCCTCCAAATGAATGTTCTGTTTAGTCATATGAAGCAGTCCCTGGGTAGTTTTGATTGCTTTGGCACTACATTCAGAAGCTGTTTTCTTTTTCCCAAACCCGTTTCTTCTTCTGACTTCCCTCTTTTTGTCTGTGACTCCACAACTCACTCTCTCTCCCTGTGTGAAACTTTGCGTTATCTCTGAATCCACCGTCTCCCTGCTTCTCTTGCCCAGACAATTGCCAGGTCCTGTCAGTTTCACCTGTGAGCTGTCTCTGGTACCTGTCCTCTGTTCCATATGCCCACTTCCACTGCTCTGGGATAGGCTCTCGTTGCCTAGATGAATGTATCAGCCTCCTAGCATGTCTTCCTATCTCTGTTCTCTCCAGTCCTGTTCTAATCTGTCCTTCATGCTTCTAATTATTGAATGAATAAATGAATGAATGAAACTGCCTGACTAATCAGTGAATAAATGATGCAAATGTCTGATGATTGAATGGAAAAGCATTTGTTAGGTGCTTAGTACATACAAGGCACTGTGCTAAATATGTATCTGTGTGAATATATATATATATAATGCATACATGCATACACACAAACACATGCATGTATGTGTATGTATGTATTGTATGTATATATATACATATATATTCTATTTAAAACAATTTTAAAGGATTCCTTATTAGATGAGGCTCTAACTACCTAGCCTGGTACCCAAAGACTCCCATAATCTATACTCTACCTCTTCAGGCTTATCCAGCATCCCTTGGAGATAGTCTTTTCTTCTGGGACCACCCTGGTGCAGGCTCCTGTCACCTCACACCTGAACTCTTCTAATAGTCTGCTGGTGAGTCCTCCTGCCTCAAGTCTCCCCCCTTCTCCACTCAGCTGCTAAACTATTGTTCCTAAGATACAATTTGACCAGGTTGTCCCAACCCCACCCCCTCTCAATAAACCTCAGATCTCTCCCTATTACCTTCAGGATCAGATATGAAGTCCTCTGTTTGACTTTTACAGCCCTTTACATGCTGGCTCCTTCCTACCTTGCTATGGTCTTTTTATCCTTTACTCTTTCCACATATTTATTTTTTAAATGTAAATAGTGTTTTTTCCCATTATATGTAAAGATAGTTTTTGCCATATATTTTTTATGAGATTTCGAGTTCCATTTTTTCTCGTTCCCCTTTCCCCTTCCCCAAGACATCAAGAAATCTGATATAGGTTATACATTGAATGTGTTTCTAATCCAGTGACATTTCAGAGACTGTACCTGCTTTTGGTGGCATCTCTCCCATGCACTGGGATTACCTCCATGCTAAAATGAGGGACTGGAGGATGACAGAGAAAGACTGGCTTTCTCTTCTTCATTGCCACCTTCATTGCCAACCGTGTAGGGCCTATAACAAAGCCGGTGACAGTCCACTGACCTGGAGCCTTGTGTCCACTTCTGGCCACCACGTGTTAGGGAGGATGTTTCTAAGCGAGAAAGTGTCCAGAGGAGGGGAATTAGGATGATGAGGGGCCTCAGAGATCATGCCTAATAATGAAAATGACAGCATTTATAGTGCTTAGCACAGTGCCTGGTACATTATAGGTGTCTAATAAATACTATTGATTGATTGATTGGAGACACTTAAAAAATTTGCAAAGCACTTTCCATGTTATCATATTTGATCTTTATAACAACCTTGTGAGGTAGATGCTGTTATTAATCCCATTTTATAGATGAGGAAGTCAAAGCAGAGAGAGAACAAGTGACTTGCCCAGAGCATATAGCTTGTAAGTATATGAGGCTGAATTTGAACTCGGGTCTTCCTGATGTCGGGTCTGACTCCATCTACTCTATGGTCATTTAGCTGCCCATGAGGATTCCTTGAAAGAACTGTGGATGTTTGGCCTGAAGAACAGTCTCAACTACTTCATTCCTTGGTCTCAGAAGCTTTACCTTTGGGATAAATTCCTTTCAGCAAGTATTTGCAAGTGTGTGCCTGATACTTTTCTAGGGGATAGAGATACAAAGACAAAAATGAAATGGCCCCTGCCCTCAAGGAACTTATATTCTGCTGGGGAAGGCAGAGGATGAAATATGTTATGAGGTACATAAATTAAAATATATGGTATGTAGAGTAATTGAGGAGGGGGGCTAACCAATATCAGGGTTCAGTAAAGCCCATATGTAGGAGAGTTGAGCCTTGGAGATTTCAACAGGTGGTGAGGAGAGAGGCTGTTCTAGGCAGGGGGTGGGGAGTGGGTAGGATGGCCGGTGCAAGAGAGAGACAGGAGACCCAGTGTTGTGTAGGGGGTTTAGCAAATACACTCATTTCACTGGAACAGAGAGTTCTGATGGGAAGTAAATCAGACTGGAAAGATAGGTTGGAGCCAGATTGGGAAGGACTTTAAATGCCAAGCAGATGAGTTTATATTTTCTCCTAGGGGCATTAGTGAACCACTGACGCATCCATTGGTGATGGGGGAGACTGGATGTGGGGAGGAGGGTCAGGAAACATCAGCTATGGGTCCAGGTGGTGAGGGCTGGAACCAGAGGAGGGGCTGTAGGGACAGAGAGAAGGGGATTCAGATGGGACGTGTTTCCTGGAGGGAGCTTCATACAGCCTGGTGAATGACAGGATGTACGGTCTCGGCCTTCTTATTTGGTATTTAGAGCCTTACACAGACTGGCTTTAGCCTACCTTTCCAGTCTTATTTCAGATCTCTCCCCTCAAATACTATATTCCAGCCAAACTGGCCTATTTGTTGTTTCTTATATATGTATATATGGTATCTCTTCCCATGCCTCTGTGTCTGTGCAGAGGCTCCTTATGCCCAGAATTTTCTCAGCTTTGTGGAACTCCAGGATGTCTTCAGAACTCAGTTCCAGCACACCCTGCTGACAGCCTTTTCAGCCTCAGTCTTCTCTTCCTCCTGTAATACTTTGTATTTTCCTTCTCTCCATATTAAATATATAAAATATGCATTATAATAGTATATACCAATATATATTTGTATATAATAATATGTATGTATCTATAGATATAGATATATACACACTTATGTAGGAGAGCTGAACCTTGGGGATTTCAACAAGATTTCAATATACATACATATATTCAACACATGTATATATATTCAACACACACACACATATATTCAACATACACACACACAAATATATGTATCTTGTTAACAGGATTTTACCAAGCCAATCTCTAACCTAATAATGACGAAACAGCAGGCCAGAGACAAAGTGCCAGTAATCAAGTAGCAGCTTAATTAATTAGTTTCATTATGAGGAACAGATTTGCAAATCGGGAATTCTCCTGCTCCAAAAAAAAAAAAAAGTGGGAAGAGAGAGGGGAAGGTAGATTATGAACAATCATTTCACAGAGCCGTGGTTTCCCGGGACCAGTCCTCTAGTGGAAGACAATGCAACAATTCTGGCCAAGTCCTTGGCGGGGTGGTGGCGTTACTTGGTGGGTAACAGGACCAGAGTTCTGTGACTTGAACAGGTTCTCTAGTCTTTGATTTGCTTCACTTAAGGTACACAGACACAAAAAATGCAGTGGTTGTGAGAGCGTTGTCAAGGTTTTGATTGCTCATTTCAAACTGCTTCTGACTCATATCCCAAGAGGTGATTTTGAGAAATCTAAATTATTTGTATATTTATTATACATATTATATTGATTATTATGAAAACCATAATTCCCTTCACTATATGTACATGTACATACCTGTACCTATATCTGTCCCTCATTAGAACATAAGATTCCTGAGAGTGCAAGTTGCTTCATTTATATTTTTTATCCCTGGTGTCTAACATGGTGTCTTGTGTAAGGTGCTTAGTAAATATTTGTTGAATTGAGAAGAAAATAAGTCAGGCAGAACTTTATAGTTGTCTTCAAGATTTTGAAGACCTGTCAAATGGAAAATGGATTAGATGTATGTCACTTGACCTAGGGCAGAACTAGGGGCAATGAGTGAAAGTTTCATGGAAGCTGATTTAAATTTGAATTCAAGAAAAGTAACAAAACAAACACCCCCCCCCCCAACTTGCTAACCGAGTGAATTACTCTTCATTGAAAGCATAAGAGCTCCTATCCCAACTGCTGCTCAAACTGATGAGTTGGGTCCAAAGAGCTTGTACTATACTTGTTCAGAGCTCAATGGATACCCTTGAAGAGTCAGGGGTAGGTGCCTTTTATAATGCCATAATGCATGAGTCCCCATTAGTGTGCTTCACAGTCATGAATATTGGTTGAGAATCATTGTCAACCAAGCTTAAGTAGCTTTTGTTACTAAAACAGTGTAATTGGTATAAACCATTCTTTTCCCCTCCTCCCACCCTACCTGTCTGGATATACTTTCCCACTAGTTCATATAGAGTCTGGGGGGAAAGTGGGATCCAGTTTAATGAACATGTGTGGCAAAAGGGTAACACAATTGCTTGGAGTATTTTTCTGTCCTCTCTGGGATGCTAATGAATTTCCCCTAAGGCACCGTGTTTCTTTGCTGGGCTTCTTGTGAAGCTATGAATCTTATGTTCAGTCATCCTTTGTTACTAATGCACACATTACTATCAGCTGATTGAGGTACGCTGCTAGGATATCAATGGGCAGAGTAAAATCTTCTGAACTTTTCCAAGATTGCTGCTTTTCTCTGGCCAGAAGGGCAAGGGGAGAGGAGACTTAGGTTAAGGCCATCTTTTGCCCTAAAGTGGTTTCTCCTCAGGGTTTTGTTTTTTTTAAATAAGATGCTATACTTGCTTCAGTCTCTAGAAAAATCCTTGTTCTAAGCTAACATAACATTTTATAGATGACTCTAACTAAGGTCATGACCAATCATTCCTCTTCACTCCAGATCCAAAGTTTTTTTTTTGCATTTAGTCTAAAGCCTTGGATTGAATGATCAGTTGAGAAAAAGATTGAGATTGATTGATTAAGACTTGTTCTCAACTTGTTAAGGTACCAGGGCATTTTACCACTCAACTTTAAGTGTAATGAGTTGGCTCAGTCAGCCTCCCTAGAATAGCCACACTTCAAGCCTATTGATTGTAAGATTTGGAGCTAGAAAAGACGTTCAAGACTATTTCGTTGGACTCTTTCAATTTCCCTTTCTTTTAAAGAAAAGGGAATTGAGACCAAGAGAAAATAAATGACTTGCTTAAGGTCTAAGTTTTGAGATTTGCACTTAGGCTCAAGCCAACACTGTCTTCACTAACCTTTTGTCAGGTTGCAGAGAGAATTCTTCTTCAAGTATAGGTTGGATCCAAAGGACTTTGAGGGTATTTCTAACTTAGAAATGATGTTGTAGTAATAGTAGTAGATGATATTAATATTGTAGTGGTGGTGGTAGTAGTAGCAGTAGTAGTAGTAGTAGTAGTAGTAGTAGTAGTAGTAGTAGTAGTAGTAGTAGTAATAGTAGTGGTAATGGTGGTGGTGGTGGTGGTGGTGGTAGTAGTAGTAATAAAAGATGTATCCCTATTAGCCTTCAAGCCCTCCCCATTCTGTTTGTCCCTAATAATAGGCTTGGCAGATAACTGGCTATATTAACATGTGATTGTACTTTCAAAGTAAGAGAGATACAATATTGTGTATTGAATAAAGGACCATCCACTTGGAGGGAGCAGAATGTCTCGAGTGAGGAACAGAAAGAAGGTGAATTTAGCTAGCTAATATATCAAATATGTCAGTGTGTCAATGGGGATAATGTGTAATAAACCTGGAATAGCAGATTAGAGCTAGACTGTGCAGCGCTCTACATATATTTGCTCCTAGAGATCATGGGAGCCAGTGCAGTTCATTGAGCAGAGGAGTCTTATGATGAGATCTGTGTTTTAGGAATATTATCTTGGCTATTGTGTGAAGAATTGCAAAGGGAAGAGACCAGAGACAGTCTCAATGAGGAGGTTACTCCAGCAGTGCAGGTGAAAGGTAATGGGAGCCTGCACAAGAGTGGTGGCTGAGTGAGTTAAGAGTAGAGAATGGATGGGAGATGTCTCTTGCCTTCAGTCACTTAGGGCCCACACAGACTTGTGGTTGAATTGTTCTGTCAAGGAATGTTTCTCCTAGTTTGGCTCCTGGCTCCCTCCAAGACATGGCTCATGATCTTTTCTGAGAAGGTGACTACAAATAATTAAGATGCCAGGCCTTTTGGCTACATTAGAGGCCAAACTCATCACTCTAATGGAGATCTGACTGTGAGTTAAGAGCAAATCTGGTTTGCATCAGGCATTCCAGTGAATAATAATGATCATCACTGATACTTATAAAGCACGGTGAGATGTGTAAAGTACTTTACATTCTCTCAAGTCTTAACGATAATCTTTCAAGGCTGGTTGGACAGATATTATTATAATTCCCTTTCACAGATGAAGAAACTGAGACCCACGGAGGTCAAGTGATTAGACCTGGGGGTCAGAGATGGAATTCAAACCCGGATCTTTGACCGTCCTCTCCAGCCCTCTCTCCACTGTTTTGCATCCTCCCGGAAGGTACATGCAGTTCAGAGGAAATGTTCCATTCTGGTGAAAAGCCCATTTTAAGATTGTCTTGCTGAGCCCCTTGGACAGCGCAGCGGGCCACTGAAGGGATGTGCTTGGTTACCATGGGAAGCTTTCCTCCTCTCACATTTTGCTTTGCTTTTGGAATAACGTGTTCCTTTCTTTTGGAGCTGAACTTGGCTAATTATCATTTCCCCAACCCTCCGACTGTCACTCTTACCTGAATAGCTCTGTCTCCCACTTCTCAGTAAAGCATTCACTGAAGCTGTTCAAGGGAGGTTTCAGCTCAGAGGCCTGAGTCTGTTAAGGTGTCCATAAGCCTCTTATCTTAATGAGTCTCCCTCCTTTCCCCCACTTCCTTTCTTTTTCTCTCCCCTGTCCTCCCACTCTCATAAAGTCTAGATTTAGAGTTGAGAGGGACCCCAGAAACTATCAGGTCAACCCTCTTATTTGACATAGGAAGAAACTGAGGCCTAGAGGTTTAATACTATTCCTTTCACATAGGAGATTAATGAATGGTTGTTGTTGTCCAAGGTTACATAAGGTGATCTGAGGCAGGATCTGAACTCAGATCTTCCTGACTCCAACTGTTCCATGATGCCTCTTCCCATCTCTGTCCTAGCCATAGAAAAAAACAGAGATATGGCAGCGGTAATAGCCTATCCCGTGGGCCTCACAAGACTCCTTGTACCTCCAATGAGCTGAGATAGCTCCAAACTTCTCGTGAGAGCCCATTGTTAAATTTTCAGTGTGAGCAATTACAAATTGGCATGCTACAAATCAGGGCTTGATTTATTGAACAAAAGTTCATTTTTTTAGACATAAGAAACTGAGGGAGAAATGATAGTAATGCAAATGAATCTTAAAAGCTGTTGAGTTTACATTTTTCCTTTTTTCAGGAGAGTTAGTTGTTAAATATTTGCCAGCCTACCACTGGACTTTGGTAATATTGTGCCAATATTATTACCGTATTTTTTTTTTTTTTTTTGCTTTTTGGAGGGCAGTTGGGGTTAAGTGACTTGCCCAAGGTCACACGGCTGGTTTTTTGTGTTAAGTGTCTGAGGCCGGATTTGAACTCAGGTCCTCCTGACTCCAGTGCCGGTGCTCTATTCACTGCACCACCTAGCCGCCCCATGCCCCATTAGATTGTAAGCTCCTTGAGGGCAGGGCCTGTGTTTTGCCTTCTTTTGTATCCCCATTACTTAGCACAGTGCCTGGCAAATAGTAGATACTTAATAAATGTTTGATGATTGATTTTTAGGGACGAGGGGACTGAGCCCTAGGGAAATTAAGTGGTTTGCCTGTCTTAGGCCACACAAGTAGTGTCAGGCCTAGTAAACATCATTCTCACTTGGATCTTTCAGACTCAAAGACCAGTGCTCTTCCCACTACCCTACCCTAACGAAATTGTTGTTCGTCCTTCCTTCTCAAAGAGGACAGATGACATCAGGAAGGTGATGTCTTGACTTGCAAGTAAATTGGATGTAAGTGAGGCAGGGCTGCACAAAGTAATCAGCTTCACCTTCTCCTCCAGGGTCATTGGAGTCAAGTGGCAAGATGACTGGTGATGGCCCTGGGAGACCCTGGCCTTTTTAAGCTAAGGTCTTTCCCAGGTCTCAGTTTTTTTTCCTACTGAAATATCTTCAGAACAAAAGCCTTGTTCTGAGTACACCTTCAGAGAGGGGAAAGGACCTTTGTCCTAAGGCCTAGAGGAAGTCACACAAGGTAGTGGCTGAGCCTGATGCTCACTCACATCCTTCCTTACGTTTTAGTCCAATCTCATTGTGACAGGAATGGCTCCTCCACTGTTGCAATCAAGTTCTTTAAGAGAATGATGACTGTTTCTTAGAGCAATTAAGTGATCATGAATGACTATTGTTCTAGGTGGAGTATTCTAACTTTCTTCTGGTAATACTAACTTATTTTTCTATGGAACTTTATGCTAGAAATAGTTCACAAACATGAACTGGTCTCAGCCCCCTTTTACAGATTGTTGTTACTTAGTTGTTTCAGTCATGTTTGACTCTCCCTGACCCCATTTGGGATTTCCTTGGCAAAGATACTGGAGTAGTTTGCCATTTTCTTCTCCAGCTCATTTTACAGATGAGGAAACTGAGGTTTGGTGACTTGCCGAGGGTTACCCAGTTAGTAAGCATCTGAGGCCAGATTTGAACTGAGGAAGATGAATCTTCCTGCTTCCAGGCCCAGTACTCTACGCACTATGGCACCACCTACCTGCCTTTTGCCACAAAGACCCCAAATGGGGTCACAAAAAGTTGGGTATGACTGAAACAACTGAACAACAATCCCACAGCAGATTAGGAAGTTGAAGCCCCAGAAGGGAAATGTCTTAGCTCAAGGCAAGAACATAGCAGCCCTGGGACTGGAGCTGTGATCCTTGGATTTCAGATCCATCTTCCACCTACAACACATGTTGCTGACTTGGAACAGGCAGCTGGTTGCCATGGGAAAAGTCCTCTCTCCCTTCTTGACTGATGGGTGCTATGTTGGAGAATAGGGGAAGGAAAAACCAAACTGTCCTCTTGATAATCCCCTAACCCTGTATTTCTCTTCTGGACAATCTGGCTGTTTCTCACTCTGTTGAATCCTGAATAGCACAGGTCAGAGGGATGCTCTGTATTAGAGTCTGGTACTCAGAGCTACACCATATTTCCTGAAGTCATTCAGGTCCAAGCAAGGCTTGCTCTGCTTCCTAAGAAACAGGGGCATTGGAGCAGTTAATTGGCACAAGGGATGGAGTCAGGAAGACCAGAGTTCAAATCCAACCTCAGACACTTACTAGCTGTGTAGCACTAAGGCAAATCACTTGACCCTGTTTGCCTCAGTTTCCTCTTCTGTAAAACGAGATAATAATATCACTTGCCTCTGAGGATTTTTATCAAATGAAATAACAGTTATAAAGCACTTAGCACATAACACTTATAAATGTCAGCCATGATGATGAGGATGATGATGGAGGAGAGGGGGCGATTATCCTATCCTGCCTTCTCTATCCTGCCTGACAAATGTTCACTGGCCTTTGCTTGGAGTTTTCCCAAGAGGGGGAATCTACTGTGTGCTCAGGCATTCTAGGCTCCTTTGAGAAAGCTCTAAGTATTAGGAGGTTTTTTCCCTATTATTGAACCTGTATTTGTTTCTCTATGATTTCCACCCATTGCTTCTATCTCAGTCTATCCTTTGGGGCCAGGGAGAACAAGTCTAATCCCACTCCTAGGTGTCAAACTTCAACAACCTGAAGATATAGATCTCATGTCCCCCCCTAAGTCTTCTCTTCTCCTGGCTAACCATCCCCATTTCCGTCAGCTGCTCTTCCCAGCCTGCTTACCGTCCTCAGATGCTCTCTAGCTTATCAAAGTCATTCCCAGCTTGTGGCACTGAGAACTAAATACAGAGTACTAGGTGTGGTCCGATCTGGGAAGAGCATAATGGGACCCTTGCCTCCTCCTTCCAGGAAGCTTAATTTAGCCTAAAGTGATGCTAAGGTTTTTGTTGATTCTTTTTTTTAATAAAAAATAAGTTTTTATTGCTATTTTCTGCTTTTTATATCACCATAGTTATCCCCTGTTTCCCTCTTCTTTCCTTCCCCCTTCCCAAGAGCCGTCCTGTATGAAAAATGGTATTTTTTAAGAGGAAAAAAGTCAGCACAACTGATTGATGTATTGAAGAAGTTTGAAGACATATGCAATGTATAACACCTGTGGACCTCCCCACCTCCATGAAGGGGTGGCTTGGGGGTGTCTTCTGGCATCTCTTCGCTTGAACCCTGTTTGATCTTTATTGTTTTGTTTCATTGATTTTTGATTTTTTTATTTGTTCTTTCCATTTTCGTTATTGGAGTCATTGTATATGTTGTTTTCTTGGTTGTGTTCACTTCACTCTGTATCAGTTCTTATAGATCTTTCCAGGCTTCTCTATATTCATCACACACATCATTTCTTAGAGCACGGTAACATCCATCACATTCACGTACCACAATTTGTTTAGCCATTTCCCAGTCAATGGGCATCTACTTTGTTCCCAATTCTTGGATGTCACAAAAAGTGTTGCTATAAATATTTTGGAGTCTGCAAAGACATTTTTCTTATTGATGGTTCATATAAGCTCAGTAATGGAGTCTCTGATTCGAAGGGAGTGGACGTTTTAGTCACTTTATTTGCATAATTCCAAATTGCTTCCCAAAATGGTTGTACCATTTCACAGTTTCACCAACTATGTGTTTTATTGTTTGTAGATTGTGGATTCCAAGCTCTTATCAGAGAAATCTGATAGAAAGACTTCCCCACCCCCTTTCCCCATTTCCCTTTTAATCATAGATGTGTTAATATTGTCTGTGCAGAAGCTTTTCAGTTTCAAGTTCCCTGGTCTACTGTAAACATAGTATTATGTTACTTCAGTTACTTTAATCTTTTTTTTTAAGGTGGTCCTGTTCCCACTGGTCTCTTCCTCTCATTTGATATTCCTCCTTCTTCTCCCTTCCTTCAGATAGTCCTGTTCCTTAGTTTTTAAATTTCATTTTTTGTGCCCTTTTCCAAAAAGAATTTTTCTCATTCTCTTCATTATCCATCTCCTATTTGTGTTTACTGTAGACCCTCTTTACTTGATTAGTGACCTCTATAATTATCCAGTTTCTCTCTCTCTCTCTCTCTCTCTCTCTCTCTCTCTCTTCTTCATGCAATCAAAGCTTCTAACGATCCAGTCTAGGCTCTCCCTTCCCCATGGAATTCCCTTTTCCATTTTGTCTCATTTTCAGAATAATGCCAATTATTGTAGTTGTCAAAGAGGACACCACTCCATGGCAGGGCCTATTCCCTACCACATCCCTGGTTATATGTTATTGTTGTCATCCTTCATTCTCTAAGAGGACCAATGACATCAGGGAGGTGATACTATAACTTGCAGATGAATTGGATTTAAGTGAGGCAGGGCTGTGCAAAGTCACCAGCCTCACTCTGTCCTCTGGAGCCATCTGGGTCCAGTTGAGAGATATAGATCAGGAAGACTGCAGATGACTTCATTAGGCCACCACTGATCTGTACACTTTCTTGTTGATATTTTTATATATTTGTCTGGAAATCTCTCCCCTGTGTCCATGCTTACTCATTCCTCCAGGTGCATTTGTCCTTGGGGGTTCCAACTCCCCCACTCTCAGGACAAGTAAACTTTTCAAACCCCAAATCCCTCCAGCCTCATCTAGTTGTAAGGTCCTCATCTTCTTTCACTAACCATCTCTATGCACTCATAGGATTCATCACTGGAATCTTCTCCCACCTCCAAAGTAAGACCTGCTTCTTTTCCAATTTTCCAACATTTTCAATCTTTCTCCCCTCTTCTTGACCCGCACTCCCCTGTAGTCACTTTCTCCTCATTGTTAGCCCCTGGTTTGACCCTGGTGTATCACTTACTCATCTCTAGCCACCTGTTCTCTTCCTCCTTTATGCACCCTCCCATGTTGTAGTACAGTCTCACAAAAGAAGTGATCAGCTGTAGGCAAAATGTCTACAGGTCCTGTGCACAGTCCCCCTTTTTAAATTCTTCACTGTTACTTTGATCACATTTCCACCTTCACCCCTGTCTCCTTGTGTACATTTAGAAAGAAGTCTCATTTTGTTGTTGTCCTCATCTCCTTGTTGCTGTTATTGTCCTTGCCTACTGCATTTATTCACTCCTGCATTTTTGTTGTTTGGGGTGTTCCAGAGGCAAATAATCTCTTCACTTCAGGTTTTCTTCCTAAAAAACCACTTCAAGCTCTTCTTTATTATGGAAGTCCATCTTTTGTCCTGTATGGTTAAGATCTAATTTGCAGGATTGGTTACTCTGGGTTGTATCTAGAGCTCCAGTGTCTTTGGAACACGTTATTCCATTCCCTCCTCCCTTTTCTAGTGGATGAGGAATAGTCTTGCATTATCCAAATGTCCTTTTCTTTGTATGTGAAGGTCTTTTTTCCTGATGGCTTGCAAAACTTCTTGTTTCTGAATCAAATTGTTAAATTTAACCACTATATGTCTTGGAGTTTACAGCCTTGGTTTTTTGTTATTTTTTTCCTGGAGGCAATCTGTCAATTCTTTCTATTTGAATTTCATTTTCTATGTTTAGAAGTTCTGGGCAGTTCTATTATTTCCTTCATTATGGTGTTAGTTTTTTTCCCCTTGGTATGTTGTTCTGGGAGACCTATGATCCTCAGGTTTTCTCTGTGCATCTGGTCTTTGAGTTCTGTCTTTTTTTTTGCTTATATTTTCTTTTAGTGTTTTTGTTTTTTGTTTCTCTTAGTCTAGGTTGTCCTTCATTTCTGTGTATTTGCATTCCCAATCTATTGTTTTATCTTCTGCTTCTTTGGTGAGGTTTGCCATTGCAGAATCAAATTTTTCTATTCTGCTCATTATTTTTGTTGTGCAGGACAGATTCTGCTCTCATAATTCTCATTTCTCCTTTAAACTACTTAGGAACAGTATGTTGTGGTTCTGTTTTCCTCAGATTCCACAGGGTCCTCTGTCTCATCAAGTGTTAAATCATGAAATACTTTATTGTTCAGTATTTATATATATATTTGAACTTGTTCATTATATTGGAGGCAACATTTAAAAATTGTTATTGTTTTCTATTTATTTATCTTCAAGGTCTTTGAATTTTCTTCTTCCTGAGATCTTTTATTATTTCAGTCTTTTTCTCCTTATGGTCCCTTTTTTCTCACTTCCTGACTCCTTCCCCTCTTTGAGGACTAGATCTCAAAGTATCTCAGCCTCCTCCCGCACTGGGCAGTTCACAGTTCACCAGCCTATGTCTCTGCCCCAGTTGACTTTTGTATGGTCAGAACTGGATTGCAGCTGGATGCTGTGCTCTTTCTCTCCTGCTTGATTGCTGCTGTTTGTCCTTCATTCTTGAAGAGGATCATGACATCAGGAAGGTGATGCTATGACATGCAAGTGAATTGGATTTAAGTGAGGGAAGGCTATGCAAAGTCACCAGCCTCACTTTCTCCTCTGGAGTCATCTGGGTCCAATGGCCAGATATGGATCAGGACAAATGGAGATGGCCCAGGATGCAGTGGCCAAGTACCTTGGCCTTTTCAAGCTAAGGTCTTTAATATGTCTCAGTTTGACTGAGGTAGCACCCATTCAGTCATTAAGCCTTAGAACTGACAGAATGTTGCACAGCCCCCTGTACAAAGGATGTCTTCTCCTGGTAACTTGTCCCACTCCCCCCCCCCCCCATCCTCAGTTCTTTGGTCCATCCTTAGCAGTTCAGAACCTCTTTTCCCTGGTATTGGAACTTTGTAGTACTGGTGCTTTTGGATATCAGCCCTCAAATAGGCTTTTGCTCCTAAAGTACTGTGGCCAAGCTGGCTGTCAAGGCCTCAGCACTTCCAAGGTCTCTGGAACCAGAGTTCAGGGACAACTTTTGATGTAAGCCCATGTCATATCCTTGGGTCTGTTGTGCAGCCTTGCTGGTCCTAGCATGGAAAGTGGGGGAGGAATGCTGAGTGAGCTCAAAGTCAGTGTGTGTCAGTTCTTGATTTGTTTTTGATTTTTGAAGGTGAGTGAGAAGGTTGCCATCTTTTGGTTTTTAGGTGGCATAGACCATGGAAACAGCTCAAGTTGTTTTATCTTTGGTGCCTAATCTTTGTTTTGGAGAGGTTTGAGAAATCATGGAGATCAGAGGAAACTTCTGGTCCACCATCTTGCTGCTCATGTGACCCAGAAGACCCCCTTGTTGATTCTTGTTGAATCTGTAGTTCCCTCAAATGCCTACGTCTTTTTCAGTGGAGTTGCTGTTCAGCCACTCCTCTACCATCTTAGACTTGGGGAACTTGGGGTTGATGCAATGTCAGACTTCACTTTTAACTCTATTCCATTTCATCTTATCAAATTTGATTGGACCTTAGCCTCCAAGATCTTTGAAAATACTGACTCTGACACCTGGGGTGGTAGGCATTTCTCCTAGCTTTGTGGCATCTGCAGATCTAATAAAGACACCATCTCTGCCTTTGTCTGAGTCATCAAAGTTGAGATTGCCCTCCTTAAAGATGAGAATTGCTTAGATGGGCGGTTGGTTCTCTGGGAATAATGGTATATAAAGTCAGAAAGTCTATTGAACAGGGTTAGACATTGGGTTTGAGGTTTTGACAGTGGGATTTGGTGACAAAGGAGTGATATGATTCTGAATTAGGAATGAATATATCTTGTATTATTATGAAAATAATTTGGACTTTACAGACCCCTCCAAACCAACAGGGTCTCAGGGGCAGGTCCCCAGGAGCCCAGGGCCACACTTTAAGGACCCCTAACCAAGTGGAAGGACTGCTAAACTTGGTGTTCAGAGACCTGGATTGTGATTCTGGTTCTTCAATTTATTAGCTGTGTGACCTAGGGCAAATCAATTCACTAGGAGCCTAAGTCTTAGTTTTCTCATCTGTGAAATGGGGGTGATGATAATACCTGTAGTGTCTACCCACAGGTCTGTTTTGAGGCTCAGATTCAGGCCTTTACAGACTTTATCAAGCCACATAAATGCCAGGTATTATTTGATGAGAATCCTGCCCTTGAATTCAGAGGCTATCAGGGTAGAAAGGAAGACAAGTCCCCCGGGTGTTGCCTTTATAGCTGGTGGGTTAGCAGATAGACTTGAGTTCAAATTAAGCCTCAGACACTTCCTAATTAGTTCTGCACAAATCCCCTAACTGATGTTTGCCTCAGTTTCCTCATCTGTAAAATGGGGATTATAATAACACCTACCTTATAGGATTGTTGTGAGGAGTAAAACAGATAATCTTTGTAAAGTGCTTTGCAAATCTCAAAGTGCTGAATAAATGCAATTGTTTTTATTATCGTTATTATCATTATTTGTTGTTCTGTTAGAATCTAAGCTCCTTAAGTTGAATGCTTCATTCTTTGTATCCTCATCATGAGTCACACAGTAGGCACCTAATAAAAGCTTGTTCATGAACTGATCCCTCCCCAGCACTAGAAAGATGATGTTCCCTTTATGACTATGACCAGAGCACATCTGGAGGACTATGTCCAGAACTGGGAATGCATTTTAAGAGGAAACATAATAAGGTAGAATGTGTCCAAAAGGAAGGAGGCCAAGATGGTTAAAAAGCTAGAAACGATGCCATGAAGATAGGTTGAGGTTACTGGGCTTTAACATGGGGAAGAAAAGACTGAGTGGGAGGGGCTGAGATAGTTATCTTCCAGTATTTGAAGAGATGTAATAGGGAAAAGGGATTGTTGTTTCTGAGTTTTCAACTCTCTGTGACCCCATTTGGGGTTTTCTTAGCAGAGATATTGAGTGGTTTGCCATTTCCTTCTCCAGCTCATTTTACAGAGGAGGAAATGGAGGCAAACTGGGTGAAGTGACTTGCCCAGGGTCACACAGCTGGGAAGTGTCTGAGGCCAGATTTGACCTCAGGAAGATGAGGTTTCCTGTATCCAGGCTCAGTGCTCCATGCACTATGGTGCCACTGTTTTATTTGGCCCAGAGGGAGGAAGTAGGACTCGTGGGTGTAGAGAGAACATGGTAATGATAGCTATTCAAAAGCAGAATGGGCTAAATTGGGAGATAAAGGGCTCTCCATTCCCGGACACCTTCAGGGGTGTCTGGACAACCCCTTGGGCAGGATAGAAGCCATTCCTATTTCAGGCACTGCTCAGACTAGATGGTCTGAGGGGTGCCTTCCAGCTTGGAGTGTGTCAAATTCTAGCCAGTCTTTATTTCTAGCAAGCTTCTGAGTTAATCTATTTGTGACCGCATTTCAAAAACAAACTTCATGGCAGATGCTGCAGAATTTAATCCGCTCATGGTTAGGCTCTATTTTTCCCCCCAGAGCCTTCAAAGGACCTTTGGGTTTATCGGAACTCATGCTGTCCTTTGATTAAGTGATCTCTCTCTCTCTCTCTCTCTCTCTCTCTCTCTCTCTCTCTCTCCCTCCCCCTCCTCCCCTTCCCCCACCTCCTTCTCCCTCTCTCCCCCTCTGTCTCTGCCTCTCCTCTCTTCTCTTTCTCTCTGTCTCTGCCTCTGTCTCTCCTTTTTAAAGAGGGAGTTATCAAAACACTTTAAAGTCATTCCAGATGGTTCAGAGAAGGAACATAAGTCAGTACATCTCTATATGTGTCTCAAGGTTAATGACCTTCCAGAGGATTGACTACTGAAGGCTGTTGGAGTCTCTAGACATTGTTCACCTGGAACACTGAAGCTCTCTGTCCCAAACCCCAGTATAAAGACCAGATGTAAATACATCTATATGGTGCTCAAGTGGTTACACATGACATTATGTTCTGATCTCCCTGGAGAAGAGTGGAAAGGCTGACTCAACCTCACCTGATGGCACCCTGAGTCTTGGGACAGATCTTGGGATTTCCAAGGGTTCAGAGGAAGAGGAAGCAGAAGCCCATGATCCAACGTTCTGCAAGGAATGTCAACCCAGGAGACAGGAGAAGTTCTCCAAACAAAATTCTGAAGATACAAAAAGAAAGGTTGTGATAAGGAGGGGAAGTATGTGTGTGTGTGTGTGTGTGTGTATGTGTGTGTGTATGTGTGTATGTGTGTGAGTGTGTGAGTGTGTGAGTGTGTGAGTGTGTGAGTGTGTGTGTGTGTGTGTGTGTGTGTGTGTGTGTGTGTGTGTGTGTGTGTGTGTGGTGAAGAGGCAGGTTATAAAAGGCTTCAAATACCAATCAGAGGTTTTGTATTTGATCCTGGAAGTGATTGAACTTGTTTTAGGAAGATGAGTTTCACAGCTGAATGGAGTAGAGAGAGGCCGGAGGCAGGAAAACAGCCAGCAGGCTTTTGTAATAAACCAGTTGTGAGGTGATGGGATCCCTTAAAGTCCCTTCTGGCTCGAAAGCTAGGATCTTCTTTTGTATCCTCAGTGCCTGGTACATAGTAGGAGATTAGTGAATGCTTGTTGGCCACCTGACACATTCCTTTGGGACTTGAAGTACTCATGGTGAAGGATTTGTGGGCAGGTAAGATAAATACCAGGGAATATTGGAATCAAAGCCAGGTGACCTGGGTTTGATTCCTGGTTCTAATATAAGCATTATAAGCTAACTTCTGTGGGTTTCAGTTTCCTCATCTTTAAAATGATCACCTTGAAGGAAGGGCTGATTTTATGGTTTTGTCCTTGTATCCCCACTGTGTGTGGCCCATAGTAGGTGCTGACAAATGCCTGTTGACTTGAATTCCCTGAATCATCTGAGTGGATGTTCCTTCTTCTGACCCAGACTGCCAGTAGCTGTGGTCAAAGACATTTATTATCTTATGGCTAATATTTTTGATGGATCTGAAGCTGGCTATCCAAAGGAGTCATCCTTTTGCATCAAGGTGAAGAGACAGAGCCTCAGCCATGAAATGACTTGAGGGAGATGACTCAGATGAACTCTCATTCCTGAGACACTAGGGAAGGGTCCGGAAGGTGCTGACCTCATGATAAAGATTGGTGTTCTCAATGCCTAAGACCCTGGACAGCTCACAGCCCAGCCCAGTACATGGGACCTGGCCCAGGACTCCTACAATTTAGGGAAAGTACAAACATGGGGAAAGTCAGCTTGGTAACCAGACTCCAGAGTTACACTTTTGGCTACAAAGATGTCTTGCCCCTCTCTCTTTCAAAACCCTTGTCTTCTCCAAAGGAAGGAAACAAATATTAAGGGGCTACTTACTATATGACAGGCACTATCTTAAGTGCTCTATAAATATTATTATCTCATTTGGTGCTCAATACAACCTTGGGAGGAAGTTGGTGTTATTATTCCCATTTTAGGAAACTGAGGCAAACACAGGTTAAGTGACTTGTCCAGGCTTACAGAGCTTGTGTCTGAGGTCAGATTTGAACTCAAATCTTCCTGACCCCAGACATAGTGTTCTATCCACCTTGCTACCTAGAACATTATGTATTAGGACCAATTTAAGCTTTAACAGCATAGGGTCATGGGCTTGCCTTGCCTTCATCAACGTTCAGTAGGAGAGAAAGCTGGACATCCTCTTTAAAACTACTGGCATCATCCCATTCCAAAGCTAAACTTCCCTAGTTCCCTGAGTGTGGTAACAATATCTGTCAGAGCTGGGGCTTGAACCCAGGTGAGAATCTGACTCTTTATAATCCTACCTTTTTGGGGTAAAGACAGCCTCCTGGCTCAGGTTTCCTAAAGGAGCAGACCCAGCCAGTCATTCACATTGGCTCCCAGACCTCTATGTAATTGAGAATTTGTAGCTGATGGAGAGGTGACTGATTTCACTACATCAAACTGTTAGGCACAAGCAGTTCAAATTACTTTCCTTGAACTCAGCAGAGAAAGCAAGCTCAGCTTGGCAAACACTTCAAATGGAAAATCACTCTTTGGTATATCTTACTTTATCCCAGTTTATTTTCCCAGCCCAGGCAGGATTTAGAGATTTAAAGGTGTGTGTGTGTGTGTGTGTGTGTGTGTGTGTGTGTGTGTGTGTGTGTCCCCAAAGGGAAGTCTGAATGTGTTGGTCAGGGTAGGGCAGGTTCTTCTTCTCTGAAATCACCACCTCTGCTTCCATGGTCATTTGAAGTAAAAGGTTTCACAGTCTATTTCCCTACTTGGTTGAGATCAATATTGCCTTGAACAGTTTTTGATGGACTCTGTTGTGATCATATAGTACTGTATAGATAGGATGGCTCTAATAATAATAGTCAGCATTCTGTAATGATTTAGAGTTTGCAAATCACTTTATGTACATTATGTCACATGATCTTTGCAGACAGCTTGTCAGGCAGATGCTATTATTACCCCCATTTTACAGATGAGAACTGAGACCCAGTGAGGTTTTAAAAATGGCTTGCACACAGTGTCTGAGGTAGAATTTGAACCCAGGTAGGTCATTTCTGACTCCAAACTGGGTCCTTTACCTACTCTACTGGTTCTGGGGAAGGATGATTCCCCTGCCCCCCCCCCCTAATCAATCCTAAGTTTTAAAATAATACTCATGGTCAACAAATACTTCCTCACCTCTGTCTCTGCCTTATGAATCTTAAAAGAGTCACAGAAATGTGAGCTAAGACCCATATTTCATCAGCTGCCTCTCATTGAGGGACAACCTTCTTGGCTTCTTCTGCAAAGGAATCACATGTTGATTGGCCCCTCTTAGGAAGACTTCTCAAGCACATGACATTACCTAATTGATAGCTCATCCTGAGTTCCCTATTTCTGCCAAGGGCTCCACCATCCTTCTAGTCATCCGGCTTCACAGCCTCAGAGGCATCCTTCACTCTTCCTTTTCCCTCTCCCCTTTCTCTATCCAAATGGTCACTTCTGCCGGCACTTGCGCCTTAGTACTTCTCACCTGGGCTATTGAAATAACCTCCTCACTGGCCTCCCAGACTCTGGTCTTTCTTTTCTTCTGTCTTTCCTCTGCATGACTGCCAGACATATCTTTGAAGCACAGGTCTGCTATGTTACTCCTCTGCTCAGGAGCAAGGAACAAATTCCTCTGTTTGGCATTTAAAGCCCTTTATAATCTGTTGTTGTTTGGTTGGTTCAGTTGTATCTAACTCTTTGTGACCCTATTTGGAGTTTTCTTGGCAAAGATACTGGAGTGGTTTGCCATTTCCTTCTCCAGCTCATTTTACAGATGAGGAAACTGAAGCAAACAGGGTTAAGTGACTTGCCTGGGGTCACATAGTAAATGTCTGAGGTTGTGTTTGAACTCATGAAGATGAGTTTCTGACTCCAGGTGCAGTGCTCTATGCACTATGGTGCCACCTAGTGGCCCCAATAATCTCTGTGGTCCCAGTCAGATTAGCCACTGTTCTCTCTACCTGACATTCCCTCTCTTACCGGGGAAATGCTCTCCCTTCTCACCTCCACTTCCTGGAAAATCTAGCTCTCTTTCAAAGCTCAGTTCAAATGACAGCCTTTCCTGATCCATTATCTCTCAAAATCACATTGAGTCAAAGAGACTGAATTCAAATCCTGCCCTTGATTATTGCTAGCTATGTGACCCTGAGTGACATACCCAGCCTCTCTCAGCCTTATCTATAAAATGGGTATAATAATAGTACTTACCAACAATGAAATTATTGTAGAGACCAAATGAGATAGTATATGTTAAAGTGTTTCTCAAAGTATCATATTAATGTTAGCCATTATTATTTACTGTGTCTATATTTTGTATTGACTAACTGTGTATGTTAAGGGCAGCTAGGTGGTCCAGCAGATAGAGCACTGAGCTTGGAGTCAGGAAGACCTGAGTTCAAATCCACCTCAGACACTAGCTGTATGACCCTGGTCAATTCACTTAACCCTGGTTGCCTCAATTTCCTCATCTGAAAAATAAATTGGAGAAGGGAATGGCAAACCACTCCCATATCTGCCAAGAAAATTCCAAATGAGATTGCAGAGAGTCAGGCACATAGGACTAATACAAGTAAACAATAACTGTGTATATGTTGTCCCCACCCCAGTAGAATGTAAGCTCTTTGAGGGCAGCGGCTGTTCTTCATTTTGTCTTTATATCCCCAGCACTTACTAGTGCAGTGTGCCCAGGACATAATGGCCTCTTAATTATTGCTTGTTGAATTGAAATAGAAGAGACCTTAGACATCATTCAGGCCACCTGCCTCAGTTTACAAATGAGAAATTTATGGCCCAAAGAAATGACTTTACCAGGGTCCCAGGGAGTAAATGCTAGACTCAGGGCTTGAACCCAGGTCTTCTGATTTTAAATCTCCTGCTCTTTTAACTAAAATCCATTGTCCCCAAATCACCTTCTTGAGCCTTCAAAGCTCCTTTTGTCAGTCAAGGAAAGACAGGCTTGCCTTCCCTTTCAAGAGGTTGCTTGGTGTCATAGCACAGCAACGGAACAAAAGCCCAGTCAGAAAACCTGCACTGATCTCTGACACTGATTAACCACTAGACCAGTTGACCTAGGTGCCAGGTGATCTGGAACCCTGTGAACAGGGTGATCTTGAGACTTATTTGGCCAGACTGGGGAGGGACCTCAGACTTCATTTTCTCCAACTTGTACCTGAATGGAACTCTCCAACATCCCTGGTCAGTCTTATTCTGGCCTCTGGTCCGATGTTCTTGACCTGTTCTACATCATGGGCCCCTTTGGGTAGTCTGGTGAAGCCTAGGGACCTCTGCTCCCAATCATGTTTTTAAATATATAAGATAAAACACATAGACTTCAAAGGCTAGTGAAAATAAGATGTAATTTTTTTTCCCCAGTCAAGTTCATAGACTCCCTGAAATTTACCCACAGATCCTTGAGGATTTCTGCTCCCCTGGTTAAGAACCCCTGCTCCTTTGAAAACCTCCAGTGAAGAGAGACTTATGATGGCTCAAGGCAACCTATTCTAATTTTGGACTGCTTAGTAAAAGTTTTCTTTATGCTGCAATGAGATCTGCCTCCTAGAGCCCTCTACTTGTCCAGCCCAATTCTTCCTTCTGTCCAGCAGTCAGTCAATAAACATTTATTAAGCACTTACTTTGTTTCAGGCACCAAGCTAAGCCTGATGATACCATAAAAGGCAAAAACAGTCCTTGCCCTCAAGGAGTTCGCAATATAAACAATGCAAACAGTTATGTACAAAGAAGATACATGTGGGATGAATTAGAGATTCATCAGCAAAAGGAAGACACTGGCTTTAAAGAGGATGAACAAGAGTTTCTGGGAGAAGGTGGTCTTTGCACTCAGTCCAAACCCATTGACTCTCTTTCGGTGACAGTCTTTGGCCTCTTTGAACAGCTCTCATGTCCCCTTCCCCTCCCACTCCTCTGGGCTAAACATTCTTAATTTGTTCAACCCTTCCCCAAGGCAAGGAAGGTTCCCTTTTCCCTCATCCTTCTGTCCTCTGGACACATGCTGGCTTCAGAATGTCCTTAAAAACGCAATGCTAAGAACTGAGGTGACTCTTTGGCTCATCTGCCAAAGACTGATAGTGAGACATTCTCAACCCTGTACTACTATCGATTGCTCAGTGTTTTGGTGTCCTTGACCCAGTTTGGAGTTTGCAGTCCACTATAGCTCCCAGGTTTCTTTTCATGCCAACTTTTGTCTAGTTGTTCCCTCATCACCCCCACCTCATCGGTTGATTTTATTTTTAAACTATAGGACTTGGCATTTTTCCCTGTTAAATTTTACCTCATTAGAGTTTTGCCATCTGCCCTGCTCCTGCATTTATATCTCCCCTCTCACCATACACAGGAGTCAAATCAAAATCACCATTGTGTCTGGAGCGTGTTCGTCACCCGCCCAACAGATCAGCTCCCCATCCCTGTGACTCCTCAAAATGTCCATCTTTCCCTGGCCATCACGCCTTCCTATGTGTTGGCTTCCCTAATTTAGCTGTAAGCTCCTTGAGGGCAGGGGCTGCCTCAATTTTGTCTTTGTGTTCCTGGTTCTTAGCACAGGGCCTGGCACATTGGAAGTATTTAACAAATGCTCTTTCATTCATTCACCCAATCACCTTTCATGCCTTAGTTTCCACATCTGTAAAATGAGCACAGTGACTTGTGATTATGCTCCCTGCAGACGTAAGAGCCTGGGGCTATTGTGAGGTACCTTGTGACTATACATCCCTGTACAAATGTGAGCTATTACTAGAGAGATCTCCCTCCATAAAGCAAGAGGTAGCATGATGACCTCAGCATCCAGAAGACGTTGAGTTTGAGTCCTGCCTTTGACATGTCAGGAATAAGTCACTCAACCTCTCAGTGCCAGGGCAGTTCTTAGTATAAATTATAGATAGCTTACTGATCTGCATTAGAAGGGCAAGCCCTGTATACCAGTGGACTGGCAGGTCTGGCTGAAAATGAGAATAAATGCCCTGAGAGGCTGACAGA
>CM053596.1:47177266-47220800 GCA_028646575.1 Pseudocheirus occidentalis
CCTTCCTTCCTTCCTTCCTTCCTTCCTTCCTTCCTTCCTTCCTTCCTTCCTTCCTTCCTTCCTTCCTTCCTTCCTTCCTTCCTTTCTCTGTTATTTCCTATACATATACAGGAAATAAATACAAGGTGATTTGGGGGAGGGGAGGCACTAGCAGTCAGGGTGTGGGGGACCCTCAGTTGATCAACAAGCATTTATTAAGCATTTACTATGTGCTAGGCACTGTGCTAAGAGCTGCAAATATAAGCGAAAAGAAAGGCAGTTCCTGCCCTCAGGGAACTTACATTCTAATAGGAGAAGACAACCCATTAAAAAGGGATGCTGAAAAAAAGAAAGGCAGTAAGTTGGAGGTATCCCATTGGGAGGGCATTCTAGAGGAGAGGAATAAAGACCTGGCTAGTCTGGATGCCCTTCTTAAAGGTAGGGTCTGGGAGGAAGCCGTCCAGTCTAGTCTGAAGGAGAGACTGTTAGGGTGGAAGGTCCTTCCAATATGTGAATGCCTATGCCGGTATGTCCTGAAGAGGCTTCTGGGAGGGAGGGTTTCTGGATCAGGGAATGGTGCTTGAGGGGAGCTTTGAAAGAAACAGATTTCTAAGAGGTGGAGGTGAGGAAGGGGTGTATTCCAGAATGTGAAAGGTCACAGGCATGGAAACCAAATGTTGGAACATGGACAGGTTGAGCTGGCTGGCTGTCAACTCAATGAGGGGAACAAGAGATAATAAGCTGGAAAGGTAGGTTGGAGCCAGGTTGTGAAGGGCTTTAAATGTGAAACAGTGAAGTTTGGATATTATCCTGAAGGTAAGGAGGGACTATGTAGAAAGCAGGGAGGGTGTCCTAAAATGTAGGTGTTCTTGAGGTAGTTTTAAGCTATTGGAACTCTCTGGATTATACAGTCACTGAGAGCTTAAGACTGTACTAAGACTTTTGGGACTCCCTCTGTTTCTTCCTACACTGTACTTCAGGTTTTTTGTTTTTCTTTCAGAGAGCTCTCATTTCATGGGTGTTTCCAGTATTAAGTCAATCAACAAGTATTGTCAACTCCTACTGTGTGCTGAGGGCAGCTAGGTGGTGCAGTGGATGGAGTGTGGGGCTTGGAATCAGGAAGACTCATCTTCCTGAGTTCCGGCCTTAGACGCTTACTAGCTGTGTGACCCTGGGCAGGTCACTTAACTCTGTTTGCCTCAGTTTCCTCATCTGTAAAGTGAGCTGGAGAAGGAAATGGCAAACTACTTCAATATCTTTGCCAAGAAAACCCCAAATGAGGTCACAGAGAATCAGACATGACTGAAACAACTGAACAACAACAAAATTATATGCCGGGCGCTTTGGGGACAAAATATAATGAAGGAAACAACTCCTACTTCCAAAGGGCTTAAATTCCAGTGGGAAGACAAGTAGACATACAAATATGTAAATTAATTTTATAACATAATTGATATTTAGAAATAAAAATGTATAATTTAATAGTTAATTGATTGAATAGAATAAATATAAAGAGAACAAAAATGAATAAGTACAAAGTAGTTAAATACACAAAGTGCTTAATACAGTTAAGCTAATAGTAGTTAATATAGTTAGTCGTAGTTAATATAAAACATAAATTTACACTTGAATGTAAAATGTATAACTTAATAAATTATTTAAATATAATAAAGAGAATGAATATGGATAAGGACAAAGTAGTTAAGTACAAGAGCTTGTCTGAGGGAGTGTGTTCAAGGGAGGGGACACTGGCCCTTGGGACATTCCGAAGCTGGTGCTTGGGCTGCCCCTTCTGTCCCAGCCTGTGTAGAGGTAGACCAGTGTGGAAGGATCAGTGAACTGTCCCTGTGTTTCAGCAAGTCTACACAGCCCATTTCCTGGCTCTGGGTCATCCCTTCTTCTCTTTGTGACTCTTCTTCCATATGCACACATGCTGTTTATAAACCTGATGCCCTTGAGGGGGAAAACATCCGGGAATCAAATCTCAGCACCAGATTCCAGGACCGGCAGGGTGACCTCTGCACATTTTTGGCATTTCTAGCCCTCATGCTTCAGTTTTTAATTAAAATGCTTTAGCTGTAAAGTCAACAGCTCTTCTTTGGCTGGTTCCTACTTTAGATGGGACTGGGCCATCTGGGGTGTCAAGGGCGAGTGGCCCTGTTGGAAGGACCTGGGGTCTCTGCGTTTGTCCCTGCCCTCGTTGTCCTAGGAAGAGCTCTTGTTTCTATAGGGCTCTGAGGTGATAGAATTTCTCTCTACAACACCCTGTGGAATAGGGAGGACAATTTTTATCATGCCCACTTTATAGACAAAGAAACTGAGAGTCCAAGTGCAGGAGTGATCTTCCTAGGGCCACCCAACTTTTTTTTTAATATCCCTGTTGGGTACTGAACAATCAGTGAGTATTTATGAAAGCACCTACTATGTTCCAGGCACTGTGCTAGGCACTGAGAATACAACTTAAAAGCAAAATAGACTCTGCTCTCAAAGAGATAATTTTTCTTCTTTTTTTAAATCTCCTTCCATCAGTCTCTCTTTCTTCCTCCCAGATATTTAGCACTCGGCTCCTTCTCTCTTGTTCTCCCTCAAGCAGTGTTATATGCACAGGACCTGACATCTAGTAAATATTTAATAAATGCTTACTGATTGACTTGTATATCTAGCATCCAAGAAAATGCCTGACACACAGTAGGTGTTTATAAGCAGCACCTGAAACAATGCCCGATGCATAGTAGGTGTTTATATCCAGCACCTGAAACAATGCCTGGCACATAGTAGGTTTTTAAATAAATGCTTGTTAGCTTATTTGTGTATCCAGCACCTGAAACAATGCCTGGCACATACTAGGTGTTTAATAAATGCTCATTCGCTGATCTGTATGTCCAGCACCTGAAACAATGCCTGGCACATAGTAGATGTTTATATCCAGTGCCTGGGATGATGCCTGGCACATAGTAGGTGCTTAATAAATGCTCCTTGATTGATTTGTATGCCCAGAACTGGAGACAACACCTAGAATGTTGGTTCTTAGGAAATGTTTGCCAGCACCAGGGACAAAGCTTGGCAACATGCCATCGTGGTACAATGGAAAGAGAGCACCGACCTTGGGGTCAAGGGAACATGGGAGCATGGGTTCAAGTCCTGCGATGATAAAGGGTGTTTCCTTAGCAGGATTTCCCTGTGCTGATGAAAGCACAGGTCTGATTTTTTTTTTAAAAAAGTTGGCTTTTAAGAAGAAATTTAAGGTTTACAAAGAGCTTATTTCATTCATTTCTCCCAATAGTCCAATGTTATCACAATCATCATTGAATAGATCAGGATGGGAGAGACCCAGTGACTTGTTATGGTCGTGCCATGAGTTAATTAGCAAAAGAAGAAAATCCTAAATGTGGTCATGAAGAGTCAGACGTGACTGAACAGCAAGAACACGGGAGAAGCTGTGGCGTAGTTTGCTTGAGCAGTTGTCTCCAAAATAGGCTTTGTAAGAAACTTCCTCCCAACTCACTCCCCACCTGCTTATTCCCATCCCCTGTGGAATCCCTCACCGGAGTAATCTCCAGAGACTAAGGTCCCATTGGCAGATTCTCTGCTCTGCCGGGCCTCTCTGGCCCACATTTACAGTTTGGCCGGCCGCACGGCCCGAGTGCGTGCAGGCTCCATTTTCCATCCATTTAAGTTGGACTTGGACATATGGGGACGACAGAAGCTTTTTGGCCCAGGCTAGAGACAGGGGAGCTGGAGACTGCAAATTCTATTAGGGGACAATGAAAGAGGCTGATGGATGAGGCTGAAATTGTCAAACGCTGTTCGATTAAGGAAGAAGGTGAAGACTCTTGGGGCAGGGGCCGAGATGCAAGGGACTCGTATGAGAAGATACATATCTCGTGATTGGACATAATGGTGGCAGAGTTTACCAGCCGATTGTACTCAAAATCAATCACAGGATTTTGAGCTAGAAGGAGTCTCAGAAAAATGGGGGGAAGACTGTGCTGAGCCCCCTCCTCCAATGGAGGCCTGCAGCCCATGACCCTGCCCTCCAGGCAGAGGGGTGTTCCCTAGCTAGGGAAATCAGGGGAAGATTTGCATAGGAGTTGGCATGTTGGATGGTCCTTGAAAGATGGGGCAAAGGTAAGTGAAGGTACTGGGACTCGGTGGGAGGGAAGGGGAAGAACATGCCAGACAGTTACAGAGGTATGACAAAGGGACTACAAGTAGTCTAATTTGGGTCCAATGCAGAAGTGGGGATGGGAGGACAGATTGAGTTAAGGCTTGAAAGGTCAGGCACTACCAGATTTAGGCCTTGAATGTCACGACTAGGCATTTAGCCTCTGCTCACTAGGGAGTCAGTGGCTAGTTTTGAGAAGGAGAGTGATAGGGTTAAAACTAGGCAGAGGGATGCCAGTATTTCAAGTGAGTGCTGGGGGAAACTGGGTCTCTCTGAGGCTGGCTGTGTTCTAGGGTCAGAGGCTACTAAAAGTATTATTTGCAAAGCTTCACCTTGTGACATTGGTAGGAATGCTAATTCCCATTTCTATAATATTTTAATACTTACCAAGCACTTCCTCATAATAACCTCAGTGGAAGCAGGTTCTGAGAATATCAGGAATAGTGGCTCCAGGGCTGGGCTTGGAATCAGGGAGACCTAGGTTCAAATCCCACCTTTGACAGTTATTAGCTGAATACCCATGGGCATGTTTCTTAACCCCTCAGACTCCCAGTTCTTCATTTGGAAATCAGGGCTATGCCTTTAGTACCCTCTCCATGGAGTTATTGTGCGATCCAAATGAGAAAGTATGCATAAAATCACTTTGTAAACATTAGACCTTTGTAGAAGCACAGAAAGGGAAATGACTGGCCCAAGATCACACAGGGAACCTGAATTTGAACCCAGGTTTTTTTGACTTGAAGGCTCCATTACCTGTTTGCCCTTGGAAGTAGAAAGTCCCTGTTTTGACAGTAGCTGAGATATCATCAAAAAGGCAAGAGTTTAGGCTCTGGTCTCTGAATGACTCTGTTTGTTGGGATCTATTGGATTTACAGTAATCTTTAATTATAAAAGCCATTACTTGAGAATGGATTATCAATGCTGTTCATTTTTGTATGTTGCCTAGTAACAGCCTTTTGTGCCCGAGACATATGTGTTTCTGTAGTTTCAGGCTGAAGGAGTGAAACCTTCTTCTGTCTTAGCCATTTTCCCATCATGGTCTTATAAAAAGCTATTCTGAGGGATGCTGGCCAAGTCCGGAGGATGAAAAATGGCCCCAGTTTGACAGTGGGAGTACTTGCAGAGGCTTTCTTTCCAGCTGATGTTGCTCTGGGTAATGCTCCTTTTCCCCACCCCCACTCCCCCACAAGAGAAAAACATTTTTTCCCTAAACAATTGACCATATTCTCTTCTCATCTTTTAAATGACATTATGCTCCGTGGGAATCTTAAAGAATCATAGAATTTGGGGCTGAAATACACCTTTGAACATGTTAGAGACCTTAGAATACAGAACACTAGAGCCAAAAGGAACCTTAAAACAAATATCAGAGCTGGAAGAGTCTTTAGAACACAGAATGTCAGAGCTGGGAGGACCCTTAGAACACAGGATGTCAGGGCTAGGAGGGCCCTTAGAACACAGGATGTCAGAGCTGGGAGGACCCTTAGGACACGGGATGTCAGAGCTGGGAGGGCCCTTAGAACACAGGATGTCTGAGCTGAGAGGGTTCTTAGAACACAGGATGTCAGAGCTGGGAGGGATCTTAGAGGGTGCTGTCACTGGATAGAACCTTAGAAACCAAATTGAATTTCTTCATTTTATAGATGGAAACATTGAGTTTTAGAAAGATGAACCTTCCTAAGGTCACATTCAGAACCAATGGCTACATCAGGCCTGGGTCTCCATGCCTCCCGATTCCCCTTCCAGTGTCCTGTGTACTGGGTCCTCCTAGCCCATGCTGTAAGTACCCTTGCCTTCTGGAAGAGGGGCAGGGGGAGGTGGATAAATGGAGAAGGACAGAGAGAGAGAGAGACAGACGGAGAGTGAAAGAAAAAGACAGAGGGGAATATTATATTCTTCTTCTTTTCCTCTTTTTTTTTTTTAAGATCCCTGGTAGAGAAAGCAGCACATCCCTTTTCCGGGTCAGGCATAATCATTGCCACTTGTGCAAAGCCTCTTCTCCCTGCTGGTTTCCACCAAGTCATAGGATCTCATAGTTGGAAGGGACTTTGGAGGCTGCCTTGTCCAGCCTGTTCTGGAACAACGTGCTCATTGAGTGATTTGGCCTGAATGAGTGGGAGCCTGCCCCCTCACATAGCAGCCAATTCTAAGGAAGTTTTCCTGACCTCAAGCCCAAATTCGCCTCTTGATGACTTTGACCCCTTGTTCCTAGATCTGCCCTTTGGAGCCAAGCAGAATAAGTCTAGTCTCTCTGCAGGGTGAGACCCCCTTACATTCTGGCAGATAATTCATACTCACCCCCTAAGCTTTCTCTTCTATAGGTTAAATATAATTCCTCCAACTGATCTTTATATGACATGATCCTGGGGCTCTCGACCATCCTGATTGGCTTTCTCTGGGCACTGTCCAGCTTATCAATGTCCTTCTGACAGTGTGGTAGCCAGTACTGAACAGAGGGCACCAGATGCCATCTGGGCAGGGTGGAGGACAGTAAAACTCTCATTTTCCTGACCCTGAACATTATAGACTTCCTCAGTGGAGCCTAATTAGAACTGAATGAGCTTTCTCAGCTGCTGTGCTCCACGCTCTGTTCTAGAGAGGGCTTGCCACCCACTAAAACCCTCTGATCTTTTTCAGATTTCTGCTGAGGAGGCATGACTCCCTCATTTTGTAGTGAAAAAGTGAATTTTTTAAAAATCTGTCTTTCATTTTTGTATATTTATTTCTAAATAGGTCCTTCCTCATTCTTTTACCCAGAGAACTATCTCTTATAACAAAGAATAAAAGAGAAAGCAGTTCAGTAAAATCAGATAACACATCTAATGTGGCTTGTGCATGTGTGCTGTGTTCCACACCAAAAGACCTTCACCTCAGCAAAGAAGGGACAGAGACTTTTTTCATACTTTTCAGTTGGTCACTCAGTATTCAACATCATCCAGCTTCTCTTTTGTCCCCTCCTTTTCCTTCTCTTTCTCCTTCTTCTTCTCTTCCTCTTCCTCTTCCTCCTTCCCCTTATATTACCCTTTGCTTCTTCCTACATCTCTTCCTTTTAAACAAATACAAATTTAAGCAAAACCTGCCAAACGGGTCAATAGACAGACTTATACATACATACATACATACATACATACATGTGTGCATATCACATACACAGGACAGGGGATTGGGAGTAGGAGGAGCTGGTGTTCCATGTAAGCTCTACCACCTCCTGGCTATGTGATCTCTGGCAATTAATCAACCCAAAAGTGTTCATTAAAGCACCAGTTAATATGAAGAATGAAACAATTGCTACTCACAGAAAGCCTACATTCTAATTGGGGAGAAAAATCAATCCATAAAAATTATGTGCAGTACAAATATCAAATTAATAAAAATATATAAAGTTGTTCAGTACAAGGTGGTTTGGGAGAGAGGGCACATGCTGATAAGGGAATCAAGAAAGTCTTTATACACCAGGTGATGCTTGGGCTGAATCTTAAAGGAAGAAAAAGAAGGAAGGGAATAAGCCTTCATTAAACACCATGCACGTGCCAGGCTAAGTGCTTCATGAGAGTCTCATTTGATCCTGAAAACAACCCTGAGAGAGAAGTACTAGCATTATTCCAATTTTACAGATGAGAAAACTGAGGCACACAGAGGTGAAGTGACTTGCCCAGGGTCACACAGCTAGTAAGTGTCTGAGGCTGGATTTGAACCCATGCTTTCCTGACCGTAGGTCCAGCACTGTCTCTGTTTCCTCTAGGAAGAGAGAGGCACTAGGAAGTAGAGGTAAGAAAGAATGCCAGACATGTGGGATAGGCCAATGAAAATGCATGGGAACAGGAGATGGAGTGTATGAGGAACAGAAAGACAGTGCCAGTTTGCCTGGATCACAAAGTGAGGGAGGAGGAGAAATGCCCAGCTAGCCTGCAAAGTGAGGTCAGGGCCAAGTTATCTAGGACTTTTGGAAGCCAGGCAGAGTTTATATATTATTCCAGAGGCAAAAGGCAGCAATGGCTCTTGGTTGAGTGTAGCAGCAGTGTGTAGGATAGACTGGAGACAGGGAGACTAATTTGGAGTCTGTTGCATCAATTTAGGTGAGAGATGATGGGAACCTGAACCAAAATGGTGGCCGTGCAAGTGGAGGGAAGGGATCAGGTGTTGGGAAGGGGGAAATGACAAGATATGGATGGGGAAAAGATCAGGATAAGGAGTCTGGGAAAACACTGAGGTCATGATCCTGAACAACTGGAAAGGTGATGGGGGCTTTGGACAGAAATCAGGAAGTTTGGAGGAGGAGAGAGAGTTTGGGAGAAAGATAATTGGTTCATGTTTGTATGTGTTGAGTTTGCCATACATTTCAAAGGTCCAGTAGGTAACTGGTGACGTGGTAAAGATCTGGAGAGAGAGCCAAGGGTCAGGTGCATAGAGATAAGGAGCTAATGGGGACATCAACAGAGGAGGCAAGAGTAGAGGGTCCATGACCAAGGCTTCAGCAGTACCCACCATTAGGAGGCATGATGAACCATTCACAAAGAAGGTGTAGTTATCCAGGTAGCAGTCAGCCCTTCAGGCATTCACTGAATACTTACTTTGGACCAGGAGCTATGCCAAGACAAGGGAGACAGGGAAAAGAGAAGACTGTGTTCCCTGTCAAAGCCAGTGTGCAAATAACCATGCACAGGAGAGATCTGTGCAGTTACTTGTCAGGTAATCTCAGAGGGCAGGCACCAGCAGACGTGAGCAGAGATGGGAAGAGCAAAGGCCTTCTGCAGAAGGGGGATATGGACTATGCTGGAAGAAGCCCAGAGGCAGAAGTGAGGAGAGAGAGAAAGGACGCCAGTGTTGCTGGATTGTAGAGTGTATGGAGGGGACAAGAGGTACAAGAAGACTGGGAAAGTAGGAAGGTACCAGGTTGTGAAGAACTTGATCCTAGAAGTAGTAGTGAGCCATGGGGGTTTATTGAGCAAGGGAGCGACCTCAGCTTTAGGAAAATCACTTTGGCAGTTGAGTGAACATTGGATTGGAGTAGGAAAACACATTTGTCACACCTGGTCAAGAAGCCCTATTTCCCTCTCCCTATTGATTCTTCATCTGTCCTCCAGACCAAGACTGGTCATTGCATTTAATCTTCATTCAGTTGCCTGGTTTCATTTATTTTATGGTAATTATTATGTATGTGGTTCTAGGGCTTATGCTTTAGAAAACTGATTTTGTGAATCCAGACTTTACATTCATCTCTATTTGTCCAAAAGAAATGGTGTGTAGATATAAAAAATTACAGTAGCAGCCCTTTTTTCCTTAAGAGAGTCAGCATGATATAAAGGGCACAGGATCTGGAATCTGAAGACCTGGGTTCAAGTTCAGCTTTGCCTCTGTGGCCCTAAACAAGTCACTTCCTTTCTTCTCTATGCCTCAGTTTCCTTTCTTGTAAGAAGAGAGATTTCAAATCCCACGGTCTCTAAGCTCTCTTGCAGCTTAGAATGTTGAGTTCAGCATGAGTATTTTGGAGAGCTGGGTGGGTAGGGGACACCAGTGAGTTCAGGGGCAACAAGCCATCAGTTGATGTGAGAGTTAGTGTTTGTAATAACCCCATGAAAGTGGTTCTCTTGTAAAGATAATCGCTCCGAACAATGTTTGTGTTAAGCTTCTGAGGTGGCCTGATTGGCATATTTAAATTCTATCTCCCAGGCATCTGTTAATTATCATTGCAGAGATGGGCAGAACTCATCAAAGAAGTCTTTGGAAATGCTCTGCATTTTAAAATTGTTTTGGGCTCCCAGGAAGAGAGGAACACGTGTGACTTGGATTTTTCCATTGGCTGTCTCTGTGACCTCAGATGGATTCAAACTTTGTAAGGGTCTAAGCTGCCTGATCTCAACACGTGGGCACATTTCTGCATTGAGATCTCTAGCCCTTTGGAAATATTCTGGCTCCAACTTTCTTTCATTGCTGTTCTGAATAGGGCGTTCTCCCTGAGTGATTCTCCTATCTGGACAGGGGTGAGGCTGGGAGATAGATTCAGCCTAATGAATTCAGTCTTTGTCGCTTATTTTAAACCATGCCGGTGGAGTTGGGAGGCAAGTCTTAGAGTGAACCTTTGCTCAGATCTTTATGTAGACACCCCCAGTTTATAAAGGGAAACCTAGCATCTTTCCTACCTCCAAAGAAAGAAAAAGAGCAGTTTCTGTGGTTAGGAGGTTGAATAGAATTCACCTTGAAAATGGTTATGGATAGTTTTATTTTCCTTGATTTATGAATATGCCTCCTGACTACCTAGCAGGCCATCCCTTGTAACAAAGAATAAAAAAAAAACTCGGGGAAAAAAACCCAAAGAATAAAAAAAGAGAGAAATAATCAGGAAAAAAGCCCCTTAGAACCTAGAATGTCAGCTGATACCTCAACTGAATCTGACAGTATATACACTGTTCTACACCCCTAGACCCCCACCTCTGCAAAGTAGGGATGGAGATGCATTTTCTCTTATCTCCTCTGGGGCCAAGCTTAGTTATTATAATCATACAACATTCAGGTTTTTGTTGGTTTTTTTTTCTTTTCACTCATATTATTGTAGTCATTATGTATGTTGTTTTGTTGATTCTACTGTGCACAAGTTCACATAAATTATCTCATGTGTCTTTGAAATCCTCCTGGAATTCAATGTTTTAAGGAAAGAGACCCAATGCTGCCTGGTCTCATAGAAAAACGAATTGAACTTTCGAGTCCCAAAGATCTGAATTTGAGTCCAGTGCCCACCAATTAACTAGCCATTCGACCTTGGGTAAATAATTTCTCCTCTCCCCCCTTGTAGCTCCTATTTCTTTATTTGGAAAACAGATTATAGAGTTTAGATCTGGAAAAGAGACCTGGGAGAATGTCTTACCCAGCCCTGCCCCCTTTGCCTTTGCATGTGAGGAAACTGAGGCACAGAGAAGTTGTGACTTGCCTGAGCTCACCCAGGTAGCAAATAACAGAGTAAGGATTTGAACCTATGACCATTGACTCCAAATCTGCAGGTGGCCCTTCCTAGTCCTCCCTTTCCTTCTGAGATGCCCTTTGTCTATTCTGCATATGTCTCCTATGGGACAAATTATGTACACATTGTCTCCTCCATTCAGATGTGCACTCCTCAGGGGCTGGTACTGGTTCTTTTCCTGTCCCAGTATTCCTATTCTTTAAGTCAAGTGCCCAGTATGCAGCGGGTGCTTAATAAATGCACATCAGCTGATTGTTGACTGGCTGCTCTCACCATCCATCAACTTCACAGGGAGACAGTGAAGACTGAACCAGCTAACATGTGAAAGTGTTCTATAACTGCCCAGCTCTGTAGGCAGATATGTAAGTTGTTATTTATTGTAGAAATCCTTTTTGTGTATCTTGATCCTTCTGGAGGTCTGGGGAAGTCTGTGGACTCCTCCAAAGAATGTTTTTAGATGCATGAAATAAAATGCACAGGATTAAAAAAGGCACTAATTTTATCAAAATATAGTTAATAGCAGCTATTGAAAGAAAACCCAGCAAGTTCACAGATGCCAGGTGAAGACCACCTGGAGTTGATGAAGGAGCTGTGATTCTTCAGGATTTCCTCCATCAGTGCAGATCTCCACTTGTCCATGACTCAAGGGAATCCAGGGAGAGCCTGAGTAACATGAAGGTTAAGTGACTTGTTTAGGTTCAAACAGCCTGCCTCAAGCGGGAGAACTTCAAACCGGGTCTTTCTAACTCCAAGCCCACTGCTCTGGTGATCTCTGAGCAATCTATTGTGCCAAACAGCTGCTATTATTAATAATGGCAATAATTATTTATTATCTGTTTATCCTAAGAATGAGAAGATTGTGACTTGGCATTCTTGTTAACAAAACAGTCAAAGGGGTCTCCAGCTCCTGGTCCCAAGAGCCCAATTGAAGTCATTTAATGCTCAGTTATTGCAGTCACTGTGCCCAGAGATGGGAGGATGGGATGGCTTTCTCTCTCTTCTAGTCTATATGGTCCTGTCACTGACAGGGATCTCACAGGAGCCTTTCATAAGAAATATCTGGGGGTCTTATCTTCGAGATTGCCTGAAGAGTGATTAGCTGTCCTTGCTGCAGCTGGGGCCAAGGAGAAAAATACACAGCAAAGGGATTTTCAGAACCGTTTTCCCAGTCACCTGTCACTAGCTCAGTCTTTGCCCCTTCTCTGAAAAGGGCTGTTGTCTTGCTCTGTGGGAGCTGCCGTCTTCATGACGGGACATTATATGCCCCAGCGGGGAGGACCTTCGGTCCAAGGGAGTAATCAGGAAAGAAAAAATTCAGTCTTGTTAGAAATCAGAGTTGTGGAGTTAGAGAGGGGAAATTTGGTTATTTGTGTGTCAGGGGAGGTGGGAAAGAAAAAGCTAAATCAAAAATCAAGCTGCAGAAAAACATTGGTGAGTCTTAATTGGAGAATTTAACTTTTTTTTTTTAGTTGAAATTTCAGGATGTTCTCTATGTGCATCTGTCTAATTGGAATTCCATAGATTATACGAACTGGGAAATGTCTTATAACAGAAGCTATCTGAGCTGAGAGGGACCATAGAACAGAGTATCAGAGCTGGAAGGAACCTTAGAACACAGAATGTCAGAGTTGGGAGAGACTTTAGAATACAGAATGTTGGAGCTGTAAAGAGGTCTTAGAACCTAGGATGTCAGAGCTGGGAGGGCCCTTAGAACCCAGACTGTCAGAGGTGGAAAGGCTCTTAGAACATAGAATGTCAGAACTGGGAGGGACCTTAGAACACAAGATATTAGTGCTGGGAGGGTCCTCAGAACAGAGCATGTCAGAATTGGGAGTTAGAAAGTAGAATGTCAGCCTTGGAGAGGGCCTTTGAACCTAAAAATGTCAAAGCAGGGAGGGGCTGTAGGATATTATCTTCTGGCTCAGTCTACTTTGTTCAGTTCAGTCCATGCTTATCACATGCAAGGCATTATGTCAGCTACTAGAGCTACAGAGACAGAAACAAAATGGCCTTCCCTCTAAGAGCTTACATTCTCCTGGGGATATGAAATAAGCAGCCAAGTATATAAATCCAAAGGAAGGAATTATTTTGGGGTGGGAGGGAGAGGAATCACAAATATGCTGGGAGAACAGGAAAAGCTTCTTATTCCACAGCTAACGAAACTAACTGTGGCTGAGGTGGGAATGACTCCCTTCCTCCCCCCGCCCCTGCCAAAGTCAATGGTAGACTGGGGGATAGAAGCCCAGGCCAGTTCCCTTTCCAGTCCACCAGGGTAGCTGGTCCTGAGCTGGTTCCCATTGTGAAGCTTCTTTGGTGTTTCTGAGACTCCCAAGCCAATTGCTCACTGTTTTATTCTTGCTCATGGCTGGATTATTTTTTATATCGCAGTGCAGAAATCTCTTCAAGAATATAGTTCTTAGGTTCTGCAACTGTCATGGAAATGTCCTCCGCATCCCATAAAATTCAGTCTTGTAGGAGTGGGAGAACACTGCAAACCTCTTATTAAAAAGCCTGTAGTGTCAGGACATATCATCCATCATCACAGACTTAGAAAAATGAAAAGGAAACCAGAACTAAGCTGTCTGATTAATGCAAACCCAAGTACAGCTTATAGACGGTTGCAGTTCCAGTGGCAGTTACTTAGGCTCCAAGGATGAATGTGTTTTCAAAGCCTGAGTAATTTCATATTGGATGTAGAAGGCCAAGTGGTCTTATTTGCTTAGTCATACAATGTTAGAGTTGGGAGGGCCTGTAGAACATGGAATGTCAGGGCTGAGAGGGCCCTTAGAACAGAGAATGTCAGAGCTGGGAGGAATCTTAGAACACAGGATATCAGAGCTGGGAGGGATCTTAGAACACAGGATGTCAGGGCTGGGAGGGCCCTTAGAATAGACAATGTCAGAGCTGGGAGGGCCCTTAGAACACAGAATGACAGAGGTGGGAGGACTCTTAGAACACAGAATATCAGAACTGGGAGGGGCTTAGAACACAGAATGTCAGAGCTGGGAGAGCCCTTAGAACAGACAATGTCAGAGGTGGGAGAGGGTCTTAGAAGTGGAATATCAGAACACAACCCTCCCTGCATAGATGAAAGCTAGATCAGGAAGAAAGCATAGAAGTTATAAAGTCCCCTTCCCTCATCCTACAAATGAGGAAACTGAGGCTCAGAGATGTTAGGGGACTTGGCCAAGTTCTACAGCTTGTTAGTAGTAAAAACCAGCAGACCAAGGAATTTGGACAGCTTTGGTAGAAAATACCAGCTGTGCACATCTTCCCTCTTCCTTGCTGGTGGCCATGTAGGAGCCTGGACTTGAGAAGTAGTGGCAGGTCATACCTTCCTGTCTCCGGGACAAGTTGGAACTGAATATTGGCAGTGAATCCTCCTGATGTTCCACTGGTTCAGTGGGGGGAATGACCTGGGAAGGAGATCTCTTGGGAGGGGTGGGTTAGAGGCAGACTCCCAAGGCTCTATTACCAGAACCTTGATAATTCCATCACCTTGGCCAAGGAGATGAAATTGAGTTGATGTACACCCTCTAGAGCAGCAGTTCTCAACCTGTGGGTCATGACCCTTTTGGGGTCGAACAACCCTTTCACAGGGGTCACCTAAGACCATCGAAAAACACATATTTCCGATGGTCTTAGGAACCAAGACACTGCTCCTCTTTCTGTCTCCAGGCAGGTCCACCCAGATGCAGATATACCCACATACAAGTATTAAAGGGTTGTGGCATTAGGAGGGTTGAGAATCACTGCTTCTAGAGGCTTATGACTTCCCAGCTCCTGCCAAAAAGAGGGTAGATAGGGCTTGGTATGAATCGCCACGTACGAGGTCCTAACAGTCCTCTCCCTTCTTCCCGCTTATCTTGGGAGTGGAGAGTTGGTAAACCAGAAGGAAGCCTTGAACTAGGTCATCCAATCCCTTCTGCTGCCTTCTGAGCCACCACCGAACAAACCTCAGAAGGTGCTTCTCAAGTCTGAACTTTAAGATTTCAAATAAAATTGATTCCGTTACCTCCCCAGGAAACCCTGAGAAAGGAGATTGCTTAACTCAGCTCCCTAGTTAAGATTCTTCTCTCAATCCATCTGTTGTTTTCATGTAAACCTGTGTTCCCTTCTTCAGATGGAAGATCTTGGTCTTGTCTTTTGTGGATAGTGATGCCTTCCTGGGGCAGATGTGGCTGCTTTTAATCAGTTCATAGTGCCCCTTTTGGTAAATTGAGCCATTCATAAGCTAGGATTGGCCCCTTCTTGACTGGGTGACAGTGGACAAGTCACTTTCTTTCACATCTGCAGAATGGCAAGGGTGGATTAGTCAGCTGCTCAGATCCCTACCTGTTCTAACTTTCTGTGGCTCTACATCCTACACCTCTATCTAAGCCCTCGCTCTTCCTAAAGCCAGGAATCCTCTTCAGGCCCAAATAAATCATTCTTCCTGCTTCTCTGATAGATGGTTGTGGATAGAGAAATATAATGTAGACCATTTTCTACCCCTAGCCCTGTGTGCCAGTTGCTACGCTGAGCTGAACTGAGGCTTAGTGGTTTCTGGGGGAAAAGCAAACAAGCATTCTAGCCAGCCTACCTATGTAGTCATTCAATTCATGGGACATTAAAACCTATATTCTTCTCTCATTTCCTCTCTGCAAACCACTGGGCCCTTGGTATCCCCACTGAGACATACCAAGGAGGTTGCCTCATGGTGTGAATGTTTGTCCTTAATGATCCAAAAAAGCCATTTCACCAGTGGGTTGCTTTCGGCCCCAAAACGGTAACTCCTGTTTCTGTGGGTCACTAGCAGCTGAGCCTGTTTATAGAATTTATGCGAAAAGAAAAAAAAAAGAGCTTCATTCTCTTTTCAAAAGGAACAGAGGTGGAGAGAACCTGGGGGTGGGAATCAGGAGGCAGAGATTCTAGTCCCAGGTTTGAAATTGATTTAATGGGTGACCTTTGGGGCAGGGGCTCCTCCCTGTGAGCCTCAGTCTTCTCATGTGTAAGATGTGGAAGTTAGGAATAAATGGGCTCTAACGACCCTTTGAACCTTGACCTTCTGTGTTCTAAGGCTTATTCCAGAGTTAATGTTCTATATGCCCTTCTAGTTCTGACATAATATGTTAGATAGCCTTTCTTGATGATACTTTGTGTTCTAAGGGCCCTCCCAGCTCTGACATCCTGTGTTCTAAGAGCCCTCCCAGCTCTGACATCCCGTGTTCTAAGAGCCCTCCCAGCTCTGACATTCTCTGTTCTAAGGATCCTCCCATCCCTGACATTTGAGGTTCCTTTCAGCTCTAATGTTCTGTGTTCTAAGACCCCGCCTATCTCTGATATTCCAAAGCCTGAGACCCCTCCCAGATCTGATGTTCTAGGTTCTAAGGCTCCTTCCAGCTCTGACAGCCTATTGTTTAATGTTCTATGCTGTAGGGTCCTTTCCACCACCCAGATCTCATGATTCAGCCCTTCCCCCTCCAATCTCTAGGATTCCCTACAGTGCAATGACAGCTTTGCTGTGCCCAGGTCAGTGTATCAGTTCTGCCAAACCCAAAGCCACCCTTGATGTAATTCTCCCTTCTCTTCCATTTTCTTCTTTTAAAACAAGTATCTGGTTGAAGTGAACAGATGTACTTGTATGATGATGGTCATGCTAACATTATAGAGTTCTTTAAGGTCTGCAAAGTCCTGTTGTATGTATCACTTCACTGGACCCTCACACCCCCCTGTGAGGTGAATGCTGTTATTGCTGCCATCTTACAGATGGGGAAACTGAGGATGAGATTACCCAAGATCCATAGATCCAAGATCCATTGCCCATAAATAGCTGTTAAGTATCGAAGGGAGGGTTTGGAGTCAGGATTTCCTGACTCCCAATTCAACACTCCATTCCATCCCCCAACTAGCTACCGATTCCAGTGGCAACTGATATTTCTTCTATTAAGGTCTCGCCTCGATGCCTCGTCACCATGGGAAGGTGACCCTTAAGTCTCCAAAGACAAGCTGAAGGAAGCCTAAGTTCTGGGAGCTGGAACTAAGCACAAAGGCTTGGGTACAGGCTGGGGGTATAGAGTATGAGTGTGGCTGTTATCAGAGGAACAACTTGGGCATCCTGGCGATAAGCCTGGAGAGGCTCATCACTAAAAGATCGGCCACCAAGTGAGGACATTGCAGAGGCCATCAAGCTCTGGAAGAGGGTCTCCTCAGGCTGAGAAAGGTGGCCGTCTACACCCGTCGAGAGGGATGGTAATACAAATAACTAACATTTATATAAACATGTTAAGGTTTACCAAATCTCTTTAAAATAATTATCATCAAAGTTCACATTTCTATGGTGGTTTAAAGTTTGCAAAAACACTTTCTAAACATGATCTTATTTGACCCTCACAATAATCCTGTGAGGCTGGTGCTGTTATTATTGTTCACATTTTATGAGATGAGGAGACTGAAGCTGAGAAGATCATTGACTTGCCCTGGGTCAGAGGCAGGATTTGAACTCAGTTCTTTCTGATAGTTAAATTCAGAATTTAATCAGTGTCTCTTAGAATACTAATCATTTGAATGCTCATTTGGCTCTTTGAAAATACTGAGGAAAGCTAGTTCCATAGTTTATGGAAGCATTCATGGTTGGCCAAGTATTTTCTTGGTGGTAGAGAAGGAGATGGCTACATGGAAAAGCTTCACCGTATTTCAATCTCCTAATGTTCTTATGCAACAGACAGTCCAAATATTGCCCCTGTTTTACAGACAAGGAAACTGAGACTCAGGAAAGTGACTTGTCCAAGATAACCAAGAAGTTGGGGATGGGGAAGCCAGGTCTCTCCTCCAGGTCTTTGGACTCCAGACTTGATGCCTTCTCTCTCCTGCGCATCCAATTGCCCATCTTCAGTAACTTTCCTGAAGAATTCCTGAGTGTGGAGACAGGTACCAAGATGATCTAAAAATAAAAGTGAGCCTGTCTCCAGCTAGTAAATATTTTTCATCTCTAAGATCCCTTGTCATTCTAAAGAGAAGCTCAAGCTTCATTGTTTGAGAAAAAGATGAAGCCGTTTCTGAAGGGCATATCTGGGTTCTCTTGCTTGCTGTACAGGCTGTGTCTTTGCCACTGGGAGCTTTGTGCCCCTGCCATTTAAAGATCTACACTGAAGGTGGGGGCAGGGGGAAAGAGAGACAGAGACAGAGACAGAGAGAGGGACAGAAGGACAGACAGAGAGAGAGGGGGGACAGAAAGACAGAGACAGACAGAGACAGAGAGGAACAAAAAGACAGAGAGAGACACAGAGACAGAGAGATAGAGACAGACAGAGACGGAGAGAGGGGCGGAAAGACAGAGAGAGACAGAGAGAGAGCAGCCTTCATCTCAGTGTTCTGGCCCTAAATGTCACAACCTCATAAGCCTGAGAAGTCCAAGGCCACATAGATAGTAAAGTGACCTCAGAGATGATCTAAATCACAGAATCATAGCTTCTCAGAACTAGAAAGGACTTTAGTCACCATCTGGACTATCCTCCAAAGGAAAGAAAAAGTTCTTTCTCCCTGAGAGGGTTAGGTAGACCCCAGCCTTTGTTTGAATACCTCCAATGAGAGGGACCCCATTGTTTCTGGAAACAGTTCATTCTACTCTGGGACAGCTGAAATTGTTAGCAGGATTTTACCTTGCACCAAGCCCAAGCTCCACTCTTTGAAACCTCAACCCATCATTCTCACTTCTGCCCTCTGGGACCCAAACCCATGCCCTTCTTCTTCAGGAGTCACTGGGCCTTCCAAGTCATCTTTTCTGTAGGCTAAAATGATCCCAGTTCCTTCAGCCAGTTGTAACTCTTTGACATCTTAGTTCCTCTGGACATTCTTCACCTTGTCGGGGTCCTTCCTAAAATGTGATACCCAGAACTGACCATAATGCTACATATGTGGTCCAAGGTGGGCAGAGGACAGTGTGCAGTGTTTCTGGAAAATATGGTAACTCAAAAAGACACCTCTCATAATGTAATCTAAGACCACGTTAACTCTCCTGGCTGCCACATTGAGGCTGATGACCCCTACTGAGTTTGCAGACCCCCAGATCTTTTTCAGGCAAACTGACATCCAACTGTATCTTCTTCATCTTGTAGCAAAATCCCTTCAGTTTATGAATGAGGAGCCTGGGGCCTAGATTAGGAGTTATGGGATCTGGGTTCACATACTGACTTTATGATTTACTCCCTGTTTGCCACAGCATCTCTTTGGGTCCCATATATAAAACAATGAGGTCGGACTAGATGGAGCTTTGCAGCTGTCTCTGGTGATGTCCTCCTGCATTCACACTCCCCCACTGGTCATTCAAGGCCTCCCCAGACCTGGGTTCTAGTTTGGGTGCTGCCTCTGATGAACTTGTTGTGTGACAATGGGCAAGTAATTTCCCATCTCCTTGTCATCTGTAAATTGGAAATTATGAGAATAACTGGCACTTGTATGCTATTGGTCATGTTTTATTTTTATATCACTTACATTTTCCACTATATCCTTATCCCCTCTCCCTCCAAGAGAACCATAGTAAAGTAGAAAATGCACAGGATTTGGAGTTGGAATATCTGGGGTCTACTATTAACTATCTATGTGGCCTTGGACTTCATAGACTACTAGCTATGTGACCTTAACCTCTCTGTGACTTGGCTTCTCATCTGTAAAATGAGGCGTTTAGACCAGATGGCCTTCTAAGGTCCCTTCCAACTTTAAATTAAGGATTCTATGGAAATGCACTTATTAGTCAATTAGCATTTATTAAGTTCTTATTCTGTGCCAGGCATTGTGTTAAGAGCTGAGGATACAAAAACAAAAATAAAATGATTCCTGACCTCAGGGAGCTTACATTCTATCAAGGTAAACTACATGTACACATGTAAAAGTACATTAGAAAATACATGGTAAATACAAGGCAATTTTGGAAGAGGATGCTTTGGTACCTGTGAGCATCAGAAAAGGTACTACAAATAGGAAAGTGAATTAGTCCCTGCCCTCAGGGAGCTTCCACTCTGCTAGGGGGACCATGGTCATAGAATAGTAAATACAAAGTTGAAAGTCTCCTTGAAGAAAATTACTTTGGAGTTGAACCTTGAAGGGAGGTTGGGCTTTCAAAAGGCAGGAGAACATTCCAGGTATTAAGAACAGCCTGTTCAAAGACTGGAAAGCTGGAAATACAAAGTCATGAATAATGAGCAGCAAGTGAGTCATTTTGGTGGAAGTGTAGAGTGTATCAGGGGGACTAATGTGTAACCAGCCTGAAAAGGTCAGATGGAGCCAGACTGTGATGTGCTTTAAAGGCCAAGAAGATTATGTTTTATCCTTGAGGGAGCCAATAAATCTTCTTGAACTCCAGGAGAGAGATGTGGTGCAACCTGTGCTTTGGGAATATCCATTTGATAGGAGTGGGGGTACTGTTTGTACAGGAGACCAATTTGGAGGCTCTTGACATTGTCCAGGTGTGAAGAAAGGCATGAATGTGGGTCTCTTGTGGTGTGAGTAGGGAGAAGGAGAATCATGCAAGAGATAGTGAGGAGGTAGAATTGACAAGACTTTGCATTTGGTTGGATATGTGGGTAGATGAGTAAGAATGTAGTGAGACAGGATGAATCAGAAACCGAGAGCTTCAAGGATCTGAGAGGCCATGCAGCCGTGAAGCCTGGAAGAGAGGAGGGAACGTACCCAGTGTTGCAGCTAAGACTCAAGCTCAGGTCTTAGATCTCTGAGATCAGCATTCCACATTAATTTCTCTTTCCCATAGCTCACATTGCCCCCAAAGGATGACTCCTGAATTGTGAACCTGGGTGACTGGAAAAATGATTCTGTCTTTGATAGAAATGGGAAATTCTGGAGGAGAGATGGGTTGAGAGCAGGAGGGCATAAGTTTTTTTGTAACAAGAACCCTTTTGGCTATCAGGTAAAATTGACTATGGATCCATTCTCTGAATGTTTTTTTTTAAATGCATAAAACAAAAGTCAGGATTACAAAAGATCCCAGTTGCATTGAAATACCATTTTTAAGGGGGGTGGGTAGCTAGGTAGCGCAGTGGATAGAGTGCTGGGCCTGGAGTCAGGAAGATCTGAATTAAAATCTAGCCCCAGACACTAGCTGTGTGACCCTGGGCAAGTCACTTCACTCTGTTTGCCTCAGTTTCCTCATCTGTAAAATGAGCTGGAGAAGGAAATGGCAAACCATTCCACTATCTTTGCCAAGGAAACCTCAAATGGGGTCATGACTGAAAAAACAACTGAAAACCATTCTTAAAATACTTTTTTTAGAAACCAAATAAATTCCAAGGCAACAGGTTAAGAACCCCTAGGGTAATGAGTTCGGTTTGGGATGGGGTGAAGCTGAGGTACCTACAGGACATCCAGGTGGTGAGGTCCAGCAGGTAGCTGTTGGGACATTCCTGAGAGCCCAGTCTGTGCCACCCAGCCTGTTCTGAAGATGTTCTGAGACTCTTAATGTCTACAGCAGTCTGTATCGTCATTGAGAGCTGACTACATTCCATCCATTTTTAAATATCTAAACTGACAGATCCTTAAAAAACCAAACAGAGGTAGATTTCTGCTTCTAATTCCCTTCCCTCCCCCCTTCCTCCTCCTTCCCTCCCTCCTTTTCTCTGGCAGGTCTTTGATTTTCCAGCAGGATGGCTGATTGCCTCCCCCTCCTGCACGCCCCTGTACCACCTTCTCTGCTGCCTTTTTATACTGGTAACAGCTTCCCAGGGCCGCCCACCTCCCTCTCCTCCTTTCAGAGCTGCTGCAGGTCTCTCTGACTTGCTGTAGGAAGCCTGCCCATCCTGGGGTAGGGACTGCTGCTGCTGGTTGGGAGCTGCTGTGTTCATCTGCTCGTCTCCTTCAAACAGCCGTGGTCAAGCAATGAGTTTCCCCTGGAGCCTGGCGAGTAAAGTGAGCAGAGAATCTGAGCGGCAGCCAGGGAGGAAACCCAAAGCAAAGTCGGATGCAGAGGTGGTGGGGGAGAAGGAGTCAGTGCTGGATTTGAACTCCAGCCCCAAACCTGTGTGCTCAGGCTGGGCCTACCCACGTGACCATGGGCAGGTTATCCCACCTGGGGCCTTCATGCTCTCCCTCTGCACAATGAGGCCGCACCACATGGTTTCAGGGGGTCCTTCTGGTTTTACATTCTGAACTTTCTGATAGCAGATGAATTGTTGCCCCACTGGGGCCGAGTTTTCTCCTCCTGTTAACTGAGAAGGTTAGACTAGGTGATTTGTGACAGTACACCACAGTATATTCAGTCATACCTGACTCTTCACGACCCCATTTGAGGTTGTCTTGGCAGAGATACTAGAACTAGTTTGCCCTTTTCCTTCTCCAGCTCATTTTTACTGATGAGGCAACTGAAAGAAATAGGGTTAAGTGACTTGTCCAGGGTCATGCAGCTAATTGTCTGAGGTCAGATTTGAACTCAGTCCTTCCTGACTTGAGGTTCAGTGCTTTCTCCCTTCCCCCAACCCCCAACACTCAGTTCAGGTGCCACCTCCTCAGGAGGTCTTTTCTCTTCCCTCCCCCCAGTTCTTAATGCTCTTTCCCCTCAAAATCACTTTGTATTTACTGTATCTATATTTATCTGTGTACATGTTGTCTCCATCCCACTGCCTCTTTATATTTTTGTAATTATTCCCACTGCAAATATTTGTCCAAATCTGATTCCATGCTACATTTCAAGGGACCAGAGGCGGAGGCTGTTCACAAAAGTGTTTTGTGTCCTGATGTTTCTTGCAGATGATGAAGTTTGCCTGGGATAACTACAAGCAGTTTGCGCTGGGGAAGAACGAGCTGCGGCCAGTGACGAAGAACGGCTACACGGGTGGCATGTTCGGTGAGGGGCTTGGCACTCTGGGATCTGGAGAGAAGCCAATGGACTATGGGGGCCGCACGCTGTGGCTGAGATGGAGCTCCTTTCAGTTCCTCATTCTTTCCTCCCTCTCCTTTCTCTCCCTCATTTTGCTTCCCCCTCTCCTTCTCTCCTCTCTGTCTCTTTGTCATCCCTCTCTCCTCCCCCTTTCTCCCTCCCCTCCTCCACTCCTCTTCCCCCTCTCCCCTCCTCTCCTTTCCCTTCTCCACCTTTCCCCTCTCCTTCCCCACCTTTCCTCTCCCTTCTCCTCCCCTCCTTTCTTCTCTCCTCTTCTTCCCTCCTCTCCTCTCTCCTTCCCTCCCCTCCCCTCCTTTCCTTCCTCTCCTCTATTCTCTCCTCTCTCTGTCTCTCTGTCTCTCTCCCCCCCTCTCTCCCCCTCTTTCCTCCTTCTCCCCTTTCCTTCTCCATCTCTCCCCTTTCTTCTCTCCCTCCCGACTGAATTCTGCTTACTTCTGGCTACCCTACTGAGGCATATGAGCAACTTGTAAGGTGGCCTGGGATGGTGTAGGGGCCGGGTATTCATCATTCAGTTAATAATTGTTTATTTGCCAGTTGTCACAGTGGTTAGACTGTTGGTATTGGAGACAAGAAGAACAGTGTCCAAATCCTGCCTCGGGTATGTTGTGTGTGTGGTTTGTCCTGTGTTCTCAAAGAGGACCATTACATCAGGAAGATGGTGCCATGACTTACAAGTGAATTGAATTACAGTGAGGCAGGGCTGTGCAAAGTCACTAGCCTCACTTTCTCCTCCAGAGTCACCTGGGTCCAAGAGCAAGATATATAGATCAGGACAATTGAAGATGGCCTAGGAGGCAGTAGGCGACCTTTTTAAAGCTAAGGTCTTTCCAAGTTCTCACTTTGACTGAGGCAATGCCCATTCAGTAACTGTTTTTCTTTTGGCTGGAAACAACCCTGAAGGTCTCCTACTCCCCTCCGACATGTACTTGCTGTGTGACCCTGGGTCATTTACCTAACGTCTCTGAGCTTGGATTTTCTTATTTTCAAAATGAAGGGGTTGGACGCAGTGACCTTTACGTTCCTTCCAGCTCTAAATCTTCGATGAGTGTTTTAGGAAGCCTGAGTCCAAATGCCTGCAGAGAATTATGCTGTATGCTGGGGAAAGTTTAAATAAGGAATGGTTGGCATTCACTTGGAGCTTATGGAAAAAACACAACCACAGCTAATAACTCTAACACATGATAACACATTCTAACCTTGTCTTCTCTCCTCAAGCTTCCAAGACCCTCCCTCTCCAAACTCTCTTAGCTGAAGCCCTTGTCTCTACCTCACTGAAGAAATGAAGCCATTGCCAAAAGCTCTTTTTCTGTCTTGTCTCACATCTCTCTGACCTCATGCTTACTATCTTTCCTTCCATTCAGCCTCTGCTACATACATCCCCTTCTGGGTCCCCCAGCAGGTTTTCCTGCTATTATTCTCACAGTCAAATCTTAAGTTCCTTCCCCAATAAACAAACATGCCCAAGAACCCTCCATTCTTAAAAAAAAGCACCTAGCTTAGTCTGATCTATATCATCTACAATTAGTGCCTCTACTTCCTTTCCTCTCACTTACAAACCTCCTGTTTCTGACCTCTGGTTTCTGGTTCACCAACGTCATTCTCTTCAATGCTTTCTTAATGTCTAAATTCAATGACCATTCTCATCCTTCTTGACCTTTCTGCAGCCTTTGATGCTGCCGACCACCTCCTCCTGGATTCTCTCCCCTCTTTTGGTTCTTTGCCTACATATCTGACAATTTCTTCTCAATCTCTTTTCCTGGATATTCATCCATATCATACTAATTAACTGTGGGTGGCCTCTAAGACTGTCCTAGACCCTCTTCTCTTTTTCCTGTATCTCCTTGAATTTGATAAATTCTTCAGTTCCCACGTATTCAGTTGCCATTTCTTTACAGAGAACTTCCAGACTTCTGCATTCAACACTTGTTTTCCTCCTGAGTTCCAATTTGGCATCACCAACTGTCTATTGGATATTTTGAACTGGATTTCCCTTAGGTGTCTCAAATTTAACATCTGAAAAGTAAAACTCATTATCTCTTCCTCCCTCCAGCCCTCCCTCTTTCTGAGTTCACTTTTATTGTTGAAGGCCCCACCATCCCCCTAGTCACCCAAATTTGAGACCTCAGTAGCATCCTTCACTCCTCTCTCTCATTTACCCCCCCAACCAATCAGTTGCCAGATTCTGTAATTTTCTTCTCTGTACTGTCTCTCACATAATCTCTGCATTTACACAACCACCACTTCAGCTCAGGCCTTGCAATTGGACTACTCAGTATCTTTCTAATTAGTCTCCTTGCTCCCAGCCTCTCCTTCTTCCAATCTGCTTTCCACATAGCAGGCTGAATGTCTTTCTAGAGCACCAGGTGTGCCCATGGAACCCTTCCCAATGAATTACTGTGGCTCCAAGATCAAATGTGAAGTCCTTTGTTTGTCATTTCTAGCCCTCCATCACCTGGTCCCTTCCTATTTTCCTAATCTTCTTACATTTTGTGCTTCTCCATGTACTCTATTATATAGTGAGATGGGCCTTGTGGCTGTTTTTTACATATGATACTTCATTTCTTGCTTCCTGTCTTTGTCTGCCTTCCCCAGGCCTTGAGTGTTCTTCTTACCAATCTTAAATCTTGTAGAATCCTTGCTTTCCTTTAAGATTCGGCTCAAATACTGCCACCTCTCAGCCTTTCCCAATTCCCCTAGCTTCTAGTGTCTTCTTTTCTAAGATTACCTTCCAATCTACTCTGTATTTCTCATGTATGTATTTATTTACACATGCTATCTCATTAAACTATAAGTTCCTTGAGGGCAGGGCTTGTTTTTTCCTCTTTTTCTTTATATCGCCAATAGTTAGCGCAGTGACTGGCACTTACTAAGCTTTTTTAGATGTTTGTTGTTTGATTGATAGTATATGCATTATGGAAGACCAAAGAGGAAGGTCACTGCTGATAGAGGAAATCAAAGAAAGCTTCCTGGAAAGGGTGACATTTGAATTTGGCTTTAAAATTGAGTAGGGATTCAGTAGGCAGGGTGGGAGAAGGAAGGATTTGGTAGGCATAGGGAAGAGTGTAAGCAAGGGCACCAAGGTATGTTTAGAGGACATGAAGCTGCTCATTTTTAAAAATTCAATTTTATTTTTTTCAGTTCTGACTTCCCTCCTTCCCCTACCTCCTACCCACAAAGAAAGCAAGAATAAAACCCGTTACAAATACATAGCATCAAACAAAACACAAAACACATTAGCCATGTCCAAAAAAAACCATGTGCTTCAATCTATAATGAGTCCATTATTTCCCTATCATGGAGGCATAGTTAATCCTGAGTCCTCTGGAATTGTGGTTCCAAGTTTTTAAGACTTTCAGAGTTGTTTGCATTTGCAGTAGTGTTGCTTTCATATGTATCTTTCTCCTGGTTCTCCTCACTTCACTCTGCATCAGTTCACATAAGTCTTCCCAGGTTTCTCTGAAATCATCTCCTCCATCACAGGACAATCATATTCTATCATATGCCTATACCATAACTTGTTCAGTCACTTCCCCATTGAAGGGCACCCCTTCCATTTCCAGTTCTTTGCCACCATGAAAAAAGAACAATTCAGTTTAGCTGAAACCAAAAAGGGTGTGGAATGAAGGTAAAACTGGAAAGATAGTGATATCTGTGATAAGATGGAAGCTTCTGGAGAACAGGGAATTTTTTTAAATTTTATTTTAATTATACCCCCAGTACTTAACACGGTGCCTGGAACATAATAGGGCACATAATCAATACTTACCAATTGTTTGCTTGACTGACAATTACAGGTAAAGAAGTTTGTGCTTTACCTGTAATAACAATAACACATGCTTCTAGGACTTGAAGGATTTCCAACTACTCTTCTCACCAGTTTCTCTCTGAAACAGTTAATTGCATGAAAATATAGTTGAGGCAGCCAGGTGGGGCAGTGGACAGAGTGCTGAAGTCAGGAAGCTCTGAGTTCAATACCAGCCTCATAAACTTTCTGAGCAGTGTGACCCTGGGCAAGTCAAGACAATATCATTATTTTCAGAATTGTATGCGTGAGACAACTGAGATTCTGAGAAGTTAATTAATTTGCTCATGACCAGCCAGGTAGCAAAAATCTGTTGCAAGATTTGAACCATGGTCTCCCCAAGTCTCTTGACTCTAATTGTAGTGCTTTATTCTTATACTATATTGTATTAGTAGGCAGTAAAGACCCCCTGAAGATTTTTGAACAGAGTGACATGGCGACATGACCAAGTCAATGAATAAAAGGTTATTTAAGCAGTCATCTGAAGGATGGATTGGAAGAAGGGAGAGCTGGGGGCAAATATTAATAGGCTGTTCTATGTGTCTAATTCATGCCTGTATGGGAGCACTAATAGGGGAGGGAAAGGAGGGAAAGGGGAGGGAAAGCAGCCCTCTGTTATGAAGGTAGAATAGCTAAGGGTCAGTAACTGGATAGGAGAGACTAAAGAAAGGGAGAAGTCAAAGGTAACCCTAAGATTTCCATCACTAGAGAAATACTGAGTTGTGCTCCAGACATAAAGAGTGAAGGAACTCCTCAGAAGAGACAGGTTTTGGGAAAAGGACAAATTCTGATTAGGGTATTTGGAGATTCTGGTGAGATATCCTGGTAGAGAGATCTTAGAGAAAGGGTTGACAAAAGGGAATAGGGACATTTGACCTGGGAAAGAGAACACTCATGTAGGAAAACTGCATTCAAATCCTATCCCTGCTACTTCCACATGATTAGAACTGCCCAACACAAATATGAGCATCCTAAGGGCTATCCTCCAAGAAGGCATCTCCCATGCATATGTCCAAATTACAGAAGGCTCCTTAGTCAGTACAACCACAGAGACACTTTTCTCATTTTAGCAACTGCTTTACATGGAATAAACTTCCTGAAGAAATCAAAGTCAATATTTTTACCTTTATCCTTTTTCTATTCCACAACACAAACCACTCATTTCAATAGATTGGGCCAGAACTACAGTGATCACACATAGCTTCTTTATCTCTATCCTTCTAATTTGGTGTTGATTTTGACCTCAGTTTGAAACAGTTGCCCTGACTCCACGTCTGTCTGAGCCTCCCTGCAGTTGCTGTGGACCCCGAAAAGAAAGTTCTTACCACCAAAATCCTTGGCCCTGTCACATAGTTCAACATCAGAAACTGATATGAATTTATTAGTGGAAATAACATTTAAAAAGAAGTACCACCATCTGCTTTGCTGCTGACCCTAAGGACCAGAGGACCTTTCTTTCTGGTGTGCAACTGAAACCTCCTGTGTGTATCTTCCCCCTCATTAAAATGTGAGCTCCTAGAGAACAGAGGCTGTCTGAATTTACTGTTTATCTCATCAGCCTTAGCACAGTGCTTTGTACATATTAAGCCCTCTAAAATGCCTTTCCCTCCCCTTATTAATTTCATTTTTCATTTACTCACTTAAAAATAACTCCTAAATAATAATTTTGTGAAGTTCTTTGTAGAATTCCTGTTTCTGTCCCATGTAACAAATGTGGGGCATCCATTGAAATCATCATCATTATGGTCTTTTGGGTTCTACTCATCATGAGTGCTAAGGGGCAGGTTGACTGAGTGTCTTGTGAAATGATATTTCTTATTGCCTTTGAGTGCATGATGAAACTAACTCTTTTTATGGCCTCTCCAAGGGGAACTTAAAACTAAATGGAGAGATCACTCACAATTTCCGTCTTCTGGTTTATTTATGGCAGGAGCATCAGTATTGATGTGATTTTGTTCTTCCAGTTGGCCATTGCCCTCTCACTGATCATGGAACAAGGACCTCACATTCAGAACACTAGTGGTGAAATTGATGTTTATAGATACTTTAAAAACCGTGATTCTAAACACGTTTCTATCCCCCTTTTTAGCCACTGTCACTGTGGAAACTGAAGGAAGGTTTAGACCACAGATGACTAAGGGACGTTTTATGTTTTTCTTCCATGGGTTGCCTTGGTCAAAGAATTCGTCCTCTATGGACTAATAATGTATCTCACCATACTTAGCTAAGCTGATCCATGAACAAGAGATCCAGGCTGTCACTGGGACCATCCTCAAAGCCTGGCTAGCTTGGCAGAACCAGTCATGTGTGGACATGATGACTTTAGAGAGCTCAGGGTCCCCTCGGTGTCAATATGAGGCACCAGAGCAGGACTTTTTGTGGAAAAATGAGGTTGGGGAAATTGAGTGTCAGAAAGGTGATGACTTCAGTCCGTTAATAAGCATTTATTAAGTGCCTAATGTGTACTGGGTACTGGAAGTACAAAGAATGAAACTATCCTTCTGTTTTCAGGTGACAGGGTTTGGGCAGGGACTCAAGCCCCGATCTCCTGACTCTACATCCAGAGATCTTTCCTCTGCTCTAGGCTGTTTTAGAAGGATTTGTAGGTTAAAGGCATAGGCTTTTGGCATCTAGGAAATTTGCTTGGGTGGATTTACTTATTTCCAGTAGCTGCTGGGCCTGTTAAGCTACCAATCCCAGTTCTTGGAGTGGGGGTGGTAAAAAGGGGGGTGGCTGTAAGGTTAGTTTGTTTCTATGAGGAACAGAAGACAAAACATTGAGGGAAGAAATGGAATAGCCTTTTGATTGAGGTTATGCCCCGCCCTGTAGCTCCAGGAAGGGAGAGAAATGCTCTGTGGTGGGGGGTCCATTGATAGCTGAAGATATCATCTTCCCTGTTTCTCCTCTCACCACTTCCCAGTCTGCCAGGCTCTGAGAAGTTCCACAGTCTCCTGGCAAACATAAGGGATTGACTGTGTAGCTGTGGGGAAAGTCACTTTAGGCTTCAACTGTAAAGTAAAGGAGTTACTAGGCCCCCTTCCTGCTCTAAATCTGTGATTCCTGGTAATCCTGATTCTGCTGATGATGTAAAGAACTCAGACATCTCATAAATGAGGCTAGAGACCTGGGCCTGGAGTCAGGAAGAACTGAGTTCCAATCCAGCTTCAGAAACTTACCAGCTGTGGGACCCTGTAGTCACTGACTTGGCAAGTCACTTAGCCTCTGGTTGCCTCAGTTTTCACATCTGTAAAATAGGATTAATAATAGCACCTACCTTCCAGGGTCATTATGAGTATTAGATGAGATAATATTTTAAAGTGTTTTGCAAATTTTGAAGTGATACACAAATGCTAGCTATTGAAATACATCATTTAAGATGGGTTAGATTGGTATAGAGGCAGTATAGGGATAAAGTACTATACCTGGAGTTAGGAAGATTTCTCTAGGTTCAAATGACCCCTCTGATCCCTGTGTGATCTGAAGGCAGCCCCAGAGGACTTAGTATGGATGGGTGGTAATCTGTGCTGCTGGACAGACTTCCCCATACTGAAAAATCACAGCACCTCCTCCAGTGCCAAGCCTTCTTCCAGAAAACTTGTATTTCTGTCTTAATGGGGATCCATGAACCAAGAGTCTCAATATCCCAGCTGCCTCCTCTGTCTGCTGTGTTGTCTTCATAGAGGCCATTGACTGCCTTTGTGGCTACCTGTCATTGGGTCTGTCTGATAAGGGCCTGCTGGAGTCAGGGAGAGGGTGCCCAGGTTGTGGGGGAAGAGGAAGGGTTCCCATTCACACTTACCTGTCAAGTAAATCACAGCCCATGGATATGAGCAGCAGAAGGAGCTGCTGAAGACCTGGCCTCAAGTCCAAGGCCAGCTACGGCCTGGTCAGTTCATCGACCTTTCTAGGCCTCTGTGTTTGCTCTTCCATAAGATGAAGGGGAGGGGCCAGTTTGTTTGGCTTTAAGACTCCTTTCACCTCTGACATTGCATGTTTTCAAAAATGCTTATTTATATTGATGCCAGTTGTTTTTAATATTCCATACATTTCCTGATATAACCCTTCCCTATCCAGCAAGCCAGACCTTGCAACAAAGATTTCAGAACAAAACAAAAAAAACCCAGTGCAAATTAGCCAACACTGACCATTTCTAACATCAGACTCAGTGTTTCACACCCACAGTCCCCCACTTTTGCAAATAGAGGAGGAAGGTACATCTTCTCATTATTCTTCAGGGCAAATCTTGGTGGTTATAATTGCACAGAGTTATTTTTCTTTGTATGTGCGTTTGTGTGTATATATGAGAGACTGAGAGAGAGAAGAGACAGAAACAGAGAAAAGAGACAGAGACACAGAGAGAGAGAGACAGAGAGAGGAGAGAAAGGAAGAGACAGAGAGAGACAGAGACAGACAGAGACAGACACAGAGGAGAGAAAGGAAGAGAGAGAGAGAGAAAAGAGACAGAGACAGAGAGAGAGAGGAAAGGAAGAGAGACAGAGACAGAGAGAGAGGAGAGAAAGGAAGAGAGAGAGAGAGAAAAGAGACAGAGACAGAGAAAGGAGAGAGAGACAGACAGAGAAAGAGAGGGAGGAAGGGAGAGAGAAAGAGAGAGGGAGGGAGAGAGAACTTCCATTTACTTCACTATAGTCATTTTATATATTGTTTTTCTGGTTCCTATTTCATGGTGCTTCAGTTCATATAAATCATTTCATGCTTCTCTGAATTCTTCATATTTGTCTGACATCCTATATTATAAAATATCTTTCTAGATCTGAGTGTTAATAATAACTGTGATTTTAGTGCCTAACACTTTAAAGTTTACAGAGTTCTTTACAAATATTATCTCATTTGAACTGTATAACCACCCCATGAAGTATTTTTATTTTACAGATAGGGAAACTGAGACCCAGAGCAGTCCCACAGGATCCTGCTGCTAGAAGTATCTGAAGTCACAGGTCTCCCTGACTTTGACTGAGTTCAGAACTCTCTCGGCTATAAAAAGCTCCCTTTTTGAGTTCTAAGGGTCCTCCCAGCTCTGACATCCTATGTTCTAAAGGCCCTTCCAACTCTGACATTCTATTATAGGGGCCCTCCCAGCTCTAACATCCTGTGTTCTAAGGCTCTCCCAGCTCTGACATTCCGTGTTCTAAGGCTCTTTCCCCACTTTAATGCTCTTTAGTTCTCTGCTTTGTTTCTGGGGACACTGCTTTCCTGGGTCCTTGGGGGTGGGGAGGGCAGCTCTGCTTGCTAGTAGGGTTAATGAGTTCACTTTGGGACCTTGGGTCACTGCTCTTGGATGCGATGCTTTCCCTGAACTGCAGTGGGGATGATTTGCTTGCAGGAGCTTACTCTGTCTGCAAGATTTCAGTAAATTGGCATTTTTCCCCTCCCACCGGCTCGCATTGGGGGCAGGACCTTTTGGTGAGGCTGTTTTTCAAACCTGCGTCTGTGTCTTGAGCAATTTAGTGTGGAAAGTGCTTTCTTTTTAACCCTGTCCTGCTCAGCAGCATCTGATGAGGGAGGCTTCTCTAGCCCACAGAAGCGATCAGTAGGGGGAGAATGACCAGGAGGATGAGGCAGGAGGGGCCATGCTGTGCAGGGTCGGCGTCAGAAGGGCCTGGGGATGTTTAGTGGGAGAAGAGAAGACTCTGGGAGCCTTGAGGCTGATGGCGATCACCCAGGAATGGCAGCCAGCATTTACATGGCACACAAGTGCTGGGCACTGTATTCTCTCACTGGATAGCACTAATATAGCCTAGTTTAAGGCCTGCCAAGTGCTTTACAAATATTATCTTAACCTCTGTTTCCTTCAGTTTCCTCAGCTGTGACATGAGGATAATGATAGTCCACACTTTAATATCTGTAAAGCACTTAGCATGTGATTACCGGCGCACAGTGGGCACTAAATAAATGCTAACTATGATTACTGTGGTTGTCACTGTTACCAGCTTCATTATTTTTATTGTTGTCCACTTTACAGATGAGGAATCTGAGGCTGCCATAGGAGGCCGGTATTTTCTTATAAAGTTTTTCAGTTATTGTTCAGGTGTATCTGACTCTTTGTGACCCCATGTGGGGTCCTTTGAGGGTAATTTCCTTCTCCAGCTCATTTTACAGGTGAAGAAACTGAGGTAAATTGGGTGAAGTAACCTGTTTACAGTCATGCAGCTAGTCAGTGTCCAAGGCAGAATTTGAACTCTGGTTTTGCTGACTGCACACCCAGTGCTCTACGCAATGGAGCCATTCAGCCGACGCTTTAACGAGCGTCCGTGGGGAAGAGGGATTCGTTGTCCCACTTGGCCCTACAAGGCAGAATCAGGAAGAGTGGATCATTAGTCAGTCAGCAAACATTTGGTAAGTACTTTCTGTGTTCCAGGCGCCATACTGAGCTCATATCAGGAATACAAGGAGAGGCAAGATCATAGTCTCTCCCCTTAGGGAGTTCACAGTCTAGTGAAGGAGACAACATGCAAACTGTGGTTATGAGATATTTCCAGCATAAATGGGTGAATGCTGCAACTGACTGATCTATATTTAAAGAAAACCCCGACTATCTGGGCTGCCCTAATGCGGAATGTGCTGCCTTGGGAGGGAGTGGGTCCCCCTCCTTGGGCTCTCTTGTAGAGCTTGGGCAGCTACATCTTAGGGATACTGGGGGGGGAGGGGAGGGAGGAGAAGGGAAGGACTCCTGTTCTGATTGTATTAAGCTATGTGACTTCTCAGGTCCTTTCCAAATCTATGATTCTTGATTTAAGGAAGCTACTCAACTTTCTTTCCTTAAAAATAAAAAGAAAGAAAATTTGGTTCAGAAAACATTCACTAAATGCCTCCTGTATATTAACTCTAAAGACATAGTGGGGTAAAGAGAGAGTCCTTGACTAGGAATTAGAAAACTTGATTTCAGGTCCTGCCTCCAATGCTTAGACTCATAATGACATTTCTGGACAGGTACTTAGAGCAGACCTAGGAAGGGTGTTATAACACAGAGCATCAGGCTGGAAGGGCCCTTAGAACCCAGGATGTCAGAGCTGGGAGAGCCCTTAGAACATAGACTAGAAGAGGCCTTGGAACAGAGAACATGAAAGCTAGAAGGAACTTTAGAACATAGAATGTTATATTGTGGCTTGTTAGATCTGAAAGGACTCTTAGAATGTAGGATTGCATTGGAAGGGTACTTTTAGAACACAGAATGTCAGAGCTTAGATAGACCTTAGTACAGAAAATGTCAGAACTGGAAGGGGTCTTAGAGCACAGAATGTTCACAGCTGGAAAAGGTCTTAGAATAGAGAATGTTAGAACACAGGAAATGAGAATTGGAGACTCTTAGAATAATGTTGGAGCAAGAAGAGACTTTCAGAGCATTGAATGTCAGTGCTGGAATGAAACTTAAAACACAGAAATGTTAGAATATAGAATAAAAGGATCCTTAGAACAGAAAATGTGAAAACGTACAATGTCAGGACTGGACAGACCCTTAGAAGAAGAAAATGCCAGAGCAGGAATGGACTTTAGACCATAGGATGTCAAAGCTAGAAGAGACATAAGAATGTGCATTGTCAGGACTTTGTACAAATGTCTAAGCTGTTCTGAAGGACCTTAGACCATTCATTTAACCTTATAAGAGGTGATGGTGAGGAAGGAATGAAATCTAGGCACATAGGCAGGAGGGAGATGTTGCATAAGGGTAATTGGACTGTGGTGTGGCATGTGTGAGTATAATGGGCACTAATGTGCAACCAACCCAGAAAGGTAGTCCAGACTCAGTCTAAGGGGCTTTGAATGCCAAGCAAGTTTTGTATTTTATTCTTGTTAACCTTACTTTACATATGGGGAAACTGAGTATCAGATAGAAATGTGAAGTAGGTAGAGAGAGAAATGGATATAATATGAAATTGTTAGTTTCGTTTTACATGTGGGGAAACTGAGGATAAGAAAGTGCTCTGAGTTGAATGTCTAGTAAGTGATAGAGCCAGGACTTCTGCCTTGGGGCCCAGAACTCTTTCGACCCCACTAGACGGCCTGTCAGAAGGCAAGGTCAGGGTCTCCTGACTTGGCTGATTTCTTTCTCTTCCCCTACATTCTACAGGCCTAATCCCACCCCTGTCCCCTTTAGCTGGAGAGGCCCCTCCAGCCAGAAGGGACCACCCAGAGCCACCTGTGCTCTGGGCATCAGCAGAATTATCACTCGATTGTCTTCAAGTTGGTGGTGGTTATAGGGCCCTGATCTCCTCTTGTCTCCCATTGGGTGGGGGAGGCTGTTGGAGTGCTGGATTGGATGCTGTCTCTGTGGCCTGCCTCCCCACAGCACTGTCAGCTGCATTCCCACTGCGGATGATGATTTATAGCTATGGGTGATGTAAGGAGCCAGAAGGACATGGCTTGGTTTTCTGATCACAGACTTCAGCCTTGGAAAAGAGAAAAATCATCTTCGCCTTGGAAACAGAGCCAGCGTGATGCTGAGAGGTGAGATAAATCTGGACCTCTGGGCACTGGTTTTGCATTTGCTTTTCGGTGTTTAACTTAGAAGTGGTTCTCTCAGTAAAACACGTGTACATTCACAAACCCCAGTCTTCATTTAATTTTGTTTGCCTGGACGAAGAGTGATTCAAGCCATGCAAATATTGCGGCAGCGAGACTGTCCTGGGAATTGTTACAGGAGGCTGGGAAGGCCTGTTGTTTTTATGAGCTTAACTTGCTCTAATAAAATGCCTACTACGTGCAGAACACTACTTTGTGTTCAAGGGAGCTATAGGTTAGAGATTCCTAGAGTCTCAGAAGGAAAAGTTCAGAGACAAGAGAGAACAGAATGTCAGAATTGAAAGAGATGTTAGAACACAGAATGTTAGAGCTGGGAGGGACTCTAGAACATGGAATGTCAGACCTGAAAGGAAGAGTTTGGAATCATAACATAGATTATCAGAACTGGAAAGGACCTTTTAGACAGAGAATATATAGATAGAAGGGACCTTATAAACCACAAAGTCCAGTTCCTTTTGGTGATAAAGTAAAGGAGTTAAGACAAGACAAAAGCTGTGAGTCCCAGAGGATTACCAGATTCTAGGCCTCCTGATGCCCATCTGGTCCTTTCCCCCATACTCTTCCACTCTTCCCATTCATCTCTTTTTTTAAAAAAAATAGCTTTATTGATGTCTTTTGTTTGTGTATTTAGACATTTCAAGGTATACTCCTCTCCTCAACCCAAGCACCCAATGAGCCTTTCCTTGTAACAAAGGAAAACAATTAAGAAAAAAATAATCCTGATATGGTAGCCATATCTGGCCATGTATACAGTATTCTGTACCCATGGTCCCTCACCTCTGTCAGAAACAAAGAAGACCTCTATTCTTATTTTCTTCTGGGAGCCCAGATTGATCATTAACCTTATAGAGCATTTTAGCTTTGCTGAGTGTTTATTTTGTTCATGTTAGTGTAAATATGTTCCTCGTTTTCCTGGTTCTACTTGCTTCGTTCTGCATCAGCATATAAGAGTCTTCTCTGAATTCCTCATATTCATCATTTCTTACAGTGCATTGATATTCCATTCTGTCCACTCACCCATCACTATTTATTCAAGCACTCCCCAACTAATGGATTCCCTTTTCAGTTCTTTGTTTCCACAAAAATGTATTGCTATAGATACCTTATGTATGGGACCTTTCTTTCTGCCTTTGACCTCCTTTGGGTATATATGCCTAGCAGCTCCATAAATTTCTGCAGTCTTTCTGATGACTCCCTTCCCTGTGGGAACAGAACATAGAGTTTATCTGGACTAGAGAGATGAGCTCTCTACAATTCTTAGAAAATAAGCATTTCGGCTTACTGTGGCTCATCTGTCCTAGCAGGAAAGCTGGCTCGTGTTTTCTGACCTGGGCTGCTAGTATGGAGAAGGCATTGTCATCAGTCCCAGAAAAGGGAATGTTTCAATGCCTCCGGCCAAATGGGGTGATGGGTGTGGAGCCAATGATCCAGCCTTCCAGATGGCCACATACTATGGCAGCTCTTGGGGCTGAGTCACAAGTTTAGAATCCTGGGTGAGGCAGAAAAAACTTCTTAGATCAATTGGTCAATTAATCATTTGTTAATTTACTTATTAAATGCCTCCTATGTATTCTAGGCACTGTTCACAAGTGAGATGATTGAAACAATAGCTACTGAGTTTAAAATACCGAGTTAAGCAGAAGAAACCGCTTAGATCAATCAAGCAAACATTTATTAACTTAGTTATTAAACACTTAATGTTTGTGCTGGGCATTGTTCACAAATACAGTGAATAAAGTGATACCCGATTCCAAAGAACTTACCTTCTAAAGAGGGAGACAAGTACATACATCAATATATACAGAAATAAAGACAAATAAATAGGAAACTGTCAAATACAGGGTTATTTGAGAAGGATGTGGATGGTTGTAGAGTGATGTGTGCATCCTACCAGAATGGTCCTTTCATCAAGGGTATTAACTTGAAATAGACAAAGTGCAAGGAAAGGGGCCAGTTGTCAACCAGATGTTGGCATGCCCTGCTTGTCTCTACATCTCCCGGCATGTGAAAACTATGATGCTAACTGTTCATTTTTGTGATCTCAGACTCTCAGGGTGTGATCACACAAACAAAGCCTTCTTCTCTGATTTAGCCTGCTGAAATTTTCACACTTTTACAGGCTAGGTTGACCATTCTCCAAATAGTGTTATGTCATTCCACACCTCTCCCTGTCCCCACCATTACTTTAAGCTTCTTTCTGAGGGGTTTCTAATTAAAGTGCATCTTAATGGGCTCTTGGCATGGCTGATTGTTGGTCTTTAAAGTGGCACAGATCAGAATCTCTTTCTTCAAAAGATAATAGCAGTGCATTGATAACCTCGATGACTGTGTGCGTGTGGGTGCACGCACGCACGTGTGCATGTGTGTGTGTATTTGCACGTATTCAGGAGGAGACATGTGTCCCACTGCTGGTTCTATTCATATCTAAAATCGTAGCAACAAGCTTGTTTCTTGTCAGTGGAAGAGTGAGTCAGGGTGTGCATGCCCATAGCACACTGCTGGGGATCTGGGAGATGATTCATGTCAAAGCTGACGTTCATCTCTGCTGCTTATTTTCTCCCTCTTGTTTGCCAAAGACTCTTCCTGCCTTAGACACGCGGCTTTTTGGTGGCTGTCGATCGGGGAATGGCTGTAGAAATGAGGACAGCTGAACATCATGGAATGCTATGGCACTCTTAAGGAATAAGGAATAAAGAGAATGCTGGGAAAGTTTATATGGGATGAGATAAGCAGAACTGGGAATACAACATGCACAGTTACTATAAGAATGTGAGCAAAAGGAACATTAAAACAAAGGCTATGTAATTCTAATGACCAAATCTGAGTTCTCTGAAGGGGCAGCAAGGTAAGGTGAGGAGAGCGCTTTTCCAAACAGGTTGAATGATGTTATGAAGGATATGGAAAGCAGCTGTCTACCTTTCAGAGACCTCTCTTTCCAAATGGTATCACAGTTGGCTTCTTTTCTTTTTTCCTTTTTCTTTTTGTCTTTTTCTTTATTCATTTTTGAAATCTCGGGTTTCAAATTCTCTCCCTCCCTCCAACTCCTCCCCCACCCATTGAGAAGGAAAGCACTATGATACACATGTGACATTTAAAAAGTTCAAGTGACATAGTTTCTGGGTAATTAATCATTTTAAAAATAATGCTAGCATTTTATTAACAAAAGGAACAATCATTTGGCCATCTTCCTCTTGGACCAAAGAGCCATCTCCAGTCATCCTGATCCATATCTGGCCACTGAACCCAGATGACTCTGGAGGAGAAAGTGAGGCTGGTGACTTCGTGCAGTCCTGCCTCACTTAAATCCAATTCACTTGCATATCATGGCTTCTCCTTCATGATGTCATGGTCCTCTTCAAGAATGAAGGACAAACAATAATCGTGGACCAAATACAATCATGGAGTGGGCTTGTGCCTTTGGAAAAGTGAATGTTCCAGAGGGTAGCAAATGTCACTTAATTGTTGACAGAGATCTGAGACTTATATCCAGGGGTCCAAAGTGCTAGTCCTTTGGGAGCACCACAGGGTATGGTGAGAAAAGCATTCTGCCAAACAGATTCTCTATTTTGAAGAAGAATATGGAGTCAACAATTCACTTTTTGGAGATGCCTTCTTCTGAGTGCCTACTCAAGTTACAATTTGCAAGTGAGTCTGAGTACATGGTCAAAGACTCTTTCCACCTGGCTTCCCAAAGGAGAGCCCAGATCTTGCTGTGTGTGTATCCAAAGAAATAAGTTTTGGGTTTTTTTGTTTTGTTTTGGGTGTTTTTGGCAGCTAAATGGAAGAAGGATTAGAGAGGGAAGAGATTGGAGGCAGAGAGACCAATTTGGAGAGATGAACCTACCTTCCAGATGGCCCTTTCCTGAAGGAGCTTCTCATTATGCAGGAAGATTAGGCAAACAATGGTTTACAAATATAATAGAAATTAGACCATCAAAAGTGCAAGGGAGGATCAGGACATGTTAAGAGATTGCATAAAGGAGACATTGCTTCATAATCAGAAGGGACACCCACCCAACATAACCCTAACCTGATTAAAAATTCCCTCAATGCTATCTCTCTATGGCCCTGAGTCAGTAAACCTTTAGTAAGCAGCTATGTGCCAGGCACTGTGTTAAGTGCTGAGGATACTGAGAAAGGAAGAGACGGCCCTTGCTCTCAAGGAGCTTCCAATCCAATGAGGGAGACACTGGTGGGGGGCCATGGGACCTGGACCCTGAAACTCTCTCATACAACCCAGCCCCCAAACACAGTCCCTGGCGTGGAGCTGAGGCATCTAGCCCATCCTAATCTAGAAAGTTACTCAATAATACTTTTAACTGTTCTTTCATGGTGGCCCTACCACTTATCTCCTTTCATTTTCTTCATCTGGCCCACCCCAGGGTCCTCGCCACTCCTGGATCCCAGCCGGATCTTCCTAGTCTTTTTCACATCAGTCCCTAACAAATTTAAAGATTTACTAGAAATCTTGCCCACCCAATTGGTGTATAATAAACCTCACTACTCTGACTGAAAGAAGGCTTGAGTGGTTGCATTCTTTCAAAGCAGACCTACCCTGTACCCTTGAATTTTGGGGTTCCTAGCATCCCTAGACCACATTAATGCCATTCAAATAACTATTTACAAAAAAGTTTTAGACAGGTTAAATAGGAAATAAAAAAATGGAAGGAAGATATTTGAATTAAGAGAGATTAGGAAAGGCTTCCTGCAGAAAATGAGATTTAAGCTGGGATTTGAAGGAAGCCCAGTGGTCACCTATCCTTGACTAGAAGCCATCCAGGGACCAGGTTGGTCACTGATCCAGAGGCTACACATTCTGTTCCAAGGGTCCTTCCAAGTCTAGCAAGCCACAAAATTATCTAGGGTAGTTTTTCTGCATAACAAGTGACCGGCCTAAATAAAGAGTATGGGGGCGCGGGGGAGACAGGGAAGAGCAGTGAGGGAGAGGGTTTATGGAGAAACTCTCACTCCTTAGTGGCACCTAAGGAACAGTATCTTGTCAGCACAAATCAGGGCTGATACTGGTGTGTGTGTGTGTGTGTGTGTGTGTGTGTGTGTGTGTGTGTGTGTGTGTGTGTGTGTTTATGTCTTTTCATCAGGCTATAAGAGCAGGCTGAAAATGAACTAGGCTTTTAAAAAAATGACTGGAGGCCTGGAGAAAAGACAGTTGAGTTTTCTCCCCCCTGATAACTATGAATTCTGGGAATAAATGATCTGGGGATAATTGTAGATGTCTAAAATTGACAATTGTCAGGCAAAAGGCTGAAGTAGGAGAAATCCAGCCTGGCCTGGGAGGGAGCTGCCAACCTGTGATCCTGAGGTTCACAGGATAATGGTGTTTGTAAAGTAGAATAGTCTCTTTGGCTGATTCCCCTTCAGTAACTGGGCAGAAGGCAGAAAATTAAAGGGGGTCTGTGGTAGATCAGTAGAATCCTAGGCCTGGAAAGGACCTTTAAGTTACCTAATCTAGTCCACTCCCTGCTTGATAGAAGAATACCTTTTAAAATATCCTTGATGATCGGGTCTCAGCTTCAGTATTTCAAGTGATGGGGGGCTCACTACCTAACAAGGTGGCAAATTTCATTGTTGGATAGTTCTAATTGTACTCATTGGTATTATTGTTTGGCAATTAGAATTACTAACTACAATTAACCCTCCAACTTAATTATAGGGTTTATATTTAGAGTATGTTGTACTTTACTGTGAATAAAGAAAATTCACATACATGAGTATATTTTGAAAAAACTTTCCCCCTTTATATTTAGCAGAGATATGCCTTGCTACACCTTTCACCTCCTGTTCTTAGTACTTCTCTCTGTGACCAAGCAGAATGTCTGACTTTTCCTCCACATGACAGTCATTGAATTATCCAAGGACAGTCATCTTCTCTCTGCTGAATATTATATTCACAAGCTAACAATCCCCTGGTTCCTCTAATCTGGCCCTGTATGGTACATTCCCTAGTCCCTCCCCCCTGATCACCCTCCTGGGGACACATTGCAGCTCATTGGGTAGTGCCCAGAAATGACCCTACTTTTGACTTTTACTCTCAGCTACCCTTCCTTCCACATGTCAGTCTCCTCCTTTAAAAAGGAAACAGACTGGGGTCAAATTGGAGTCAACCCAAGAGTAGGATCGCTTAGACTTGGTAGAAAGAAATCCTGTCAAGTGGTGTCACAAGGCTGATGGGTGGTTAAGGAAAAACACAGTAATTCAACAGCTTGGTCTTTACTCTGGGGGCAGAGGTGTGAGATCCCTAGCAGGGAGGGCCCGCCGACTGAACTTGCTGTGGGCTCCAGGGTTGGGTGCATTTGGGCACTTGAGCTTTGTGGGGATGCCAGGGAACAGAGTGTCTGAGAATATCACCCTTGGTGGAGGGAATGAGAAGTCTGGAAAGCAGCCAGAGAGGAAAGTGAAGAGATCATTTTATGCCATTTTATATGTAGATTAGAAAAGGCATTGAGGATGCTTAGCCCAAGAAGGAAAGACTCCAGAAGGGCAAGGTAGCTGTGTTTTGAATATCTGAATGGCCCTCAGGGGGAGGGAAGAGGGATTAGAATTGTAATATTTGGGAGGAGGAGGGATGGGGTAGAACTAGGAAGCAGATTTCCTTGTTATTCAGTTATTTCAGTCACATCTGACTCTTCCTGACCCCATTTGGCATTTTCTTGGCAAAAATACCAGAGTGGTTTGCCAGTTCCTTCTCCAACTCATTTTACAGATGAGGAAACTGAGGCAATTGGGGTTAAGTGACTTGCCCAGGGTCACACAGCTAATAAGTAGCTGAGACCAGATTTGAACTCAGGAAAATGAGTCTTCCTGACTCCAGGCCTGGTGCTCTATCCACTGTGTTACTACCTAACTGCCCTAGCAAGCAGATTTAGCCTTGTGGAAAAACCTCCTGACAATTAGGGTTGGCCCAAAGGAGAACTGATTGCCTGGAGAGGTGGTGAGTTGCCCCCTCTTTGACTGGGTGACTGCTTGTCGCAAGCAAGTAGAGGGGTGATGGCCAGGTATGGCTGGGCCAGCCTGAACTAGATGGCTGATTAGGACTCTTCTGAATGTGCAGTTTTTCCATGGGCATCCTTTCTAGTAGGTGGAGCACTGGGTCAGAGCCACAGGTGGGCAATGGCTGGTTTTGCCTGGTCTGGGGCCAGTCTTTATTAACTGGTATTGAACCTAATGGGGTCCTACATTCCTTCAGCTAACCAGAGCCCGGCAGAGACTGGGTAACAATAGTAACTGATACAAGTGGCCAAGATGGGCTTGGAGAATGCCCGATGCTGGATTTTACAGGCCAAAGCTAATTGCTTAAAGTCCTTGTGCCACAAACCTATGTCTACCAAGTTCAAGTCTGACAGCTGCCTTTAAGGCTCCAGTTTCCCAGTGGATCCAGCTCTCACTGAGCATTCAGGGACTGGCAGATCAGCTTGCTCGAGACTGAGGAAATTTCTTTGTTGCTTGGCAAAGACAAGTAGGCAGGCTCTTACCTCTGCATTAGAAGTCCTCATTATCTCTCTTTAATCCCCCTTTTGGGGCCAGGCTGTCCAGCTGGAACCTCTTTAGACCCAAAACACTTATCTTGTGCCCTCCTACACACCTCCAACCCATCATGGAGAAGCTATAAAGCCCAGGTGCCAGAGCTCTGCTCACCTCCTACATCTCTCCTCGCTTCTTCATCAGCATCACTGAAGTCTGAGCTCTTGGTACCACCTACCAGACTTTTCAAAATGGCCTCAGGCCAGGTCTTCCCACATCTACTCTCCACTCCCTCTCTACCTGTCTTCACTAACTCCCAGATGAATCCGTCATTCATAGGCCTTGGGATCTTAGGATCTGGAGCTGCAAGGGACCTGTAGAACAATCATCCTCTCCTTTTATGTTACACCCAAGGAGCTGAAGACCAGAGGGGCCAAGTAGCTTCCTCAATCTCATAGATAGTAACAAAGTTAGAATTCAAACCTAGTTCCTCCAGCTCCAAAGGCTGTGCACTTTACACATCATGGAGGCTCCCTATTAACTCTATCAAGAATATGTTAAATGATTTGTCCTGGCATTCAGTGCTTTTCACAGTCTGCTACCAAGTACTCTAAGAATATTATAAGGAGGGAACAGAAATTAATGACTTGGAAATGGTGGAGAGGAAGAGAGAGAACCAGAGATTTTTAAAAAATAGTTCTCTTCTCCTCCCCTCCCCTCCTCTCCCCTCCT
>CM053596.1:47221300-47286393 GCA_028646575.1 Pseudocheirus occidentalis
TCCTCTCTGAAGTGAAGACATACATTTCAGGTGTGGGAGACAGCTTGTGTAAATGTTTGTAAGTGGGGAATGGTGCTTTGAGGATCAGGTCCACTTTGGCTGGAATGTTGTATGCAGCGGGGAGTGATGTGATAGAAGGCTGGAGAGAGGGATTGGAGCCGGATCGTGGAGGTCCTAAAACATGTGACATTTTCCAGCTTCTACCAAGTCAGGTTTTCATGGGAGATGACAGAGTCTGAGGAAGGATACTGTTGTCTTGATTCTTTTTGAGATTAAGCATGCAGGTCTGTGAATTCCCAGAGTTCTAAACACACCCATATTAAGTTGTGAGGACAAAAATATGTTCTCAGGCCAACTCCATTACATATTATTTGTTGGATTCTCTTCCTTCTCTGGATTTTCAGGGCTCTGTTCATGAAGAAATCTGGAAAGTTCTTTCTGTCTCTCTTTCCACTTCCTCCTTTTCCTTTGGCTTGTGAGATCCCATAATTCAGATACGGTTGGAGACAGTGCATAGAGCTTTGGCTTTGCAGGCTGGAGGCCTGGGTGGTTCAAAGTCCATCTTTGTTTGTTACTACCTCTGTGACCTTGGTCAAGTTACTGAAACTCTGAGCTTTAGGCTCTTCTCTGTAGAATAAAGATCTGGAACTACATGACCTCTAAGACCCCTTCCAAGGTTAAATCTAGGGTCCTACTTTCCTGGTTGTCCTCCTGCCTCTGCATTGCCTCCTTGTCAGCTTTTCTGTCCCTTTTAAGCCCCCAAATATAGAAATGTCTTCTCCTTTCATTCTGCCCTTGGCTGTCTGCTTTCACCAACATTCTGTGTTTGAAGATTCGATATTTTAAGGCCTTTTCCAGCTCTCAAATTCTAGGTTCTGTAAGTCCCTGACTTGCTTGTTCTGATACTCTATATTCTAAAGCCTCCTCCCTCAGCTCAGACATTCTATGTTCTAGGGCAGCAGTTCTCAACCTGTGGGTTGTGACCCCTTTGGGGGTCGAACAACCCTTTCACAGGGGTCACAGGGGTTGCATAAGACCATCAGAAAACACATATTTCCAATGGTCTTAGGACCCGAGACACTCCTCCGCTATCCGTTACCAGGTGAGTCTGCCCCATGCAGATATGCCCACATACAAGTATTAAAGGGTCATGGCATTAGGAAGGTTGAGAACCACTGTTCTAGGGTCTCTTCCAGTGCTATGTTCTAAGATTCCTTCTAACTCTTTCTGTGCTCTAAGGCTCCTTCCAGCTCTTGACCTGTGTTCTAAGGCTCTTTCTATGTGTTCCAAGGTCCCTCATAGCCTTTAACATTCTATGGTCTGAGGCCCTTGACCTACTCTGATAATCTATAAACTCTCTCAAAGCTCTGACATTCTTCTGTGTTATAAGTCTTCTCCTAGCTCTAACATTATATGTTCTAAAATACCTTCCAGCTCTGATATTTTATGTCCTAAGGTCCAGGTCTAATGTTCTATGTTCTAGATTCCTTCTATCTCTGATGTTCTGGGTTCTAACATTTTATATTCTAAGTTCCTCAGGTTCCCTTCTATCTCTAATATTCTATATTCTAAGGTGCTTTTCAATGGAGAAGACTAAGTTGTAATTCCTCTCCCACCATGACCAATTCTTGGTTTTTTAAAAATTATTTAACATCATAAAATAAATCAAATGCATTGTTGTATATTCAGACTAAAGTTTTTTTTTTAATTAAATACTTACCTGGTAAATGGGCAGGGACCTCTGACGACAGAGATTCAAACACATCTATCTTATAAAGGGGCTTTTTTCCCTCAGATTTGCAGAAGCCATTATGTCTGTTCTTCATGAAAATGGATTCTTTGATTAGACCTGAACGTTATGGTAGGATTTTGTTAAAAAAAACACAAAAGAGGGAGACAGACAGACAGAGACACAGAGAGAGAGACAGAGTCACACACTCACACAGAGACAGAGACACACAGAGAGAAACAGAGTCACAGAGAGAGAGAGACAGAGACAGAGACAGACACACAGAGAGAGGAAGAGAGAGAAAGGAGAGAGGAAGAGGGGGGGAGGGAGGGAGAGAGCTCATCGGAATATCTGAATTGCTTTGGTTTTGGATATGTGCTGAGATGAGATGTTTCTGCTGGTGCCTTGAATGTACTAATTACATTTCTCATAGAAGTCATCTGTAAAATTCAGGCACTGCCCAAGGAGGCATCTGGTGTGAGAAGCTAACAGTGAGGATGTGAAGAAATTGGGGGGTGCCTCTGAGTATAACAAGATCTCTGTGGATCCCTCCTTGGCTGTCTCCTCTTCTACCACCCTTGCAGACCTTCCAAGTTGGGATCCAAAGGTATCTTATTATTTTAGCTTATTAGTTAAGCCTTTCTTCTTTGGAACATGCATCCAGGGGTTCCTTAAATATCTTGTCCATTTCTCTATTAATTACACTGATTTCCTAACTCAGTGGTTCCCATCTAGTGGTTAACAAACTATGGCTCAAGGGATTCATGTGAAAAATTCTTAATTTTTACTTAATTTTACTTACATTTTACTTAATTTAATGCCTTCAGCAGTAAATAATTGTAAAGAATATTGTGACTAGTATATTTAATTACCCTAGGGGTTCACAACACATTTTTTTGTGGTTGAAAAGGGTTCACAAAACAAAAAATCACTGGGGACCACTTTGCCTAATGAATCTTGTGGAGTGTCTCTTCTTTTATAGATATTTGATCAATGCTCTAAATAGTCTTATTTCACCAAGATGGACTTTCTAGTTTTGACCTACAAAGGTTAGGCTGGTGGGCTCTAGGTTGCTGTGGCCCCTCTAGGTTTCTATAGGATCTTGTAGAAGGTAGTGCCTATCTCTTTTCCTCCAGGCTCTCCCCCTCCAATCCATCCTGACTGCGGTGCCAGATCATCACAGGATTTTCAATGGGATTTTTTATTTGGAAGGGACCTTGAGGAGCATCAAATCCAAATTTGCCATTCAATAGATGAGGAATCTGATGCCCAGAGAAATTAAATGACCTGGCTAAGATCATTGCTGGATTGTGGCAGGATCTGAACCCAAGTCTTGTGACTCAGAATCTAGTGTTCTTTCTCCTACTTCTACTGATCATAGCTTCACACTTGCCCCAAATCCTTCTATGACTGACTCCCTGTGGCCAGCAGGACAAGTCAGAGTCTGACCAGTTCACAAATAATGGGTGAGATGAACCAAGTACCCAGTCAACACAACTGAGTAGAAGCATCAAAAATCCTAAACTAGAGGGGCAGAACAGGAATCAGATGAGTGTTCAGGGACTTACGGGACTCTGAGGGCACAGGCAGCTTTTGGGGGGATCTTAGAGGGCCAGGATCTCACTGAATTTTGGACCAGTCCATATCCTTAGATAAAAACAGAAATTCATCACCACTCATGTACTAATTTGACACTATCCCAGAAGTCTCTCGTCTCTTTCATACCTGCTGCATTATTGATTTCAAATTATCTTTTATGATAATGACAACAATTTGATTGGATTGATGATCTTATTGGAGCATTTCCCCTGCTGGCACAAATCCAGTAGCCTTTTCTCAGTTCTCATTCTCCTTGACCTCTTTGTGGCCTTTGCCACTGTTGACCACCCTCTTCCCCTTGATACTCTCTTCTCTCTAGGTTTTCAGGACCCCTTTCTCTCCTGGTTCTCCTTCCTATCTGACTGCTACTTCTCTGTCTTCTCTGCTGAATCCTCCTCCACATCATACCCTCTAACCATAGATGTCCCCCAGGGTTCTGTCCTGGGCCATCTTCTCTCTATAAAGAGAGAGATCACTTGGTGATCTCATCAGCTCCCATGGATTAATTGACCATCTCTGCTGATGATTCTCAAATCTACCTATCCTGCCCAACCTCACTGCTGACTTCCAATCTCCAGCTGCCTATCAGACACCTCAAACTGGGTCCAGGAGACATCTTAAACTCAATATGTCCCAAACAGAACTCATTCTCTTTCCCCCAAACCCTCTTCCCCTCCTACCTTCTCTATCATTATACAGGTCACCACCATCCTCCTAGTCCACCAGGCTCACAACCAAGGACTTGCCCTGGCCTCCTCAATATCTCCCCTCTTTAAGCTGTTGTCAAGACCTGTTGATTTCACCTTTGCACCTTCTCTCAAATATGCCCCCTTCTCTCCTCTGACAGAGTGGCCAGCCCTACTCTGGTCAGACCCTCATTACTTCAAAACTGCACTATTGCAATAGCTTGTTGGTGGGTCTGCCTGCCTCAAGTCTCAGCCCACTCCAATCCATCCTCCATTCAGCTACCAGTGATTTTCCTGCAACTCAGGCCCAATCATATCTCCTTCTTACTCAATAAACTTTAGGGGTTTCTTATAGGCTGTGGTAGCAAACACAAAATCTTCTGCTTGGTGTTCAAAACCCTTCTTAACTTAGAGTCCCTCCTCCTTTTCCAGTCTTCTTACACTTACTTCTGACCTCCTTGATATTCTATGAGCCAGACCCCCCATCTCTTGGCTGTGGGCAGTCTCCTTGACTGTCCCTCATGCCTGGAATGCTCTCTCTGCTCCCTGCTCTTCTCTGACTACTGACCTCCCTGGCTTGCTCTAAGTCCCAGCTAAAATCCCACCTTCTAAAGGAAGCCTTCCCAGCCCCTCTTAATTCTACTGCCTTTCCTTGGTTAATTATTTCCTATTGAGCCTCTCTCTCTCTCTCTCTCTCTCTGTATATATATATATATATATACATATATATATATATATGTATATACACATATATATATACATATATATACATAGATACATGCATACAAATATATACATGCACGTACACACGTGTATACATATGTATGCATTTGCATTAAATTGTGAATTGAGGGAAGGACTAATCTTTTTGCCTCTTTGTATCCTTACTGCTTACAAGGCGGGGGTTGATATTTCCTTCTCCAGCTCATTTTACAGATGAGGAAACTGAGGCAGACAAGCATTAAGTGACCAGTCCAGGGTCATACAGCTAAAAAGTGTCTGAGGTCAGATTTGAATACAGACCCCAAGACCAACAGTCTGTCCAGGATGTCCCAAGAATAGCTTGCATGCTTGTGAAGCACTTCCCTTACAGCCCATGAGAGACAGATGGCAGAGATATGAACATCTCCGTTTTACAGAGAAGCAAACTATGGAGTGAACCTGGGTTTTCTAGCTTTATGTGCAGTGAGTGATAGACCAGCCTGTATCAAAAAGATGGTGTGCTACAACATATTGCGTATTGAGTTGGGAGTCAGGAAACCTGGGTTCAAATCCCTCTTCTGGCATATATTAGCTGTGTGATCTTGGGTAAATCACTTAACCTCTCAAAGCCTCAGTGTCCCAATCTATAAGAGGAGGAGGTTGAATTTGATGGCCTTTGAGGTCCTCTGTACCCCACCCCACATAATGCATAGTGCTTTGGGAATAGAGTCCCCAAAACAGCGGGAGTTGTTAAGCTTCTTGCATCAGACATGTTACTTTCTCATGCTTATTCTCAGCTTGAAGGTGATGGAAGGAGGAAGTTGGAAGCAAATCCCATTATTTACTTTCCCTTGGCCTGAGTGTGAAAATTATTTTCTACCCTTAAAATGGCTCTTTCTATTCTATTCTGGATCCTACCAAAAGCTATGGGCTCAAGAGCCCTTTCTTTCTTGGCCTGGTGGTAGTAGTAGTAGTAGTAGTAGTAGTAGTAGTAGTAGTAGTAGTAGTAGTAGTAGTGGTGGTGGTGGTGGTAGTAGTAGTAGTAGTAGTAGTAGTAGTAGTAGTAGTAGTAGTAGTAGTAGTGGTAGTAGTAGATGCTGCCCCTGACAGAGAACTTGAAGCCTTACAAAGAATTTTTTACATATTTATCTCATTTGAGCCGTACTGTGAGGTAGGCACTAGTGTATTGATGCCGACCATTTTACAGATGAAGGAGCTGAGGCTTAGGGAAGTCAAGATGCCCATGGTCACACGAGCGTTAAATGCCATAGACAGAATCTCAGCTCAGGTTTCCCCTGATTCCAAGTCCTCCGCTCTTTCCCCTGAACCAGTCTGACTGAGAGTCCTCAGGTGGGCACCATCCACAGGGAAGAGTAAAATGGGCAGAACTGGAGGAGTCATTGAGAAGGGCTCAGCATCTGAGGTGGGACGGTTACTGCCTTATGATAGTAAGTTCAAAATTAGCGCGAATTGTTGTTTGCCATCTTTGAATCCCTAGAATTAGGTATCCCTGGGGGAGGCTAAGAAGTGTAGTGGATAGAGTGCCAGACCTGGAGTTGGGGAGACCTGAGTTCAAATCTGCCCTCAAATCCTTAGTAACTATATGACCCTGGGCACAGTACCAGGATTCTTCTTTTCCCCTTTTACCTCAAATTTATTTCCTTTTACCAAGCTATACTTTCTTCTTTTCCCTTTTTCCAAACTATATTTCACTTTTACCAAGCTATATTTTCTTCTTTTCCCTTAAGTCACTTTACTCTGCCTCAGTTTCCTCATCTGGAAAATGAGCTGGAGAAGGAAATGACAAACCACTCCAGTATCTTTGCCAAGAAAACCCCAAATGGGGTTACAATGAGTTGGACCTGGATGAACAACCTACACAGTCCCCCACCCTGCCCAGAGCCATAACTGATTTGGGGTAACTAAAGGGAATGTCTGGGACTTTGCCACTGACGTAGACTGGAAATTACTGAGCTTAGCACATAGTTAATGAGAATGATTAGTTACAATGTGAGCCTACCAGTTGGTAGCTTACACAGAATAAGTGGCTCCTGAGCCCTGCCCTGCCATCTACCCCTCGCCCCGGTGTGAAGCCTTTCTTCCTGGCATCTCTTCCTCCTCGTCCCCCTCCCTCCTGAATTTTTCTTTAAAATGTGATTTCTCAGCACATCACAGCTCCATGTCCTGGTCATGAAAATTGCTAATTACATCTTATAATGTGACCTTGAACAAGCTATTTCACCATTAGTTTATCCAACTTTTTTTTTAATGGATCAGATTAGATGCTCTCTGAGCTCTCTTCCAGGTGGCTTATTCTTTGGTTTTCCCTTTAGGGGATCCAAAGTGAAATGCTGGGAGAATGGGATACAAAGCAAAGAAGCCCCCAACCAAATGTAGTCCCTTTGAAGGCAGGGGGTGCTTTATTTTTGCTTTTGACCCCCAGTACAAATAATAAGGGTTTTAATATATGCTCGTTGCTTTAATTGGAGTCCTGTCTTGGTCATTTACTAGCCCTGTGACCTTAGACAAGTCATTTCCAGCAGAGCCTCAATTCCCTTATCTAAATCAAGGGAGTTAAACTAGATTATCTCTGTGGGCCCTTCTGGTTCTGACAAGCCAGCCCATTGGATCCATCGAGTTTCAGCAAGCTCTGATTCTGTAATCCCTCTGGCAGCAGCTGAGTCAGGGCCCTGGCACAGGGTGGGTTAACTTGACAAGGGAAGTACCTGCTTGCTGTGGGCTCATGGTTCTTAGGGCCATTTGCCTTAAGTATAGAAGGAGTTGGCTAATCTAGATTCATATTCATTCAGCTAATCATGCAAGTTATTTCTGTAATTGAAGTCTTCAAATAAATGCACTGAGTCACGGAATCCATGATGAGCCACAGATTTCTGATTCTCTAGAAACCCGAGGAGCTAAATTAGTGACATGGCAAGTCCCGGGCCTGACAGCACACATTTTCAAAGGATTCAAATCAAGAAATTCACATCTCTGGCCCTTAAATGGCCCTTTGTCTCTTGGGGTTTAATGTAAGAGCTTGATTTTTTAGACATAGAAATAGACATAGATACAAACATGTAAGTGTGTATCTATCTCCCTCTCCCTCTCTCTCTCTTTATATATGTAGATATAGAGAGGAGCTTATGATTTCTCTCTGTCTTTGTCACTCTGTCTCTCTCATTTGATGTCTCTTCCTCTGCTGTTTCTCTGTGTGTGTCATATATATATATATATATATATATATATATATATATATATATATATATATATATATGGAACGAGACAGAGACACACAGAGACAGAGAGACAGTGAGAGAGAAGAGAGACAGAGAGACAAGCAGAGATGGAGAGAAAGAGGGATAGAGAGACAGAGACACAGAGAGAGACTGTAAACTCCTTGAGGGAGGGACTGTCTTTTTATTCTTTGTATCTCCAGCACTTAGTCTTATGCCTGGCATAGAGTAGGCACCTAATAAGTGTTTATTCTGTTGCATTTCAGAGAGGGAGGGAGGAAGGGGAGTGAGACTGATAGACAGAGACAAGAGAGACAGAGAGAGAGTGAGGGTGGAAAGGAGAGAGACAGAGACATACAGAGAGAGAGACAGAGAGAGGAGAGACAGGGAAAGTGAGAAAGTAAAGGGGGGAAGGGGGAGAGGCACACAGAGACATAGAGACAGACACACAGCTAGAGACAGAGATAATGAGAGAGTGATGGTGGAAGGAGGAGAGATACAGACAGAGACAAAGACAAAGACAGAAAGAGATGGAGAGAGGAGAGACAGAGACGGTAGAAGGGGTAGAGACACACAGACAGAGACAGCAAGAGAAAGAGATCAGGAGAGAAGAGAGGGGAGGATGGATTTGGAGTCAGAGTGCGGGTTCAAACCCCAGTGCTTTCGTTCACTGGCTGGGTGACCTGGATCATGTGGCTTCCTCACTCTGGACCACTGTCTCCCTGGGATGATCTGTTCATTTCCTTCCTTCTCCCCATCTTCTTATCACCAAGGTAGAGATTTCTGACAGCTCAGTCTGTGGGATTTGGCCATAGTCTACAGATGAGCTGAGGCATGTTCCTTCTAGTCCACCAGAGAACTTGTTTGCTTCTGAAGTCATTTTTTTTTAATCCCAAGGAAAAAACCATTTCAGTGAGTTAAAGGTTCTGGGTGGGGCAGAAGGCTTTTAGGACTGAAATTGGGGGTAGGGCAGGTAAAAGATGAAATCCCTAAGTTTCCATGAATGTGGGGGAAAGGAATAAACATTTATATATCACCTACTATATGCTGTGTTTGTTGTTCACTCTTTTCAGTCATGCCCAATTCTTTATGACCCCATTTGGGGTTTCCTTGGCAAAGATGCTGTAATGGTTTGCCATTTCCTTCTCCAGCTTGTTTGACAGATGAGGAAACTGAGGCAAACAGTGTTAAATGACTTGCATAGGGTCACACAGCTATCAATTTCAGAGGTCAGATTTGAACTCAGGTCTTCCTGACCCCAGACCCTGGCATTCTATTCACTGTATCACTAGCTGCCTCAGGTAATTTAGCATAGTTGTGACAGTTATTCCTCTGCTTTGAAACCTTCAATGACTCTTCTTGGTCCAGCAGACTTTTGTTCTTTGTGATTGTAGTTCTCAGGTTCATTGTGACTGTTATTCAGATCACTTATGCAGAGCATGGCCTGAGCCCCCATCTGGCTCAACATTTTCTATTACCAGACCAGAGGACAGTCACAAATCCAATAGCAAATACATTTAATTTAAATATAAAAACAGCATTAATAATAAGACAATAGTCAAGTAGTGAAATCTTTCTCTTCCCTCTGTACAAGTGATTATAATTTTCTACACTTCCACTTGGTGAGTGAGAGAGAATCTCCCTGAATAAAAGTTAAGAAGAGATGAGGAAGCTATTCCACACATTCCTGCCCTTACATCAAGTCCTTGCTGTCTTTTAGCATGCTCTCTCTCAGGTAGCATGGACCATGTCTTGCTTCTGGGACAGGCTGGAATCTGCAGCAGGTGAGAGCAACAAGAGACCTTAGAATGGATAGTGTTAATGTTGCATGCTAGCAGGAAAGAGTCTTAGAACACAGACTGATAACTGCTATTGGCTTGGCTCGGCTCTGAAGTCACTGTTGGGACTTGGGTGCAGGAATGCTAGGGCGGTACTCCTCCACACTCTTTCTTCTATCTCTACTCCCATCACAGCTGTATCTTGCCTTTACTATCTTCAAGATCTCGACCAGCACACCCATGCGCAGGCCTCAGGTAAACCACAATGGCCCCCTACTCACTATGGACTATGTAGCAGCTTAAGAAAACCCCAGGATTATCTGGACCCTGAGCCTAGCTGTCTCTCCATGAAGTTTTTTTTGTTTTTTTGGTTTTTTTTTTGCTTTTTTTTGGAGGGCAGTTGGGGTTAAGTGACTTGCCCAAGATCACACGGCTAGTTTTTGCGTTAAGTGTCTGAGGCCAGATTTGAACTCAGGTCCTCCTGACTCCAGGGCCGGTGCTCTATTCACTGCACCACCTAGCCACCCCCAACCACCTAGCCACCCCCTCTCCATGAAGTTTTGTCTCATTTCCATTTTTTTCTCTTGTCTTTTCTTCCTTTAGTTTTTGATGACTGATTTAATCTCAGTATCCAGGTACAAGGTTCCCGGGAGTCTGAAGTCCTAGAACTCTCTCTACAGAGCCTCAACTGCTCTGCCTTATCCCTGTGGGCCACCAAAGCAGTTCTGGAAAGCTCCCTTTATTTTCAGTAACTTCATCGCTCCCAGAGCTAAATCCTAATAGCTCTACTAAGACAAGTTAAGATCATACTGACTTGTTTTGGCAGCTAAGTTACGTTGTTGACTCATACAGAGCTTGTGGTCTGCAAACACCTCCAGGTTGTTTTCCATAATGAAGCACTGTCTGCTTATGTCTAACCCATCCCATACTGACACATGTGACTTTTTGAGCCTAATTACAGCACTTTCCATTTATCCTGATTCAATTTCCATGTTCTAGGCACTAACATCTGCCTCATTGGAATAAGGGTTCAACCTCCTAAAAGAACTAAATTGAACAAGACAGCCCTATTTAAGATGAATCACTTAACCAATAAGCATTTAAGGGAACCACTCTGGTTGGTGCTGGGTACACAAAGATGAAAGTGAGGCTGTTCCTACCCTCAAGGAGCTTACCATCTAGTCAAGGGAGTTGTGTAGAGCTGAGAAGTTGCAGGGAATTTGAGAGGGGGGAGAGTTGAGAAGAGGCTGTCAAATCTAGCAGTGAGGAGATCATTGGTAACTGGAGGAGATCAGTGTCATTCAAGGGATAGAGTTAGGTTGTGAAGGGTAGGAAAGTGAGTGAGAAGTGGGGAAGTGAAGACAATGAGTACAGACGGCTTTTTCTGCAAGTGTGGTTGAGGAAGGGAGGAGAAACATAGGCTTGTTAGCTTAAGTGGATGAGAGAGTCAATTCAAGGTTTATTTGGTTTTGTGTTTTTCTTTAAGTCTTGAAAAGACTTGTATAAGCTCTCAGACCTTGGTTATAAAACCATTCTTATCTCTTTTCAATAACTTAAACCTCATGTTATCAATGGGGAATTCTCACCAGAGTAGGATCAGCTGTGTGGTACCAACCTTGGTACCTAGGTGCTTCCAGCCCCCTCCTCTGGATGCCAGGTAACTCAGCAGGGCAGCGGTGGACTGACTGTTCCACTAGCTCTGTCTTTGGACTCCCCAGAGTTAATCAGGAGATCATGATGGCAACCCCAGCAGTAAATGGGGGGCAGTAGACTAGATTACCCCTTCTTTCTTCTTTAGCAGAGCTAGACGGACAAGGGAAAGAGGACTGGGTTAGAAGGCAGGAGATCTGGGCTAAAGCACCTACCTGTCTGATTTTCAGCTTCTCTACACCTCAATTTCCTTACCTGGAAAATGAAAGACCTTAGATAAGATACTGTCTAAGGTCCCTTTCCAGCTTTGACATTCTATGTTCTGAGACAGGGGTTCTTAACTTTTCTTGTGTAATAGCAGTCTGATGAAGGTTTAAGACACTTTCACAGAAGGATTTGTTCTTTAATTAATAACTGAAGAAAATGCTACATTTCAGTTAGATGTCAGTGAAAATAAAGTCCTGTTCAAGTTCATAGCCTTCTGTTCTAAGGTCTCCTTTAGCTCTGATATTCTCTTTTCAAAGCTCTCTCCCCACTCTGATGTTCTCTGTTCTAAGGTCTCTTCCAGCTCTGACATTATATGAACTAAGTTCTCATTCCAGTCCTGAGATTTCTTCCGTTTTGCTATGCTTTGTTCTAAAATTCTTTCCAACACTGATGTTCTATTTTATAAGGCCTCTCCCAGCTCTGATACTCTATGTTACAAGATTCTTTCTAGCTCTGACATCCTATATTCTAAGGGCCCTCCCAGTTCTGACATCCTGTGTTCTAAGGGCCCTCCCAGCTCTGACATCCTGTGTTCTAAGGCCTCTCCCAGCTCTGATACTCTATGTTCCAAGATTCTTTCTAGCTCTGACATCCTGTGTTCTAAGGGCCCTCTCATCTCTGACATTCTGGGTTTCTAAGGGCCCTTTGTGGTCCTAATATTTCATGAATCTAAAATGCCAAATCATTTCTATTCACTATTCTCAGCTCCTGAAGCTGCCTGAGATATTATGAAGGTCACATGAAACCAAAGCAATTCCTGCCTTCTGGTGTGCAGACAGCATTTCTTCTAGACCACATGTAGGAAGAGACAGGGTCCATATCACTTCTACTGGGAGCTGGTATCCTGATATGGCAGTCAGAACTCCAGTTTTCAATCAATCAGTATCCATCAGTAAGCCTTTATTAAGCACCTACTACGTGCCCAGGTCTGTCTCTTACTGGTTATGGGGCTTCAAACATGTTGCTTCTTGCTGCATAGCCTTGGTCTCCTTACCTGTCAGGTGGTAATGATCTCTGCCATTCTTCCCATCACAGAATCAAATGAGGACTAAATGAGAGAATGAACATGTAAATCCTTTGGAAAGCATCAGGTACCCCTGGAATGTGGGCACAGCCTTCACTCTCTGGGCCTGCTTATTTCCATGCTTGACTCCCCTGTTCCCTCCTGACTGCCAAGTCCTTCTGGCTCCCAAGGTCTATCTTCTCAGTGCACAGAAGAGGAGAGCAGGCTGGGGACTCGGGTTTCCCTTGCACTAAGTGCAGCTTCCACATGAGTATTCCTGGTGCAGGGCCTGGTTAGAGATTTTTCAGCTCCGGTGATAAAGAAATGAATCCTTGAAGGAAGACTGGTGCTCAGCATCATCAATGGATAATGAACACAAGACAACTTCTTTGGCCTACACAAAACTGATGGTACAGAGCGAGGAGGAGGAGAGTCAAACTTGTATGAGTGAGACTGATAACTGCTAGCCTTTTCAGAGTTATAAAATGCTAATGCTGGGAGGGGCCTTACAACAGAGAGTGTTAGAACAGAGGATGTCAGAGCTGGGAGAGAGCCTAGAACACAATGTTAATACAGGATGTCAGAGTTATGAGAGACCTTAAAACACATTGTCAATACAGGATGTCAGAGTTATGAGAGACCTTTGAGCACTGAATATTGAGTTGTCAGAACTGGAAGGAAGCTCAGAAAGTAGGATGGCAAAACTGGGAGGAATATTAAAACATGGATTATAAGAACTAGGAGGGATCTTAGAATGTAGAATATTAAATGTCAGAGCTAGAAAGGATCTAAAAATATAGAATGTCAGAGGTTGAAGAAACCTTAGAACACAGAGTATTGAATGTCAAAGCAACCTTAGAACAGAGAATGTTAAAGCTGGGAGGGCCCTTAGATCACAGATGTCAGACCTAAGAGCGCCCTTAGAACACAAATCAGAGCTGGGAGGACCCTTAGAACACAGGATATCAGAGCTAGGAGGGACCTTAGAACACAGGATGTCAGAGCTGGGAAGACTCTTAAAACACAGGATGTCAGAGCTGGGAGGACCCTTAGAACACAGGATATCAGAGCTAGGAGGGACCTTAGAACACAGGATGTCAGAGCTGGAAAGGCTCTTAGAACACAGGATGTCAGAGCTGGGAGGGCCCTTAGAACATAGGATGTCAGAGCTGGGAGGGACCTTAGAACTCTAAATGTCAGAGCTGGGAGGGCTTTTGGAACACAGAATGTCAGAGAAGACATGACACATCAAATGTTAAAGTATAAAATGTGAGGGCAGCAAGAGACCTTTGAATGGATAGTGTTAATGTTGAACGCTAGCAGGAAAGAATCTTAGAACATAGAATGTTAGGGCTGGAAGGGACCTTAGACCATGGGGTATTTGAGCTGTAAATCCTTGTTAAATCCCATTATTTTACTAATCAAAACAGGAAACAGACTCAGAAAAGGAGTGACTTTTCCGAACCATGACCCCATATGTGGCCATGTCTTTACCAAACACGCAGTCATGATGCTGACTCCATTTGCTCAAACTAATGGAATGAACTATGTGTTTAACCCAGGTAGAGAATGATTTTCAGTAACAGGAAGAACAGCTTGGAATGTCTTTAGATCAGATGTTAAGGCAGATGTGTGAGCCTAGATCTGTGAGGCTGTTTCTGGCTCCAATGGAAAAGAAGGTACCCATATGTGTCTGCTTCTCTGTCCAAGTTGTAAGATGGGCTTATTTGTGTAGCTCCAGAAGAGAGAATTCAAATAACTGATGGGAAGTTACAGGAAGATCGAGGTTGTTGTACAGTCATTTTCAGTCACGTCTGACTCTTCATGACCCCATTTAGGATTCTCTTGGCAAAGACCTTGGAGTAATTTGACATTTCTTTCTCCATTTACATCTGAGGAAACTGAGACAAACAGGGTTAAGTGACTTGCCCAAGATCACACAGCCAGAAAGTATCTGAAGCCAGATTTGAACTCGGGAAGATGAGTCGTCTTCTCTCCAGGCCCAGCACTCTATCCACCGTGCCACCTAGCTGCCCCTATATAAAATAGAACTTCCTAAAAATAAAAGCTGTTATGCCAGTGGATTTTGATAAGTAATGAGCTTCTCATCACTTCAAGTATTCAAGAAGAGCTTGGACCTGCCAGTTCATTAGGTATATTGTAGAAAGGATTCATCCATTAGGGAATGGATTGATCTAGATGACCTTTTTTCTACCTCTGGGATTGTGTGATGTCAGATGGGAGTGAGGAGAGAGACCATTCCAGGCGTGATGGACCACCTGAGCAAAGGCAAGGAGACTTATTGGTTTTTATCGGCCGTTGACTCCCACATTGGCTGTAGCCTCAGGTCTTTCATAATAGACAAGAGGATTGCATAGCCCTGTCCTGCTGGTCCAGCTTCCTTATGGATGTTAGAAGAGGGGCATGAAAAGATTGGGCAGGGTGTTAGATAACCACTCAGTTCAACAAACATTGATTTAAACCTCCTACTACGTGTCAAGCACTATTCTAGACAATGCCAATAGAGAGGAGCCGGTATCATTTAGGAGGAGAGAGTGGTCACCAGTGTCAGACACTGCAGAGAGGTCAGGAAGGATGAAACCTGGGAAAAAGCCATTGGCTTGAGAAATCGATGACCATTTCTCTATGGCCAAACCAACCTCCAGGTTTCTTGGGCATTTGCCAGTGACCGATAATTTGGAGGGAATCACATCTATATGTTTTGCAGTCACTCCCTAAAGAGACACACAGCTGATAATTTTCCTTAAATACCACTCTGATGGAAAAGGAAAAATGTCGATGGCCTGAAAACGGATCACACATTAAAATGCAGAGTCAATGGGAGGGCGTTCAAATTACCCTCTTAATAACATTCTTCTTCATAGGTAGAAGGTGACAGAGTAACCTCATTACTGTACTTGTCCTCATTGGAGCAGAGTCTGAGTACCACACTCCATCTGTCTGCATTCGTTGGCAGATCATCCTCCTATCCCAAGGCAAAGGCTCTTTAATTAATGGTGTCGGGTGACCCTGGCAGGGTAGGAGATGTATGTGAGCCGGAACCAAAGCTGATTTGGGTTTCCTTGCAGCCCAAGGCATTAGAGCAATAAGATATCATTATATTTTTATTTTAATACCCTGTTGTGTTTCATTTCTAAGGAAAATAGTAGATGTGTTAATTAGGAATAAGAAATTTTAGCAATGGAGTGTCTGAATGATAGAAAAAGTCCCTTTGTTTTCCTGTTTTAAGCCAATCTTTACATAATTATTTTATAGATGAAGAGAAATAGGATTTGGTGAATGGATGGATGAATGAGTGAATAATAATGCACCCCTTGAGTTACTATGCCAGGCAATGTGCTAATGCTGAGATACATATGCAAATAAGCAAGACAATCTTGGCCCTTACCTCCTAATGGGGGAAGAAAACCCATGAAGGAAGCAGAAGTTGGGAGAGGATGGGAAATACAGGTACTGTGTCTTGGTTTGAAAATTACTGGGAAGTGACCTGGCGCCCTGGTTTGGGGCAGGAGAAGGTGAATGCTTGCTTCCCGGGGCCCAGCCTCCCCAGGGTAGAGGTGAAGGTTTTGGTGGGAGGAGAATGAGGAAGACAAGAAGTTGGTGGAAATGCAGACAGTGTGGTTTGGAAGGATGTTAGGACTGGAGGGAACATATAGTCTGTTGGAGCCTGAAGTGACTTGAACAGTGTGGTCTGTTCCCATTCTAAGGTTTAGCTATTCTATAAACATTTTATATTCTAAAAGTCTACATGGAAGATTAGTAGAATCATTGAAACTTAGAGGAGGAAGGATCCTTAAGATAAAGAGCATTAGAGGTGGGAGGGTCCTTAGAACACAGAATATCCGAACTGGGAGGGCCCTTAGAACATATGATGTCAGAGCTGGAAAGGACCTTAGTACACCAAATATAAGAACTAGAAAGGCCCTTAGAACATGGAATGTCAGGGCTAGAAAGTCTTTAGGACATATCAGGACTAGAACTGAGCTTAGAACCTAGCATGTCGGAATGGGAGAACACTCAGAACGCAGACTTTCAGAACTATGAGGTACCTTAGACATCATCTAGCCCAAATCTGACATTTCACAAACAGGGGAAGTGACTCGCTGTTATGTTTTGCAAGAACTTAGATAAGTAAAGGAACTACCGAAAAAAGGTTAAAAAAACCAAAGGAAGTTGCAGTGATTCCAAATAAGATAAATCTCTGCTAATTCTCACTTGGACGTTTCAGACTTGTGTTTTTACAATGGAATTTTTGCAGGTCTGATAAAGCAAGGTCAATTTACAATGTCGCAAATCAAGCAGAACGAAGGGTGCATTGTTCAGGCTCTGAGCCGAGTTGCCGCAGTGGAGTGGGGGTCTGGTGGCAAAAGATGCCAAATTTGGAGAACGACGACAGGACGACAAGGGGGTAGGGGAATTTGGCACCATCAAGGCAGAATGAAAGTTATGAGGTCAATTTTGGTTCATTCTAGGGAGAAGTTTCCAGACAATTAGAATTATGCATGGGTTGTTGGGCAGTGCAACAGGCTGCCTTATGTGGTAGTGAGTTCCTTATCCCTTAAAGTCTTCAATTAGAAAGTTAGACAAATACTTGTTGTAGAAGAGATCCCAGGAATAGTCAAGGTTGGATGTGATGACCTGTAAGGCCCCTTCTAACTGAGAGATTTTGTGTTCTAATACTCTATATTCTAACATTCTCTTCAAATATAAGGTGTGTTAGAAAGAGCACTAGGTTTGATGCCAGAATATGTGTGTCCAAATATCAATGATCTGTGTAACCTTGGGCAAGTCACATAAGTTATATGGGCCTCAGTTTCTTCATCTAGAAATTGAGAGGCCTGAGCTAGGGGTTCTCCAAGATCTCTTCTGATTTGGACATTCAACAAGGGGGGTTCCTTGTCCCTCAGGGATGGTTACCAAATGCTCTCTCCCTGGCTTTTACTCCACTCTCCCCACATTCCTCACTCTTCCCTCCGGCTCTGACACTATCCTTTTCCTCCTTGTTCCTGCTCCTTGAGCATTTGAAGAGCAAAGTCACCAAGGAGTGTTTGTGCTGCTGCTGTCTTGGGGTCAGGGTGGAATGGGCAAGTGGGCATCTTTCCAACTTGTGTATTTGGAAAGGCAACAGAATCCATGTGCCTGTGGGACCTTAGGCCAGTCACCAACCTCCCTGGACCTCAGTTTCCCCATCTGTAAAATGAAGAACTCGATCCTGGGACTAGTGGGCCTCCATTAAGCTAATTGAAGACTTTTCTTGGCTTCTTACTCCTGCCACTTGGTTCAGTACTTTTCTCTTTCTTGGTGATTACCACAAGAGAAGTCATTTTTTTAGACCCCTCGCTACTTAAGTCCTAAAGAGTTGGTTGAAGGAATTGGAGATGTTTATCCTGGAGAAGAGGAGATCCAAGAGAGCCATGATAGCTAAAGTAGTACAGTGGATAGAGAGCCAGGTCTGGAATTAGGTCAAATCTAACCTTAGACATTGACTAGCTGGGTGACCCTGGGCAAGTCACTTCATCCTGTTTGTCTCAGTTTCCTCATCAGTAAAAAGAACTGGGGAAGGAAATGGCAAACCATTCCAGTATCTTTGCCAAGAAAACCCCAAACAAGGTCGTGGAGAGTTGCATACAACTAAAAAAAATGGCTCTATGAACAGTGGAAACCATGACAGTTCTGGAGCTAGAAGGGCTTGGGTTCAAATCTCACTTTGGAGTTTTCCTACCTGAGTGACCTTAGGCAAGTCTTTAGACTAGGTGGCCTCTGAGGCTTCTCCCAACCCTAAGTCTCTGAGCTAACGGTGGGAGGGAGATGAGATTTACTCTGTTTGGCACCATGTCTGCTAATGGAATGCAGTATCCAACTAGTAAATGTTGGGAGGTAGAATTTGAACCCAGATCTTCCTGAGGTCCAGCCCAACACTCTGTCTTGTACACCAACCTGCCTCCCCTTCCCCAAATGACTCCTCAGGAATGCCTCCAGAATGGAGGACCTATGGAAGGCTCCAAATCACCTTAGGTGAATCATTCCCAGAAGGCCCTACTGTTGCTGGCAATGGCTGGGAGAATCGGTTCTTTAATTATTACTTAGAAGGTTTCTCCTATGAAAATGCCCCCAGTGTCGGAAGTTTTATCAGAAATGGCCTCTTAGACAGAGGAACACAAGGAACAGTGTTGACAGCCAATAAATCACTGGCAACTGATGTAATCCTCTTAATTATTTGATTTCATCAGAAGTTGGCTTAATTATTTTCTCTCTCTTGACCTCTTCATGTCTCTAAATCTCTTCTGGAGTTCAACCACACCATTTAACAGCTCCCCACAGAGAACCTTTTCAATAGAAAAAATACATTTGGCTGGGGGAGGGGAGGGGGAGAAAACAGACAGTCTGATTATGTCACACTCTTTCTCAGAAACCTTCAATGGCTCCCAAGTAAAATCTGCTTGCTTTTCCTCAGTGTAACTGTCCATCTGAGAGGCCTGTGACCCAGGCCTGGAATACTCTCCTCTTCCTTTTAGAATCCCTGGCTTCTTTCAAGATGAAGCTGAAATCCCACCTTCTTCATGAAGCCTTTCCTGTTCCCCCCATCCCTCCCCTTCCCCTCCAAGATTATCATCATCGTCTTCTTCTCCTTCTTCTCCTTCTTCTTCTTGTTCTTCTTCTTCTTGTTCTTCTTCTTCATCTTTTCTTCTTCTTCTTCTTCTCCTCCTCCTCCTTCTTCCTTCTTCCTTCTTCTTCTTCTTCTTCTTCTTCTTTTTCTTCTTCTTCTTCTTCTTCTTCTTCTTCTTCTTCTTCTTCTTCTTCTTCTTCTTCTTCTTCTTCTTTCTTCTTCTTCTTCAGCAAACAGAGTTAAGTGACTTGCCCAGGGTCAGACAGCTAGTAAGGGTCTAACACCACATTTGAACTCGGGCTCTCTTGAACAATGAACAGATCTCCTGTCCCACCCAGCTGCCTCTCCCCAAATTACCTTCCATGCCCTCTGTGTGTGTCTCTTGTGCCTCTGTCTACGGTGTCTCTCTCCTTAGCATGTGGGCTCCCTGTACCTGTGCTCAGCACAGAGTATCTGCTGAAAGATTGTTTGAAGGCTCTGCCCAGACTGGTCCCAACCTGCCTTGTGCCCCCTTCTATGCTCCAAAGTAACTAGGCTTGCTTCCTCTTCTTGGAATAGATGCCATTTTCAGCTCTGTGTTTTCATCCAGACCGTTCCTAATGGTCTCTTCTCAGTGCCTGCCTGGTGCCATGGCCATTGTCCTGTGTTCTGGAAGAGGACCAAAATGACATCATTGTGTTGGGTTCAGGATACAGTGTGTCTGACTGTGGCTCATTGGAGGAACATGAGTTTGGAATGCTCTAGCACACACAGGTCTGGAAAGGCTCCTTCTTTTGAGAAGTCTTCCCTTCACTCCTCAACCCCCCCCCCCAGCTTATAATTTCTTTTTTCTTTAGTTGGTCTCGTTAAACTTTGGATGCCTTTAAACATCAATAACCTGATTTGAGTTAGAGTCAAGTCAATGGCACAATGTGTAGACTGCTGGACCTGGAGTCAAGAAGACCAGAGTTCAAATTCAACGTTAGACACTTAATAACTGCGTGTCTTGTTAAAGGTTGGAGACTTAAAGGTTAAGTTAGTGTTGGGTAAACTTGGCATCAGCAAGGCCTGAGTTTGAATCTTGCCTCACTTCCTAGCTGTGTGACTCTGGGTGAGTCACTTAACCTTAATTTCAGCCTGTAAAATGAAATTTATGGTAGCACCTACCTCACGAGGTTGTTGTGAGGATAAAATGATCATTTGTGAAGGGCTTTACAAACCCCAAAGTGCTGTATATATACTACCTATTATTATTTCTGTTATATTTATCTGTGTATATATCTGGGCTCCTTCTACAATATTGAGACTCTGCTCTCAAGAAACTTAGCCTTTTTATATAAGATCACTGATTTTTGTCTTTCTATCAGCTCCTAGTACCTAAGTACTAGGTACAAGTTTTATCAGTACAGTTCTAGGTACTTGGATTCAAGCTCAGACCTTCCTGATGCCAGGTTTATTCATCAATGGACCTGTAAGCCCCCAGCCTTTAACAAGACACATAGTGCTTTCCATACAAGGGGCACTAAATGAAGGTTTATTGAACGAATGAACAAATTATATAATCGCAGACTCAGAGTTAGAAGGGCCTTTAGAGCCTAAGATTATTCTCCATCTATTCTGTGTGTACCTTATAGGCACCTAGTTCTTTTCATGTTGACCCCTGCTCACCCACTAGAATGCAAGCATCCTGAGGGCAGGCATTATTTTGCCTTTCTTTGCACGTCTAGTGCTTAGCATATTTGTTGTTGTTCAGTCATTTCAGTCATATTGTGACCCCATTAGAGATTTTCTTGGCAGAGATACTAGAACGGTTTGCCATTCCCTTCTTCAATTCATTTTACAGATGTGGAAACTGAGGCAAGCAGGATTAAGCGACTGACCCAAGGACACCCAGCTTATAAGTGTCTGAAGCTGGATTTGAACTCAGTGAGTCTTCCTGACTCTGGGCCCTGAGCTCTATGCACTATGGTGCCACTTAGTTATTCTTCTGGCAGTAGTAGGTACGTAATCAATACTGACTACTTGTTAGAGGCTGTTTAGTCCAACCTTCACTTTCATAACCATTCCTTCTCTAGCTACCCTCACAACTAGTCATCTAGAGTGTGCATTTCTTCCAAAGATGGGCAGCTCACTACCTCCTGAAATAGCCTGTTCCATTTTGAGACAATTCTAATCCTCCTGAAGTTTTCCTTATGTGGGATTAAAATCTTCCTTCTTGTAAGTTCGCCTACTGCTGCTACTTATGTTCTTTGGGGCCAAGTAAAACAAGGCTAATCCCTTTCTCCCCTGACTGCCCTTTTTAAATACTTTAATACAATGATCTTGGGGGCTGAGAGAAAGAGAGAGAGACAGAGACAGAGACAGAGACAGAGAGAGACAGAGAGACAGAGATAAACAGAGAGACAGAGACAGAGAGAGAGAAAGACAGAGACAGTGAGAGACAGAGACAGAGAGACAAAGACAGAGAGAGACAGACAGACAGAGAGACAAAGACAGAGAGAGAGGGAGAGGGAGAGAGACAGAGACAGAGAGAGACAGAGAGAGACAGAGAGAAACAGAGAGACAGAGACAGAGACAGAGAGACAGAGAGAAAGACAGAGACAGAGAGAGACAGAGACAGAGAGACAAAGACAGAGAGAGACAGACAGACAGAGAGACAAAGAGAGAGAGAGAGGGAAGGAGGGAGAGGGAGAGGGAGAGGGAAAGAGCATGAGCTGGCAGAGACCTCAGAGGCTGCCTCATACAGAGTTATGAGATTATCAGACACAAGACACACAGGTCGAACCAGATTAAGTTATAATTGGGAAATATTTAACAAAATAAATAAAAATACAAGAAGACATAGATAGCATTACATTTTAAGCCTAAGTCAATATACACCCCTTAGGAAACCTTATGTAGGGAATCAGTGACCCCCTGTTTCTACTTGGATTTTGGTCTATCTATGCCAACAGTTCATTGTACAGATGAGAACACTGAGGCCCAGAAAAGGGAAAGGATTTGCCAGTGATCACACAGGGAGTAAATGTCAGAGGTGGGATTTGAACTCAGGTCTTCTGACTTTCATTTCTGTACCCCATAAGTCATCTCTTCTCCAGACTAAATGCCCCTTCTGGTCCCCTTGGTTGCTCTTGTCTAGACATTCTCTTGTCAGTGTTCCACCTACAGTTTGGTACCCAGAACTGAACATGACTTTTCAGAGATGGCCAAAGGCACATACTGCACTTGTATGAGTCAGACCCCAAGACTGTATTGACTTGCTGTTACATCACACCATTTTCTCTGTAAACTTGCAGTCACTAATACCACTGGGGTTTTTTGCATGAGGATTGTTCTCTGGCCATGCTTCCCCTACCCAATACTTGTACAATAGAGGCAGGGCATTGCTGGGTCAGAATGTTGTATACATGGCCATATGTGCTCATAGTATTCAATGTTTTTTGCTGAATTCAACCATTCAACAAGTATTTATTAAGCACCTATTACGTGCCAGGCACTGTGCTAGGCACCAGGAATACAAAGACAAAGACAAATCAGTCCCCGCTTTGTAGGAGCTTAACAGCACATAAAGAACTTTGTTGGTGTTATGGTTCAGTCTTTTCAGTCGTGTCCAGCTTGGCAGCTCTTCCTAACCCCATTTGGGGTTTTCTTGGCAGAGATGCTGGAGTGGTTTGCCATGTCCTTCTACAGCTCATTTAGCAGATGAAGGAGCTGAGGCAAACAAGGTGAAGTGATTTGCCCAGAGTCGCACAGCTGGTAAATGTCTGAGGTCAGATTTGAACTCAGGTCTTCCTGACTCTACACACCATCTTTCTGCCTTAATAAAGAACCTACAAGATATATATCAAGGGAAGTAACACATACTCATACATATTCAAAATCTTTACAATATAGGCAGGGGGAATCCTTGAAACAACTCCAATTGGAGAGCCAATTGTTAAATTTTCGTTGTGAGTATTTACACCTTGAAAATTTACAAATGCTACGAATCAGGGTTTGACTTAATTGTATTGTCGATTGTCTAGGTTTAAGAAATCAATGGAGAAATGTTGATATAGGTTAACTGTAAAAGTCTGTCATATATTCTTGGGTTTTTCCCCCTGGAGAACCAATTATTAAACATTTCCAAGCACACCCCTGACTAGAAGTACAAAGTAATTGAGGTAGTGGTAACTGGAGGGGATCAGTAAAGGCCTCTTGTGGGAAGCAGTGCTTAAAAGAACTTAGGGTTTCTAAGAGATAGAGATGAGGAGGGAGGGCATTCCAGGCATGGGCCACAGGCAGTACAAAGGCATGGAGATGAGAGATTGAGTGTCATATTTGAGGGTCAATATGATGGCCAGTTTGTTAGGATACTAGCAAGATGTGCCAAATACATGCATAGTTGATGGAATCCTTTATTAGAGCTTGGACCAGTAATGATGGTCATTTCCCATTGATCCAGCTTTGTCCATGCAGAGTCATGGACAATAACCCAATGAGGTTATCATTTCTGAAAGTCACATTCTTCCTGACATTTCCTATTTGGTCATCACATATATATTTCCCTGTCTGAGCCCACTAATGCCAGAAGAACTACATCTGTGAATGAAGAAGGCATATTTTCCCCCACCCACTTCAAATCTTCATCAACATTATTAGAGAAAACAGGTACAGCTGTTCCATTGGAGACAATTTTCGAGGCTCTGAGCTTTAATTCCCCTTCAGCTCCATTTTCGGGCAGCACTGCAGAATTCTTAGCCTCCATCAGCTGAATCATCAAGGAACAGCGTAAATGCCTGTCTTTGATTATTTGCTGATGGTCTCCATAAAAACGTCATTACCGTTAGAGAGAAAAGGCATCAACCAGAAGCATCATCAACCTAGATTTCCAGCGAAGCAGACTCATGTTGGGCTAATCTCAACTCTTCTGCTGTCCCTGGTGTAAATACTAAGGAGCCTGTGTGGCATGGTAGAGAACTTGCCAGCCTCCACTCCAGTGTCTAGCATTTAGAATGGTACCTATTGTTCAGTTGTTTCAATTGTATCTGGCTCTTTGTGACCCCATCTGGAGTTTTCTTGGCAAAGATACTGGAGTGGTTTGCCCTTTCCTTCTCCAGCTAGTTTTACAGATGTAGAAACTGAGGCAGGCAGGATTAGTTTTTAAGTTGAGGAAACAGAGGCAAACAAGGTGAAGTGACTTGCCCACGGTCACATAGCTAGTAAATGACAAATTTCAACTCAGGTCTTCCTGACTCCAGGCCTGGCTCTCTATCCACTGTACCTTCTGGCACAAATGTTTATTATTTGACTATTCAAGGTCCATCTCTAACACACACTGACTGTGGGACTGTGAACAAATCATTTAACCTCTCAATGCCCCCAAGCAACTCTCTAAAACTTGAATTAGTTGCATAGAAGGTGCTGACCTGCATAAATCTCTCAGAGGAGGGTTGGGTTTTGTTTTTTTTTATCAGTGAAATCACTGGTCCTGTCTCTACCCCTATAATAAATCCTCGAGGAGCCTGGAGAGCCAGAATCAGAGTGTTTGTGAAGTGTCTTGACAGTTTTCTTTGTTGTGAAGGCTTCAGTTTGGAGGCTTGGGAACAAAGGAGGTTATTTCCAGGAAGGACTGTGATATTAAAAAAATCAGTCTTACACTACACTGTCCCTCTCCTTCCCCCACAGAAAACAAAAACCGAAGCCAAAGGTTTCAGCCACACTTTCTGGCTGGGATCATTGGCAAAGATAATATCCTTGAATGTTTCCTGGGCTCAGAAGGCGGTATGGCATAGTGTAAAAAGTATTGACTTTAGGGTTCAAGAGCCTGTGTTCAGATCTTTGCTCTACCACTTGGCCAAAGGACTTTCCCTATCTAGGTCTCAGTTTCTATAAAATGATTGAACTGGAAAGCTTGGATTGAATGACCTCTAAGGCCCCTTCTAGTTAAAAATCTCTGAACCTATATTCCCTTAATGTTGAGAGCTAAGTGGGAATTTAGAGACTGCCTACTTTGAACTCCATTTTTAAAAAGGAGGTAAATAGGTCCAGAAAGGTTAAGTGATTTGTTCTTGGGGATGGGGTTTGAAACCAAGATCTAAGTTAATCCAGCCAATACTTGAATCATCTGATTCAAAATCCAACTCCTTTCCCACTAAATAGCAATGCTGACCTTAAATTTGGTTAGGGAAACAGCGCAATCCGAAGGAAGGACAGCTAGATAAGACATGTGAGGAATGAGAGAGTTTAGGAGAAGGCTGGGGAGAGAAGGGGCCTGGCTGTCTCGTTTCCTCTCCTGCAAAATCAGAAGGTTGGACTCTATGGTTTCTAGGTTCCTTCCAGCTCCAATATTCTGTGTTCTTAGATCCCACCCAGCTCTGAGGTTTTCTTTTCCTCTTTGGTTCACTCCTCTTCTGCTTTATGAACCTATTTCTGCTTTTCTCACACCTCTGACCCTATAATACAATGAGAAGGGCCCTTATATCCTATCTTACTGAACTGCTGACTTATAAAGGATTTTGGAGGATTTCACACTTCCAGTAGTGAAACACTTAGGTGTTTACAACAAATTATAGGGGCTCTGGAAGAAAGACAAACAAGCCCCACTGACCCTATTTACAAAGTGTGGGGGCTGGACCAGACCACCCTGTCTTTACTTTGCATCTATTTGGCATATATGTATGTGTACATATTACCCCCCCACAACAGACCTGAGGGTAGGGACTATTTCACTTTAACCTTTGTGTACCCAGTCCCCATTGTGCTTAGTATGCAAATATACCAATGAGTCTATTACCTCATCCATGTGGGAGTTTCCCCGATGAAGATCATAACCCATATGTGCCTGCTTATCCCGGGCAGCTCTTGTCTAAATCATCCAGTAAACCGGCCACTGGAGGTGGGCCCAGTGTGCTCGAGGCCTTCCTTGCTTTCTGATGACTTCACTAGGGTACTGGGAAACAATCTGGCTATCTGCCTCTTATTTCCTCATCTTCTTCATGTGGCCAGGCCATCGTCTCATCCTATTAGAGGCAGCTAATAAAGAAGAAGGTGAAAAGAAGAGAACTCTGGGCCCTGGGGGGCAGGAAGACCTGAGTTCAAATTTGGCCTCAGCTGCTTACTAGCTGTGTGACCCTGGGCAAGTCACTTAATTCGGTCTGCTTCAGTTTCCTTCACTGTAAAGTGGGGATAATAATACAGACCAACAGTTCTCAACCTGTAGGTTATGTGCAATTTGTAGCAATGAAAATACATCTTGTATATCAGATATGTACATTATGATTCATACCAGTAGCAAAATTACAGTTATGAAGTAGCAACGAAAATAATTTTATGGTCAGGGATCACCACAACATAAGGAACTGTATTAAAGGGTCATGGCATTAGGAAGGTTAAGAACCACTGATATAGAATCTACCTCTCTTAGTTGTTATGAAAGTCAAATGAGATATTTTCAAAGTGCTTGGCACAGTACCTGGCATATAGTAGGCGCTTCATAAATGCTTATTTCTCTCCTCTTCCCCAGCGTACATTTCTCTGATGATAGATTTTAGTTCTGTTCTTTGGAGTTCATTGGTTCTGTATTGTAGCCCGTTAGGTGTAAGAACTCTGTGTGATTTTTTTTGGTCTTATTAAAAAAAAATTAAATTGGGAGAGGAGGCTAGGTAGCATTGTGAATAGAGCACTGGCCCTGGAGTCAGGAGGACCTGAGTTCAAATCAAGCCTCAGACATTTAACACAAAAAAGCTAGCCTGTGACCTTGGGCAAGTCACTTAACCCCAATTGCCCTCCAAAAAAGCAAAAAAATTTAAAAAATTAAATTGGTTTATTTATTTTTAGTTTACAACATTCAGTTCCACAGTCCCTTGAGTTTCAGATTTTCTCTCTTTCCCTCTCCCCCTCTCCCCCCCATCATGGTGGCATGTACTCAGATACAGGATCTTCACGTTAATCATTAGTCGGGTTGTAAAGAAGGATTATAACTGATGAAATGATCGGTGGGAAAGAGGAAACAAAACACAAGAAGACAAAGAAACACAGCAAGTGGTTTGTTTCGATCCGCATTTAGACTCCGCAGATGTCTCCTTCAATCATGAGTCCTTTGGAGTTCTCTTATAACCTTACACTGCTGAGAGGAGCCCAGCCTGTTGAAGTTAGTCGTCACACATACGTTGTGTCTGTGACTGTGTACAGATTTCTCCTGGTTCTGCTCTTCTCCCTCAGCATCAGTTTATATAAGTCTCTCCAGGTTATTATGAAGTCCGTCTGCTCCTCATTTCTTATAGCATAGTAGTATTCCATTACATTCATATACTACAATTTGTCCAGCCATTCCCCAATTGATGGGCATCCCCTTGTTTTCCAAGAGCCGCTATAAATATTTTTGTACATTTGGTTCCTCTTTCCACTTCTCTGATCTCTTTGGGATATAACCCTAGAAGTGGTATTGCTGGGTCAAAGGGTATGCACTTATTTATAGCCCTTTGGACATAGTTCCAAATTGCTCTCCAGAATGGCTGGATCAGTTCACAGCTCTACCAACAATGTGTTAGTGTTCTAATTTTTCGACAGCCTCTCCAGCATTTATCATTTTCCTGTTTTGTCATCTTAGCCAATCTGGCTGGTGAGATGTGGTACCTCAGAGTTGTTTTGATTTGCATTTCTCTAATCACTAATGATTTGGAACATTTTTTTCATATGATTGTAGATACCTTTAATTTCATCTTCTGAAAACTGCCTGTTCATATCCTTTGACCATTTATCAATTGGAGAGTGGCTTGCGTTCTTATAGATTTGACTCCATTCTTTGTATATGTTAGAAACGAGGCCTTTATCATAGACACTGGTTGTAAAAATTCTTTCCCAGTTTTCCACTTCCCTTTTGATCTTGATAACATTGGTTTTATTTGTACAGAAGCCTTTCAATTTAATATAATCAAAATTATCTTTGTAATGCTCTCTAACTCTTGTTTCATCATGAAGTCTTGCCTCTTCACAAATCTGACAGGTAAACTATCCCTTGCTCTCCCAAATTGCTTCCAGTATCAGCCTTTATACCTACATCATGCACCCATTTCGACTTTATTTTGGTGTACCATGTAAGATATTGGTCTATGCCCAATTTCTGCCATACTATGTTCCAGTTTTCCCAGCAGTTTTTGTCAGATAGTGCGTTCTTATCCCCAAAATTGGAGTCTTCGGGTTTATCAAACAGTGCATTCCTGTAGTCATTGGCTGCTGAGTCTCGTGTACCCAGTCCATTCCACTGATCCACTACTCCATCCCTCAGCCAGTGCCAAGTAGTTTGGATGACTGCTGCTTTACAATACAGATTAAAATCTGGTCTGGCTAGGCCACCTTCCTTAGCATGTCTTTTCATTAATTGCCCTGATATTCTGGACCCTTTGTTCTTCCAAATGAATTTTGCTCCTATTTTTTCTAGCTCTACAAAGTAATTTTTTGGTAGATTGATTGGTATGGCACTAAATATGTAATGTAATCTACATAAAATTGTCATTTTATTATATTAGCTCGACCCAGCCATTTTTGGTCTCGTTTTAATTTAATTTTTTTTCAATGAATAAAAAATTTATTTTCTTTCCCTCTCACCTTCCCCAACCCCTACTGAGAGTATGTGTTGTGTGGGTGGGTGGGCAATCCTTTTCAATACATATGCATGTACTCTCAGAGGGTGAGGAGAATGCTTCATTGTGATTGGTAATTTTGTTGCTCAGAGTCCTTAAAGTCCTTCAAAATTGTTTGTATTTACAATGTTGATGTTGTATAAATTATTCTCCTGGTTCTGCTCACGGTAGTTTGGATCAGGTTATACAAGTCTTCCCAGGTTTCTCTAATGTTATTTCTTAGAGCACAATAATATTCCATCACATTCATATAACATAATTTGTTCATCTTCTCCCCGTTGATGGGCCTCCCCTTAGCTTCCATTTTTTTTTTGCCATAGCATATGCGCACACATACACACACACACACATACAGAGTTGCTATAAATGTTTATATATATGTATTTGTTTTCTGTTTCTTTAAATTCTTTTGGGGGGTATCAACTTATTAATGGTTTTGTTAGGTAAAAGGGTAAGCGTAGTCTTGCAACTTTGGGGGCATAGTTCCAAATTATTTTCCCAATTGGCAGGACCAGTTCACAGCTCCACCAACAGTATGCTAATGTACCTGTCTTCCCTAAAACCTTCTAATATTTGTCATTTCCCTTTGTTGGTCAACTTTGCCAATTTGTTGGGTGTGAGGGTGAAGTTTAGACTTACTTTAGTCTTAATTCCTCTGATTATTAGTGATTTTGTAATATTTTCCATATAGTTATTAATAATTTTTAATTTATTCCTCTTCAAATTGCCTATTCATATCCTTTGACCATTTATCAATTGGGGAATGACTCTTATTCTTATAAACCTTAATCAGTTCTCTGTATATCTTGGAAATGAGATCTTTATCAGAGAAATTTGCTAGAAAGAGTTTTTTCTCCATTTAACTACTTCCGCTTCTAACTTTAGCTGCATTAGTTTTATTTGTGCAAAATCTTTAAAATTTTGCATAATAAAGATTGCCCATTTTATCTTCTGTGATCCTCTTTATCCTTTGTTTGATCTTGAGCTCTTAGATCTGAAGGGTTCCTCTGTGTGATATTGATTCTTAATTCTTTGAAGATTGTTGAATTGCACATTTCCTTGCCATATAGCACTATATAATTAAATGGTAATTATAATAATGACAAATAAGAATTACAAATGCTTGTTAATTGATTGCTCTCTAAGGTACCCCCTTAGTTCTGACATTCTGTGATTCTATGAATCTCTTCCAGATCCAAAAGAATGAATGAAGTGAGATTACACATACCTAGACAGTCACTGGAGATGACACTTTGGGGGTAGGCCTAACTGAATGATACAATTTTTGTGTAATGCTGACTCTAGACATTGGAGAGGGCCAAAGTAAGAGCCATGAGTTGATGCTCCCAAGAAGAAGACTGAGAGTCCACATAAGGAAGATCAACAATTAGAGTCGTAGCAAAGAGGAAGGGGTTTTCTCCTAAGGTAGTGAGTTCCCCATCACTAGAGACAGTCAGTGTAGAGGCACAGTGGTAGTTGTGTGGCCCAGTGGTTGAGAGCTGAAGCAAGGAGCCAAAGAGAGAAAAATATCCTTCTTAGGGCCACTGCTCAGGATCAGACATCAGAACTCAGAGTTTGGAGGACCCTTAGGCCATCATTAGGTGATTACGTAGATGGAATTGTGTGTAAAAAAGGGGTATTGTTCCTGGTCAGCAGCAATGCCTCATGCTCTCTATGTTCTTGCCAAATAGCCCTCCTTGCTGTCCTCTCCGCCTAACCTCTGTCAATCACTCCTGTGCTTTTGCAAAGCTTGTCTGTCTCCTTACCTCCATCTCTCTGCATCCTTACCATAATTCAAGGCTCATCCCAAATGCTACCTCGTGTAGGAGGCTTCTCCTCACCTCCTCCTGAGCCCCAGCCTTGTTAGTCATCCTGCCCCACCTCCCTGTACTATTACGTTGTATCTGTTCTCTGTTGCCTCATGTATATGTAATGTTGTTTCCCATGATAGAGTGGAAGCTTGTTGAGGGCAGGGACACTTCCACTTTTGTCTTTGTATCCACAGAGCCTAGCATATAATAGGTGCTTAATAAGTGCTTATTGGATTGATGGAGACCCTCTTGGGTCTACATTATGAAGCAATGACCACCTGCTCTTTAAAGGGGCTGCCTCCCCACCTGCCTCCATTTTGTAAACTGATGAAGGCCCTCCCCTAGTCCTGCTTCATATCTATACCTGGGGACCTGCTGTGTGAATTAAAGCTTGGTTTGACAGGACAGAGGGCAGATGGGCCTGAGACCCAAGACTTCAGGGCCTCAACTTGTTGCCATAGACGTCTTGGATGGGAATTGGAGGCCCAGAGGGAGGCTTTTGGGGGGGACTTTAGATGCTCTCAGCCTTGTGGCTACCTGGAGGTATCAGCTTGGGCTTCCTCAACTAACATCCTGATGACAACCCCTCATTGTGGCACAGGGCAGAGAGAGAACTGGATTTGGAGTCAGATATCTGGGTTCAAATCCCAGCTTGTCCACTTACTACTTAGCGGGCCTGGGGCAGGCCCCTGGCCCCTTCTGGGCCTCTGTTTCCTCATAAAATGAGGGGATTGGACCAGATGATCTCCAAGGCCCCTTCTGGCCCTAATCTATGATCTCATGATCACCTTAGAATGACCTTCAAACAAGACTGGCCCTGGACTGAATGGTAACATGGGTGATATTTGTCCTAACCTTCCCCTTTCCAGGGGTGTTGTAATTCCTTCTAGACAATGAGTGGTCTAGGCCTTGCCCTGTCTCCCAGCCCCTGCAGTGTTAAGGTTAGTGACTAAGTGACTAAGAAGTCATTTACACCTTAGTATGAAAATTCATCAAATCTTAAATGTAGAAGGGAACTTACTGCTCATCTGGTCCAGTCTCCCCAGTGCCTCCAGGAGAATGTAAGCTCCTTGGGAGCAGGGACACTTTTGTTTTTGTCTTTGTTTCTTTCCCCTGACCCTTAGCAGGTGCTTAAAAAGTGGCGTGTTGAGTTGAGTTGAATCAAATTGAATGCCTGAATCCCCAACCAAGTGGTCGTCCGCTTTTGTTTGCACACTTCCAGGGATGGGGAGCTCAGTCAGTGTGTTCCTCCATTCACTCAATGTGTTCCCCCTCTCAGGAGTTGTTGCATTCTAAGCCTCATTGGAAAGACTTTTCAGCCCAGCCAAGGTGCTCATTCAATGTTAGCTTGACATTCTTTGGGATGATGAGGAGGACACTGGGAAGAAGCTGCGAGATTCTGTTGGTGTGGCCGAAGATCTGGAGCCAAGCAGATCACAGGCCTTCCACACCTTGCTGGAGAAGGTTTTCAGAGCCTGCTGTTGTCAGAATGATCATCCTCTTGGGCCTGACGTCCTGAACGAGATTGGTCTCCAGATGAGAGTCCTGCTGTCTTCAGAGACCCCCAGCACAGCCTTTGAGAACTATCATCTCCAGCTCACAAGGAATTATCAGAGGAAGAAGAGGACTGTGGTGGAGGGGTGATGAGGGAACCTTTCTTTTCTGTGATAGTAACATGTTTATAGAAGTTCTTGGACACTGGTCAGGTGCTTTTTTATGTGTATCACTCCCTCCATCTCACTCCCCCTCATACTGCTATTGCCTGACTGTCTTAAAGAACTCTCCAGCTCAGGGCTTGCCCACAAAGAGGGTAGCACCCATCGCCTTCTCCCTACCCCCACCAATGCCGGAAATGTTCATTCTTGAGATCTGGGAATTGTGCTTAGGATAGAAATGAGGCAAGAGATGGCAGCCAGTAACTTAAAGTCCACAACTCCGCTGTTAACATGCTTATGTAAGCATAGGTCATTTGCCATAACTATGTGCTTCTTTTCCCCAGAGGCCTTTTCGTGTTGTTGGGAGGCGAGGGTGGGGAAAGAGAGTTGTCCCATCCTCTCCTCTTGTTTCACTTTGATCTAGTAGCTCAAGGAAAAGAAAGGTTGGGAAAAGGGTCCAAACTATAGCTGGATCCTCAGCTCACTCTTGGAGACCACAAGGAGGAAGTTCTTGGCCAACCAGTTATCAGGAGTCAGCTTGGTCACTTAGGGACAAACACAAACTTTATCTTCTCAGTAAGGGGCTAAGGAACATATCTAACTCCATGGGAGGTACTCCTCTTATGAAAAGGATCCTAATATTATATATGGTTTGCCATTTCCTCTTCCAGCTCATTTTACAGATGAGGAAACTGAGGCAAACAGGGTTAAGTGACTTGCTCAGGATCACACAGCTAGTAATTGTCTGAGGGTAGATTTTTTCTCAGAAAGGTGGCATGTAGTAGGTGCTTAATAAATGTTTTATTGATTTTAAAAATTGATTTTACAGGTGGGGAAGTTGGGGCACAGAGAGGGTAAGGATTTGGCACGATCACACAACAATTAAGCGTGTGAGGCAAGAATTAAACCTCAGTCTCTCCACATCCACCTCTCTTTCCAGTGTGCCATGTGGTTTCTGATGGAGACACAGGGAACAGCATAAACAAAGGTATGGTAGTAGGAAATTATGATAGCATAGGATTGTTTGGCTCGGAAGAAACACTAGAGATCATTTAATTCACTTCTCTAGCAAATGAGCAAACTCAGAGTCAGAGAGGTTAAGACTTACCCAGAGGGACACAGGTAGAAAATTCAATACACTCTTTCTACCATTCATACCAGGTAGGCATTAATAGTTCTGTTTGCCCGGAGAAGGTGGAGAATACTTTGAGACAAAGCTAAAAAGACTGTAAGGAGCCAGGTCGTGGAGGGCTCCCGCCAATGACATCTGAATGCCAGGGTGAGAGGTTTGGATTTGACCCGGCTACTAATGAGCCATCAAAAGGTTTTTCTGAGCAGAAGTGACTGGAGTGGCGCACCGTAGGCAAGGGAGACTCATCCGTCAGCTTGTGCAGAGTGACTTGGAGGAAGGACACTGGAGGTGGCCCAACCAGTTAGGAGGTTATTGAAATAAGCCTGGCAAGCAGTGGTGAGAGGCTTGGGGTATGGTGATGCCTCTGAGACTAGAGTGGAGGCTTAGTGTTGGTGAGGGGGGGAGGTATAAAATAAAGACTGGTGGGAGGGAGAGCATAGAATTGTAGGCCTGAGATATGATGATGATGATGATGATGATGATGATGATAGTAATGGAATAAGAATAATTTCCAGCATTTATATCCTGTTTCGTTTCAAGGTTACAAAACACTCTAGAAATATTACCTCGTTTCATCTTAACAACTTTGGGAGGTAGACGCTATTATTATCCCCTTTGTACGTATGAGGAAATTGGAGAGAGGCTGAAAAATGGCTTGCCCAGGGCCACACAGCTAGTGTAGTGGGTGAAGCAGGATTTCAGTTCAATTCAATAAACATTTATTAGCACCCACTATGTGCCAGGCATTGTGCTAAGCCATGGAGATAACAAAAGAGAAAAAAGACAGTCCCTGTCCTCAAGGAGCTTACAATATAATGAGAAAAACGTGCAAACAAATATAGTACAAAGCAAGCTACATACAAGATAAGTAACAAATAATTAACAGGGGGAAGGAAAGGCTTCCCTGTAGAAGGTGGGATTGTTTGGAACTTAAGGAGTCCCGAAGGACAAAGGACTCCCCCAGAAGTCCTTGGGGAGGCCAGTAGTTGAAAAGGAGGAGGGATAGTGTTCCAGGCACGGGGGACAGCAGGAGTAAATGATTTGAACTTGTCTTCTCACTGACTCCTGGCAAATGGAACTATTAACACCCACATGATATGGATAGGAGAAAGAGTGCGCTGAATTTGGAATCAAAAGAGCTGGGTTCAAATCCCAGCTGAATCATTTGCTACCTGTGTCCCTCTGGGTAAATCTTAACCTCTCTGGACCTGTTTCTCATTTGCCAGACAGGTTCGGTGATCTGAGATCACACAGATAATAAGTAGCAGAGATGGTATTTGAATTTCGGGTTCCAGAAATCCAGGTTTAATTCTCTTTCCACTATACCACGCTCTCTTGCTAGAAAAGGGGTAGAGGGTGAGGGGAGGGGTTGTTGGAAGCCAGTAAACTGGGGGCTGGGGCCTGGCTGAGAGATTTGCTACCTGGGGAGGACGCCTTCAGCTCTGCCCCTTGTATGAGGCCGTCACACTAGCGAGAGTAGTAACAGTAACACACTATCTTCCTCCTGGATAGGGCGTCACGAGCTCACAGTATCCCTGTCAGGGAGATGTGTCTCAGTGGTCCAGAAAAGCTGTCTTGGTTGGGCATAGTTTTTCTTTCATAGGCCATTTCTGCTCAAGGCTCACCCGTTCCTCTTGTCCTTCGTGTCTTCCCTTTAGGGAACCCTCCATGCCTGAAATCTTCTCCCTTAGAAATGTCCACATTCCCTATGCAATCTGTTGATAGGTAGTTTTCTGCCCATCAAATGCACTGGAAAGGGACCCTTCCCTATCACTAGGCTCTTTGGATCATAGCTTAGAGCCAAAAGGCACCTGAGAGGCCATCAAGTCCAACCCCCTCATTTTTACAGATTAGGAAACTGAGGCACAGAAAGAGTGAGGGGCTTGCCCAGAGTTACATTGTAAGTTGAGGTTAGATTCGAATCCAGGTCTGTCTAACTCTGAATCCAACACTCCATTCACTCTACCATGGTATTTCTAAGGTAAAATGTGGTAGTAATAAAAGCCAGGTGCCTTTCTGCTCAGCCTTCTCTTTGGTAAAATCCATCCAAGTCCCCGAGGTATCTGGGGAGATCTGGGACAATAGTGCAAATGCAATAGTGCATCCTCACTAAACAGACTAGGAAGCTGAGGCTCCAAGGTGTTGTGACTTGTCCTGGATCACACACTTCCCATTGACACTTTGGGGGGAAAAAGGGAAAGGGTAGGAAAAGCAAATCCCCAAAGTGACTTTATATAAACCTGAAAATAAACAAAAAGCAGGAGGTTATCTAATGCAACTTACTCATTTTATAGATGGAGAAAATCAAGACACTTGTCCAGGCTTCCACAGGTAGAAATTTCAGAAGTAAGATTTGAATAGCCCTTCTACTATTCTTTGCTGCCTCCAGAAGACCTAGGCTCAAATCCCTTCTGCTATCACTACTTCCCTGTCTCTGGGCCTCAGTTTCCTCATCTGTAAAGCCAGGCCTCTGAGGTCCAGTCTAGCTGTAAATCTGTGATCCTGTGAGCAAATCACTGGATGTCCTCCAGCCTCAGTTTCTCTTTCTGTAAAACCAAGAGATCACAATTACAGTACTCTTCTTTCAGTCTTTCATGAAATCAGAGGAAAAGGATGAGCTGCGCCTTCATAGACACATGGGCGACTGATTCTCCTTCCCTTGTCAAAACAGGGATGAGGTGTTTTTGTCTCTGAGACAGTTTCTCAGAATCACAGAATCCACACCTTGGCAACAATTTGGCCTTGATAGGCCTGAGGCAGCAGGCAGTCTGTGATGGGGGGGGGGGGCCTTGGAGTCCCGTGGGGGCTCCTGATGCCGGCCGTGATCTCAGTTTGTGCTCATTCGGTAGTGAAAGGCTGTGAAGTCTTCGCTGGCAGAATGTATGATGTGTGCTGGGCTTGGCATATTTCGATAGAGGAAGAGAGACAGGGTGTGCTCAGCGGAGACATGACAAGGTTTTGATAGCACAGTCAACCTGACATGTCTGAAAAATCCTGGCATGAATTTTCCTGCCAGGGCGTGAGATTTCCAATTAATCATGACTTCTGAGACGCTGAAACAAGTTAGCAAAGGGAATCTGAGGAGGCTTCCTCTCCCTAGACCCTTAAGCAAAGGCCCTCTTCGTGCCAGGTATCTGGGCTATTTTAGGAGCAGCCCTGACAGAAAATGATAAGATCATAGAAGTGGTTGAAAGGAACCTCAAGCCAGTGATATAGTCCAACCCCCTTATTTTATAAATGACACCTAGATAAGTAAAGTAATTTGCCTAAAGTTGCATGGGGGGGCAGGACTGGGATTCAGGCCCAGAGATTCTGACTCTTTGTTCCTGCACATCTAATACATCGTTAGGTCAGAGAGGAAAGAGGGCAGTAACCTATAAGGAGTTGTATCGTCTACAAATCTGATAAGTCTGCCATCTTTGCTTTTACCCAAGGCTTTGGCAAACAAACAAAAAACCAGTTGAACAGCCCAGGGTCAAGGACAAATCTCTGGGGCATTCCACTAGATACCTCTTGCTGAGTTGACAGCAATCCATTAATGACTACTCTTGGGGGCTGGTTATTGTATTAATTCCAAGTTCACAACTCTGCCTACATCTTCCCATCTTGTCCAGAAAGATGTCTTACAAGATTTTTGTCAGATGCCTTGCTGAAATTAACTGACTGCTTACTCAAATCTTCCATGGGTCTATAATCTCATTAATTTCTTTGTTCCCTCCAGTGATACAGATTGCAACCCATCTATGCCTCCCCACCCTCTGTGACTCTTCCTCTAGTCTTCCTAAGAGCTCACCATAGTGGGTCCACTCAATGTGCTAAAGGCCTTCTTCACTTTTCTCCTGACTTATAAGGATAACAGTGGAGCACTGGGGCTATCTCCCTATTGACACATTGCCATGGTTACTATTCTAGTAACCCCATCAAAAAAGGAAATAAGTTAGTCTGTCACAACCTATTCTTGAGGAACAAATGTAGACTCTTCATGATCATTGCTTCCCATTCTAAATACACATAGACCATCCCTTTAACAATACTTTATAGAATTTTAGCAGGAATCAAAGTCAAACTTAGCAACCTATATTTCAAAGACTTCATTCTCTTCCTTTTTCCAAAAACTGGAACATTTGTCTGGCTTCAGTTTAATAGTGATTATATCCATTTTCCATGATTTGTCAAAGTATCTTGCAAACTCTAGAGAGAAGGATATGACAGGAACTACTGGATCAGAGACAGATCTTCCTAGGGAAGCTTTGAGACCAACGAGGGGATTTTATAGCTATTTCCTCAAACTGGGACCCGGCTGATGACCTTGGAACCCGAGCTTTTGTGGAGATGACTAAGAGATAGTGGTCTCCCAAATCTACTGCCTCTTTCAGTGCAAGGAAGGAGGGTCTGGGAAGTTGCCTACCCCTCCTTTGCTACAACTTTGTAAAGACTCACCCATAAGGCAGAATTCCTGTGAAGGGTCTGATTTCCTGAGAGGCTAAGGTTGTTGATAGGGTCCAGCTTAGGGAAGTTGATTGACAGGGTCCCCCAGCCCAAAGGTCTGGAGACCTCATAGGGTAGAGTTCTAAGTCACTTGGTTCCACCATGCCCCTTAGAATAACAATCTTGTGGATTTGAGAGTTGTGGAAGGGACCTTGAAGATCATCTGTGTTCGTGGTTCTGCTTTCCTTCATAGCTCAGCTCAGAAAGTCTTCCCTGATGCCAGCCACTAAAAGGGATCTCTCCTCATATTTTCCCAGAGTGCTTTGTCTGAATCTGCCTTTTGTTCCCATAATGCCCTGCTTCATAGAATATGCATTTGTGTGCATGTCCTAGCCTCAACCTTGCGCTGGCCCCCCTCCCCCAAGGTTTTGCCTCATCATTTGCCAAGATTCCCCATGGGGAGAGATATAGTGGTATAAGTGGTCTCCTCCCCTACCCCTCACATCTGGTTAAGAACATCTGCGTGACCATTTCCCTCACATCCATTGCCCTTATCCGGTGATGCCAGGACCCCTCTTCACACAAAAATCAGGGCCCCCTGGATTAGTGAACCTTGGGAAGAGGAAGTATTCATTGAGCTGCCACCATGTTCTAGGCATTGTACATGCCATCAAGCTGGTGCCCTAACCCTCGAGGAATTTGATGTATGGCCACTTTGTCATAGAATAGCAATGTCTAATAATAACATAATAAAAACTCAGTACATATAGAGAGCTCCAAGGTTTATAAGATATTTATTTATTAACACTTTAAAGTTCACAAAGACCTTTCTCATCCTTTAATTCATTTGATTCAAGCATGGAGGGTGGGGAGGGAGATAGAAGGCAAGTAATATAATGCCCATTTTGCAGATGAGGAAAACGGCCCCTGCCACGTGAAATGACCTGTTCAAAGTTGCCCAGAGTGAGGACTGTCATCTGGCTCTTTCCATCACCCCGCTGTACATCCTGCCCACTTGAGAAAGGGAGGTTTCTTGCATTTTCTGGCTCTGTCTGCCTGGGCTTCCCTTTCCCAGTTCCACCACCACTCCTGTTTGTCACTGGTGACCACATAGCCCTTTCAAAGTTCTGTCCGAAGGCATTGAAACAGCTCTGCCCCTGCACAATTAATTATAATTGCCTTTTAATTATTGGTGTTGTTCACTTTGTGCCTTGACAAAATGGGGCTGTGATTTTGAAAACAAGACAGCCTGAAATCAGCATTTGGGGCTCATTTTGAAGACTTCACTGAGGCTGAAAAATCACCCGTTCTCTCAGCGTTCAGCAATGTGTTTGTTGGGAGCGCCCTCCAGCATTCCGGGAACTTGCGCTCATCTGGAAAGATTGGCGAATGCTCTTGGGGGTCTGATCATTAGGAAATTGAACTGTGTGTTTTCTCTGGAGCTGAGAAGCTGCCTTCTCTCTGGCTCTGGTGTGTTTGCTGCTGTTAGAAATGGCTTGGTCCTGGGATCTGAAACAGATGCTTTGCTTCCTCTGCTTTCTGTATATCCAAAGGATGCCCAATGCTGTCTCCCCCCCCCCCAAACATGAAAACTGGTCTTGGCTATTCAGTGTCTGGCTCCACAGAATGCTGTCTCTGCCTGCCTCCATAACTCTGCTCTCATCTGGCCCCCACCTCCCCATCCACAAAATGAGAGCATTGCATTAGGTAGTCTCAAAATCTCTTCTAAAATGCCTCCTGGCTGTAACATTGTGTTCCCAAGGCCCTTCCATCTCTAGTATTCTGTGTTCTAAGAGCCCTTCTAGTTCTAACATACCATGTTCTAAGGTCTCCCTCCCATTTTAGACATTCTGTTCTTAGGGTCCTTCTAGCTCTGACATTTTGTGTTTCAACGTCCCTCTGAACTCTGACATTCTGTATTCTTAGAGTCCTACTGGCTCTGGCATTCTGTTCTAAGGTCCCTTCCAGCTCTGACATCCTGTGTTCTAAGGGCCCTCCCAGCCCTGACATCCTGTGTTCTAAGGGCCCTCCCTGCTCTGACATCCTGTGTTCTAAGGGCCCTCCCTGCTCTGACATCCTGTGCTCTAAGGGCCCTCCCTGCTCTGACATCCTGTGTTCTAAGGACCCTCACAGCTCTGACATTCTGTGTTCTAAGGGCCCTCACAGCTCTGACATCCTGTGTTCTAAGGGTCCTTCCAGCTCTGACATCCTGTGTTCTAAGGGCCCTCATAGCTCTGACATCCTGTGTTCTAAGGTCCCTTTGAGCTCTGATATTCCATGTTCTAAGGTCTCTGATGTAGCCTTGACATTTAGCACTTCCCTTCTACCTCCATGAACCTCTCTCTGTAAGCCTCAGTAAAAGGAGAGGGTCAGAACAGATGCTCTGTAAGGCTGTCAGTCCCTTTGATGCAGCCCCAACATCCAGGGCAGATGCGGAATATGTGTGACCTCTCAGAAGGCAGAGCTAGGGAGCTATGTACTGGGAGGCAGGAGGTGGCGCAGTCATTGATCTATGGATCATCAGATTTGAAAGGGACGTCACAGGTCATTTAACGCAGCCCCTTAGGTGACTGATGAGGAAGGCTCAGGCCCATAGATGGGGGTGAGTCACTCGAGGGCCCACCCAGTGATTTTGTGGCAGAGTTGGGCCTGGATTCTTTTGACTCCTCATCTAGAACTCTTTCACATACAGCTCCTCATTGGAATTTCTCCTCTGTCATCTCAGTCCTCTAGAACCCTATTGTGGGGACAGGAGTCAGGGATTTCTGGAGTCACTGCTTAGAGTTCTGTAACCTGACTCTTCCATTTGCCAGCTCTGTGACCGTGAGTAAGTCACAGCCTCCCTGACCTCAGGTTCCTCATCTCAGAAATGAGGGAGCTACACTAGATGGCTTCTGAGGTTCCTTCCAGCTCTAAGACGGAAGATTCCACTAGATCTGGTGAACCAGGGTCCCAGGGCTAAAACTGGAGTGCCAGCTCGGGGAAGGAAACCTGAAGGGAGCTTAGAACATGCAATATTAGGGTTGGGAGGGACTTTAGAACAAAGAATGCATCATAGAAGTAGAGGAGGGGAACCTTAATGTATAGGTGGAAAGAGTATTGGACATGAAGTCAAGGAGGCCTGGATTCAGATTTGGTCTCAACCACTTACTAGCTGTGTGACTCTGGGCAAGTCACTTAACCTCTGCCTCAGTTTCCTCATCTGTAAAAATGGGAATAAAAATAGCCCCTATGTCCCAGGGCATTTGTTAGGATCAAATGAGATAATATTTTTCTTTTTTTTTCTTTTTGGTTTATTTTTAGTTTTCAACATTCATTTCCACAAGATTTTGAGTTGCAAATTTTCTCCCTTTCCCCTACCCCCATCCCAACATAGCACGCCTGCTGAATACCCCTTCCTCCATGATGTATGGCCACTTTGTCATAGAATAGCAATGTCTAATAATAACATAATAAAAACTCAGTACATATAGAGAGCTCCAAGGTTTATAAGACATTTATTTATGAACACTTTTACCCCTTCTTTTATATCCTCCCCCATGCCCCCAACTTTCTAGTAGGGCAGGATGGATTTCTATGCCCCGGTGCCTGTATGTCTTAATGAGATAATATTTTTAAAACATGTTATGAACCTTAAAGTGCTATATAAATGCTAGCTATGATTAATGACATATCAGACCTAGAAGGGCCCTTAGAACTTAGCAGAGCCAAAAGGAGGTTTAAGATGCAGAAATGTTCAAGCTATGTAGGAGAAAGCTGATGCATGTTCTCCATCAGTAACTGCTGCTGCATTAAGAAATTGCTGCCCATTTTCCAAAGGATGGTCTTTTGGTGGTTGTGCTGGTGTGGTAGGGTGGGTAGTTGACAGTCTGGTATGGATAGGGAACAGGCTAGGGGGAACTAGAGGACAGGCTGCTGGGTCCTGGGAGTCAAGTGTGTGGGAGACCCATTGGTTAACAGAACATGGAGATGCCAAAGTCAGTGACTCCCCAGTACCTACCAAACCAGGACGTGTCCAGCCTGAAACGAGCTTATTGCAATGGGACAGGGCACCCCCATTTCCAGAAGTCCCCATTGTGATCTTACCTCAGTCAGGACCAGGCTCTCTTTCCAACTGTCTCAGAAATTTCTTTCTGTTTCCTGGGGGGTGAATAAGACCTTTTCGGTTTCTTTTCATGTTTCCTTCCTCATAACCATTGTTCCTCTTGCTTATTAGGACTCCACGTCTGCTTGGCCCAAGTCCACACACTGATCAATGCTTGGCTGTGTGGGAGCCTCACTGGATAGATCCAAGACTGCATTGTCATCTGCTTCCTTTGTGACTTCAAGGGTTGAGACCATTGTCCCCTGGTGTGATTGCCTGCGTGGCTGGGAGGTCTCAGAGAGGCCTGGGCCCTGTAGAAATCTGCATGGGCTTGCATTCCTCCTTGCCTTCTTTTCCTTAGCAACCTTTCAGGCCTCAGGTACCAACTAGCCTTCCACCAACTACCCCAGACATGTTTTATAGAATCAATCCATAGGATCCTGGAAAGTTCTTATGGGATGACCACTATCCCACTTGCAGCTTCAGCCTTAAAACAGTAATTTTATATGATCCAGAGAATAAACTTACCCCAGGAAAAACCCACTGAAAATGTGATAATATAAGAACTATGGACTTGTCAGAACATAAGCTGTTGGAGCTGGGAGTAGCTTTAGAACACAGAATATCACAGCTGGAAGGGACTTAGAACATAGATTGTCAGTGCTTTGAGGGCTCTTAGAACATAGACAGGGTAGGCAACCTGAAGGATGTCATGGCTGGAAGGGCCCTTAGAACCCAGAATGTCAGGGTTGGGAGGGCCCTTAGGACACAGGATGTCAGAGCTGGGAGGGCCCTTAGAACAGAGGATATCAGTGCTGGGAGGGCCCTTAGAACACAGAATGTCAGAGCTGGGAGGGCCCTTAGAACATACAATATTTATACAGCAAAAGGGTCCTTTAGAGTATATAACATTAAATCTTTTAGATTAAAGACTTCAAGATGTTAGAAAATTGAGCCTCAAAACAGGAAAGAAACGTAGAGGTCATCTAATCCTTTCATTTTCCCACTGAGGAAACCGAGGTGCTCAAACTGCTTAGTGGCAGCACCACACTGCCTTCCTGGCCCAATGTTCTTCTCCTTCATCATGGCAGAGAAATTCTGGGCCACGTGGAAATGACTGCATCTGATCTCTCAAGACTTTTGTGCCTCTCGCATGATTAGTGGCCAGAAAACCCTGCTGTAGGAGGCTGTGTGATTTTTAAAAATCTACTTTCCGGATCATTTTCATTGTCATCCTGTGGCAAATGTGTCCCCAGTCCAGCTTTGGGGGAGGGGACCAATCCTGTCCTGTGCAGTTGAGGGGGCTTTGTGGGTCATCTCCTGGAATTAAAGAAAGCCATTAGCAGGGGCTCTGGGAATTCTGCAGTTACAAGCTCCTCCCCCCAGGCCATTCCCCCACTAAGTGTTTTCCTGGAGCCCACGTTGCTCAGCCTGGCGAGTTTCCCTTTGCTAAGAGGATTGCTTCCACAAACCTGGCAGCATCATTAATTCCCTGAGGCACTGGGGTGGATAAAAAGAACTGGCTGGAAGGTTATTCTTTTTCCTAGTCAAGGGGAGCAGGGCACGGTGAGGGCAGTGAAGCGCTCAAGTCCATCCGAGGTGAAGGCAAAGACATGCAGAGGGACACAGGTCACTCCTCTGCCCAGAACCCCTAAATGAAGACCAGCCTACTTAGCTTGGCCTTCAAAGCCATCTGTAACTTCATCCCTGGCTGCTCCCCTCAAGAGTTCTAGGCTGCAGCCAGACTGGATTACTCACTGTACTGTCCCCTGCCCCCAAACCCCCAACCCTCAGCTTTTTTCCAGTCTAGGCCTTAAAGGCTCCTTCCAACTCTGGGAGACTTTGATCCTCCCTCCATCCCCCTAGTTCCACTTGGTACAATCTTGCTGCTTTTTCAAGGCCAGTTCCAATGCTAATTAATTCCTCCTGGAACCCATCTCTGGTTTTGACCTCTCAACAGGGATGGATTTTTCCTGCCTCAATTCATCATAGAGTACTTTGTGTCCCCTTTATTTGCTTACCACGTTCTGGTTGGGCTAGAATGACTTCCCCAAATCTCAGTTTTCTCACCTGTATAAAGGGGATAATAATGGCATCTTCCTTACAGGATTGCTATGAGGCTTGAAGGAGATAATATACATACATATATATATAAAATGGGTCATAAATCTTAAAAAGTCTTATATAAATGCCAGCTGCTATTATTCAAATACTTTATTTAAATAGTCATTTTGTGTGTGTTGAATTCTCCCACCCAAATGTAAACTCCTTGAGAACAGACAGGTCTGTGGGGGCTGGAATGCTGGGCTGGGAGTCAGAAAGATGTGAGTTTGAGTCATGCCTTGGAGAATTAGTGGCTGTGTGACTCTGGGCAAGTTACATACCCTGTCTGGGGCTGTTTCCTCTTCTGTTAAATGAGGGTGGGGCAGCTAGGTGGTAAAATGGATAGAGCACAGATAATGGAGTCAGGAACATCTGAATTCGAATCTAGACTCAGATACTTAATAGCTGTGTGACCCTGGGTCACTCTACCCCATTGCCTCTAAAAAAAGGGGGAGAAGGGACAGAACTCAGTGGCTTCTAAGGCCCCTTACAACTATAAATCTATGATCCTAGGAACTTATCCTGTCTTGTTTGCCAAGAGCAGAATTCTCTGCATACAGTGGGCACTTAATAACAGCTCACTTCTCTTTAGATTTGACCATTGACTAACCAGCATCCTTAAAGCAACCCTCTGAGGGAGAATGATCACCACTCTATTGTTGAGGAAACAGAGTCCCAGAGAGGTCACATAACTATTCAAGGCTGGAGGCCAGAGGATTCAATCAATTGACATTTACTAAGCACCTACTGTGTGCTGGGCTCTGGCCCTCCCAGGTCTGTAGCTCCAGGTGTAAGACTCTCCATTACCTCCATGCCTGGGGACAGCTGTGAATATGCTAATATTGATGCTAAATGAGGTCTGTTTGACATGCTGGCTACCTGGCAAATATGCCAGCTGAGGCTTAATAATCAAACGTCATCAGCTGGTTGTGGCAGTGATGCTTAGCACCCGGAGAGGACAATGGACCCCGGAATGTTCCGACCTGGTCACTGTGCCTTGCCTGGGGGTGTAGGGGTTGGGGGGCAGCAGGGAGAAGCACCCTGCTAGGGATCTGAGCTCCTGTGGCCTGGGTCTGTCATGGGCCTCAGCCTGTTTGTCTGCAGAAGCCTGAAGCCCAGCATGGGCTGAGCTGCTGTCCCCTAGCCACACCCTCCCCCAGGGCCCAGCCTCTGGACTGCCTGCTGCCAGGGGATGGTCTGCTCCCTGGGTATGGTCTGCTTCCTGGGGATGGTCTGCCCCCTAGGGAGGGCCTGCTCCCTGGGGAGGGCCTGCTCCCTGGGGACGGCCCCCAGCTAGCAGCACAGCTGTGTCCCTGTGGTAGCCCTCTCTGCTTTAGAGGGCAAAGAGTTGGCACAGGGGTTTCTTGGGTGGTTGTGTCTCTTCCCCTAGTCCTGCACCCGGAGCAGTCCCAGGCACACGTACCCTGGCGCTTGCTACTGGGTCAGATCAGCCTGGTTTGTGCACAGATCCTTTCCAGCCCAGGCTGAGCTGTGCTGGTTGTTAGTGGCCGACAACATCCCCAGCTTCCCACAATGCTCTGCTTCCAGCCGATCCTCGTGCATTCTCCACATGTTCTTTCATTCCTCCTCCTAATGGTGCTAAGGAGAAGCAAGTGACTCAGAGTAATAATGACAATAACTAGCATTTATGTGGCATTTTGGGGTTTGCAAAGCTCTTTGCATATATTATGTCATTTGATCCTTACAACAACCTTAAGAGTTAGGTACTATTGTTGTTCCCACTTTACAGATGAGGAAACTGAGGCATATATGAATTAAATGACTTACCCAAGGTCACACAGCTAATGAGCAACTGAGGTAGGATTTGAACTCCTGTCTTCCTAGGCTGCACAGTGAATAGAACGCTGGGATCTGCACTCTCAGGAAGACTTGAGTTCAAATCCAGCCTCAGACACTTATTAGCTGTGTGACCCTGGGCAAGTCTGTTTCCTTGGATTTCCTTATCCATAAAATGAGCTGGAGAAGGAAATAGCAAACTGCTCCAGTATCTCTGCCAAGAAAACCCCATATGGGGTCATGAAGTGTTGGACACGACTAAAAAGACTCAATGACAAGAAAAAAAAGTATGTCATACTATCTGGGCAACTAGGTGACTCAGTGTATAAAATACTGGCCCTGGAGTCAGGAAGATTCATCTTCATGGGTTCAAATCTGACCCAAGACACTTATTAGCTGTGTGACCTTGTGGAAGTCATTTAACCTCTGTCTGCCTCAGTATCCTCATCTGTAAAATGAGTTGGAGAAGGAAATGGCAAAACTTCTCCAGTCTCTCTGCCAAGAAAACCCCAAATGGGGTCATGGAGAGTCGGACAGGACTGAAAAGACTGGAAATTTGCACGCACTAAATCCTGGGGCAACACTTTACAAATATTATCTCATTTGATCCTTACAGCACTCCTAGGAGGCATTAACTCTATAATAACAATATCTTATTATTATTAAAAAGAAAAGGCTATGATTATTCCCATTTTACAGATGAGGAAACTGAGGCAGGCAGATTGAAGTGACTTGTCCATGACCACACAGCTACTAAGTGTCTTGTGGAAGGATTTGAACTCTGATCTTACAGATTCCAAGCCTGTGCTTTATCTACTGCTCAGCTCAACTACCTAAAATTCTGGCCAAGAACATGTCTAATCTACTATGTCTCCTAGAAGCCTTTTCTTCTACTGTCTAAACAGTCCCAGTGCCTTCAGTAGATCCTCACATGGTATGATCTTGAGTCCCTTCATCAACTTCACCATTCTGGTCACTCTTCTGAAGATGCTTTTCAGCTTGTCAGTGTCTTTCCCAGAATGTGGTACCCAACACTGGACACAATCCTCTTTTTTAAAACTTCCTCCCTCCTCCCCCATCCTTATCATCTTGTGAGATTGTATGCATATTTCAGAACCCCTTCTAGTTCTTACCAAATTCTTTCCTTGGGGGTTAACGAGTGATTTTAACTCATGTTGTAACTGGGTGATGACCTTGTCTCTGGCTCAGAAGGAACTTTGGAGAATGGAATGATAGAAATGTTTCTTGTTTGAAGGGAGGGACTCTGACAATGCAGAAATGATTAGTGAGGGTTACTGATGAGGGAGGCATTGTGGGGTGCTGTGAAGGTTTGGAATTAAGAGACCAAAAGACCTAAAGATGAGTCCCTCCATTTAAAAACTAGGTATGGTCATCCTGGCACCAAAAGCTTCCATGGTCATTGGAAAGACGTTTGAAAACTGGAAGAATGGGAAGTGATTTCTATCCAACTCTCTTTCTTTCCCTTCCTTCCTTCCTTCCTTCCTTCCTTCCTTCCTTCCTTCCTTCCTTCTTTCCCTCCTTCCTTCCTTCTTTCCCTCCTTCCTTCCCTCCTTCCTTCCTTCCTTCCTTCCTTCCCTCCTTCCTTCCTTCCTTCTTTTCTTCCTTCCTTCCTTCCTTTCTTCCTTCCTTCCCTTTCCTTTCTTCTTTCTTCCATTTCATTCCTTTCTACCTTATTTCTTTTTTTCTCTCCCTCACCTCCCAGTGCTCACGATTTGCATCTCAAGGTGGGTTGGGGATGGAGGAGTCTGAGTTAACAAGCCCCTGGCTCCAGTCAGACTTGGGGGTTAGGGCTCTGCTTTCTGCTTTCTCCTAGTGTCTGAGGACAGTGTCTCAGAATTGTAGACAGCTGTCCTCTTTTCTACTTCTGCTGCTGTCTTCCATGCCTGAAATGCTCTCCTTCCTCATTTTCACCTCCTAACTTCCCTGCTTGCTTTAAGTCTCAGCTAAAATCCCACCTTTTACAGGAAGTCTTTCTTGATCCACCTTTACTTTACTGCTTTCCCTCTGTTGATTAGCTCCAATTTATCCTGTGTTTATCTATTTTTTGTATGTAGTTATTTGCATATTGTCTCCCCTATTTGCCAATGAGATTTATGAAAGCAAGGACTGTCTTTTGCCTTTTTTTGTATCCCTAGTGCTTAGCACAGTGCCTGGTACATAGTAGGTGCTTACTGAATGCTTTTGACTGACTGACCAAACCTTGTCTGTTCCTAGCTGAATACCTTTCCACTTAAAGTACCATGGAATGGTGATGGTGGTCTTAGTTTTTGGTTTTGATGGTAATACCCTTCTTGGCACTCATACTCACAACTACTTTCAGGGTCCTCGAGGTAACCTTGAGGGTGATTTACAAACCCTACTGTTGTGCTTCCCATCAACCATTGTCAAGTAGCTTCAGTTAGATCATAGCAAAGGCATTTACTAAGCCTATATAGCAAGAACAGGAGTTTTAGAAACATTTCTGCTAAAAGTCTGGTATTCACTCTTTCACAAATACACACAAAATCCATGAGAAAAGTGGACTCAAGCTTAGAGTAAGGTGGTAATGAGGCACACATGTATTGAATGGATGTCGCAAAGAGGTCACTCACAATGGGGAGAGAGAGGAGAGAGAGAGACAGAAACAGAGAGAAATCCTTTCTATCCACCCCCAAGAGAAACTCTCTGTCTGTGTCTGTGTCTGTCTGTGTCTGTCTGTCTGTATGTCTCTCTGTCACTGTCTCTGTGTCTCTATTTCTGTCGCTCTGTCTTCCCACCTCCAACTTTTAAATTGGAATTCTCCACCACTGAATCGGCCAATTGCAGAAATCTGTTCCACTGTTTAAAACTTCCAGAGGTAGATAGTTTGTTTGCTTAGCCAATCAGCTATTCCCTTCTTCATCCAATTAATGAACTTCAAGCCTCATAAAGAGATCACAGGGCATGGTCCATGTTGTTTACACATTTAAAACTTGGTGGAGATAGGGGAGAATGGAGAACTCCTTTCTTTATGTTTTAAAGATTTTATTGATGCTTTTAATAGTGCTTAAGAATAATGAAGTACCAGATCTATAACACAAAGTGGTAATCATCAAAACAATTTGGTGCTGGTTAGAAAATAGAGAAGTTGATCAGTGGAACAGATTAGGTGCACAACATACATAAGTAAACAAACACAGTAGCTTGTGTTCAATTAACCCAAAGACCCCAGTTACTGATATAAAGTCTCATTAGTCAACAAAAACTGTTAGGAAAACTGGAAAGCAGTCAGACAGAAATTAAGTATAGATCAACATTTCACAGGAGTGTGCCAAGATAAAACCCAAATGGAGATAGGATATATTACAAAAAGATGGCTTCATATGTAATTTAGAGGAGAAAAAATGACTTTTCACGTCTGGATAGGGGAAGAATTTAAGCCCAGACAATAGAGAAAGAGGATCACAGAAGATAAAGAGGACAGTTTTGGATAAAATTTAAAAGTTTTTCCACAAACAAAGCCAATGAAGTTAAAATTAGAAGTCAAACAAACAAGTAACTGGGGGGAAATACTTATAGCATATTTCTCTAATAAATACCTAATTTCCAAGATATGGAAGGAATGGATTCAAATTTAGAAGAACAAGAGCCATTTCCCAGTAGAAAATGGTCAAAGGAGGCAATTTTTGAAGGTAAAAAAAAATCAAACTATCAACAATCATATTTTTAAATTCTCTAAATCATTAATGATCATAGAAAGTAAATTAAAGCAACTCTGAGGTTCCACTTTACACTCATGACGTTGGCAAAGATGGCAGAAAAGGAAAATGACAGATATTGGAAAGGCTATGGGGAAATAGGAACATCAATGCATTGTTGGTAGAGATGGGAATTGATTTAGCCATTCTGGAAAACAATTTGGAACTATCCTGAAGAAGCCATATGCACCCTTAGACCTAGTGATAGTGTTACTAAGCATACATCCCAGAGAGATCAAAGAAAAAACAAAAGGCATATGCAAAAATAGTTATATTCCTTTTTGTGACGGCAAAGAACTGGAAACTAAGAAGGTACACACCTATTGGGGAATATCTAAGCAATCTGTGTGTTTGTGGTATATGAATGTAATGGAATAGTATTGTGCTATAAGAAATGACAAAATAGACAGTTTCAGAGAAAACTGAGAAAAATCTGTTTGAATTGATTCAAAATTAAGTGAGCAGAACCAGGAGAAAAAAGTATATGAAAGCCACATTACAAATAAAAACAATCCTGAAAGACTGATCAATGTAACAATAAATTATGCTGCCAGAAGATCAGAGATGAAACACATTGCCCACCTCTTGACAGAGATGTTGAACATAAAATGCAAAACATGACATACATTTTTTTAACTGGCCAGTGAAGAAATTTGCTCTGCTCGATTGTACATATGTATGAAGGTTTTCTTTTTCTTTTTTTTCTTTTATTCAGTAGGGGAGGGTGTAGGGGAAATAGGAGGAAGAATAATTAAAAATAAACATTATAATAAAAAATAAAAATAATGGAAAATTTTTGCATTTGCAGAACACAGAATTCTTCTGCTAAGATGTCTTAAATTTGTCCCAAGGGGCTGGTGCTATTTCTGCACCAAGACCCCATCCTATCTAGCTCATATTCAGTTGGCTTCCCATGAGGCTTGCCTCACCATCTTGCCTTAGTGGAAGTCCTCCATTTATCCTCTTTCAATCTGCCCCTCAATCCCTACTCTCTGCTCATTATTATTGTCTCAAAGCTAGAGCACATCTGTATAGCCTGACACAAACTAATTGCATCCTAAGTCACCTTTCCTTCAAACAAGGAAATACCAAAAGGTAGTGAGGAGAGCTTTGGATTTAAAAGTTGAGGACCAAGTGTTAATTTTATTAGCTGTTCAGGGAGATACATGCTGGGTTGGAAATCAGAAGACTTAGGTTTAAAAATTTCCTCTAGTACTTATGACCTTTGTGATTTTAGGTAAGCCACTGACCTCTTTGGCCTCAGTTTCCTGGTCGGTGAAATCACTGACCATGTGGAGCTCTGAAGTCCTTTCCAGCTCCAGATCTTGGATTCTATGACCTTGGGCAAGTTCAAGCCAATGACAACCATTTCTGAAGTGCCTGTCACTGGACACTGAGCTGCCAAAATTTGACCATGTCGCCCCACTACTCAAACTCTAGTGGTTCCCTATTACCTCCAGAATTAAATACAAAATCCTATCTATATTTGGTGTTCAAAGCCCACACAGCCTGGCCATTTCCTGCCTCATCACTGTTTTATACTTAACTCTCCTCCATGCACTCTACAATATGGGACCTACAACAGGCCTCCTCACTGTTCTTCATGATAGGCCTGGCATTTCCCAACTCCATGCTTTTGTTCACCATGTTTGGAATACTCTATCTCCTCACCTCCATCTCCTAGTTTCCATGACCTCCTTCAAGACTTGAGTCAGACGTCACCTTTTGCCTTTCCAGGACCTCCCAGTCTTCTTTTTGAGATTCCCTTTGAGACAACCCGATAGACTCTATACATCTTCTGTGTCCCTAGTAATTTACATGTTGCTTCTCCACTTAGAATGTGAACTCCTGGAAAATAGGGCCTGAGGTTGGCTTTTCTTTGTCATCCCCTGCCTCCCCCCCCCCCATCCCCAACAAGTGTTTGTCCTAATGCCTGGAACATAATAAACACTTAAGTGCAACAGTAAATTGGTCGGGCACTGTTCTAGGTACTGGGAGCATAAAGATATTCCCCCCAACCCCCACAAAAAAAGAAGATTCCTGATCTCAATTCTTAGAACAACTCTGAGCAGTACGTACTCTTACTATCCCTGTTTTTCAGTTGAAACTAAAGCAAACAGAAGTTAATGATGTACCCAGGGTCACCTGGCTAGTAAGTGTCTAAGGTTAGATTTGGTCTCAGGTCTTTATGACTCTTGGATCAGCACTTTATCTACTAAGTCATCTAGCTGCCTCCTAGTTGGTGTGTTTGAGGTTTATTCTACACAAACTTGAAACTTGTTTCCTGGGGCAGCCAGCAAATGAGATGCAGTTGAATTTAGGCAAAATACCTCCTGGGTCTCTCGTGTCTAATGTGCCTCCCTGGGTAACCTTTTGTCTCAAGTGAAAGGATTTCTAAGTGCATACCTGGACCACATCCCACCAAGATGCTGTGAGATGAACGGAGGGAACAATTAGGAACATGAGAATGGGAGGGGAAGTCTTGCCAACGAATCTATCAGGCTCTCTTCCACTCTGTGAGTCATAGAGAGATCCATTGCTGGGGTGCTGTTTAGAAGGGAAAGTGTAGAAGGAGGCATTGCCTGCCGACTTTCCTCCATTCTGAGGTCACCATCAGGACAAGAGCTTGGGGTCTGACTCAGCCCCTGCTGATTTTCTATAATGAAATACAAGACTCTGTCCCCTGAATCCCCATGGGATCTAAGGGGAATATGGAATTATATTTTTAAAAATTCCAGATGGATATCAAGTAATATACCCAAACTAGCCTCGAGACATATTCTACTATGGAATAAGCCTTCATTCTTTCACTTATTACTACACCCACTTACTCAAGTCAAACCAGATTGTGGAGGACCTTAAATACCAGGCTAATTTGTAACATACAGTTCATCTAGAGACAAAAGGGAACAATTGAAAGCTTTTGATTGGGATAGAGAGTGGAGAGATGGTCAGACCTGTGTATTAGAAAGATTACTGTGACAGCTGTATAAAGAAAGAATGGAGTGGAAAGGGGAGGGACTAGCAACAGAGAGACCAGATAGGAGGCTCTTTCATTCCAGGTAAGAAAGGAGGAAGGGGCTGAACCAAATATAGACCAACTGAATTTATTTAAGATCCTGATTCCAAATCCCTTGTGATTTCTTCATCACTGGAAGTCAGAAAAGGGAAAGCTGAATAACCAGTTATCAGAGATGTTGAAGGGGAATTTTTGTTCAGCTACCAACTGGACTAGATGGACAGAATGTGGTAGATCTGGGGTCTGAGGACCTGGGCTTTAGTCCTGTTTCTATTACTTGATGGCTGTGTATCTTGGAGCAAGTCCCCATTTGCTTCTCTGGGCCTCAGTCTCTTTATCTGTGAAATCACGGAGTTGGGCTAAATGATTGGTAAGGTCACCTCAGGTGTACATTCTATGACTGCTGAGATTCCTTCAAGCTGTACGACTTGATGCTGCTAACCTCCCAGGATGAGAATTTGTAGTTTGCATTTCTGAAAGATGAATGATTAGTATTTGACTTAGCAGAGAGTCTAAGAAAAATTGGAGTTTGACAAATCAATTAGGATCACAGAATGACAGATGGAGAGTTGGAAGGGCCATCAGAAGCCATCTACCTTATTCTCTCCTTTTTCAGGTGAAGAAACTGAGGCCCAGAGAGGTAGAGAGACTCAGCAGTTGCTTACATTTCTGTTTCATCTGAGGCAGCAGAATTGAATGATTCACAGACCCAGTGCTGACTGATCTCTGACCCCAACATTCCACCCAACATTCCTGGACCTCATCCTCCCCAGCTTTGAAAGGGCAGAATTAAATACGATACTGTAATGCACTGATTCAAATCTTAGAATGTTAGAGGAGGAAGAGACCTTAGAGGTCATTCAGTCCAAGCCCTTCCTGAAGTTAGAATTCCTTCTGAAAATTCCCCAAGTGATGCAGCTAGTGCATGGATACCCACTGGGATGGGGAGCTCACTTCTTCACAAAGGGGCCTCAGTTTCTTTGTGGGATAGTTCTAGTCAGTATATCTCTGACTCCCTCTAATGTCGAACCCATCCATCTTAGTTCTTTCACACAAAAAATTCAACTTCATGTTCTATGTATTTGGTGTTATTGAGTTGTGTCTGGCTCTTTGTGACCTCATGGGAGTGATACCAAGGAGGGACACTTTAGTCCTTAAAGCTACAGGGATGCCCCATCCAAGAACAATGGCAGAGTTGACATGATAGGGCTTGTGGTTCCAGAACTGGGGGAAGGATGGAGAAGGAAACAGGCAAGAAAAGGGAGTCACCAATTAGGACAATGCATGTCCTGGATGAAGGTTCCTTAAGGACATGATCTCCAATGTGGCTGATGAATTGCTGAGGGGGTCATAGGGGAGACAAGGAAGAGGAAGGAAATTTAGAGCTGAAAGGGGCTACTCTGGGTATGAAGGGCTATTAGCACCTATTAAGGGAGGCCACAGTATGGGTAATCCATAAGGGTAGATAGTCCTCATGCCCAAAAGTCATTTCTATTCGAATTTTTTGGATGAGTTTTCATACTGACCTTTTAAGTATGAGAATACTTAATATTCTGGGAATTCGCTCCAAAAGAGAATAATGAGGCCACACGAGGAAGGCTTGACTCAGAGGAGTCTGGGAAGCTGCCCAGTTTCTTGATGCTGCCCACTCTTCCACCCTGTTCTACTCCTCTTTGCCTCTTATTCCAGGCTGGGAATAGACTTCTCCCACCCAGAAGAGTCCATCCTTTTACAGAAAGACTGCCGGCAGCCAGGGTCTGAGCCCTCACAGCTGGGTGCCTCCCCTGGGGGGTGACTTTTGTGAGAGGTTCCTTCCTGCTTGGCCCCCCAGGGCTGCTGAGGATGGGATGGGGCATCTTCAGATTCCTCTAGGAATACATGTACCACTTGACTAGCTATGGGACCTTGAGCAAGACAATGGCTCTCTTTCAGACCCTGGAAAATAGAATACTTGTTTTCCTTCCCTCACAGATAGGTAGTCAGGAAAATTAAAGTCAGACAGTAGCTGTGAAGAAGGTATTTTGTAAAACTTAGACTTCTCTAGAAATGGGAGCTCATAGGATTATAGATTGAGAACCAGAAGAGACCTTAAGGTTATCCATCCAACTTAGTCATTTTATTGTTGTTCAGTTGTTTTAATCATGTCTGACTCTTCACAACTCCATTTGGGGTTTTCTTGGCAGATACTGGAGTGGTTTGCCATTTCCTTCTCCAGCTCATTTTACATATGAGGAAACTGAGGCAAACAGGGTAAAGTGACTTGTCCAAGGTCACATAGCTAGTAAGTGTCTTAGGCTGAATTCAAACTCAGGGACCTCTGGCTTGATGATTTATCCACTGTACCACCTAGTATAGGCAAAAGAAATGCAAGGTAATTAGGGCAGAGGGGAGTGTGGCTCTAACCATTGGAGGAATCAAGGAAGGCTTCTTCTCATAGGTCCTAGTTCTTGAGCTGAACTTTCCCTGATGAAGCAAAGAATCTCAGAACTGGAAGAAACCCTAATGGTTATTCTGGTTCAGTATTCTATCTGATCCTGAAAATGGTTGTCTAGCTTCAGTTTAGTAACAGCCCATTTGTTCTGGAGCAGCCCATTTCCTTGTTGGCACCTAACTGTTACATTAAGTCAATGTCTATTTCCTTTTAATTTCTACCAGATTCAATCCAATTCAACAAGCGCATAGCAAGTAAGTGCTGTGGATATAAAGATGAGATGGAAAATGGTGTTTGCCTCCAAGGAGCTTCCATTCTACTGATCCTGGACCAGCCCTCTGAAACAATGTGCAAGCTTTCATCCCTCTTCCACAGAAAGGATGCCCACTTGCACAGAACTCTTCTTCCTTTTCTCTTCCAGTTATCTCTGCTGCCCAGTTATCCCTCTGCTGTATACATGCACCACCTTTATGGGCTAGCTCCACTGGACGATGTGTGACATCCTAGGATCTTGGTGTATATTTACTTGCAGTCTGGCTCAGGGGCTGCCTCTTCCATTTAAGACATCCCCGATCCTTCCCATCCCCTCTTCAGCTCTGTCAGTTGAATGTTAATGTTCCTTTCAGCCTCATACTGTTCTAGAATATTTTTTCTCTACTTGTCCCTTGGCTCCATCACATACAACTTTCTATTGTATTTACTAGCATAAGTCATAGATGACCCCATTAAATTAGAAGAAGCTCCTTGAGGTCAGGGACTACATTATTTTACATCTCCCTAATACTAAACACAGAGTCTGACACATAGTAGGTGCTTAATAAACCTGTGTTCTTGAATAGAGGAGGCAGAGGGCCAGAGAAGAGACAGGAGCTTATGAAACCATCATCTGTCCACTCAAGTAACCTAAAGAAACTATCTCCTGTACATTCTTCTTCTTTTTAAAAGTATTTTATTTTATTGCTTTTTGGAGGGGGGAAGACTGGGCAGTTGGGGTTAAGTGACTTGCCCAAGGTCACACAGCTAGTAAGTGTTCAATGTCTCAGGTCTTCCTGACTCCAGGGCTGGTGCTCTATTCACTGCACCACCTAGCCACCCTCCCCCTTCTGTACATTCCAAACAGGGCAAAATTCAGAAGAGCTCCTTAGGTGACAGCCTGAGTCTTGGACTCTACCTTCTCTCTGGTTTCAGAGGGAGCCAGCTGCTACAAGAAGCTTAAGATCACCCTTGATTTTTTTAAGGGTGAAAAAAAGGTTTGGATGTTTTTTTCAAAGAGATACAGTGGAAAAGGAAGAGAATGAATCGTAGTCAAGTTGCTATCTTTTTGTCCCTGCAGGAGGCCTTGGTGGGGCCACAATCATTGATGCCTTAGACACTCTGTATATCATGGAGCTGGAGGACGAGTTCCAAGAGGCCAAAAACTGGGTGGAGAAGAGCTTTGACTTGGATGTGGTGAGTTGTAAAATCTTGTATGTCAAAGCTCGAAGGGGTTCTAGGACAGACAATGTTGGAGCCGAAAATATCATGGCTGGGAGGGACTTTAGAATGCAAAATGTCAGAGCAGGGAGGGCCTTAGAATGTGGAATGTCATAACTTAGAGACTCTAGAACACAGGCTGTCATTAAAACACGGCATGTCAGAACTGGAAGGGTCCTTAGGTGTAGAATGTCAGTTCTGGAATGAGTTTAAGAGCATAGAATGTCAGAACTAGAAAGAACCTTAGAACCAAGAATGCCAGGACTGGGAGGGACCCTGGAACACAGAATGTCAGTACTAGGAAGGATCTTAGAACGTGGACTGTCAGATCTGGAGTGGGCCTACGGACATGCAATGTTAGAGCTGAGAGGGGTATTAGAACCCACAATGTCGAAGCTGGAAGATATCTTAGAACATAGAACATTGGTACTGAAAGAGACCCTGAAATATAGAACGCTAAAATTCAGAATGTAAAAACTGGAAAGAACTTTAGAAGGGAGAATGTGAAAGCTGGAAGAAATCTTAGACTCCATCTAGTCCCTCCCTCTCCTTCTACAGAGAAGAAAAGAGGCTCAGAGACAAATGATTGACCAAGGCCATGTGAAGAGTGAGAGGCGGAGACAAAAACTTAAACCCAGGTTTTCTTTCCCAGCCTGGTTCTCTTTCCTTTGGTGTGAGAGAATCAATTCCCTTTGCTTTCAACTTGTTTTTAGCAAAGAATACAACTCCTATTTTCCCAGCTTGATCTCTCCATGTCCCTACGCCCACACTACAACCTCGGGTGGCCCCAAGGGAGTGAAATGAATGAGAGAAATATTATGTATGACTTCCCCGGCATACAGCATCCTTACTTACCTTGAACAAGGAGGATGGACTCGTCACCTGAGAAAGCCCCAGAATCCCGCCATTCAAGATACCAGCTGGAGCCCCACTACTTGTTATTGGCCCAGCGGGGCATCACATCCGCACTGTCTTCTTTCAAGTTCCTGTTCTCAGAATAGTGCCTTGCCTTTTGAAAGAGAATTGATCATGGGGGCTAAGGGCAGGCAGAGGGGGAAAGGCATCAGATGTCACCAGAGATGGAGGGAGAGGCCTGCTGGGGTTTGTGGCTTCAAGCTCCAGGAAACTATCCTTATCCAACCAAGGATTAGGGAGATTCCAAGACTAGGAGAGCCCGGGTGTCAGGTCCAGCTGCTGGCTCCTGTTTACCTCCTCCTTCTTTTCCCTTGTTCCCCCCTCCCCTTTTCTCTCCCTTTTCCCTTTCCCATCTTTCTTTTCCCCTTTCCTTTGTCCTTCCTCCTTCTTCTTCCTTCCCCCTTTGTCCCTCAAAGTATACCTAGTAAAACTAACTTACTGTGTAGCTCTTTATAGTTGACAAACCCCACCCGCACTCATGCATACACACACACTCACACACACACACACTCATATACACATGCATATACACATTCTCACCCACACATATATTCACCACACACACTCACACACACACACACACACACACACATACACATACACAGACACACACAAAAACCCTATGAGCTGGGGAATAGGAATATTATTATCCCTACACAAGACTCTGGTGTCAGAGGCTGCATTCAAACCAAGGTCAGAGTTCTTTCTGCAGTCATAATAGAAAGTCAGATTTCCTTTTTTTTCTTTTTAAATAGACCAGTGGATCTGAGAACTCCCAGTGAGAAAGCTTCCTCTTTGGATGCAGACAGACAGGCGCTCTGCAGCGTGCATGGTCATACAGTTGCCTGGGGCACTGAGAAGCAGGCTCGCCTAGCTCGATGTGCCCAGTCAGAGGAGACAGGCAGGGCCTGACCCTATCTTCCTGACTCTCCATCCCTTGGCACTCACTGCCTCTCCACATTTGTATACATTTGTAAAGCACTTTCCTCACTGCACCTCTGTAAAGCAGGTGTTAGACTTTCCTCTTGTACAAATGAGGAAATCCTGAGATTCAAGGAAGGGAGGGACTGGCCCAGGGTCACACAGCTAGTGTGTGGATAGAGTCAGGCCAAGAATTTGGGTCTCCTAAGTTTGCACCCCATGTTCCTTCCATCACATCATGTTCCCTTTCTTTTCAGGCCCAGCCTCTGGTAATGGCCATTTGCTTTACCTAATTCCTTCGAGCCTCCTCATTTCTCATCCCTGTCCCCCTTAACCTTCTCTGTGAAGCCCCTCTCCCTGACCTGTCTGTTCTTAACAATGATAAAGGGTTCCAAACTTAAGGAATTATATATTTTTAAAAAGTAAAATTTAAAAATTAATAATAATAATAAAAACTTGAGGGGTGAGGTTGATATGATGGAAAGAGTGTTGATTTTGGAACAGCTGGGTTCAAATCCTGCGTCTGACACTCACTACCTGTGAGGCCTCAGGTAAATTCCCTTTGCCTCCCTGGGACTCAGTTTCCTCATCTGTAGAATGAGGAAAGATGGATCAGATGACCTCTAACAAGAGCTCCCTTCTTGCACCAGGGTCATGATCCTGTGTGTCTCCAAGCTTCAAGTGGGCTTGTGCTCACCCTCCAGGCCAGCTGTCTCCCAGCAAGCTTGCCAGGCCTGTCCAGATCGGCAAGAAAGAAAAGCAGGCCCCTCCTTGCCCAGCACTCAGCACAGAGGCTGCAAGCAGCAGAGCGCCTGCTTTTGTGTGCCTGGCAGGCATCCTACAGAAGGAGCCAAGAGTCATTTTGACTTGGCAAGTCACCAGAATGGGATTTGCTCTGAGCCTCCCAGGTCAGGGCCTGACCCCAACCCCACTCTTTCCTGTTATGAAAACCCACAACTCTGTATTGGGTATGTGCCTTCTGAGGTAGCTGGGCAGCCTGGAAAGAACCTTCGGTTTGGCATCAGCAGGCCTGAATTCAAATCACGTCTTCACAGCTTCCTTGCTGTGTGACCTCAGGCTTCCTTGTCTGGTCTACCATTTCACCATCTGTTGAAAGAAGAGTTTGGACCAGATGACTTTGGAGGCCCTTCCCTTCTTCTTTTTCTAAGGCCTGTAACACTATAGAAATGCCAAAAAATCTCAAAAATTTGGATATCACAGACATATCTGATCTAAGGAAGGGTGTGTGTGTATGTGTGTGTGTGTGTGTGTGTGTCTTCTCCCCAAGACCTAACAACAACCATGCTGCCAAATTCACCAAATACCTTCCCAATCTTTTTCCTGTGCTTCAGAAAGGAGATGCTTCTGTATTTGAGGTGAACATTCGATACATTGGTGGACTCCTCTCGGCCTACTACCTGACAGGAGAAGAGGTAGGACTGCCAAAAACTTTGATGCTTGGGATTACAAATTGTCACAAATGGGAGGGCCTTGAATATCAGGAACATGGAATGTTAAAGCTGGGAAGGCCCTTAGAACACAGGATGCCAGAGCTGGGAAGGCCCTTAGAACATAGGATGTCAGTGCTGGGAGGGGCCTTAGAACACAGGATGTCAGAGCTGGGAGGGCCCTTAGAACACAGGATGTCAGTGCTGGGAGGGCCCTTAGAACACAGGATGTCATAGCTGGGAGGGCCCTTAGAACACAGAATATCAGAGCTGGGAGGGGCCTTAGAACATAGAATGTCAGAGCTGGGAGGGCCCTTAGAACACAGAATGGCAGAGCTGGGAGGGCCCTTAGAACACAGGATGTCAGAGCTGGGAGGGCCCTTAGAATACAGGATGTCAGAGCTGGGAGGGGCCTTACACATCTTCTAGTTCAACTCTCTCACTCTGAAGTAAGTAAACTGAGACCCTGAGAAGTAAAGACATAGACAGGCTAAAGCTTTGGGCTTAATCTAATAAAAGAAAATTGTTCTACTGGGCCCATGATTCCATTAGTCTAACTCCTTTTGAAGGACCCTGCTGGGAGCAGGTCCCTTAGAATACTGAATCCAGGGTCATACAGAGAACCTGTGTAACAGGCAGAATTTATACCTAGATCTTCTTCCCTCCAATACTGCTCTGTGCTTTTCAAAAATGGAATGTAATAGAGAGAAATCTTACACTTGAGTTGAAAAAGACCAGCTTCACAAGTACAATGGGGGAGGTGTCATTAGGCAGCATTTTGTTAAAAAAAAAAATTTAAGGGTGTGAGTGAACTGTGAGCCCAAGATGAGTCAGTGGTGGGATGGAGGCACCTAAGGAAGGTCCTATAATTTTGTCCTGCATTGAGAGATATAACGTCCAGGGACCAAGAGTTGATGGTCCCTCTGCCCTCCAGAGGCAGCTGGAGGGCAGGGGAAGGATCAGGCCTTCTGTTGGCTGTTGGCTCCCAGATGGCGGGATCAGGAGTCCCAAAGGGAAGCTGAGGAGAGGCAGATTTAGGCTGGATGCCACCAGGTACTGTGAGTTCTGTGAGTGCAGTGGGGGCTGAGTCCCTCTCACTGGAGGTCACTTGTGGAAGACAGCACCAAGGGATCTCAGATTCCAAGCTGGAAAGCTCCTCTGCCATTATTTAACAGATAAGGAAATTGAGGCCCAGACATGAGAAGGGACTAGCCCAAAATCACACAGCTAGAAAGGGACTAAGGCAGCATTTGGACTCTAAGTCCGAAGCACTTCTCCCCTCTAGAAGGTCCCCTCCAACCCTGCAATTCTCAGCTGATTTCCAGATCATAAGAGCTAGAAGGCATTAAGTCCAATCACTTTGTGTTATGGATGAGGGAATTGAGGCCCTTAGAAGGGAAGAAATGACTTACCCAGGGTCACACAGCTAAACAGTGTCTAGAGTAGAATTCAAACCCAAGTCTTTCAGGGCTCTCAGATCCATTTTTCACTCTAAAAGTTTATGATTCTTTGAGCTGATTTCTCTCAATGACCATGAAGTTCCTTTGGATTCGTTAGTTCCCATTTGCCCCTTCCCCACCCATGTGTTCCAGCTTCTAATCTAATTTTTTGACCCCTCTAGAGAAGCAGTCCCAGCTCCACCCCACCTCCTCTCCATGCAGAGACAAATATTACTTCCCAGCTTCTTGGGAAGGGCAGGGAGGCCAACGCAGTTAAGCTGTAGAGAAATCAATCTTCACCTACACAGCTATCCTCCACAAAATCATTTCCTGCTTCCCCTGAACTATTATGACAGCTGGGGCTGCAGTGTCAGTTTTGGAGGTAAAAGCTGCTGGGCTTTTTCTCCTAAGTCACTAACAGGCTTCTCTTGATCAAATGCAATCTTCGCAAGAGAAATGACTGCTTGTACCAATTTGTCCCCAAATGATTCTTGATGGGAGCTCCAGGCTTCAGGGCACCCGAAAGTGGAATTTCCCTTGCCTCCTGATGGCCGCCAAATGAGGGGTGGGAGAGACACCTGTCTGGCCACCTGTCCAGTTAATGGCCTAGATGTGCCAGGAGGAAATGGGAAATTTCAGAATGAGGGCTCAAGGCCAATTGACTGTTTTACTTTATCAACTCTGTCCTTCCCTGCCCTCCGCCTTTCTGAGAGTGTTGGTGATTAGAACAAGGCAAAGCCCTGGTGCCTTAGGGATGGTCTTCAGAAGGGAGGCCTGGGTACCACAAACCAGGGGGCAGAATTCACCGGTAATATGAGGAGTCCTTCATGTTTCTGTAGCAAAGCTCTTTGCTCCCAGCAGACCCATAATAAAAGAGGGCTGCAAAGACTCCTCTCCTAACTTTGTTTCTTACCAGCTCTATGACCTTAGGCAAGCAAGTCACTTCACACCCATGCCTCGGTTTGTTCTCTGTGAAATGGGAATATCTATCACTCTTTCCACTGCCTACTTCAAAAGGGTTGCAGATGATAATTATGATTATAGCAACAGTCTTTAAAATATTCTGGAGAACTCATCCAATAAAAGTATACTGGAAACACACCATTATCACAGGCCTGACTTTTGTCCTCAGTTGCCCAGATATAGTATTGCTTAAAAAACCATGAAAGCAGTATTTTTAACAATGTAGGTATCCTAGATAGAGAGTTAGCCTCAGATCTGGTAAGATCTGCCCTCAAACTCTGCCTTTGGTTCTCATTAGCAAGGCAACCTTGGGCAATTTTCCATCACAAATACTCAGAATATCCAAGTAGATGGAATGACTAGTTTTCAAAATATAGAATTCCAGGGACAACTAGGTGGCACAGTGGATAGAACACTGGCTCTGGAGTCAGGAAGGACCTGAGTTCAAATCTGACATCAGACACTTAATGCCTGACCCCAAGCAAGTCATTTAACCTCCATTTGCTCAAGTTTCCTCATCTGTAAAATGGGGGTTATAATAATAGCACTTACCTCCCAAATGAGATAATAATTGTCTTCTCTCAGGGTACACCCATGCTAGCAGCTCCCCTGTAGCATAGCTTCCCACAAAGTTGGACCCTAGGTGTTCAGAAACAGCTGCCCATGGGGATGGGAAGAACCAGCCTGGGAGCCCCTTCAGTAGTGATTGCAGAAGGCTGACCCTCTCCCCCTGGTGGAGAGTGCTGAGATGCTCCCTCTCTGAGAGGGCTCTAGCCTGCATTATTCGGGAACACTTTGATCCCAGATAGTGAGCCTGTGTGTGCCTTCCAAGGTGGCAGGTTTGGGGCTTGGCTTCTGGTCCCGGTACTTCTCTGCAGGAGTCTGCTTGGCTGAGTCCCTCTGTCTGGGGTTGGCAGGAGCCAGAGGTGGGCGCTAGACTAGACAATGGCTGCCATCTGCCTTGATGCAGGGAGAAGAACTGGGGAAGATCCAGATTCCCTTCCTCTCTTTCTTTAAAGAAAGGAGATTTGGGGGTAATCCCAACCCTGTGCAACATGTCCCATGTGGCCTTAAGAAGCCTAGGACTTTGCCACAAGCAGATGAGAAAAGATACAGTTAGGCATCACAGAATTAGAGTACTGGACTTAGAATCAGGAAGATCTTAGTTCAAATCCTGACCCAGACACTTATTAGCTGAATGACTCCAGGCCTTTCTCAGCCTTAGTTCTCCCATCTGTAAAATGGGAGAGGGGAGAAAGTAATACCTACTTCCTAAGAGCTAATGAAACAATTTAGATAACTGACCTTGCAAAATGTAAACCCAATCCAAATTTAATCTATTAGATCTCCTAGCCTTTCTTTTGCTATAGGACAACTTTGCCTTTTGCCCAGAAAGTCTAAAGTAACCTAAAAATCCATACTATGAACCTAATGTAGCTTTGGTTTGGAATTTGACTTTGTACCCAAATGCTTAACAAGTTGGGTCACCCTTTGACTTCAGAAAGTGGGAATAACCCCATTTGACAGATCTGTAAACTGAGACTTCAAAGATTTGCCCATAAGAGTTGCTGTTTGTATAACACTTGCTCTTTAAATTGAGAGGGTTCCCCCTGGATGGCCACTTCTTATGTGTTAGGCCAGGGGGCCTTCTTAATTATGAGGCAGACTAGATGGCCACAGAAGCCCCTTTCATCTCTCAAGTTTTGCAATTCTGTGAAAGCTCAGAGCAGGAGAGTTGTATATTCAAGATTACACAGCAAATATATAATAGAGCTGGGATCTTTTAACTGGAGACTCATCCTACCCTATGCCAGCTTTTGTGATGAGGAGAATTATTCATCCCTGTACCCAACTTCTCTGGGGACTTTTGGGCTCAAAATTGGATAAGATCTTATCCTTATGGAATAACAGTATGGTGGTGGATGGGAAGTTAGGGGTGGAAATAAGGCAGAAACTTAAATAACTAAAGCAATATTTCATGAGAAATAAATTTGAAAGTTGTAAAAATACTCTAGGAGAATCTCCTACAGGAAGCTTTTCCTGTACCCTTTAATTATCAGAGCTCATTGCTACTGTCTCTATTTTTTAGAACATTATGTATATTCATATATATGTATGTGTGTGTATACACACATATACATGTGTATGTGTGTATATATGTATATATACATACATATATAATACTATATGTAATAGTGTTAATATCTAAGTTGTCAAATGTTCACATTTTTCTCGGGAAAGTTTCTTTTTCAAAACATTTTTTTTGCTTTTTGGAGGGCAATTGGGGTTAAGTGACTTGCCCAAAGTCACACAGCTAATTTTTGTGTCAAGTGTCTGAGGCCAGATTTGAACTCACATCCTCCTGACTTCAGGGTTGGTGCTCTATTCACTGTCCCACCTAGCCACCCCTTTTCAAAACATTTTTAAATAAAATTTTATTTTTCCCTAATTACATGTAAAAACAAGTTTTACCATTTTAATTTTAATTTATTTTCTTGATTACATCATTCATTTCCATGAGGTTTTGAGTTACAAATTTTCTCTCCTTCTTTCCCCTACCCCAAGCCCAAAACAGTGATCTCACTGTAAAGCCCCTCCTACAGTCTGTTCGCTTTTATGTCCTCCTCCACCGCCCCTCTAACTTTCTAGTAGGGCAGGGAGGGTCTCCCTACCCCAGTCCCTTGTAAAGCCAATCAGCAGTAGATTCCTGAGAAAATGCTACTGTGAAGAGCTTTTAAGATTCGGATTACACAGTATTAGTGAACACTCTGTTTATTCCATTACAAATCTTTGTTCAGTATAATGTTCACAGTTGCAACAGTTCACAATATTATATACAATCTTCAGAACAAGGAAAGTC
>CM053596.1:47286893-47323990 GCA_028646575.1 Pseudocheirus occidentalis
TGGAAGCACACACTTCAGTAAAGGGACAGGGACAGGGTAGAGAACAGAACAAGTGGGGAGGAGGGATAGGAAGGAGAGACAGACTATCACTGTCACAATCTGTCCACTATGAAGATGTCCTGTATAATCACACATCCACAGCCTGTATTGAATTGATTGTCCTTCCAGTGGGGGTGGGTGACAAGGGAGGAATTGAAAGAATCTAGAATTTAACGCTCTGCAATACCTGCAACTAGGAATTAAGATATACAGGGGCCGGCATAGGGAGACCCTCCCTGCCCTACCAGAAAGTAAGAGAGCAGAGCAGGGGAGGAGCTTTACATTGGGATTGCTGTTTTAGGGTTGGGGCAAGGGAAAGATGGGGAGAAAATGTGTATGTAATTCAAAAATGTCATGAAAATGAATGATGTAAACAAGAAAACAAATAAAAAATAAAAAAAGAAGATAGCTATCATGGCAGCTAGGTGGTACAATTGACAGAGTGACAAGCCTGGAGTCAGGAAGATTAATCTTTGTGAGTTTCAATCTTGACCTCAGAGATTTACTAGTTGTGTGACCCTGGGCAAGTCAATTAACCCTGTTGGCCTCATTTTCCTCATCTGTGAAATGAGCTGGAGGAAAAAAAATGGCAAACCATTCTAGTATCTTTGCCGAGAAAACACCAAACGGGGTTACCAAGAGTTTATGGCAGAAAAACGATTGAACAACAACTACAAATTCATGACCCTCCTCTACTCTTCTTCAGGCTAAAAAAATCCCTCATTTGCTTCAACCAGTCCTCATGCGGTATGATCGAAAGGACTTTCATCATCCTGGTTGTCCTTCTTTCAATACTCTCTAACTTGTCAACATCCTTCCTAAAATGGGGAGGCCAGAACTGGACCCAGTTCTCCAGATGTGGTATGATCAGGGCAGAGCATAGCAATACAATTACCTCCCTAATTCTGGATACTGCACCTCTCTTAATTAAGTCTAAAATTATATTAGCTTTCTCTGTTGCCATATCACATTATTAACTCATATTGATCTTGCAGTCCAGTAACCCTGCTCCCTACCCCCAGATGTTTTTCAGATGAACTATTGCCTACCCTTGTCTTCCATTTTGTATTTGTAAAGTTGATTTTAAAATCCTTATTAAATTTCGTTTTACTGAACTAGTTCCAAAATATCATCTTGTACATAAAATACCTTATTTACTCGTCTTTTTTTGGAGAGAAACCCAAGACGTGAGCTATAATTAAAGTCATTCCAAGTACATGAACTGAAGAGTATGAAATTGGGACCCTAGATCCTTCTCAGTAAAGGCCAGGACTAAATCCTGCCCAAACTATGTTCTGGCCACAGAACAGGGAGTTCACACAGTACCTGAGCCCCCTTGGGCCTGGCAGTGGTTCCTCTTGAGGTTGAATTTGAAAATTGGGTCAGTTTCCTTTCTCCAAACTTGTGTTCCTTCTGCACAATCTCAGTAATCAGTGACAGGGGCTCTTGTAATCACATCAGTCATTTTTTTCAATGCCTAAGAATTTAGCTCTTTGCCTGAACTCTCCTGCTATGTCTCTCTTTGTCTCTGGTATCCAGTCCCTCTGCTCTCCTTTTACCAATGTAAAATCCTTCTTGGGAGATAAAACAACTCAAATTCTAGTTGGATAGCTCCTTCTTTTCTTTATATTTGGCATCATCCTAACCACCCTATACAGTGGTCCTAATTCTCCTTTGATCCATTTCCCTTCTTCCAAATAGCTTTAAAACACCCCTAAATAGCTCAAAGTTTCACTCTTTCTGCATTTCTTCAGGTGGAGGCTTGATGACCACTTATTGGGTATATTGTAGAAGGGATTACTGTCTAGTTAAGGAGGCAGTACGGTACAATGGAAAGAGCATTCATTAGCTCTGAAGTCAGCTGATCTGGGTTCAAATTCCACCTCTCTTACTATCTGTGTGACTATGGGTAAGTCATTTATCTTCCCTGAACCACAGTGTCTTGCAAAATGAAGAAGCTGAACCACAGAGCTTTAGATCTTTGATTCTGTTCTCATAGAGGGCCCCTTCCTGTTCTGTGATTTTAGGGTCTTGGATTGGGGGATCTTTTGTTCTTCTGATATCACACGAATGAAACACTCTGGCCATATATACTAATAGGTTCAGACACCTTTGCCAGGTCTATGGTGCTGGTGCTCAGCAGAGTATCATCAAACTTGCAACAAGTATTTATCATTTTTGATCTGAGTGCTGATCCCAGCACAGGCTGTCTTTTTGTTCCCTAAATCTGGTTAGTATCAAGCCCGAGTGTGGCCCATAATCACATTCTCAGTTTTATTCCTTTTTATCATCATGTCTCTCCTGGTGAAGAGGATGAAGAAAGCTTTGCTGATTAGAAATGAATAAAACATCTCTCTCTGCATTGAAAGGTAGAACCAAAGCAACAAATACTTCAATGGGTCTATAATCTCCTTCATTGTGGTGAGGCCTCCTTCTACCTGTACAGATTACCATCTCTCCTCTCATTTTGTGCAGTGCTCACTCACATTGTTCCATAAATCCTTCACAGAGGATATTCGCAATATCTTGGGGCCCTTCCTCTTGTTTTTTTTTTGATATTTCTTCAATAATAGTGCAATACTCTCTTAATGGTAAAGAGAATAAGTGTGTATGATATACAGATGACCCATCTCACTTTCCAGTCCCATATATTCTTTTATTTTTTGCTTTAAATAGTATTTTAATTTTTTCCCTAATTATATATCAAGAAAATTTTTAGTATTAATTTTTTACAAGATTTTGAGTTCAAAATTTTTCCCCCTCCTTTTCTCCCCTCCCCTCTTCTGAAAATGGTAGTCTGCTATAGTTTATGCATGTGGTATCATGTAAAACAGTGGTTCTCAACCTTCCTAATGCTGCACCGTGACCCTTTAATACTCATACATGGGCATATCTGGGCATATCTGCATGTGGAACTGCCTAGAGATGGAGAGAGGAGCAGTGTCTTGGTTCCCAAGACCATGGGAAATATGTATTTTCTGATGGTCTTAGGCGCCTCTGTGAAAGAGTCGCTCGACCCCCAAAGCAAGGGGTCATGATCCACAGGTTGAAAACTGCTGATGTAAAACATATCTCCATATTCATCACAGTAATGGAAGAAGAAACAGATCAAAAGAAAAAAACATGAGAAAGGCTAAAGTAAGTGGGGGGGGGGAAGCTTTCATCTATATTCAGAGTCTATCAGTTCTTCTTTTCCCCTCTTTTAAAATTTTAATTTAAAAATTTTATTTATTTACTTTTAGTCTACAATATTCAGTTCCACAATCTCTTTAGTTTCACTTTTTCTGCCCCCTCCTTCTCCTCTCCCCCCATAACAGCATGTAATCAAATATAGGTTCTACAAATACCTTCACATTGAACATTAGTCACGTTGTAAAGGATTATAACCAACGTACTGAACTACAAGAAAGAAGGGATAAAACAAAACACGACAGAGAGCAAAGAGTTTGCTTTAATCTGCAGACTCTGTAGTTCCCTCTCTGGATGTGGATATCCCTTTCCATCATGAATCTTTGGGAGTTGTCTTATAACCTTGTATCGCTGAGAGGAGCCCAGTCTATCAAAGTTAGTCGTCACACATATGATGTATGTCTAATTGTGTACTAAGTTCTCCTGGTTCTGCTCTCCTCACTCAGCATCAGTTTATATGTCTCTCCAAGTTATTATGAGGTCTGTTTTCTCCTCATTTCTTATAGCACAATAGTATTCCATTACATTCATATGCCACAACTTGTTTAGCCATTCCCCAATTAATGGGCATCCCCTTGATTTCCAATTCTTTGCCACCACAAATAGAGTTGCTATAAATATTTTTGTACATGTGGGTCTTTTCCCCACTTCTGTGATTTCTTTAGGATATAGCTCCAGAAGCAGTATTGCTGGGTCAAAGGGTATGCACTTTTTTTTATAGCCCTTTGGGCATAGTTCCAAGATTACTCTCCATTATGGTTGGATCAGTTCACAACTCCACCAACAATGCATTAATGTTCCAATTTTTCCACATCCTCTCCAGCACTTGTCATTTTCCTGTTTTGCCATCTTAGCCAATCTGACTGGTGAGATGTGGCACCTTAAAGTTGTTTTGATTTGCATTTCTCTAAGCAATAGCGATTTAGAGCATTTTTGCCTATGCTTATAAGTATCTTAATTTCTTCCTCTGAAAACTGTCTGTCCATACCCTTTGACCATTTATCAGTTGGGGAATGACTTGTATTCTTATAGATTTGACTCAATTCTCTGTATACTTTAGAAATGAGACCTTTATCAGAAACATTGGTTGTAGAAATTCTTTCCCAGTTTCCCACTTCCCTCCTAATCTTGGTTACATTGACTTTTTTTGTACAAAAACTTTTCTATTTAAAGTCATCAAAATTATCCATTTTGCATTTCATAATGTTCTTTAATTATTGTTTGGTCATAAATTCTTCCCTTTTGTACAAATCTGACAAGTAAACTATTCCTTGCTCTCCCAGATTGTATATGGTACCAGCATTTATACTTAGAACATGCACCCATCCATCAGTTCTTTATCTGGATGTGGATAGCATTTTCCTTCGTAAGTCCTTTGTATATATCTTGGACCATTGGGTTGCTGAGAAGAGCAGTCATTCATAGTTAATCATTACACAATTTTGCTCATTGTTTTCCTGATTCTGCTAATTTCATTTTGCATCAGTTCATACATGTCTTTCCAAGTTTTTCTGAAATCTGCCTGTTTATCATGTTTTATTGCACAATAGTATTCCATTACATTCATATACTACAGCTTGTTAAGCCATTATCCAAATGATAGGCATCCTCTCAGTCCCCAATATTTTGCCACTAAAGTCAGAGCTACTATAAATATTTTTGCACATGTGGGTCCTTTTCTCTTTTTTTATGATCTCTTTGGAATACAGACTCAGTAGCTGTTTCAAAGGGTATTCACAGTTTGGTTGCATTTCCAAATTGTTCTCCAGAATGGTTGAATCAGTTCACAACTAAACTCACTCTCATTAGGGTCCCAATTTTCCCATATTCTCTCCAATATTGATCATTTCCCCTTGTTAGTCATTTTAACCAATCTGATTGGTGTGAGGTGGTATTTCAGAGTTGCTTTAATTTGCATTTATCTAATCAAAAGTGATTTAGAACACTTCTTCATATGCCTATAGATATCTTTTATTTATTCATTTGAAAACTGCCTGTTTATATCCTTTGACCATTTATTAATTGGAGGATACCCATATATTCTTTTTTTTTGGAGGGAGGAAAGCAAGGCAATTGGGGTTAAGTGACTTGCCCAAGGTCACACAGCTTGTAAGTGTCAAATGTCTGAGGTCAGATTTGAATTCAGGTTCTCCTGACTCCAGGACTGGTGCTCTATTCACTGTGCTGCCTAGCTGCCCCTTGCCCATATATTCTTGATGATACATTTTGTGCTAATTATTGAGTAATGGTTATCACTGGTCATTTTACAGATGAGGAAACTGAGGCAAACGGGGTTAAATTACTTGCCCAGGGTCACATAGCTAATAAGTGTCTGACTTCTGGTCACCAGGCCTTATTGTGAAGAGAGATTGGAAGGTATCTTGAAGCAGCTGCTGGAGAGGCTGCCACCAGGGGAGGGAGCATGGTAGGATCAGTCCAAGGACTTGCTCACCTGGGATATGACTACCTGGGAAGAGGAAACATTATTTAGTAGCATGACTTTGATCTCTCTGGGTTTTCCTTCTGTCTATCTGACCATTTCATCTCCATCTACTTTTCCACCCATGTCATGTGCATTAACTGTGGGTATCCTCCAAGACTCTGTCCTGGGCCTTTTCTCTTTTTGTTCTATATACTCTCACTGGGTGATCTCATCAATTCCCATAAGTTTAATTAGCATCTCTCTGCTGATGCTTTTCTGATCTATATATTCAGCCCTAGTTTGCCTTCTAAATAATAGTCATGTCTCACCAGTGACCTCATGGGTGTCTTGAAATGGATGTCCCAGAGGCACCTCAAACTCAATGTGTCCAAAGCAGAACTTTCTCTATTACTATTGAAGTCACCACCATCTTCCCAGTCACCCAGACTCACAACCTTGGTGTCATCCTTGACACTTCATTCTCCCTACATATGCTCCATACTCTGTTGTCACATCTTGTTTTTTCTACCTTCACATCATTTCTTACTTGTCTACCCTTCTCTCTACTCACAAAGCCGCCATATTGGTGCAGGATCTCATCATCTCTCACTGAGACTGTGGCAAGAATCTCCTCACTGGTCTCCCTTCTTCAAATCTTTCCCCACTCCGTGCCATCCTCTATTCAGCTTCCAAAGTGACTTTCCTAAAGTACAGGTCATACCTGCCACTCCATTGCCCAACGAACTCCAATGGATCCCTCTTACCTCAAGGATTAAATTTGTTTGGCGTTTAAAGCTCTTTATAATCTGGCTCCTTTCTATATTTCCAGTCTCCTTCTGCGTTACTTTCCTTCATGAAACCTACAATCCAGCTATACTCACATATTTGCTGTTCTTTGCAAAAGATAGTCCATTTCCTGACTTGATGATCAAGTTTAGCTAATGGTGACACTGGAATGTGTCTTCTCTCCCCAGTCTTCTTACATTTTACAGTCTAGGACAGCTAGGTGGCACCATAGTTCATAGAGCACGAAGCCTGGAATTAGGAAGGCTCGTCTTCCTGAGTTCAAATCCAGCCTCAGACTAGCTGAGTGACCCTGGGTGAGTCATTTAACTCTGTTTGCCTCAGTTTCCTCATCTGTAAAATGAGCTGGAGAAGGATTGGCAAATGGCTTCAGTATCCTTGCCAAGAAAACCCCTAATGGGGTCACAAGAGAGTCGGACATGACTTAACAACTGAACGACAAACATAACTCATTCAGGTATTCTGCATCAATGGAACCAGCCCTCTTGCTATTCTTTGCTGTGAACAAGACATTTCAGCTCCCGACTTGGCATTTTCCACCATGCTTGAGCTGCCACTTCAGCCTCATCTTCCCTTGCTTCTTTCAAGACTTAGCTCAAAGCCCACGTTCTGCAGGAAGCCTTTCCCTGCTCCCTCCACTGCTAGTGTCTTCCCTCTGAGACCACCTTCCACTTATACCATATTTGCATGTTGTCTCTAGAGTGTCAGCTCCTTGAGGGCAAGGACTATGCTTCTGTCTTTCTTTGTATCCTGATTTTTATCACAGTATCTGGTATTCTCTTCTCTGTCCTGCTTCTAAATTCTTTTGGACCTGAGAACCAAGCCCCCTCTACTGCTGACCTACCCTGGAACTTCTCTCAGTGGCTGAGGCCTCCTCCCTATAGAACAGCAGACCATCTCCATGGCCCACTCACTGTGGTATTTCCCTCCACCATGCCTGCCCCTCTTCTCTCATTGGGGGGTTCCTTCTGGGACCTCCATTTTGTGGAGAGGCTGGCCTACCTTTACTCTCCTACAGGGACATATTGTCCTGAGCCAGATACATTTATCCCCATCCCCATCACGATTCCCATTTTCAACTCCCTTTTGTGTGTTGTCCTTTTTATTGAAATGGAAGCACCGTGAGGGCAAGGACTGTTTCTTTTTGCTTGTGTTTGTATTTCCAAGAGTTAGCACATTGTTTGGCATATAGTAAGTGCTTAATAAATGCTTATTGAAAAACTGTCTGGTACTAGCTAAGAAATAGAAAAGTGGAGCCATGGGACAGAGTAGACATAATGCACAGTAGTAAATTATTAGAGTAACTTTGTGTTTGACAAATGTAAAGATTTAAGCTTTTGGGATAAGAATATAGTATTTGGTAAAAAAAAAATCGTTGGGAAAACTGGAAAGCAATCTGACAGAAATTGGGTATAGATCAATAACTTATACCACACCATTTACCAAGATAAGGTCAATATGACCTAGATGTAAAGGGAGATAGTGTAAGAAAATTAGAAGAACACGGGACATATTACCTATCACACTTATGGGCAGGAGAAGAATTTCTGAATAAACAAGAGACACAGAATATTGTGAGATGCAAAATGGGTCATTTTGATTATATTACATTAAAATGATTTTGTACAAATAAAGCCAACATAGCCAAAACTAGAAAGTAATCAGAAAATTGGGAGGGGGAATTTTATAGACATTTTCTTGGATAAAGGTATCATATCTCAAGTATATAGAAAACTTTGTAAAATTTATAAGAATAACTCCCCAGTTGACAAATGGTTAAAGGATATGAACAGGTAGCTTTTGGATGAAGAAATCAAAACTATAGTCATATGAAAAAATGCTCTAAATCATCAATTAGAGAAATGCAAGATGTCATCTCACACTGATCAGATTGATTAATATGATAGAAAGGGAAAATGACAAATGTTTGAGGGAATGTCGAAAAATTGGGACATTAATACACTGTTGGTGGAGTGGTGAACTGATTCAACCATTTTGGAGAGCAATCTGGAATTATATCCACAGAATTAAAAAAAAAACCTCTCTATATTTTTTGACCCAGCCATAGCACTTTTTTTTTCTGTTTCCCAATTTGTTAAAATTGTGTCTGTTCATTTATTTTGTCTTTGTCTGTTTCCCAAGGTGATTAGGCAAAAAAGAATAAGAATCTATATGGTCTAAAATATTCATAGCAGTTCTCTTTGTGGTGGCAAAGAGCTGGAAATTGAGGGGATCCCATCAATTGGATGATGACTAAAGAAGTTGTGGCATATTATTGTGATGAAATGCTACCGGGCTATAAGAAACAATGAGCTGGTTGATTTTAGAAAAACATGGAAAGACTTGCATGAAATAATGAAAAGTGAAATGAATAGAACCAAGAAAACACTCTATATAGTAACAGCAATATTGTTCAAAGAATAATTGTAAACAACCAAGTTATTCTGGTATTACAAATACTCAAATTAACTACAAAGGACCTATGAAGGAAGATGCTAACCACCTCTGAAGAAAGAACTGATAAACAGAAGTAGGCAAAGTACAGTTTTACATATATTTATAAATCTGTATCAAATACTGACCTTCTCTAGTGAGAGGTAGGGAAGGAGGGAGTGAGGGAGTCAGTCAGTTTGGACCTTAAAACATAACAAAAATAGATAAAATTTTTCCTTCCTGGAACATGTTGTTCTGACACTCCTTGTAACCTCATTTGGGGTTTTATTGGCAAAGATACTGGAACGGTTTGCCATTTCCTTTTCTGGCTCATATTTTTTTAAACAGATGAAAGACGGTTAAGTGACTTGCCCAGGGTCATACAGCCAGTAACTGAAGACAGATTTGAACTCATGAAGATGAGTCTTCCTGACTCTAGGCCCAGACTATGTCCTCTGTGTCACCTTGCTGCCTTGTGCCTTATCCTAATAAAAGCTTAGACTTATTGACTGAATGGACAGTTATATGGCAAATCTGCCAGTACAAGGAAAGATGGAATTCCCTCCAAAAAAGAAAAAAATACTAACAAGGTGTATTGATGATTATTTGTCTGGCAATCAATCAACAAGGACTTATTAAATGTTTGCTATGTGCCAGATACTGTACTAAATGCTTCTTCTTCTTCTTTTTTTTTTTTGGAGGGGGGAAGGCAGGGCAGTTGGGGTTAAGTGACTTGCCCAAGGTCACAAGGTCACACACGTGTTAAGTGAGACTCAATTTGAACTCAGGTCCTCCTGACTCCAGGGCTGGTGCTCTATTCACTGTGCCACCTAGCCATCCCTGTACTAAATGCTTCTGATACAAAGAAAGGCAATCATGAGGTTCCTGTGCTTGTATAGCTTTCTGGGGACCCCCAGGAAAGAAGCAAAGGCTGAAGACATCAACATTCCAAGAGCTTTTAAAAGGTAGACTTTGTCTTGCTCAGGGCTTATGGACCTAGTCTCATGCCAACCATCTGTGCTATGTAAGTGCCAATGTCCGCTGGTCAGGTTGTGAGAGAGGGCAGCACAGAACGGTTGCCCAGGTTTCCTCTCTTATGCAGGAAGTGTCCCCTGACTGGCGCTTCCCCAGCTTTGCCTTTCACAGGGATTCTAGTGCAATGATCAGTGGGGGGAAAAGTCAGCCCCTTTCTTTGTTTCCAAGTCAACACTTCAGCCTCTCTGGGCATTACACTTGGATGACAGGGCTGAGGGTTAGCGAGCCCTATGTTCAGAGTGGGGAGGGGTCTCAGGCTAGCTTAGCCAACCCTTGCATTTTTATAATTGAGGAAATGAAGGCTCAAGGAGGTAAAGTGACTTGCCCAAGGTCACACAGATAGTGGACATCAGAGACAGAATGGGAACCCAGATTCAGTCATCGTTCCTTGTGTCATGATGCCTCCCCCTCCCCTGCCTCTCTCTCCCCCTCTCTCTACCCTTTTCCTTCTCTTCTTTTCTCCTTCTCCCTCAACCTCATCAATTCCCGTGTGCCAAATTACCATTCTCTTTCTAACCTGACTCTTCATCTGGTTTTAAAAAATGTTCCATTGTTCCCAGCACAGTCCTCTGGCCATCTGTCTGTTATCCTTTATGCTTTGAAACTTGACTGACCTATCTCCATGGATTTAATTATCATCTCTATGCAGATAATTTCTGGATCTATATATCTATTCCGAGATTCTCTCCTAAGTTCTAGTTTCATACTACTGATCAGACATCAACAACTGGGGACATCACCAACTGGATGTTCCATAGGAATCTCAAACTCATCACACCCAAACTCCAAGAATTCACTATCCTTTTCCCCAAACTCACCTCTTCACTCTTCTTCCATCCTCACCCCACTTCCCGTATTCCATCAGTCTTGTCGATTCCACCTACCCAACATCCTGCACGTCTGTTCAGTTCATTCACACAATTCTCATTAAAACTCATCTCTTCTCACCTGGAATATTGAAATAGCCTCCCAAATGGGTCTTGCTGCCTCTGGTTTCTCCTCTCTCCAATCTGTCCTCCCTCTGGTTGCCAAATTGATATTCCCCAAGCAAACATCTGACCATTTTTATGAGACTAATTTATAAACACATCAAGGGCGTCTTTGAGGAGGGTATGAGTAGAGAAGAGGTAGGCTTTTATTAATGATGTTCCAAAGGAAGCTACAGTTAACTGAAATATGTAGAGAATGTGAGATCCCACTGCACTTATTCTTTGTTAACAATTGAAAAAGGATTTTGAGTTGGTCGAATAAAATACCCTTTTAATGACCTCTGCACCACTTTCCAGCTGTCTCTTTCTTTACCTTGCAGATTACAGGTCAACCATCATCCCAATCTTCCTCATTTTGCATTGCATCCTATCCCTGACCTTGCCTATCACAATCCTGGCTCTTATTCTAAATTCAGCCATTCAGCTTTACCATATGACCTTGGATGAGATAGTTAGCTAACCTCTAAGCCTTGATTGCTCCACCTGTAAAATGGGTTATTACACATTTCCTTTCTTACCCAGGAATCTAGGTGGCATAGTGGATAGAGTACTTAAGTCTATAGTCAAGAAGATCTGAGTTTAAGAAGGGAAGGGGGAAAATTTAGAACTCAAAACCTTAACAAAGCAAATGTTGAAAAATAAAAACAATTTAAAAAAAAGATGTGTTTAAATCCAGTGTTAGACAGTGGTCAAGTCACTTAACCTCTGTCTGCCTCAGTCTCCTGAAATATAAAATGATGATAATAATGGCATGAGAATCAAACGAGAAAGTCCGTATTAAGTTGTTAGTGCAATGACCGGCATACAGTGGGTGCCTGAGAAGTCTGTGTTCTCTTCCTTCCAAGAAGAGGAAAAATGAACTCATAGATGGGAATTACTGGAGCTCTTTGGAAGGGAGATTGTCGTTTGGAGAGATGGAGAGGTGCATGCATATGATTTAGCCCAATCCTCTTATTTCCTAGAATAGGATATTGAGGCCCATAAAGGTTAAGTGAGTTGGTTCTCCAAGGGCTCACAGGCAGTAAGTGGAGATAATCAGTTGTTATTACGCTTCTGCTGCCTTCTTGTCCACACTGGAGAGAAGGTGTTTTGTTGACATTAACTAGGCCAGCACAAAGTTGGTTCTGGTAGGCGGAGGGGAGGGAGCAGGGAGGTAATAGAAGACTGGTAGATTTTTAGGAAGTGGTGTGTGTGGCCGGCTTCTATTTAGGGACCTTTAGTTTAGAAAGGGATCCTTTTCCTTTACATTTGTGGCCTGCAGGGATCTTTTGAGGCAGGGATCAGCTCAGAGAGTGTGTTCTTCAGGGGGAAAGAAAGCAGCAGGGACCCAGAATGCTGAATCAAAGGGGATATCCCTTAAAGATTGGCTTCTCTCACTATTTCATTTTATCAGGGTCAAGATACCGAAACTGGACAGAAACATAAGCTGGCATCTAGAAGTGGGAAATTACTTGCTGAAGGCCACTCAGCTAATAAGTAACAGAACTGGAATTCTAATGCCACACATGGTGCTCCTCCCATTTACTTCTATAAGAGCTGCCACAAGAACTCAGATTTCTTCTGTAACCTTAGAATTTGAAGGCATCTTTTGGCCTTTATTCATATTCTTACCTGTCCTTGGAATACCTTTACCCAAAGGATCTTTCTCTTCTCTCATTTAAAAAAAATTACTTTTTAAAAACATTGTATTGATGCTTTTTTTTTAAATTTTAAAATCAGTTCTTGGACCACTTCCAGGGAATGCTTCCCCTGTAACTAAGAAAAACAATAAACTACAACTAATTGACACAATGTATGCAAAATTCAGTACCTATAGTTCCCCACATCTCCAAGGGATGAAAAGAAGGGAGATACATTTCCCCATTTTTTCCTTATCAGGTTCATTTTATATACTAGACTTACGGTTACCTGTTTACCATGTTACTTCCTGCTATTTGCTTATTCAACAATTATTCAACAAAACTAATAACTCTTTTTGGCATATTATGTCACTACCTAGAGTTTAGTCTGAGAAAATTTCCAAATCTAGCTCTTCTCTAGTTTTACACAGTTAAAGGCAAGAAAGGTCTACCAGATTCCATGCAAGCATGCAAGGTAACAATGTATGCACAGCAAATGCATAAACATACATGAAGTACATCAATAATCAGTGCAACTCCTTTTCCTCTCTGGTGAACCTCACTTTCTGCAGGATCCTCAAGTCCTCTAGATTCATGGTACCATCCTGTGGGTTAGATTTGCTCTAAAAGGCAAACAAACTTGGGGCTGGTAAAAGGCAGATTCCTCCAAAATTCTGATAAGTCTCACTTCCCAGAGGGACATATGCCCATATATCCTGCCCTAAGGCTCCTGGCTTCTCCCCTTTCCCCAAGACTGCCCTTTGATCTTAGTTCTTTGGAAAGCCAAAAAGGCAAAATAAAAAAGAGACTGTCAGTTCCCTTCTATAGGTGAGCATGAAGAGCAGTGGCCATTCCACATAGTCTATCGTCATAGTCAATGAATGCATTTTGGGGTCAGCTCCATCAGTGAAGCCCATTCTCCAAAAGGCATCACAGATGTGGCCATACTCCTCCCCCCACCCTGAAGATAAAAAATCCCAAACAAAGGCTTTTAGGCCTTTGTTTGTACTTCTTTAGGCTCACAAACTTGATCAGGGAACTCCTCTCTACCATGAAATAACATGGCTATACTAGATTTTTTTTTTAAGGATCTTTCAACATCCAAAGCCCTTCCAGCTCTGACATTCTATGCCTTAAGCCCCCTCCTAAGCTTTAACATCCTGTATTCTAAGGTTCTTCCCAGTTTTCACACCCTATATTCTCAGGTTCCTCTCAGCTTTGACATTTCAAGGCCCTTTCCAACTCTGTGGAATGTGGAACTATGTGAGAAAAATCATTAAGCTGCTGCTTCCCTTTGACCGAGGGATCCCACTGCTGGGCATACACCCCAAGGAAGTTAACAGCAGAAAGAGGTGTCCCATCTGTACAAAAATATTTAAAGCAGCATTTTCATGGTAATAAAAGACTAGAAATAAAACGGGTGTCCATGGATTGGTGCATGACTAAACACATTTTAGAACGATGGCATATTGTGCCATGAGATATAATGAATGCAAGGAGTCAAGTAAGACATATGAAGGACTGCACGGTCTCATGAAGAGTGAAAAGAGTAGAACCAAGAGAACAATGTGCACAATGACTACAGCGGTGCAAACAGAAGAAAAACCCCTAAACACTTAAAGTCATAATACAGGGGGTCCCCAAAGTCTAGCATTTATATAACACTTTAAGGTTTGCAAAGGACTTTATGAATATTATCTCATTTATTCTCATCACAATCCTGTGAGGTAGGTACTATCATTATCCCCATTTTACAGATGAGGAAACTGAGGCAGACACTGGTTAAATGACATGCCCAAGGGTCTGAGACCAGATTTGAACTCAGGTCTTTCTGACCCCACTACTAAATTTAAATTGTATTGATCATTCTCAGTCCCAGAAAACAGATGAAAAAGAACACTTTTCTCTTCTTGGTAATTAGGTGACTACAGAGGCACTTGCTATCAGTCAAGTTTGCTTTGTTCATGTTTTGTTTAACTTTCTCTTTGTTATGAGGAGGATTCAAGGGGTAGTAATGATTAAAAAAAAGATATCAATACATTAAAAAAATAAATGAACTACAGACTGTGCACAAATCCTGGAGCCCATGTGGAGATTGATGCCCAAGGCCCTTTCCCAAAAGGCTAAGCGCCCTCAGAAGCCTTGTTAGGAGTTGGCAGGTGATAAAGGCAGGAATGATGATAAATTGAAGACGGAAACAAATACTGCCCAAACCATAAGAGCATCTGACTCCCAGATGATAGGAGCTGCTCAGAGTGCCCATTTGGTTCATGGTTTTTGTGGCATTGTGATTGTAAATAGTGAAAGGGGGTCTGAGGGTCTGCTTTCCACCAGTCACATTAGGATGCCAGCTCATGGTGGCCCCTGCCCTCCCTCAACCGATGCCAAAAAGCTGCCAAGTCACCAAATCACTTGAAAAGTTAGGTCACTTTGTCAGTAAGCAAATACCCCATTCTCCACCCATTGTTCTCCACCTTTGTGCTAAAAGGATAAAGCATGCTTCATCATCCACCCTCTGAGAACAGGATGGGCCGGTATGATAAACTGGGCTTTTGGCCTCATTTCCATCTCTATTGCTGTGGTCAGTGTGTGGAGCGTTTTCTTAATTCAGCTCCAATTTTTCTGCCTCATACAAGACTCCTTGTGTTTCTCAGAGTTGTCCTTTATTATAGTGGGACTAGAAGAAGTCTTGGATGTCACCTGGTCCAATTCCCTCCTTATACAGATGGGGAAACTGAGGCTCATGGCAGTCAAGTGACTTGCCCTAGTTCATCCAGGTTTCCCAACTCTGAATCAGGGGATTCTTTCTACTCCATGTGCTGTCAGGAAGCCTAAATGTACTTGGCTCCCCCACAGCAAGTCAAGTCAAATGACCGGATGCTTATTAAGTGCCAACTTCATACCAGGGACTGTGCTAAGTGCTGGGGATGCAAAGAAAGGCAAAACACATCTTCTGCCCTCTAGAAGCTCACAGTGAAGCAGAGGAGAAAACACGAAGAAAGCTACAAGCAATGAGGAGTTGGGAATAATCAGCAGAGGGAAGGCAGTAGCATACAGGGGGATTGGCAAAAACTTCTGGTGGAAGGTAGATTTGAAGAAAGCCAGGAGGCAGAGACAAGGAGGCAGAGAAGTCTAGGCATGGGATTCAGCCAGTGACAATGCAGAGTGAGGAGATGGGCTGTCTTGCTCATGAAAGGCAAGGAGGCCAATGTCACAAGATCACTGCACATGCAGAGAGATAGATGTCGGATGACTGGAAAGATAGGAGGGGCCCAGGCTACAAAGGCTTTTAAACATGAAACTTTGGGGTCACATAAAGTCAGACAGGCAAGAACCAACAATGCGCCAGAAATCAGAGGGCAATCTCTCCAAGCTCTTTTGAAATCCTGTTTTCAAGACAATGTGTTGATGTTCCTTCTCCCTGGAGAGAGGCTGCTTTTACTCTTGGGATCATCTTAATTTGGGGTCTGCTGACTCCCTGAGCTCACTCTTACCTTAAGCAACTGTGACTCACTCCCTAATTTCCCATTTCCTCTCTAGGGACCCAAGGCTCTGTTTATTTTTATCTCTGAAATGGAGCTAAGTTGCCAGGAAGATGATCTTATTCTACCCACGAGGGCCCTATTGATTTACTGCAGTGATAGAAGGGCTGGTGAATCCATCTGCTTGAGTGTTTGCTCCCCACCCCCCATGAGACCTCCCCACTCCCATGCTTTGGTAGATTGTTTTCTTGAGTTGCTGGTGGCCAATTGATATATGAATTTTTCACGATTCAATTTTTTGTGTAACGACCCCAGGCAAGGCAAGAAGCCGGATGCTACATTTGTAGCTCTCTCAAAGCAAAGAAGGAGAAGCAAGAGTGGTTTGGATAAACGGGTGGAAAATGGATACACCCCTGACAGCTATGTAGAGGCCAAGGTTTGGCTCTGAAATTCCAGGAGGAGGCAGAGATCGCCAAATCCACCCCTTATGGCACCCTGGAAAGAATTAACTAGTGGCAGAGGCTCAAGGATGGATCTGTTATGTAAGAGAAAGAAAAAGAAAGAAAGAAAGAAAGAAAGAAAGAAAGAAAGAAAGAAAGAAAGAAAGAAAGAAAGAAAGAAAGAAAGAGAGGGAGGAAGGAAGGGAGGAAGGAAGGGAGGAAGGAAGGGAGGGAGGAAGAAGGAAAGGAAAGGAAAGGAAAGGAAAGGAAAGGAAAGGAAAGGAAAGGAAAGGAAAGGAAAGGAAAGGAAAGGAAAGGAAAGGAAAGGAAAGGAAGGGGAGGTCAAGTCACTTGATCTCTGTTTGCCGTACTTTTCTTCTTTGTCAAATGGAGCCTGATAATAGCACCACCTCCCGCAGTTACTGTGAACATCAGATGAGATAACACTATGCCTAGCACTGTGCCTGCCATATAGTAAGCACAACTTAAATGTTAGCTATTATTATTTACACAGTTGCAGGCCTCATTCACCTGGTTCTACTTCTTCCCTTGGCATTATTTTATACCTGTTATCCTGGGTTTCTCTGCATTCTTTTCACTGGGCATTTCTTAGAGTGCAATAATATCCTTTATACCCAGATGCCACACTTTGTTCAGTCATTCACCTTCTGAGGGGTCCCTATACCTCATCTGGAATGGCTGCTTACCAGCTATAATCTCCCATGCCTGAAATGCCCGTCTTCCTTGCCTTGCTCTGCCTTTGATGCCCTTGTACCCTTCAAGGCTCAGCCTAAGCATCATCCACTAAAAGAGGCCTCCCCTGCTCCCCCAATAGCTAGTGTTCCCCCAAAACCTGCTTTGTATTTCTTTTTCAGAGGGCCATGTGGTACCTTCAATAAAAGGCTAGTCTCAGAGTCAGTAAGGCCCACTGGCTGAGACTTTGAGAATCTAGGCTCACCTCCCTGCTATCACAGGGTGTCAAAAAAAGATGTCCTCAGAGGTCACTGATCACATGCTTGCTAAAAGCATTTCTTAAATCAATTTTTATTGCAGACAATAATACAGCATGGGGTTCCCTGGGCCTCGATGCTGGATGATTGACCCACCCGTGGTCCATATTTCACAAGCTCATTTATTCTGGTTCATGGGTAGCAGGGAAGAGAGGGCCAGTGATTGACAACACTGTTTCACCTTGAGGAGCAGAGGCAGCCTCTCTCCCCAGATCTGAGAGCCAGGTGACACGAATGGAAATTAATGGTAAATGGTGGGTAAAAAGCACAGAAAATATATAAAATGGGGCCAAGATGGGAGAAGAGAGTGTCTGACTCAGTTTGTCATGATGACATTACGTAAGAAAGCACATCATATTGAAAACAAGTGATTATAAATGGGAATAAAATCCAACTGCGTAGAAAAAAAAGGTAAAACAAGATAAAATGGGAGGGAGGGTAGAAGGGCCCTCTCGCATAGCTGGCTTCTTCTCCCTCTGGCCCCTGGAATGAAAAGTCAGTGGGTTTCATAGAAATTCTCTGTAGAAAGGAATGTCCATGGTCTGTATACTGGATGGCCTTTGACCAAGGTCTTGCCTTGAGGTTGGCGTGGTTCCTCATAGAGGAAAAGAAGGTGCCTGTCCAAGGAATTTGCCCCACCCAATGTCTATCTGAATTGGGAACATGGGCCCGACTCTTCCTTGAATAGCAGATCTTGTTGGTGGGGATGCCCAGACCCTGGCAGCAAAGATGGCAGCTGTCCAGAGGCAGGGGCTAGTGGGCTCTGGCTGGATTGTGTATGTGGCCCACTGGGAGTGGGTGGGCTTCCGTGTTGAACACCCAGTCTTCCAAGGAGAGGAGATCATCTTCAGAGAACAGCAAATAGAGGTACCTGTATACCATTGAGATGAACGGAGATTGTTAGTTGCTCATCCTGGAAGAATGAGTGCCACAAATACCCCTGAATCCCACTAGCAGTGGAGGCAGTGAGGAGAACTGGCTAGAATAGCACGGTGGCTAGAAGTTAGGAGGCAGGCTATAGTGCAACAAGCCAAGTGACCTCTGGGCAAACCACCTTCCCCTCAGTTTCCTTCTCTGTAAAGTGGAGACAAGGACTTGGACTTTGTCTCTTTCCCAAGTTTGTTGGCTGGGATCAAATAAGCTCATGGATATAAAAGCAAATTGGAAACTGGAAACTATTGTCTAGAGGTAAAGGAGTATCACCATTTGTAGGCCCAGGGCTGAAAATATGGGGAGCTTATGGACATGGCAAAAGTGTCCAATTATTCTAAAAGATAGCTAGAAAATATGTCTCCCAGGTCCCCAGGGGCACTACTCCCCATCATATCTGCTCCAGACAGAAACCTATGGGCCAGACTTTCCCATCCAGGCTCGAATTAAAGACAACCAGGTTCCCCAGAGTCAACGTTCCCAGCACCCCAGTCCATTCCACAGCTATATTTCCTAGGCTAGGGACCTCTCATCTCACTCTGGGATCACCAACCTAATCTCCTCCTGACTTCCAACTTCCCCATTCCAGTCTATGAGATTTATTTTCTCAAGATATGACTTTAGTTATAGAATCACAACATGCCAAGAGTTGGAAAGGTCCTGAGAGGCCATCTAGTCCCATACAGCATTGTACTTGGAGTTGGGAAGGCCCTTGATTCAAATTCCATTTCAGGCACTTACCTGGGTCACTCTGGACTCAATTTTCGAAGGCCCTAGAGAGGTGGTCAGGGTGGCAGGATATTAGAGCCTTTGTAAATCATTTAGTCTAATCCCATCATTTTTCAGATGGGGAAACTGAGTCCCAGAGAGCTCTACTGGCAGCTGGCACTAAAAGAAACCTCCACCAGTGAAAGTACACACACACATATATATATATATATATTTGTGTGTATATGTATGTGTATGTATGTACATATGTATATGTAGGTATGTATAGCCCATAAATCCCTTTCTTCAGCCCCCCTAACAAAGTAATGACTAAGGAAAAGCCCTATCCTCTTTTTCCAGTCCCACCACAGGCTACCTGCTGCTTTCTGGTGACTTTTCCTCCCTTTAAGATTGCTCTGGGTATTCATTTCAACCCAATTTCACTTTGCTAAAATGAAGTAGGAAAGGGAGGGAGGAAAGGACCCACTTTTAACTAGCACTTCCGGCATAGGAGGGGGACCTCGAACTTGGGGACACAGAGAGCTGTCTGTCAGACCTCAGGACACAAGACCAGGAGGGTGGAGGGAGCAGAGAGGGCCTGGGACATCATCTTCTTGACGGAAAACAGAGACCTAAGAAGCCCAGGGCACCCTGGGGCTGCTCCTGGGAAGGACAGAGCAAGGAAGAAGCAAACTGGGGTCAGCTCTGGAGAAACTCAGCAGGGGTATAGAGGATGGAGATCCATCCAGTTGAACAACTTCTTCTTGCTAAGCAGGCACTAGGTTCAGTTGTTTTTTAAGCCTAGAGTCCAGTGTTTTTACCCTATCACCCTGGGGTAAAAGTTCATGTGGTCCTAGCCTAGTTATGGTTTTGAGAGAAAGGGATCCCATTCCATGTAATTTGCCTCAAGCCCCAACTGTCCTTGAGAAAACACCTTTGGTTTCTCTTGGAGAGAAAGGAGTGTCTTCCAAAAAGCCTGGACTTACTTTAGCGTCTCTGCCAGGAAAAAACTTTGTTGCATGTTATCGTGCTCAGGAAACATGGTATAAACATTTCGGATCCCGGAGAAGCCTGTTTCTGTCCGACAGTACTTTTCTAGGGCCTAGAAAAAAGGAAGGGAATATTAGCATGTCACAAGTAGTGGAGAGTGAAAGCCTTGGACAGGGACTGGGAGCAGCGGTAGGTCTGGCTCTAGAAGGGTTATTTCTTTAATCAGAAAATTTCTTCAATTGATGAGGCAGATAACAGACAAATGATGAGAATATCAGACATTCACACAGGCCTTCAAGTTTGTAAAGCACTACAGAGTTCCAAAGGTCCTTGGAGATACTTTATTTTATAGGAGAGGAAATTGGGGCCCAAAGAGGGTAGGTGATTTCTCTAAAATCACATGTCAAGTTAGCAGCCAAGTCTAAATTTGAACACAGAGCTTCTGATGCTGAGTCTTCCCACTGTGCCTGCTGCCTCAAGTCTTATCGGAAGTGACTTTACCGTTCAAGGAAAATACGGCCAAAGCAAGAAATATATGGGGTTACCTGTCCCCTTCCTTCCAGTTTCAACTGGTAGGCCAGGTTTCTCTGCTTCTCCATTCTTGCTGCTCTTCCCACTCCTCAGTATAGGATCTGCTCCTCCTGCTCCTTTTTCTCCCAGGTCACCCAGGAACCCTTTTTGCCATTTCTACACGTCTATGCTGAACACTTAAAACTATCTGTCTTTTGGTGTTTCCTGGCCAGGTTTCCTGTGTCTGACAGGATCAATTAATCAAGCATTTATGAAGGGTTTACTGTGTCAGGCACTAGGCTAGATCTTGGGAATATAAAGACGAAAGTACAACAACGTTAGCCTTCAAGGAACTTACATTCTGCTGGGAGATACAACATGTGGGCCTTTTAGGTCCAAATAGAACAGGCTGAATCCCTCCTCCATATGAGTCCTTTAAATACTTGAAGAAAATGATCATGGCCCACCTCCTCCAGCCTTCTCTTTTCCAGGCTAAACATGAATGGCTCCTTTAATTGATTCTCAAGTCCCCTCACCATCCCAGCCACCCTCCTCTGGACCTAGCAATGATGTAATGCAAATAAGACTGAGAAGTGCAGGAGCAAGATCTGTGGCCCCCCCCTTAATGACTTCAGGTGTGCTGCCAGTAAATGTGTACCTGCCGGGATAGGCTTTCAGCTCTGGTTAAGTCACAGGCCAGAAAGGCCTTGCTTAAATAATAACCATGGTGGTGCTGATGATGGTGCTGATGATGACAGCAATAATCCGAAATCCCTATAGTGCTTGAATAAGGTTTACAAAGGACTTTTCTCTCAACACTCTTGTGATGTGGACAGACTGAATATTATTATCCCCATTTCACAGAAGATGAACGTGAGGCCCAAGAGAGTGTGCAGGTGTTGAAGGGCCATGGTTGCCCAGCTGATGAATGTTAGAAGGGGAATCTAAGCCCAGAATTCCTGATACTCACATCAGCACAGTTTCTCCCACACTAATTACTCAATGGAAAGAGAAACAACTACCATTTCTACAGTACTTTAAGGTTTCTAAAACGCTTTGCTCACAACCCAATGAGGCAAGAAGCATATGTTTTATGGAGAAGAAAACTGGGGCTCCAAGAAGGGGAGCTAAGCTACCCAAGGTCACTCAGTTCAGAAACAGCAGAACTCGTGACCTTCCATCCCAGCACACTCCAGCTCTGAGGTAGGTGGTGGTGCAGCAAGTGCAGAGAATGCTGGGCTTGGAGTCAGGAAAAGCTGAGTTCAAATCCAACCTCAGACACTTCCTACCTGGGTGATATTGAGCAAACCACTCGACTGGAGGATTACTAGAATGAGCTCATCTCCTGTATGTTGTAGGCCTTTAGGAAAATGAGTATCTACTGTCCAACGATCTACCTACTTTTATTCCCTTCTTGTCTTCTTTTAATTTTTTTCCTTTTTTTATCAATTAACATGAACAATTCATTATTTGAATATTCAACTGTGAACTTTTGTTTGTTATATAAAAATTATATATATATATGTGCTTATAAATAAAACATATAAAACAGCTTTTGCTTATATGTCAAAAGTGTCTGTGAAGTCACAAAAGGTAGCAGCAAGATTGCCCCTGTCCCCCACACTCCCGGGTGAAACTTGCAGGTGTGGAGTGGGGGTTGGTCACACCTTTCCATGAGCACTCACAGCTCCAGCTCTGCCCTTACCTCAACAACTTCCCAGCCCCACTGGCGGTACTTGGGGTCATGAGTCAGGCGCCACATGTACATGTAACTTTCCACCACCTCTGGCCGCAGGATGTAGTAACTCTCACTCGGGCTGGATGTTGTGGCTTCACTTCCGAAATCAAACCAAAACACCTCTGGTCCCAGCTTGGTGTCTGAGGGGACAATTGGTCACAGTCATTTGCCTTGTCATCCAAGGACTCTTCTGCACTCAGAAAGTCCCTGAGTCTCTGAGTGCAGGAGACCTCAGAGATCACCCAGACCAGCCTTTGTGTAAACGAGAGTCCTCCTCTCTAACACGCTCTATGAACAAACAGCCATCCTCCCTTGGCCTGCAGACCTCCGGGGAGCCTGCTACTGTTCTGGCTAGCCCATCCCATCCATGGACAGCTCACGACTAGGAAATGTAGACATCAAGCCCAAACTCTCCCCTTGGCAACTCTCATTTGAGGTTAAGGTGCTGCCCTCTGGGGCCAAGCCAAACAAATCGAATCCCTCCTCAAAGTCTTGAAGACAGACAGCTCCCTTGCCCCATCCTGAACCACCCCCTCCTCCAGTATTTTCTTCTCAATTCAATTCAGCAGAGGATTTGTTCAGATGAAGGCAAAGGCTCATTGGTAAGGAAGGAACCCTGTATTTGGAGTCAGAAGTGCGGGGCTCCATGCCTGGCTGCTTCTGCTCCCTTCTAGCTGTGTGATTTTGGGCAAAGTCTTTTCCTTCTCTGGGTCTCCAGGTCATCTTCTGCAAAATGGGGAGGGCCAGACAAGATGATGCTATCAGCTGGCACTTATACAGTGCGCCAAGGTTTACTAATTACTGTCCTCCCCATAGCCCTGTGAGGCAGGCAGTGTAGACATCACCATTCCCACTTTACATCTGGGGAAACTGAGGCCCAGATGAGGGAAGTGACCCGCCCAGGGTGACCTGACAGCTAGTCTGCTTGCAATGTACTCTTCTCTGAAGTCCTTTCAAGCTCTAAATCCTATGATCCCTTTGCCAGGAGAATGATCAAATGAATTGCCAGTAATCAAATGAGTTAATGAATGAAAAACATTTATAAAAAGTTAATTATGCGTCAATAATAATAACTAACATTTATATAGTGATTACTATATGCGAGGCACTGTGGTAAGCGCTGTACAATGATCTCATTTGATCCTCACACCAATCCTGGGAGGTAGGTGCTGCTGTGATCATTTTACAGATGAGGAAACTGAGGCAAGCGGTGGTAAAGTGACTTGCCCAGGGTCACACAGCTAGTAAGTTTCTGAGGTTGGATTTGAATTCAGGTCTTCCTGACTCTAGGACTGGTATTCTCTCTACTGCACCACCATCCTAAGCGCTGGGAATACTAATACAAAGTAATATGAAGCAATGAAAGCTTTTGCCCTCAAGGAATCTATATCATTTAAAAAATAATTAAAGATTAAAAACATATATAGTCAAGGAAACATGTGTATGTGCGTATGTGTGTGTGTGTGTATGTGTCTGTGCATGCCTCAATCTGTATTCTGTTTCTCACTTCTCTATTAGGTGATTGATAGCCTGTTCTAAGGGTGGGGAACCTGTAGCCTTGAGGCTACATATGGCCTTCTAGGTCCTTGGTTGAGGCCTTTTGACTAAGTCCAGGTTTTATAGAACAAAACCTTTTATGAAAGGGATTTGTTTTGTGAAGTTTGGATTTAAAGAACCACACTTTAGGACCTAGAGGGCCACATGTGGCCTCGAGGCCTCAGATACCCCACCCCTGGGCACTGTTTCTCACTTCTCTATTAAGTGACCGGCAGCCCGTTGCATCCTAAGTCCTTTGGAGTGGTGATCAGTTACCAATTTGATCAGACTTCCCAAGTCTTTCAAAGTTGTCTTTGTAATATTGCTGTTATTGTATAAATTGTTCTCCTGGTTATTCTTACTTCACTTTGCATCAGTTCATAAAAGTTTTCCAAGGGTTTTCTGAAACCACCTCCTTCATCACTTCTTATAGCATGATAATATTCTATCACTTTCATATACCATAACTGGCTGAGTCACCACCTAATTGATGGGCATCCTTCAGTTTCCAATTCTTTGCCACCACGAAAGAGTTGGTATTCATGGTTTTGTATATATGGGTCCTTTTCATTTTTCTTGGATCTCTTTGAGGGTATAGACCAAGTAGTGCTATCGTTGTGTCAAAGCATATGTACAAGCACATAGTTTTGAGAGGATAATCCCAAATTGCTTTCCATAATGAAAGTAGCTTTGGAAGGGTGAGACAATGCACAAAAATGAATGGTGGCCAGGATGGTCCTGAAAGTAATAGGTGTGGTGTGAGAAACAAGGCTCTTGCCAGATTTCTAGGTAGAAGGAATAGGATTTCCAGTGTGAAGATATGGCAGAATTCATCTAGTTTTAACCCTTGTAGCATCACAAAATGTCAGAAGGGGAAGAGATCTTGGGAAATATTGTGCTCCAACCCTCCCTCTCATCTGCAGAGAGGGAAGCTAATGTATGAAGAGGGGAGGTATCCTCCAGGCCACAGTGGGATAGCCCAGTGGGGCTGCCCAGATGAGCAGAGGAGTCATTGAGGTCAATGGCCAATGAAATTCTTGGAGAATTCCTCTTCCTTTGCATCTGTTAGTAGGGGGTGAGGTGGTACTTGCTTTTTTCCAACTGTTTCCATTTCTTACTTTTCAAATTCACTCAAAGCAACATATCATTACTTGAAAATTAGTGGGCCTTCCCTTGGAGCCTCGGCAGTAACTCTGGTCTGGGAGATGGGAGTGTAGGCCTCGGAAGGTGATTCAGAAACCTTGGCACAAGCATATGGATGGTTTTCACCTTTACCAGTCCTAATAAAAACCCTGTGCTGGTGGCAGAGAACCAAGTAGCCCCAGAACACCAACAAGGATTGATCCCTTATGTGCTGCCTGCCTTCTGCAACCAGCCAATGGAAATGGTTCTCTGGGCTTCAGTCGGGACACTTCTAAGAGCTTGCTATATGGCCCTGGGCAGAGTTCTTCATTTACCAGGGACTCAGATGCTAAATGAGGGGGTTGTATTGGCGATCTTGAAGGCTCATAAACTTCAGTGATGCTTTGACTCTACTGTATGAATTAAATCATTTTTAAACTAGCCCCCAAGAGGATTTAGGTTTTCTGGAAGGACTGGAATCAAAGCAGTCAGAGCTGGAGTGGACCTTAGGATACAGATTGTTAGACCCGGGAGGACTCTTAGAACACAGGATGTCAGAGCTGGGAGGGTCCTAAGAACATAGGATATAGGAGCTGGGAGGGCCCTTAGAATGCAGACTATCAGAGCTGGGGAGCGGGGTGTTCTTAAGAACATAGAATAGCACATCCGGGAAGGGCCAGAGAATACAGAATGTCAGAGCCCAGATGGACCTTAGAACAGAGTCAGTCGGAGCTGAAAGGGATCCAAACACACAGAAGGTCAGAGCTGGAAGAAGCCTTAGAGATGTCTAGTACAACCTTCTCATTCTACAGATGAGAAAACTGAGGCTTAGAGAAGTTGAGCATCTAATTCAAAGTTATCCAGCTAGTAACTGGCAGCCACAGGATCTGAACCTTGGTCTTCTGATTCTGAGTTCAGCATTCTTCCCACAAGGACTTGCTGTCTGTCTCTCAGGCTGTGCATCTTTTGTGAAAAATGCAGGTGTGTCTGAAATGGAAAGGATCCAGCCCCCGGGACATTTTTTAGTCCCAGGCTCTGCCAGATGAATGGTCCCCATCAGAGCTCCTGAGCTCGGGAGACACTGGCTGCCCATCTAGAGTTTACGTGGTTAAGGAGGGACAAGGATAAATGCTCCAGGGAATCATAGGTTTTATTGCTGGGGACATCATTGACAGAGAAAGATGATGAAAGCTTAAGCTTGAGCCTTTGATCTCCTTCAAATTATAACTGGAGTCTCAGCTATGACGCCTTGACCTGCCCTTACTGCTTCAGGGAATATCTGTTTTCCATTTGCTGTATGTTCAAGGCATTTCTCTGCTGTTAACTTTTTTCAGGGTGGGGACTGTGCCTCCTTAATGGGCTGGGGAAGGGTGGAAGGGCAGCTAGGACCCCCAGCTAAGAGAAGACATCAGTTGTTCACTGGCCTTGGGCTTTATCTCAGTTCAGTCAATGAGATGAGTCCTGGGGATGGTCCACCAAGGGGCTTTGGTTTGAAGAGGGGGAATATCCTGGGGTGGTGCTGGGGGGCCTTGTAATTCCAGAATGTTGAAGGAATTATGGAAGCCTCTCCTTCTGGTTTACAGAGATATTCCCTGTCTTCTCTGTCTCCTCTCTTTCTGCTTCTCCTTCTCTGTCTGACCATCTTTCTAACTTCTTCTTCTTCTTCTTCTTCTTCTTCTTCTTCTTTTCCTCCTCCTCCTCCTCCTCCTCCTCCTCCTCCTCTTCCTCCACCTCCTCCTCTTCCTCCTCCTCCTCCTCTTCCTCCACCTCCCTGCCTCCCTCTCCCTCTCTCTCTCTCTCTCTCTCTCGTCTCCTCTCCTGTCCTCCTCATATCCTTTTATCTGTCTCTCTCTGTCTCTTTGTCTCTATCTCTCTGTCTCTGTCTGACATCAAGGCCTTACCTGTGCGTATATAAGACTCATGACATGTCTTTGTGATCTGGGCAGCGAGTTCCATGTAATGCTTCCTCTTCCCCATTTCTGCATCCTCAGCTCCCAGGGCAATCATGCCACCAGAGAAACATGCCAAGTGTCCCATCTTATGGTCCAGGACACCCCCTTTCCACTCGGCAATGTAGGTCAGTCCCTCCTGGGATTTCTGTAGCAAGTGGGTTTCTATTGCCTGAAAGAAAATTGGGAGAATTTGGAGGGGCCGAAGGAAATGGAAGGAGCCAGGGAAAAGGGATATGGAAAGAAGTAGAGGGAGCCAATAATTTAGTATATTTCAGTAAATAACAATGAACTGGGCCCAGATATATGTGACCAACTCACCCCCCAGAAACAGCTTGCCTGTGACTTTACCAGCCTCAGACCCTGAAGACAAGCTATCAGCCAATAGCCTGGCTGCTGGGAGTTGTTCATAGCCAATCTGTGGATTCACCTTGAAAATGTTTTTCCTCTATTAGGAGAAAGTAGGGCCTCTGGACCCATTTTGAGGCCATTAGCAGAAAGAACCGACTGATGGTAAAGCTCTGTTCCAAACCTAATGGGCCCCCAAATGCTCATGAACTTAAAATCACAGATTTAGAACTCAAAGGGGCTTTAGTGGTCATCTGGTCCAGCCGTCTTCTTTGGACAAAGGAGGAAACCATGGGCCAGAGCCAGGAAGCACTCTCTCCACAGTGGAGCAAGGGCAGAGTCAAGATTCCAACCTGGATTCTCAGACTCCAATCTCTACCCTATTTTCAGTGTACATAGGATTTAATAGCTAGAAGGTTCTTAGGGGTCATGCTCTGGCCCAACTAGACTGTCTGAAACCGATGGTGAAATGCCATGGGGGAGTGAGTTACATGAAAATCCTTCTCTGCATCCAGTGATAAAAGGACCTGGACTTACTGTCGACCCCTGCGTCACATAGAGGCCTTCTCTTCTGCCTCTTTAGGAAAACTGCTTTTAGGAGCTACGAGTAAGGAGGCAAAGTTTGAATTTGCTTAGAATACATACAAACGATGGATAAAAATCGGTGATGTTACCATCCACAAGGTATGATTTATCATCACATCACTGGAGGAGGAGGAAAGGAAGTCAGTGAAATTCAGCGTTGGGGGAATTTAGGCACAATGAGGGGCTCGTTTCCAATGACCTGAATTGGACATCCCCGTTCCTGCCTTTGTAAAGGCTGTGCCCTCCTGTCTGGAATGAGCTTCCTCCCTGACCTCGGCTTTTCAGAATCCTTCAAGATTCAGGGTTGATGTCTCCTCCCCTGTGCTGTTTGTGAGCCCTCACATCACCAGGAATTGATGCTTCTTTATATATTCCTTTAGAACTTGATCTGACTCTCTCCTTTGCCCTTATCACTCTGTACCTCATGTTCTACCCATCTGGGTACAAGCTATAATCTGCTATTCCATATTGTTCCCCACCCCCACCCTATCCCTACCTCTAATAGAATGTAAACTTCTTGAGGGAAGGAACTAATTGATGGCATAGTGGGTGTATGGTCACAGGATTCTGCAGTATGGATTCCTTTCTATCTGCTCTCCTATGCGTCAGGCTGGGCTATAAGCTCCCCGAGGGCAGGAGCCCCAGCTGCCCTTGGCTTGAGAATGCCCCTTTGGATTCCAGCACATACTCAAATATATGCACACAGCACATGGCCAGTGTCATCAAGTCAAGAAGCATTTATTAAGTGTTCCAGTCACTGTGCTAAAAGCAGCATTGGGGATGCGAGGAAAGGCAAATCCATCATCACTGGTGTGAGATTAGAGATCTAGGTCTAGGCCCCTCAGCGCTGCTCACCTCCCTTCCTAAATTCCTTCTTGGAGTATGAACTGGGGATAGTCAACTTAGAAGTGGGACCCCCTGTGGGGGCAGTTAGATGACCACGGTCTTCCAAGTACCAAAAGGGTGATGTGTCCTATGGAACAGGGATCCTACCTTTACAGTTGGAAAAGACCTTCGAGGTCATCCAGTAATAATAAAATCTAGCATTTAAATAGTGCTTTAATATTTACAAAGCACTTCATGCACCTCCTTATCTTATCTGATCCCTACCTGTGAGGTGGGTGTTCTTATTAGCTCCATTTCACAGATGGAGGAACTGAGACTGAGAAATCTTAACTGACTTGCCCAAGGTCACTCAGCTAGCTAGTGTCTGAGGCAGGATTTGAACTCAAATCTTTCTAACTCCAAGTCCAGCACTCTATCCTCCAGACCCCTGCAGCATCTCTAGTCTAACTCCCTAATTTTACAAATGAGAAAACCAAGTCCTATTGAAGTTAAGTGATTCCTCCCCCCATCTCTCACCAAGGTCACCAAGGTAGTGACAGAGGTAGCATTTGAACACAGATCCACTGACTTCAAAGAAGAGCATTCTCCTTCTACTGTACTATGTTTGTTTTGCTTGGTCCCCCAGAACAGGACCAGGAGCACTGAGAGGCGATTTCAGTTAGCCAGTTGACAAGTATTTATTAAGCACTTACTGTGCCTTGCACTGTGCTAAACACTGAAGATACAAAGAAAGGCAAAAGAAAGCCTTTGTCCTCAAGGAGCTCACAGTCTAAGAAGGAGACACATGCCAACAACTATGTACAAACAAGAGAATTGCAGGGCAACCTGGAGATAGGGGCAGCTAGGAGGTGCAGTAGATAGAGCATCTAGCTTAGAGTCAGGAAGACTTCTCTTTTGGAGTTCAACCCTACCCCAGACACTTGCTAGCTGTGTGACCCTGGGCAAGTCACTTCACCCTGTTTGCCTCAGTTTCCTCATCTGTAAAATGAGCTGGAGAAGGAAATGGCAAACCATTCTAGTATCTCTGCCAAAGGGGGTCACAAGGAGTCAGACAGGACTGAAACACAGAGATAATCAACCACAGCTCAGTATGAGGGAAAACTTCCTAATAGTCTGAACTGTCTCACTGTAGAAAGATCTTCCTTCGGAGGGAGAGAGAGCTTCTCATTGTTGGGCATGAAAACAAAGGCCAGATGAGGGCTCCTCAGGGATGTTGTAGGGAGGTTTTACCCCTTGGGAAGGCGCTGTTAGCCCTGTAGTTAAAAGAAAGTCTTGGGGACAAGGAAGAATACGCATTGAGTCATTTTCTTTCCACTAAAGCACCTTGCCAGTTACATGGCACATTGAGGAAGGGAAGGGCTAATACCAGGCATCGGTACACAATTAGGCTGGCCATACTTTGATACCTTTGGGGGGGTATGAATTGTCCATAGGCGAGAGAGAGAGACCTATCCAATACTCAGGTGTTTGGCCAGAGACAGAAAAGTGGAAAAGTAGAGTGGAAAAAACCCACTGGATTTAAGTCAGAGAACCAGGGTTCAAAGGCCAGTCTGACCACTTACCTGTGTGGCCTTGTGCAAAGACACTTTTCTTCCCTGGGCCCTGGTTTCCTCATCTGTAAAATGAATTGGCGACCTCTGAGGTCTGCCCCTACTCTAAATCTAGAATCCTTCGATCCTCACTCACTTTTTCTCCTGGGCCTGAATATTCTCATGGGTAAAAATGAATAGATGACCCCTAAAGTCTTTCCCAGCTTGAAATCTAGTATCCTGTGAGCTGAAGTCACTTAACTGCTGTTTCTTCATCTGGAGAATAGGGGAGAAGGGGAGTTGCACCAGATACTCAATCAATGAACATGACACAGAGTAGGAAAGTAAATCCTTAATGTCTTCCTTCCTTCCTTCCTTCCTTCCTTCCTTCCTTCCTTCCTTCCTTCCTTCCTTCCTTCCTTCCTTCCTTCCACCTTTCATTTGATCTGTATGACCTGTGGGAAGGGTATTGCCAGAGGAACAATGAGCATCTGTGTTTTCTCTTTCCAGGGAGATTGGTACTCTTTGGCCTTGCTTGGGACCACCCCTAGTGGCAGTGGGAGGGGCACGCCTGCCCTACACCTCTGATAAAGTCCTAGAAAAAGACTTTGGCTTATCACCACTCAGAACATTGGAAAGTCTCTGTGGTACCTGGGGTACTGTTAAGATGACCTCTCAAATCCTTGTCAGCTCTAGGATTTGGTGATTGTAGGTGGCTAATTACCAACCTGTTACAAAAAGGACAGAACCAGCTTCTTACCTCAAGGGCAGTATAGTACATATTTTTAGCTTCTATGTCTGTCTTGGCTGACATCAACCAGGCCTTGATCAAATATTCATAGAAACTGTCCCCGAGTCCTCCAATAGAGACATGGTCTGTGAGGAGAGAGGAGGAACAAATATGGTTACCATGCAACTGGCCAGACAGCCCAGAGTAGCCACCCATGCAGAGAGCTCTTGTGTGGGGGCTGAAGGCCAGTGCTCAGCTAAGCAGTTAAGAGAAGGGAACAAAGAGGGAAAGAAAGAAAGAGAAAGAGAGAGAGAAAGAAAGAGAAAAAAGAAAGAAAAGAAGGAAGGAAGGAAAGAAGGAAAAGAGGAAGGAAGGAAGGAAGGAAGGAATTGAATTTTAAAAGAATGAAGATGGGTGAGAGCTTGTGAGGGGATCAGAGACCACACAATATTAGGAATGACTGAGGAAATAGAATGAGGGTAAGACTGGAGAAGAGAAGATATTTTGGCAGAGAATATGGTCTCTATTTTCAAGTACTGGAAGACGAATTGTTATATGGAAACATGCTGAGGCCTACTCTGGGGGACAGAATAGTGAAAGAGAACCAGGGGGTGAACACAGCAGTTCAGCATAAAAGGTATTGCTTTTAGGGTCTAGGGAACTGAGTTCAAATTTTGCCTCTGACCCATACTGGTTGACCCTGGCAAGTCTTCTCTCTGGGCCTCAGTTGTTCAGCCACTGAGGTTCCTTTCAGCTCTAGAGCTAGGTCATTAGAGGGAAGCAGATTTTAGCTCAATTTAACAAAAAACCATTGAAATTGTCCCAAAGTGGGATGGGCTGCCCTGAGGTCAGTAAAGTCCCTACCCTTTACCAGGTGGGTGCTCAGCGCTTGGGACTGACAAAAGGGAAACAGACCATTCCGTGAAGGAGCTCACATTCTGTCAGGTGAGAAGCATCCATACGTTAAGTATTGTTGTCACTGTTCTTCAGTCGGGTCAACTCTTTGTGACCCCATATGAAGTTTACTTGGTAAAGATACTGGAGTGATTTGCCATTCTTTTCCAGCTCATTTTATAGATGAGGAAACTGAGGCAAACAGGGTTAAGTGACTTGCCCAGGGTCACACAGCTAGCAAGTGTCTGAGGCCAGATTTGAATTCAGGTCTTCCTGACTCCAGGCCATACTGAATACAGACAAAATGAATACAAGGCGGTTTTAAATTCTCTGTCCTTCAAGGTCTTTCAGTGGAGTGGGGATGGCAGCTGTTTGGTGTGTTGGAGTGGGGATTCATGCTCCTAGGGCACGGACCGGGTGCCATCTGAGGTTCTGTAATTCTCTGGCCATCGCTGGCTGAGCATTCACAATTATCTGGGCCAAACGCACAGGTCTGCTCCAAAGTGGACATAAATCATCTGAGTGGAGCAAGGCCTCCCAGTTATTCAGTGTAAATGAGCTATGGGTTTTTTTAAAAACATAATCAGATGGTAGAGAGTTCAGAGACTTTTATTACTCAATGACATACATGGTAATTAATGCTGGGCAGGTTCATAAATGGCTAAAGACGTGCAAATGAGACTTAATTTAGTCGCTTAAACCCTCCAGTGCAAAGACTTCAGAAAAGAACAGGGTTTAAATTTAGCAAATTAGAATAAATGAAGTCCAGCAATTACTGGAGGGGCAATCAGGTGAAAAGAAACTCTTGAGCCAGTTTGGTGCAATCAGCATTGATTAAGTACCTACTATGTACAGTTCCCTGGGCAGACTGGCTCTCTTGGTGCCATTGTGCCATTGAGCTCTGGCAAAGGATTGTGGAAGGCACCACCCCTTCTACGCACACCCCCAGTGGGTGGAGCACTGAACTCAGAGTCAGGAACACCTGAGTTTAAATCCAGCCTGGGACACTTAGTGTGTGATCCTGGGCAAGTTGCTTGATGGCTCTCAGTCTCGGTTTCCTAATCTTTAAAATGGGAATAATAATAGCACCTACCTCTCAGAGTTATTGTGAGGAAAAAATGAAATTCTGTTTGTAAAGCCATTTGCCAACCTTAAAGCCCTACAGAAATGGTAGCTATTTTGTCAGTGGGCAGTGTAGCACAGTGGGGTGGCCCAGGCTGCTGTGGCTATCTCTTGGTCTGGTCAACTTGGTTTGTCTCCCTTGTCCCTGCCCCGGGTTTGTACAGATGCTTCATCCCTCCCTCCCCTGAGTTCTCAGGCTGCAGGGACCAGGACGAGGCACCTGGTACTGTGGAGGAACGTGTTCAAATGCTTCTCCCCAACCAGGCCCAGCATCCTGAGAACAGCCTGAAATGAAAGTGTAGGGACAGGAGACAAGGGGCTTGGGCCCAGCACTGACTTGGATTGAACGTGAGACTTTGGAAAAGGAACTTTCATCTCTTTAGATCTAAGTTTTATCTCAAAAAAATATAGGATTGGATAAGATGATCCCTAAGTTCTCTCCCAGTTGTGACATTCCATGTTCTAAGATCCCTTCTAAATTTTCCAGCTCTGACATCCTGTGTTCTAAGGGCCCTCCCAGCTCTGACATCCTGTTTTCTAAGGGTCCTCCCAGCTCAGACATCCTGTGTTCTAAGGGTCCTCCCAGCTCTGACATTCCATGTTCTAAGGGCCCTTTCAGACACTCTTCCACACTTCCTATGTTGAGTGCTTCAAGGTATAGAGAATGCGGTTTTCACAACACTGTTCTGTGGTAGACAGGGCATCACTGCACCCACTTCCCAGATGAGGGAGTCAAAGTTTCTTGACCTGCCCAGGGGCACACCCAGCTCGCAGATATCAGGGCTGAGGGCTCAAACCTGGCTTCATGACTAATGCCCTTTTCCCTTAATCCACAACTATATGCCTGCTCTTTGCCAACCACAGGCCTCATATTTTATTAATGGAGAACAATTTTCTGTGCATAACAGATTTTCACCCAGCCTGGCACTCTGGGCACAGCATGAGGAGGAATTATGATTCTCAGCGGGCGGTCTCCTCTTGGATTGAAAAGAAAGGTAACTGCTTAGGCCGGGGCCGTCCACCCTGCTCAGGGGTCTGGGGCACTGGCTTTACGCTAACACCAGGCAAAAGAGTTTATCTCCTTATAGTCAGTGTCTTGCGATTAAGAGAAGCCACAATTCTTGAACAGCCTCCTCTCATGAGCACCATCCTTTTCTCCCAGTGCTGAGGATCCGGCAGCAGCACGCTTTGGTTAAAAACACTTTCTGCTTTGTAAGGAGTTTTTGCTGGAGGTAACAAGGGAACGAGCCCACTGGCAAGGGGGGGTCATGATTCCTGGGCCTCCTGGCCTCATAGATATGCAAAGAACTGTTCTCAGGTCCTTCGGGGACCCCAGAGGAGCCTCTTCCTGTTTCTAGTACTGCAGAGAAGCCTCAGCAATACTATGTGATGCCTGCAGTTTTCTTTTTTTTTCATTGACTTGTTTACTTACTTTTAGCTTACAAGATTCAGTTCCACAATCCCTTGAGTTTCAATTTTTCTGCCCTCTCTCCCCCCTCTCCCATGGCAGCATGCAATCAAATACAGGATCTACAAATACTTTCACATTGTACAATAGTCAGGTTGTATAGAAGGGTTGTAACCAATGGAGTGAACAATGGGAAAGAAGAAACAAAACCAAACATGGAAAAGAGCTATAGCATGTAGATTGCTTCAGTCTCCATTTAAACTCTGGTCTTTCTAGATCTTTCTCTGAATGTAGATATCTCCTTCCATCCTGACACTTGTAGAGTTGTCTTATACCTGTGTGTGGCTGAGAACAGTCCAGTTTATCAAGGTTGGTCGTCACACATACAGTGTGTCTGTGATTGAGTACAAATTTTTCCTGGTTCTGCTCTTCTCATTTAGCATCAGTTTGTATAAGCCTCTCCAGATACATATAAAGTCCGTCTCCTCCCTATTTCTTATAGCACAATAGTATTCCATTACATTTATATACCACACCTTGTTTAGCCATTCCCCAATTGATGGGCATCCCCTAAATTTCCAGTTTTTTTACCACCACAAAGAGAGCTACAATGAATATTTTTGTACATATGGGTCTTCCTCCTGCTTCTATGATCTCTCTTGGATACAACTCCAGAAGTGGTGTTACTGGGTCAAAGGGTATGCAATTATTTATAGCCCTTTGGGCATAGTTCCAGATTGCTTTCCAGAATGGCTGGATCAGTTCACAGCTCCACCAACAATGCATTAGTATTCCAATTTTTCTATATCCTCTCCAGCATTTGTCATTTTCCTATTTTGTCATCATAGCCAATCTGACTGGTGAGATGTGGTACTCAGAGCTGTTTTGATTTGATGCCTGCAGTTTTCAAAGGGCTTTCATACCTGTTGTCTTGTTTGATAACCAGTGTTCTTGGAGATAGATGTCATTACGTCATTTATAGATGAAGAAATTGCCCATTCCACTCAGAAAAAATTAAAATGTCAGAGCTGGGAAGGCCCTTAGAACACAGATGTCAGAGCTGGGAAGGCCCTGGGAACACATGATGTCAGAGCTTGGAGGGGCCTTAGAACACAGGATGTCAGAGCTGGGAGGGCCCTTAGAACACATGATGTCAGAGCTTGGAGGAGCCTTAGAACACAGGATGTCAGAGCTGGGAGGGCCCTTAGAACACACAATGTCAGAGCTGGGAAGGGCCTTAGAACACAGACTGTTCGAAGGGTGGTAGCATGCTACAGTGGAGAGAATTCTGATTCTGGAGTCAGAGGAGCTGAGTTCAAAGCCTATCTCAACCACTTATTATCTGTGTGATCTCAGAAAAGTAATTTTCGCTGGGCCTCAGTTTTCCCATCTGTAAAAAGAAGAAATTGTTTGATGCGGTCTCTGAGGTCTCTCCGAGCTCTGAATCTATGAGTGTGTGCCTCAGGCACGGATGCAATTCTGGAGCTGTAAAAACCCTTCGAATAGAATGTTGTCAGTGAACACAGACTTTAGGACCGAAAGGGCCTCAGAAGAGAGAACAGGCAAACTGGAAAGGTCCTGGGAGCACAAAGTTTAAGGGCATCACAATCACAGCATCTGCTATGTGCCAGGTGCCGTGCTGAGATCTTTCCAATCCTTCTCTCCTTTGATCTTCACAACAGCCTAGGAGACAGGCAGTGTTATTATCCCCATTTTGCAGATAAAGAAACCGAGGTAAACAAGTTGAATGACTTGCCCAGGGTCACACAGTTAGTAAGCGTCTGAGACTGGACTGGAATGCAGGTTTTCCCCACTCCAGGCCTGGTGCTCTATCCCCTGCACCGACTGTCTCCTGTCATGGGGGCAGAAGAGCTGGGATAGAAGCCCCGGAGCAGTCTTCCAGCCACCTGGGATCTCCCAGTCCTCCTTTATAAGATGAACAAGGAGAGGCCGCCTCTCTGGGAGCTCCCCAGCGCAGCTACCAGTCACATCTTCATCCTTTGCTTGCGCTTCTGGGATTGGGGGGGGGGTCACTGTGCACCTGGCCTGTCTCCTGCCTTCCCCCTCCTGCCTGACCCCCTTCACCTGCCCCTCCTCACCTCCCAGTCACAGCCCAAGCACTGAAGAGAACCGGCTGCTCAGGAGGCTGCTCAGGGGCAGCCGGGCGGCAAAGGGCACAGAGCACTGAGCCAAGGCAGGAAAAGCCGAGCTCAAAGCTTGGCTCAGATGCCTCCTCGCTGGGTGACCCTGAGCGAGTCATCAAACCGCTATTTGCCTCAGTTTTCTCAACTGTGAGATGGGGATAAAACAGCATCTGCCTCCCAGTGTGGACTGAATGAGATTCGTGAAGTGCTTAGCACAGTGCCTGACGGGCAGTAGGTCTGCAGAAATGCCGCTGTTATCATCTGTACTTGTTGCTTCTGCTTCCTCACCATCTACATGCTTCTTAATCTGCTGCAATTGGCCTTCTGGCCCCCCTCCTCGCCCTCCCCTCACTACACATCAGCGGTTCCACCCAGTGAATGGCTTTGTCTCAGGACTTCGCCACCTTGACCTCTCTAGAGCTTCTGCACTTCTGCTACTGCTGTCAGCATACTCCTCCTTCTGAACTCCCTCTCCTCTCCTTTCTTTCTCTGTCTGTCTCTTTTCCCTCTCCCCACTCCCTCTCGCACTCCCTTTCTCCCCTCTCC
>CM053596.1:47324490-47349250 GCA_028646575.1 Pseudocheirus occidentalis
CTTTCTCCTTCCTTGGCTCCTATGAGGCTGTTTCCTCCTACTTCTCTTCCTACTGTCCCATCCCAGTCGCCTCTGCTGATCACCATCACCAATTTCCTTTCCCCTAACCATGCTGGTTCTCAGGGCTATGTCCTGGGCCCTCTTCTATTCCCTTGACACCTTCACAGTCTTTCTCATCAGTTTTCTTAGGTTCAATTCTCACCTCATTGTCAACAACTGCCAGATCTCTATGTCTGTCTATCTGTCTCTGTTTCTCTCCTCTCTCTTTCTCCTTCTCTCTTCTTCTCCCTCCCCCCCTCTCCCTATCTGTCTGTCTGTCTGTCTTTGTCTCTCTCTGTCTCTCTCTCTCTGTCTCTCTCTCTCTGTGTCTCTGTCTCTGTCTCTCTCTGTCTCTCTGTCTCTCTCTGTCTTTCTCTGTCTCTCTCTCTCTTTCTCTCTCTGTCTCTGTCTCTCTCTCTCCCTCTCCCTCTCCCTCTCCAGGCTGTCTCAAAAATCTTAATGTAGTTTTAAACTCATTAAAGCTCAAGACCACACTAAGATTTTTGGGACACCCTGTAAAATCATGATGATGATGATTCTTTTGGTGAGGGGAAGCAAATCCCAATTTACTGCATTGGCTTGTGGAGTTCTAGTGAGGAAACTGTCCTTTGCCAATGCAGATTCTGCCTGACAACGTGGAAAAAAACACTTTGACTTTGGAGTTAGAGGACTCTACCTTTGACACTTATTCCCTGTATCACCTTGGACAAATAAGTTAACTTCCCTGGTCTTTAGCTCTTAATGCATGAATTGCAGAGTTGGAGCAGACAGCTTCTAAAGTTCCCCCTCCCCTTCCCCTTCTCTAGATGAGTTATCATCTCAGAGCCAAGGGGTTCTTAACCTTATTGATCTCATGGATCCGCCTTTTGGCAGCCCAACAGTCTACGGATCCCTTCTCAAAAATGTTGTGTTTAAATGCATAAAACAGAACACAGAGGCTCACAAAGGAAACAAGTTATATTGAGTTAAAAAAGGTTTAAAGTTCATGGAGCCCAGGTTAAGAACATCTACTTTTGAGGCTGCCCAGCTGCTCTCAGAGATTCAATGAGCTCTTACAGAAGCAATATGCAAAAACTCTGCGCAAAGAAGATACATACAAGGGGAAATGAGTAAACCACCCCTTTAATTCCATTCTCGCCTCCGATGAAAAGCTCATTTTTTTCAGGGTCTAGTCCAAGTAATCTCCTCCAGGAATTATTCCCAGAATATCCCCATTCCACACTGATGCCTCCTCTGAGTAGCCCTCATCCTTGGTTCTGCCCATTGGGCACTTAGCACATCCTGTCTTCTGTTTTTAATTATCAGGGATAAATGTCTTATTCTACCAACCAGACATTCAGCAGGGAGCTGGGGAGGAAGTCAGAGCCCTGTATTGCTTTGTGCTCTAAAGGTGCTGAGCACACCCCATATATATGTCTAAAGATGACCGTTCTCTGGCAGAAATTCTGACTTTCCATGGGTACTCCAGCCTATTTGCAAGACTGTCCTGAAAATATCTGGCCCTCTGTGGTTCTCATTATTTACCCATTTTGGAAAGTCTCCCATTCTTTATTAACTCTCCCTTGGTGGGATGACCAGTATTGCTGAGCAACCCGAAAAAAGGTAGTAAGGTCCTTATCATACAGAATCTTAACAGCTCCTTGTCAGAGGGGGTTATAATGATGGTGCTGATAACTAGCATTTATAACAGCACTTCACATATGTCAACTCGTTTGACTGTCACAACAGCCCAGTTACCTCACTATTATTATTCTCATTTTACAGATGAGGAAACTGAGGCACAGAGATAGTTATACGACTTGCCCCATAAGTGTCTGAGGCAGGATTCAAACTCAATCTTTCTGACTCCAAGTTCTGTGTGCTCTCTGTTGTACCACCTGGCTGTGCCCTCTGCAGGGGGTTCCTGGTTAGGTTGGAGCAAGATTGGAAGGTCTCTTGTGCCCCTTTCACCTAAGACTGAGAATCTAGGAGTGTCCAGGCTTCTCAGTGTAAAGTACGGGGAGATATGACTGAAGTCGGTAATGGCAGAGCCTGCCTTGCCTTCTGGGAGCACAGGACTTGAGTCTAGAAGGGACCTTCTTAGGGACCATCTAATCTAGGGGTTCTTCACCTTTGTGTGTCTAGGACCCCTTGGGCGGGCTGGCAGAGAATCCTCGGAATGTTGGTGCTTACTTTCACAATGAAAGAAAATTCTAAATTTAAGTTAGAGGTTAGAGAAAGTTAAAATGTCTGTTTTTTCCCATCCAAGTTGATGGACCCCCTGATATCTATCCATTGATCCATGGACACTAAGTTAAGAATGCCCACATAGGGTCATAAGTCACAGAGCTGGAACTGGCAGGACCTTAGAGATATTCTGATCCAAAGGCCTTGTTTAACAGATGAGAAAATGGGTCCAAGGCAGAGAGTCTTGGTGGAGGTCACAGGGGGAGTAAAGTAACAGAGACTGGGTTTGAACTCAGGTCGTGGGACTCCAAATCCAGAGTTCTTTCCACTGCACCTCTCATTTGATACATGAGAAAATGGGCCTGGAGGGGTTATATGACATGCCTGAGATCATACAGCTAAGAAGTGATCAGAACCTGGATCTGAACCCAGGTCCTGAGGCTTCAAATACTGGGCTTATTCCCCTCCATGGCCTGACCAAGTCCCTGTCCTTTGCTCAGTGCCTAAGGATTCTTTCTGTATTCTGGGTCCCTCATCACACGCTTGCTGTCAATGAACATCTGTTTCAGGGCAGCAATGTACCAGATGTGCAGAGCCAGAAAAAGCATCCTTCCCTGGCCCAAGCTGATGCCCCCTCAGAGGGACTTGGGAGTGACAAGGCCAGCCAAACACAATCTGTTCTTGTTCCAGTTGTTTAAAGCTCCCCAAGTGGCCCTCAGGCCATAACCCCTGCAAGTGAAAGTGGCTTTTATAGACATAGTAAGCTGCCCTGTTTATAGAATCTGATGTCTGCGCCCTGTCCTGTAAGTGGCCTTGGTGAGTCCTCTAGGTGCCAGGGGAAGGGAGGGGTCCTGAGGCCCTCAGTTTCTTGGCTTATATCAGAGTATACTCTGACCTGGAATGGGAAGAAAAGGGAACGTCAAGGAACCCTTCTTTTTAAACCAAGGCAGGAGATTTCTCAGGCCTGTAAGGGGCTGTAGCTTCAGTAGGGGACTGTAAGAAGGGGGAATAATGAGTGATGCTTGAATCAGTCATTCCCCACTTGTGAGGGCTGTTGCCACAAGGGATGGAGGGAGGCATCCTGGGGCAGCGGAAGGCTGAGAAGAAAGAGATGTGACTATAAAGGTGGTGGGTCAGGAAGGCAGCAGGAGCAAAGCATCTGCTTAGGCCCTGGGAGGTGCTAAATGAATGCTTTGTGGTGTAGAAGGCAGACTAACAGAGTAGAGAAAGCAGGTTAGGAAGGTCGGTGGAAGTGTTTATGTTTTAAAGTAGCCCCTTGGGCCTAGGAGAGTACCATCACAGGGCAATGTCGAGGCTCGACCATGATGACAAAAGCACTAGAGAAATAGGCACTGTTCTTGTTATTGTTAGAAGCAGCGTGTTATGGTGGAGAGAGAGCTAGCCTTAGAGCCAGGAAGGCCTGGGTTCAAGTCCTGCCCCTGACCCATAATGGCTATGAAACTCTGAGCAAGTGTCTTAATTTCTCTGCACTCTAGGCAACTCTAAGACAGTAAGTTGCAGAGAGGGTGCTAACCTGCATTGGTAGAGGAAGCTTTCTCACCTGGGAGTTCCCTATACCAGTGAAATTACAGGTCTTGATGGCACAGTGGCACTGAGTCTGGGTCAGGAAGACCTAAATTAAAATCCAGTCTCAAAGACTAGCTGTGTGGCCCTGGGCAAATCATTTGACCTCTGTCTACCTCAGTTTCCTCATATGTAAAAATAATAACAATAGCTTAATTGTATACCTGTAGATAGATGGATATAACTAACTTTCCACTCCACAACCTCTCAGGGTTGTTGGGGGGATAAAATGAAATGATATTTGTAAATCTTTAAATGCCCTATCAATGCTAGCTAGCAATAATTATTTGTACTGGACCTGTGGTTTTGCAGGTGAAGGGATGGCTCAGTGAGGACATTCCTTCTGCCAATGCAGGTCAGCACCTCTACTAAAACTTTTCCCTTTAGAGAATTACCTGGGCTCCTAAGAGGTTAAGAGACTTGCCTAGGGTCATGCAGCCAGCATGTGTCAGCGTCAGGACTTGAATCAGGTTTTTCTGTCTACTATGCCCTGTTGCCTTTAGGGCTATGATTAGTCACAGCTAGTGAAGTACTCTTATGTACTTAATGATTAGTAACATCACTAACAAAACAACAGAAGCCCCCCCCCCCAAACTCAGCAGCCTTCTTTGGCAAGTGCACACATCCCAGCGGATTGCTCTACGTACGTACGTTGGACCCAGCTGCCGCTGACCGGGCTGAGGAAGTTGGGATAAAGGCCTTTGGGCTTCTCCGTTCTGTTGAGGACCCTGCGGATATTCTTCACCTGTACAGAGAGAAAAGAGGAGGGATTCCTCATTTCCACAAGGGAACAAAATACTTTTGCCCTATCTGCAGGCACAAGCAGTGCACATTTCAATTCAGCCAAGTCAACCATCTCCCAGGACTCAAGAATATTGTGTTTGTCCTTCGTTCTTAAAGGGGGCCATGGTATCAGAGAGATGGTGACATGACTTGCAGTTGACTTTGATCTGAGTGAGGGAGGGCTGTGCAAGGTCACCAGCGTCACTTTCTCCTTCAGAGCCATCTGGGTCCAGTGGCCAGATATCTGTCAGGATGACTGGAGATGGCCCAGGATGCAAAGGGAGACCCTGGCCCTTTTAGGCTAAGATCTTTTCAGGTTCTCACTTAGAGTGAGGTAATGACCATTCAGAGAATAGGCCTCTTTAATAAAAAATATCAAACTGGGAAGGGAAGAGCCTCAGGGTTGTGGTGAAAAGAGAAACAGCTTCTCCAGACATTCACTCTGTGCTAGGAGGGCAAAGTTCTATTGAGAGTCCTGCGCTAGGCAATCAGTGGTGGGCCATGGGCCAGGTGCTATCAGCTTAGGGCAGTGGCTAGCCTAGCCTTTTCCCTCAAAGCTGCCTGCTTGGTCAGTCAGTCAGTCAACAAATAATGATTAAGTGCTCACTGTGTGCTAGGCATTGTGTTTACACTGGGGACACTCTCTGCCCTGGCCCAGCTCCCTGCCTGTGATAACAGTCCCTTTCCCAAAGAAAGTTGTTGCTCCTCAGTCATGTCTGACTCTCCATGACCCCATTTGGGGTTTTCTCAGCAAAAATACTGGAGCAATTTGTCATTTCCTTGTCTAGCTCATTTTACAGATGAGGAAACTGAGGCAAATGGTGTGATGTGACTTGCCCAGGGCCACACACCTAGTATGTGTCTGAGGCTGCATTTGAACCCAGGTCTTTCTGATTCCAAGGCTGGCCCTCTATCCACTGTGCTATCTACCTGCCCCTCCCAAAAGTAGCTTAATCTTGGTTTGCCTCAGTTTCCTAAGCTGTAAAAATAGGGATATTGTAGTAACACCTACCTCCCAGAGTTGTTGTGAGGATAAAATAATAGTTATAAAATTCTTTGCAAACCTTAAAGTGCTATATAAATGCTAGCTAATTATGTGTGTGTATGCATGTATATATGGTACATGTATATATGTATATATAATGCATATCTTATTGGCAGGGATTTTTCCTAGGGTTTTCCTAGGGCTACAGCAGCCCAAGTGGAAATATACTTACAGAGTTACAGACTGCTAAGGACATTGGAAAGAAACTGGTCAAAACCAAAGACCTCCTGGGAAAAAGGTAATGACTTGCCCCAAGCAGCACAGCTAATAACGGCCAGCGTGGGACTCAAGCCCTGCTCCTCTGACTCCAGGTCATCTGCTTCTCCCACTACACTGTGCTTCCATCCCCACTAGAATGTAACCTCCTGGAGGGCAGGGACTGTTTCATTTTTATCTTTGTAGCCCCCCAGTACCTGCCACATTATCTGGCGCATAGTAGGTGTTTAATAAATATTGGTTAAATTGGATTGAGTGGCATGATAACCTGGCTTCTCCAACGATGACACAAGGTGCCCACTGAGCTTTCAGGCACTGGTTAGGCTCAAACAGAGGCTGAAGAAACCCTTGGAGATGGAGAGGGATTCATAAGCCTGGGAAGAAGCTGGTTTAGGGAATGCCCAGTTCTTCTAGTTCTGAGAAGCTAGAACCTTACTGCAGTCAGGATCAGAATAATTTTAGACTGGATGTAAAGAACTGCCTTCCAGAGGTTTACATCCCTGTTCTCAGCTATATCCTTGTTATTGGTAATAGTCACAAGGGTGGGGGAACCTGCAGCATTCTTAATCTTTAAGTGTTGCCTTTTGACTGAATCCAAAATGATTTGTTCTGTAAAGTTTGGATTGAGTCAAAAGGCCTCAGGTTCCCCACCCCTGTTCTAGATAAAGGAGCTCTCACTAGTTTGGGACAGATGAAGAGGCCAAGAATGGTCCTGATAGCTAAGTGGGGGGGGGCAGGATGTTGAGGTGAGAGAGAAGCAGGCTAAGAGACCTTGTTCTCCACACTACTTAGTCGCCAAGGGCAGAGACTACATTCCTTGACACCCCCCCCACCACCAAATTGTTCTCATCTCCAAACGAGACATCACTATTTCCTACAAACAACTTCTCAATACTCAAAGACCAATTACAGAATGTGGGGTCTTCTACAGTAAACCATCTTCAATTAAATTATAAAATCATCAAATGTCTGGGTTGGGAGGAACCTTAGATCATAGCTTGGAGGGTTCTTAGAGCATAGAATCCGGGGCAGGCAAGTGGTGTAGTGGATAGAGCACTGGGCCTGGAGTCAGGAACACTCATCTTCTTGAGTTCAAATCTGACCTCAGACGCTTACTAGCTGTGTCACTAAATGCTGTTTTCCTCAGTTTCCTCATCTGTAAAATGAACTAGAGAAGGAAATGGCAATCCCCTCTAGTATCTTTGCCAAGAAAACCCCAAATGGGGTCATGAGAGTTGGGTATGAATGAACAAGAACAGCCACAGGGCATAGAACAGCAGAACTGAGAGGGGCTTTGGAAGACAGAATGTCAGAGCTGGAAGAGGCTCCTGAATACAGAATTCTGAATTGGAAGGGTCCTTGGAACATAAAATATCAGAGACTGGTAGGACTTTAAAGCATGACATGGCAAAGTTGGAGGGACCTTAGAATGCAATGCCAAAGAATTGGAAATTGAGGGGATGTCCATCAATTGCAGAATGGCTAAATAATTTGTGGTATATGAATGTAATGGAAAATGGCTGTGCTATAAGAAATGAGCAGAAGGATTTTAGAAAAGCCTGGAAAGATGGCATGAACTGATTATGAGTGAAGTGAGCAGAACCAGCAGAACATTGTACACAGTAACAGTAACATTGTATGATGACCAACTCTGATAGACTTAGCTCTTCTCAGTACAATATCTAAGTCTCTAAGACAATCCCAAGGGACTCATGATGGAAAATGCTATCCACATCCACAGAAAGAACTATGGAGTCTGAATGCAGATCAAAACACGCTAACTTTTTTGCTTGTTTTTTCTTTCTTATGGTTTTTCCCTTTGGTTCTCTGATTTTTCTTTCACAACACGACTGATGTGGAAATATGATTGTATGTGTATAGCCTATATGGGATTTTATCTTGTCTTGGTGGGGGGGGGAGAATTTGGAACTCAAAATCTTATAAAAGTGAATGTAAAGAAAAATAATACAATGCCAGAGCCAGAAGGGCCTCTAGAATATAAGAGCTGGGAGAAACTGTGGAATAGAGAACCTGAGGGCTGGGAGGGACCTTAATGAGCACAGAATGCCGGAGCTGGCAGGATTCTTAAGAGACCATCCTGTCAAACCCTTCATTTCATAGACTACAACATCACTTCCACCCATCTGTTCAACAATTCAACTGAACAAATATTAAGTGTACACTCTAGTTTGGTCCTCTGGAGCCAGGTAGAATTAGCCCTAGCTAATCCCTTTTCCATGTGATGGGCCTTGAAATACCTGAAGACAGTGATTATTCCCTCCAGCTCTTCTCCAGACTAAGCAACCCTGCATTCTATAATTGATCTGCCCATGGCCTAGTCTCTGCTTCCCTAAGACTCCTGGTTACCCTTCTCTGGATATCTCCAATTTGTCTGCATTCTTCCTAAAATGGGGCAGCCAGAATTGAATATAATCTCCCAGAGATGACTGGATCATTATCTTCCTCATTCTTGAAATGATGATTCCCTTTTCAACTCTCAAGTCTCAGCTTCCTTATCTGTAAAATGAGAGGGTTGAACTTGGTAACCTCTGAGATCCTCTCTGGCTCTAGTTCATGGAGCCCCAAGATCTAGTGGGGTGGGAAAATCAAAGTTCAAGAGAATCATATTGCCCAAAGTTACCCTTGGCAAATCAGTGGCCAAGCTGGAGCTAGAACTCAGTTCTCTCAGTTTCTAACCATAACCCTAAATACTCTTGACATTCTCTCAGGTAGAGGGTGACTGGGACCTCCACATTGGTGGCCGCCATATAGTGGTACATTAAATCCAACGTACTATGGAACCTCTTAGAAGAAAGACAGCCCCCCTCCTCCCCCCTGGAGATGTTACCGTTAATAGATTTATCTACAAGCCAAGCAAGGGAGAGCTGGCGTTTGAGCTGTCAGACCCTTTTTTCCAGAGCATGGTTCTGCACTCTGCCAAAGTCAGGTCTCATTTCCATTCCCGTTAACAGAGCCCATTAAATCAGGGCAAGGATGCGCTTGTACCTCAAGCTATTTCCAGCTGTCCTAGCGGTGAGCAGCCGAGCAGGTTAAATTAGATCCCATCATGGGCATGGGCCCCATCTAGAATTTGGGCCAATTTGTGGCCTGCCAATAATCACCTCAGTGGGAGGCATGATTGGGGGGACTAAAATAGGCCCAGAATGTAAATGGACCAGAAAAATTAACTGGAAAGAAATCTTTGCATTTCACAGCCCAAATCAGCAGCATGAGCATGGCATTGCCAGTCTTGTCTTCCTTCTCTCAGGTTACTCCAGAGCTGGAGCGAAGGGCTCTTTCCACCATTCTTGGAACTAGTCAGAGCCTGATTAAAGGATGTACCCTAGGTAATGCCAGAAATGGGGGAGCTGGAGAAAGGTAAAGGAATGGTAATACAGAGGAGAAGAGGTTTGGTCTATTGAGAAAAGCAAAGATGTGTGTGTGTGTGTGTGTGTGTGTGTGTGTGTGTGTGTGTGTAAGAAGGGTTATTAGCGTGGAGAAATCTGTAGGGTGGCCAGATGTCTGTAAAAGTCTTATGGGTTATTTCAGAAAGGATGGTGATCATTTATCTTCATCTTGAGATAAAATAGATTCAGGATCCAAGATTTCATCAGGTTAGAGTGATGGGCCCCAATGAAACTTAACAAGAAATGGAAAAGCAATCAATGGAAAAGCCTTCATTTTTGGCTTAAGAAATCAGCGCAGATGAGGCAGTGTATTGAGCCTACAATGCTCAGACTCTTTCTAGCTAGGCCAAGTCACTCAACCCCTGTCTGCTTCAGGCTCCTTATCTGTGAAATGAGACTGACAAGAGCATCTACCTCTCAGGCTTGTTGTGAGGGTAAAATGAGACAATATTTGTAAAATGCTTTGCAAACTTTAAAGCATACCACAGTCATGTGAAAAGGAGATGGGAGATTGCATGGGTGGGAGGGAGGAACCTGCAGCCTTGAGGCCACGTGTGACCCTCTAGGTCCTTAAGTGTGGCCCTTTGACTCTGTGAAGTTTGGATTCAGTCAAAGGGCCTCACCTGAGGACCTAGAGAGCCACATGTGGCCTCCAGGTCACAGGTTCCCCACCCCTGTAGAGACATAATTTGGATATGAGTCAACAGTAGGATACAACAGTCAGAAATGCTAATGTGTTCATAGACTGTATTAACAGGAGTAGATTATCTTGAATGAGGGACAGAATGGTCCCACAGCATCCTGCCCTTATCAGAGCCCATGTAGAGTATTAGATTCAGTTCTGTGTTTCACATTGGAGGAAAGGAAATGACATGGTACATCCATCCAGCTCAGCACAACTCAGAGGGTGAGAGAGCTTTACCACCATGCCAGAGAAGGAACTGTTCTAGTCTTGGAATGGTCATGGCTTGGGGGAACATGATGCCATATAGACTCTAATGGTCATTACAGAGGGTTATTATTATCACGTAGGGAAGAGGGATTTCATTTCTTTTGGATGTCCTCAGAGACAGAATTAAGACAAGCAGGCAGAAGGTGCAGAGGGTCACATTAAGGGGTATAAGGAAACTTTCCTAAGACCTATAGATGAAAGTATGATGGGCCTCCTCAGGAGACAGTGGGTTCTCTTACACCTAGAGGCCTTCTAGTGGAAGCCGGTCCACCACTCATTTTAGTGATGTCCTGACCTCTCACAGGCTGGACCAGATGTCCTCGGAAGTCCCTGTCAACTCTGAGATCCAATAACATTGGGCTGAGGTGTTGGAGCAGAAGGTGGAGTGGACTGCTTGTCAGGGATGCTCTGGAAGAAATCAGATTCCTCAGGAAGGGAATTTTAGTTGGTGATTTTCTAGATCACTTCCTACTCAAAGACCCTCTGACCATCATCCTAAGCCAGGGGTGAGGAACCTGCAGCCTCAAGGCCACATGTGGCCCTCTAGGTCCTCAAGTGTGACCCTTTGGCAGAATCCAATCAAAGGGCTGCACTTGAGGATCTGGAGGGCAACATGTGGCCTTGAGGCTACAGGTTCCCTGCCCCTGTCCTAAGCATATAGGTGCTTTCTCTCCTCAGGGTGCTTCCCTATCCTAAAAGGGGCTCCTAAAAGGGTGTGTGACAAGGAAGGCACTCATACTCTCTGACCCTTCTGAATCCTCCCCTGCCCTGCTCTTCCAGCTACTAGAGCCTCTCCTTACCCCCACCCAAAGGCCAACTCACGTGGGCTTTGTCTGGGTTCTCCCTATACTCATACATGTGCATGATGTTTCTCCCATTAGACTGTGAACTTCTGGAGGGCAAGGACTGTTTCTGCTTTTGAATTCCTGTGGATTAACACTGTGCTCAGCACATTTTGTTGTTCAGTTATTTCAGTCGTGTCTCACTCTTCGTAACCCCATTTTGGGTTTTCCTGGCAGAGATACTGGAGTGGTTTGCCATTTCCTTCTCCGGCTCATTTTACAGATGAGGAAGCTGAGGCAAACAGGCTGAAGTGACTTTCCCAGAGTCCCACAGCTAGTAAGTGTCTGAGGCCAGATTGGAAAGAAGGAAGATGAGGCTCGCTGACTTCAGGGCCTGCACTCTATGCACTGCACCGCATAACTGCCCATGCTGGGCACATACTAGGCACTTAATAAATAACTGATGATCGATTAGTCAATTGGATCCACAGGCCTTCTTTGAGAATAGGGGCCACAGTTATAAAGCTAGAGGCCCTTGGAAGCTACTTCTAACCCAACCCCTTCATTTAATAAACAGATTTGCTATCTTTCGTTTTTATATCACCTAAATTTCCTCCTGTATCGTCCCCCTCCCTCTCCCTCCCCCCCAGGGAGCCCTATCCCATATAACAAAGCATTTCCAATCCTCTCATTTTATGGATCAGGGAACGTAGGCCGAGAGGTGACCTGCCATGAGTGGCTGTGGACAACAGGCTTTCCGTCTGGTGAGCGTGGCCAGGAGGAGACACACCTGCCCTGCCTCACCCTCCACACTTGAAGCTGTCCCAGCTTGGTAGCACCTGCAGAGTTTGTGCCCTCCTGGAGAGGCCTTTAAGAACCTAGAAAAACTATGAGGGGAGCCCCTTAAGAAGACTGTAGTGGAGGATCATTTCTAGAAGATTCAAAATAGGTAAAAAAAACTCATCCATCCTCGGGGCAGCTAGGTGGCACAGTGAATTGAGCACTGGTTCTGGAGTGAGGAGGATCTGAGTTCAAATCTAGCCTCAGATACTTACTAGCTGCATGACTTTGGGCAAGTCACTTAGTCCCAATCGCCCTGCCTTCCCTCCTCCAAAAAAAGACAAAACGAACAAACCTCATCAATTGCCAGCATTTTGGCACAGGAGGGCCTTAAGGCTGGGGAGCACTCCTAGTCTCACATCTCTCTGATTTGAAAAGGAAGGAAACATGCATTTATTAAGCACCTACTATTTGCCATCACTGTGCTAAGTGTTTTATGAGTATTATCTCACTTGATCCTTGCAACAACCCTGGGAAGTAGGTGCTGTTATTATTCCCATTATAGAGGTGAGGGAATTGAGACAGACAGAGGTTAAGTGACTTGCTCAAGGTCACACACTGTCAGTGTCTGAGACAGAATTTGAATTCGGGTCTTCTGGACTTCAAACCTGGTGCTTTATCTACTACACCAAAAGTGAGCCCAGTTTTGGCAGAATCACTGAATTGCAGAAACCCAGAGTTGGAGGGAACCTCAAAATCATCAGGCTCCAGCCCTTTTATGAAGAAGGAATTCCCCCTGCACCCAGGACTCTTAATCTGGGGGATATGAATTTGCTTTTAAAATATTTTGGTGATATGAACTGAGGCTGGGTGAGGGGAGCAGAAGCAGGAGAACATGGCACTGGGCAACAGCCACAGTGCTGGATGACCGACTTTGACAGACTCGGCCCTTCTCAGCAGTGCAAGGACCTAAAACGATTCCAAAGCACATACGATGGAAAATGCCATCCACGTCCAGAGAAAGAACTGTGGAGTCGGAATGCAGAGCCAAGCGGACTCTTTTCTTCTTTTTCGTTTCATTTTGTTTTTCTTTCTCATGGTTTCTCCCCTTCGTTCTAATTCCTCTATCCAACATGACTAATGTGAAAATGTGTTTAATAGGAATGTATGTGTAGAGCCCACATAAGACTGCAAGTCGTCTTGGGGAGGGAGCAGGGAGGGAGGCAGAGGAAATTTACAACTGATGGAAGTGAATGTTGAAAACTAAAAGAAATAAATTAACTAATAAAAAGGAAATTAAAAAGAGAAAAAAAGAAACAATTTTGACGAGTATTACAATAGCGTCTTTTTCCATTATTGTTCCCTTATATTTTTTATGTGTTGACAAGCATTATCCTGAGGAGGGGGGTCCATAGGCTTCACCTAGCAATGCCAGAGGGGCCAGCCCAGGGCTCCGAACCCCAGCCCACAGATTCTTCAGCAAGCCACAGTCTAGTCTCTGCCTAAAGACAAGAGCCATTTCCTGATTCTCTCAGTTTTTAGTGCTTTTCCTCCCCTCCCCAACATTATTACTTTGGATTTGAGATTAGTGGGGCACTACAGAAGGGATGCTAAAGCAGAGGCCCTGGGTTCAAATTCTGACCTGGTTACTCACACTCTAATGCCTGGACAAGCAACTGAACCTCTCCAGACCACAGTTGCTTCCTCTTTAAAATGTGGAGGTTGAACTAGATGCCCACAGCTCTAGAGCTGTGATCTGTGGTCCCCATGAGAAGACCTGGGTTTGAATCTTGCATCTCACACATATTGGCTGTGTTCCCTCATCTGTCAGCACTGCCAGGAGACTCTCCAAGACCATCAACTGAAGAGCAGGTAGCCTTCTACACTGGTAGAGTTTCCTCACTGGGAGCTGCCTATACAAATGAAATCCCAGGTCTGGTTCAATGATGTGCACACACACACACACACACACACACACACACACTATACACACTATATCTATGTATAGTCACATATATACACATATATTTTTGTACATAAGTATATGTGTAGATATACATAAATACACATGCACATAGATATAGAAAATATGTGTATGTGTTTGTGGAGAGAGAAAAGTGAGAGAGGAAGAGAGAGAAAGAGGGAAAAAGAAGAAGAAAGAAAAAGAGACAGAGAGGGAGAGGAAGAGAGGGAGGAGGAGAGAGACAGAGAAGAGGAACAGAGACAGAGAGAGAGTGAAGGGGGGAGAAAGAAAGAAAGAAAGAAAGAAAGAAAGAAAGAAAGAAAGAAAGAAAGAAAGAAAGAAAGAAAGAAAGAAAGAAAGAAAGAAAGAAAGAAAGAAAGGAAGAAAGAAAGAAAAGTAATTTATATGATAGTTCCCCCTGCTATTTCCCTTTTCTCTTTGTATCCCCAGTATCTAACACAAGCTCTCAATACACAGTAGGTGTTTAATTAGTGCTTGTTGAGTTGAATAAAATGGTTCTGATGTGGAACTCATTACCTCCCAAGCTCCTTCCACTTTTGGACAACTCAATAACCAAGGAGCTGGCGAGCATCCTTAGGAAGCCCGCATATGCTCTGTAGCCTGCTCTTTGCTAACAGCAAGCACACTCAGGCGCCGGCGTGGCTGCTCCGCTCTGCAAACAGAGCACCGTGCACGCAGCCCCCGCCAGCCTGGCAGACGTGCTCTTTGCACCAGGGGGCCAGTTCCTTCTAAGTTGAACCACTTCCTCCAACTTCCGCTGTGGCATCTTGCTCAGATGCACATATGGGCGCCTGCCACCAAGCTAACCCAGCCTGGCGCAGGTTTTCCCCTTCATGAAGTTTTCTAGCTTTCCCCGAACCTTTCTTCTCGCTCCTGGGGGCTCCCTGAGCCCACCCTCCCCAGCACAAGCTGTTACCCAAAGGAGCATGTGTTTCATTCGTGTCTAGGGAGGCTGGCATCTTTCCCCAGTGCCCCCACCAAGGGAGCAGACGCGTTTCCCTATTGCCCATTTGCAAGGGTGTGACCACGCCCTGGCTTCACCCAAAGGGGAGGGGGGCTCTCCTAGCACTTGCCTTTCTAGCGAAGATCGGGTTGCCAGAGATCTTGGTGAGGTGTAAGAACTCCAGGTGTAGAGATCCAAACTCTGCCAGGATACTGCTCCCCAGAGACGCCCAGCCCCAGGTCCTGCTGACTCCGCTGTAAAGAAAGAAGCAACAGCCATCACCATCACCCGATTCCTCCTACATCCCTTTATTGGTGACACCTTAGTTAAGTCACTTAACCTTTGAGCCTCAGTTTCCCCGGAAGGGACTTCCAAGCCTACTTAGTCCAAGCTCCTCATTTTAAAGATGAGAAACAGAATCCGTTGTCCTACAAGTAAGACACATCTAAGGTAGGATTCGAGGTCCTCTGATTCCAGCCCCAGGGCTCTTTTCACTAATACCATGCTGTCTCCAAGGAGCCCATGGTCACTTCCTACTCTCAGTATTATGATCTTATGACTCAATTATAAGTGGTATGGAGTTCAAATATAATCCTATCCACTCTACAAAAAGGACATTGAGGTTCAGAGAGGAGAATTGGCTTGTCTAAGCTCAGACAGATAATCAGGATAATAATCATAGCCACTGGCTTTCAAGCTGACTAAATGTTTAACATATGTTTTCATTTGATTCTTACAACAACCCAGTGAGTCAGAGAGCATGGGGGTTATTATCCCCATTTTACAGATGAGGACACTGAGTCTCAGAGAAAGGAAGTGGACCCGTCTGGGGTCTGGGGTCATAAAGCTAATGGAGATTCCTGATTTTCCTCTGATTGGAAGTTCATGACATGACCTTGCCTGTGAACAGCCTCCACAAGGCTTGGGACCCAAAGGCAGAAGTACAGAAACCTGGAGCATGGGCACAGTAGGCCTCTACCTCTCCCGCAAGCTCTGCTAAATTCACCAGGAATACAGAGATGAAGTTCTCTTTTCTATCCACTACCCATGGCACACAAATCTCCCAGCTGCCATCAGGCTTCCACTTGCTCAAAATCAGTGACACCTTGTGAGAGTCTATTTAGCCAAGGCTATCTCCCAGGGAAAGTGCATAAACCCAATTAATCCAACAAACACTGAACACCCATTGTTTATTAGGTTCAAGAGTCAGAAGACCTGAGTTTGAGTCCAGATTTTGATATTTTCTGACTACACTGCTGTATGCTAGTTATAGGATGAATTGATCAGGTCCAGATTTAGTGTTCTTTCCACTGGCCTATACTGCCTTTTCAAATCACCTCATTTTTCTGGGCTTCAGCTTCCTCATCTGTAAAATGGCAATAATATTCATAGAATCTCCTTCACAGGGTTGTCATCAAGATCTAATGAAATAATATATGCAAAATGCCTCAGAAATAGCATAGCCCCTGGAAATGTGAGGTATTGGGTACAGAACCCGTTCTTAGGGTTGGGGAATTAGAATAAACAACTCAATAAATATGGATTTATACTTTGCGCAAAGCCGTGTGTTGGATCTGGGATGACAAAAATGAAAAAAATGGCACAGTCTCTGCCTTCAAGGAACACACAATTTAATCCAGGGTTTGTGGTGCTCATAAAAGGGGAAGGAAAGGGTATAAGCGTTTATTAAGGACCTACTATGTGCCAGGTGCTTTACAAATATTATGCCATTAGATTCTCACAACAACCCCAGGAGGCAGGTGCTATTATTAACCCCATTTTGTTGTATGTTCAGTCATTTGAGTGGTGTCCAATTCTTGGTGACCACATTTGGATACTGGAGTGGTTTTCCATTTCCTTCTCCAGCTCATTTTTCAATTGGGGAAACTGAGGCAAACAGAGTTAAGTGACTTGCCCAGGATCACACAGCTAGTAAGTATCTGAGGATAGATTTGAACTCAAGTCCTCCTGACTCCAGGCCTGTGATACCTAGCTTTCCCTCTCTGTTCTTCTTTACATTCTGCTAAATAGAGCTGAATAAATCATACAACCATCTTAACTAGGTCCACTTCAAATTTATGTTACCTAATCTCATCTGGGACCTTACTGTACAAACAAGTAAGTTCTTTTACATCTCCCTAATTGTTCCTTATCCCACTCATAGCGTCAGCTCTTGCAAACTTTCTCCTCTCTCCTCCTTAAGCTCCAATGGCATCCCCTCCCTCCGCCCTCTGCTGAAGAGCTCACTTCCTACTTCACTAAAAAAAGAGGTTTTTCTGCTGAGAGAGAACGCTCCCTCTTCTCCCCTCCTCCTCATCTCATGTCAGTCAGGCATCTTCCTCCACCATCTCCTCTTTCAATCTTTCTCGATAAGGCAAAGCCCTCTATGTGCGCCCCTGATCTACCTACAAACATACCGATGTTTTCTCTCCCATCTTGTAAAAATTGTAACTTGGTTTGTCCATCATCGCCAGATACTGTTCTATATCTCACCTCTATTTCTTGACCAAACTCCTAAGAATGTTGTCTATGCTAAGGGAGTCTACTAGCTTCTGAAGGGCAGCTAGGTGGCACTGTAGTGGATACAGTACCATGCCTGGAGTTAGGAAAACATCTTTATGAGTTCAAATCCAGCCTCAGACACTCACTAGCTGTGTGACCCTGGGCAAGTCACTTCATCCTCTTTGCCTCAGTTTCCTCATCTGTAAAATGAGCTGGAGAAGGCAACAGCAAACCAGTCCAGTACCTCTGTCAAGAAAACACCAAATGAGGACACAAGGAGTCAGAAATAACTGAATAATAGAAAGCTTCTCAACCCTGTGTAATCTACCTTCAGTCAACTGAAACTGTTTCCTCCAAAGCTTACCAAATGAGCTTTGAATTACCAAATTAAATGGCCTTTTCTCAATCCTTATCCTTCTGACTTCTCTAGACTTTGATGCTGTTGATCATTATTTCTTCCTGGATACTCTCTCTCACTCTGGGTTTCTGTGACACCGCTCTCTCCTGGTTCTCCTCCTACCTGCTCCTCCTCCATCTCCTTTGCCCCTCCTGCATCCAGATCAATTCCACTGATTGTCCTCCAGAGCTCTGTCCTCATCACTTTTTTTTCTTTTTCCTCTATATTCTCCCATTTTGTGATCTCATCAGCTCCCATGGGTTCAACACCTGTTGATTTCTATGTGGGTTATTTCCAGATCTAAACATCCAGGTCTGGTCTCTCCTGTCCTCTAGTCTTATATCACCAACTACCTTCTGGACATCCTGAATGGGACTTCCCATGAGCATCCCAAACTGCCTATGTCCCAATCAGAATCCATTATCTCCCTTTCCAGCCTTTCCCCCTTCCCTACTTTCTTATGACTGTTGAGGTGCCTCCATGCTCCCAGGTACACCTTGGCGTTATCTCTGGCTCCTCCCATGCCCTGTATGTTGTCAGGTCTTTCTACTTTTACCTTCATGTCACCTCTACCATACTTCCCCATCTCTATCCTCCACAGCCATCATCCCCATTCAGGCTTTCTGATTGTTTCCCTACCTCAGATCTCTTCTCCAGCCTAATGCAAACTCCCTTCAACTGCCAGAGCTCTCTCCCTAAAGCACAGGTTTAACTAAGACCTCACCTGCCTCCCACTTAGTAAACGCCAGGGGCTCCCGATTAACTTCCAGATCAACTACAGCATTTTCCGTTTGACTTCTAAAGCCCTTCATGCCTTGGTTCCAGCCTGGCTTTCTGGTGCCCTCCACATACTCTGCCATCCAGCAACATTGGGGCTTCTCGCTGTGCCTTGACTGTGGCCCTGCTCCTGACTCCAGGCCTTTTCAATGACTGTACCCCTTTTCACAATACTCACTCTGGTCTCCTCTGCTTGCTGTCCTGGCTTGCTTCAAGATTCAGCTCTTTCACTCCCACCACTAGTGACTTCTACCTAAGATTCCACCCGGGCACATTCACTTGTGAGCTCTTCCAAGCAGGAGAATGTCCTAAGGAGTGCTTAGTGCAGTTCCTCAAATATAGTCAGCATTTAATAAATACTTGTTAACAGATTGATGTTCTATGGTCTAGTATTCTATGTTTTAAGGTTCCTTCCTGCTGACTTCCTCTGTTCTATATCTCCCATATTCTCTGTTCTAAGGTTCCTTCCAGCTCTGAAATTCTCTGTTCTAAGGTCTCTCCTAGGTCTGACATCCTGTGCTTTAAGGTTCCTTCTTGTTCCAACATTTTATGTCTTAAGGTTCCTTTCTTCTCTGATATTTTCTGTTTTAAGGTCTTTCCCAGCTCTGACATTTTCTATTCTAAGGTTCTTTACTGCTCTGATACTCTGTGATTTAACAGGGACTGGTTGACTTTAGGAAAGCCAGGACTAGGCATGAAAAAAATCAGGGTCTTTGTGTTCCAAAACTTCCTCCTCTATAAACTGTTACCCACCATGCTTCTTTCTTAGAGGGAGGTGAATCGGGCACTGGCCACAGGACACTAAGAATTTACTGGAGAAGGAGGCTGAAATAACAAAACTGATGAAAATGGCAGTGATAAGCAAGTACCTTAATGCACTCAAAGGACTTCACTTCTGCCATCTCCCCTCATTCCAGAGGGCATATTCAGGAAGCAGCTATCATTAATTAGCTTGACATACAGGAGGCAGAATGGGAGGCTAAGAGGCCTGAGACTCAGAGGCAAGGCCAGAGTTAGAGCCCTGACTCCCAGCTTATCCTGCTGGCTGGGTCACTTCTTTCCAAATGACTGCTATTAGCTGTTTTTAGAATCAAAAGGTTCTTAAAGAAGCCTGTCTCTGGTGTCACCTGTCATAGGCCACTAGCATCACAGACTAAATAAACCATCAGAATTGGAATCAGCCTTAGAATCCAAAAGGTCAGAGCTGGGAGGGGACTTGGAACATGGAATGTCACAATTGGGAGGGGCTCTAGAATACAGAATACTAAACATAGGAGAGGTCTTAGAACACAAGATGTCAGAGCTGGTAGGGCCTTAGGACACAAGATGGCAGAGCTGAGAGGGCCCTTAGGACACAAGATGGCAGAGCTGGGAGGGACCTTAGAGCACAGGATGTCAGAGCTTATAGGGTCCTTAGAACATAGAATGGCAGAGCTGGGAGGAGCCTTAGAACAAAGCTTCCTTACAGCAAGGTTCTTCTCTCTATCTGTATCCTCAGTGCTTAGCACAGTGATTGGCACACAGGAAACACTTAATAAATGCTCATCCATCCATCCATCCACCCATCCATCCATCCATCCAAAGAGTAAGGACGATCCCTTATCAGAGATAAGATTCTTCCATGGGGTAGGAGTTTGAACTGCATTGGTCCAAATGATGGATTGGGAGACAGAGGGCCTCCGTTCAAACCTCAGCTCTGCTATGTTCCACTCTTGCAATCTTGGGCAAATCTCTTTTTTCTGGGCATTAGTCTCCTCATTTGTAAGATGAGAGGCCTGACTAGCCTGGTCCCTTCTAGCTCAGAATCCTAAGATTCCATGACCTCTCCCCTCCTTCCCATCATGGCTAGCTCCCATCTGGAGCACCATGTACAATTCTGGGGGCCATCTTTTAGGAAGAATGTGCATCAGAGTGTGCCAAAGGAGTTAACAAGCATCCTTTTCAAATGGGTGCCGTATTCAGATGGCTTGAAGATGCTTGGGACATTTAGCTTGTGAGAGTACAATGCCCGAGAGGGGAGGGAGACACACTGACACTCTCTGCCTTCAAGTACTTGAAAGGCCATCATGTGGAAGACAGATTAGCTGTGTTTCTTCGGTCCCCAGGGTGGAAACGGGCACCATGAGAGGCAGCTGGAGAGGCGTATTTGGGCTTGTTGTCAGGAGAAACTTCCCAACAGTCAGAATTGACCCAAAAGGCCAGGGGATGTCACGGGAGGGGTGGGTTCCCTGCTCCCTGAATATTCTTCAGGTCAGAATGGATGGTCATTTATGGAGCATTACTGTATCCCATAAGATTGTCACTGTGAAGCCTCTTTCCGTGTCTAGCACCCTTCGGAGGTGGAAGGGGAGTAAATGAGTAACTGAGTTGAAACAGTCCCAGCCCTGGGTTTGACACATGGTTCCTTTAGTGTCTGAGGGGCTGGGGCTGGAGGAGGTTCCCAGGGAAGCTGAACCTGGAGGGGAATGGAGGTGGGCGGAACAAGGAACAGAGCCTTCATCTCCCCATACCCCACTCCCAGTCCAAATCAGCCCCTCCTTTGCAAGCTCCCAGCAGGGCAGGCTGCTAATGGGGATTCTGCTTTCAGATTTCAGCTGGAACCAAACAGGTCAGGGAGCTTTGAGTGAATAATTGATGTTGCCTGTGGTAATGAGGATCCCAAGAAAATTTCAAAGTAAAGCACAGCCAAGCAGCCTTTGGTCTGTCCGCTCATGTGGCATGAAAGTTGCACACACACCCCTCCCCAATACAGGCTGTTCCCAGGGAGGAGCCCTGATTTAGCCATGAAGGGAGAAGTCCTATGCAGAACATGTAAAGTTGGCTGGCTTCGGAGGTCTCCCCTACTTTTGTTCACTCATATCAGTGGCTTTAGAATCAGCATGAGCTTTGAACTTGGAGGGAGAGAACCTGAATTTGAGACACACACCCCCCACCCAGCTCAGATACTACTCCTTGTTTGACCAGGGGCAAGCCCAGGGGTGGGAAATCTGCAGTCTCGAGGCCATATATGACCCTCTAGGTCCTCAAGTGTGGCCCTTGAATCTGTCCAAGGACTGCACTTTGAGGACCTAGAGGGCCACATGTGACCTCAAGGCCAGAAGTTTCCCATTCTTGGGGGAATCAACAATCCTGTTGACCTCCTTGGGACTCAGTTTCTTTATCTATCAAATGGGCAGAATAACACCCTCCCTCCCTACCTCAGAGTCATAAGGAAGGTAGTTTTGTAAATCTTTAAGATCTACAGGAATGAATATTGCAGTTGTTGTTGTTACATAAGCACCATTCATGGCTTCTGTTCCAGGGTCTCCCATGTAGCAGCCAATGTAGCAGATAACCTCCAGGGGTAAGGGGAGCGACTGCTACCACCAGGGTCCCCCCAAAACCCTTCCCTTTCAGAAGAGTCCCCTCCCACATGAAGAGAGGTAAGGACAGGGAATTTTAAATACCACTAGAAAAAAAAAAGTCTGCCTTTGGTTCTGTCTGACATAGAGCTGCTGCTGGCTCTCCCCCTCCCCAGCCTGGACTTAGCTCCTTGTGGGAGGTGCTAAAGCCACAGAGCCATAGGTTAAGAGCCGGAGGGCACTTGGAAGAGCATCTAGTACAACCCTCTTGTCTTATAGATGAGGAAACAGAGGCCCTTTGTAGAGTACCTTGTCCAATGCCATACAGGTATTGCAGAACCAGCATTTGAATTCAGCTCTAACTCCAAAGCTCTCTCTCTCTCTCTCCTCTGAGGCAGCAAGGTGTCACAGCTGATTAAGGGCTTAGCCTGTAGTCGGGAAGGCTTGAGTTCAAATTTGACCCCAGACACTTATTAGCTGTGTGACCCTGGGCAAGTTACTTCAACTTCTGGCTGCCTCAGTTTCCTCAATTGTAAAACAGACAATAACTGTAAAACAGGGGATAATAATAGCACCTATCTCTCAGGGTTGTTGGGAGAATCCACTGACATAATACTTGTAAAGTGTTTAGTAAAATACCTGGCACATGGACAATACTAAATGTTTCCTTCCCCTTCTCTCTCCCTTCCTTCCTTCCTTTCTTCCCCGTGGGTCACTCAGTAGCATGGAAAACTACTGGCCTGGAAGTCGGTACTCTCCTCAGAGGAAATAATTGCCATCAGTCACTTTATATTTATTATATTATGTGCAGGCTGTCATTTATTCACTCCTGGTTCCCTTGGTGACAAGATACGATGACAGAAATGAGCCTCCTTTGGGCAATGGAGCATTAGAGCAGAAAACACACCAGCCTGAGAGTGAGGAAACCCGAGTCCAGTGCCCAGGCCTCCCTCTAGCTCTCTGTGGGGTTTTGGAGGAGTCCTTTTCCTCTGCTGGGGCTTAGCTTCATCCTCTGTAAAATGGGAAAGATGGAGTAGATAATCTTTGAGGGCCCTTCCAGCTTTGATATTTAAGGGTTCCTAGGCTCCTCTCAGCTCTGACATTGTGTGTTCTAAAGGCCCACCCAATTGTAACATGCTCTGTTCTAAGGACCCTTCCCCACTCTGACATCCTATGTTCTGGAGTCCACCCCAACTCTGACATTCTGTGTTCTAAGGTTCCTCCCAGCTCTGACATTCCGTGTTCTAAGGTTCCTCCCAGCTCTGATATCCTAAATTCTAAAGGCTCTCCTCAGTTTAATGATCTTTTATGAACATCCCACAAGACCTCCCTCCCCACCCACTAGTTGTGAGATCCTGCCACAGGCACATCCAGCCTGGATCCGAATTCTAGCTCCTCACTGGCAGGACTTCGCTGATTATTCCCTGTCTTGACTGGGCCCTCCTAGGCTGATGCCAGCTACGTGTGCTAGAATCCATCAGGCTTTCTCTTTGAAGAGCAGAGCCTGGGCTTCTTCTGCCCACTGTAGGAGGTATCCCTGACACTTGGCAGGGTGGAAGGAGGAAGCATTTTAAACAGCTGAATATCTTGCCCATTAAAGAAAGAGGAATTTCTGCCAAGAAATCTGCATCCACATACATATGTATACATAATCCCCTTCCACCCCCACTGCACCTCAGAAGATAGAGAGTGCTGAAAATAAATATTCTTTCTTTATCAGAAATGTCAGTTAGGGTCTGTATTAAACAAGTGCTCCTTGAGATTGGGAGGTGGCTGACAGCAAAGAGGGTCCAGTCAGATCTCTTGGAGATTAGGGGCTGGGAAGAGAGGTACATTGATGAGTAAGGGGGAATGGATGAGATCTAAGGCACTGCGCATTGGTCAGGCCCAACACAATGAGGGAGGAGAGGTGTGTCTCACTGCTGGAACCCCCAGCACAGGAAGGCCAGAAGAGTAGGCTAAAGGCCTACCTTTTTAGAGCTGCCATTTTGGATGTGTTTCCTCGGTCTTGGTGCTCATGGCTGAGGGATCTCTGAAGAGGTCACAGGTGATTGCATCCAGCTCCAGCCAAGACGGCTTCGGTTTCTCTGGAAAAACCCTAGTGTGTCTGTCTGTATTGCCTCTCTTATCTAAACACTTATTAAGTCCTATTGATTGTAACTGTAGCAAGTTGAATTCATGCCTTTCCTATCTATTCTCACAGTTGACACACTAGTACAAGACTTCATTACCTATTTGGACTGTAGTGATCACCTCATACTAAGTTTCACGTTTTTCCAACTGCAATCTATCCTGTGGTATTGAACTCAAATAGAAATGGATCACTGCAGGCCACATATCAACTTAGAAAACCACAAGTTAACATTATCTATCTTGTATTGCATTTTTATTTATTTTGTAAAACATTTTCCCAAAGACATTTGAATTTGATTCAGGTCACATATAAGGACACTTCTGCATCCCATTACCTGAATAATCTCTCTGTCATGTTACTCCTTGACTCCAAACACTTCAGTGATTCCCTGTTGCCCACCAAACATAAATCTAAATTCCTCAGCTTGTCATTCAAGGCTCTCCACAATTTGGTGCTACCCTACCTTTCCAACCTTGCCTCATTCATTCTCTAGGCTACTATTAAACTCTTCTGAACACACCTCATACAATTCTGCAGTTTCTCTTTGCTCAAATTGTTCCAAATGACTAGAATTTTATTCTTCTGCCTGCTGAAAGCCTTTATTTAAACCCATTATTTAAAGACCAGTTAATATGCCACCTCCTCCATGATGCCTTCCCTGACTTCTACCAATTAGTGATGACCCTTTCCTCCTTTTCTACTTTGTAGCCTGGCTTCCGACTTTGTCACTCAATGGAAACTTTACTCTTCAAAGGTACTGGCAATCTCATGGTTTAACTTTTCTTAGTCATTCTCCTTCTTGACCTCACTTTAGCATTTGACACTGTTAATCACTTCCTCCTGGATATTCTCTCCTCTCTAGGTTCTCATGACACTTTCTCTCTTTCTCTGTCTCTCCTCCCTTCTCTTGTCTTCCTTCCTCTTCCCT
>CM053596.1:47368460-47388601 GCA_028646575.1 Pseudocheirus occidentalis
GAAAGAAAGAAAGAAGGAAAGAAAGAAAGAAAGAAAGAAAGAAGGAAAGAAAGAAGGAAAGAAAGAAAGAAAGAAAGAAAGAAAGAAAGAAAGAAAGAAAGAAAGAAAGAAAGAAAGAAAGAAAGAAAGAAAGAAAGAAAGAAAGAAAGAACAGGCAAACAACTATGGACATACACGTTATATACTATTTACCAAATTAGAGGTAATCTCAGAACAAAGGCTTTAGCAAATGGGAAAGAGATCAGGAACAACCAGGAAGAAAGTAGGATTTCAGAAGGTAGGATTCAGTCCAAATCTTCAAAGAATCCAGAGAATCCAGGAGGCAGAGCAGAGGGAGAACATTCCAGCCACAGAACACAGTGAACTAACTGCACAAAGTTGAAGAAAAGGAGTATCTTGTATGAGGAACAGCAAGAAGCCTAGATCAGAACAGGGAGTGAAGTCTAAGACTGATAAGGAAGACTGGACCCAGGTTGTGAAGAACTTTAAAGGACTTGATAAGACCCTATAAATCAAATCAACACACACCTCAATGAATTGAATGCAAAGGTAAGACCACAGGAAAGATCTAAAGCTACGGGGAGTTCAAGAAGGATGAGGAACAACAAAAAGACCATCTGATTTGGTGATTGAGAGATCACTGGTAGTGCTGGAGAGAGCAGAGTCAGTTAAGTGGTGATGTCAGAAGCCAGATTGCAGGGGAATGAAAAGTCAATGAAAGGAGAAGTGGAGGCAAAGAGGACAGATAGCTTTTTCTAAGTTTGGCTGTGAGATGGAAGAAAGATGAAGGATAACAGGTTCCAATTTTAACTAATTTTTCTTGTGAGCCAGAGGTTAATTAGATTGAGTGGCTGGTGCCCACCCCTATACCACTCCTCACCATTCCTGACTGCCTGCAGGCATGACTCCTGGGCATGCAGATACCCATCTCATAAAAGCACAGAATTTAAGAGCTGGAAAAGACCTTGGCAACCACAGGCTATTAGCAGGTGAAAACTGGACTGGGGCTCTCTAATAGGCATGAAAGCAAAGAGAGATGGAGTTTACTCACCCAGTCCAACCCAGCCCAAACAAATGCAGGTCAGGGGGGCTCCTCCCCACTCTATGTATGTATGCATAAATGCAGGAGTTGGCAGAAGGTGCTACATCATCTATGGGCTGTACTATCCTCCATCCCTGCCTAGAAAAGAACTAGCATTTAAATCACTTCAAGGTTTCCAAAGCACTTTATGAATATGATCTCATTTTATCCTGACAACAACCCTGAGATGTAAGTGCCATTATTATCCCCATTAACCTGAGGCAGATAGAGGTTAATGACTTGTCCTGGGTCACACAGCTACTAAGCCTTTGAGGCTAGATTTGACCTCTGGTCTTCCTGACCTCAGGTCTAGCATTCTATCCAGTATAACACCTAGCTACCACCTATGTACTCGGTCACCTGACTTCCTCTTACCCTCGAGACAATTTGATAGCATCTAAATTCAAGGACAAACTCCTATCACATGACTTCTCTGAATTTCAGAGTCTTGATATATAAAATGGACGAGATGGATTAGACGGCTTACAAGTGCTCCAGTGAGCTTCTTGTCCCCCCAAGTTCCAATAACACAATGCCTAGCCCCCTCACTGTCTCCACAATTTTGGGGAGAGGCTTCAGTCATCATCTCATATAGATGACTCATCATCCTCCCTCACCCTCCCCTAGGAGGGGTTGAACTTACAGAGGGCATCAACTCTCCATTATCCATCTAAGTGAGAAGTCTTTGTGAGCATGTGCTACAACAAACACTTCGATATTGGGTTTAGACTGGTAGGGACCTCAAAGGCCATCTACTCCAAACTACTCATACTTACAGATAGAGAAGCTGAGGCCCATAGCCACTAAGTGACTTGCCCAAAGTTAGCGCAGGTGGCAAAGCTGAAATTCGAACTCAGGTCCTCCTTCTCCAAAGACAAAAATTGTTTGCCACCGAATATCTTCCTGATAACGTTGAGCTTATGGAGACATTGAAAGGGGTTTTCCTCCCCCAGTCTTCTTCCACCATACTCCTCTCTGGGCACCCTGATTAGTGACTTTAGTTTCCTTGCTATGAACCAGGCATTTTCACTGGTTGTCCCCCATGCCTGGAACACTCATCCCTACCTCTTTGCTGCCCTGAGAAGCCCCAGTTAAAATGTCTCAGCTGCAGGAAGCCTTTCCCAATCCTCCTTAATGTAGGTGCCTTCCTTTGGCTGATTACCTCAGATTAATCCTGTCTTTAGCTTGTTCATACATAGTTGTCTCCCCTTTTAGACTGGGAGCTCCTTAAGGACAAGCATTGTCTTTTCCCTTTGTATCCTCTTCACTTAGAACATAGTAGGTGCCTAATAAATGCTTACTGACTTAAAACAGCACGGATTAGATAGAGCGCTGGACTTAAAGTCAGGAAGATCATGGTTCAAACCCTCCTCAGTCACTTGCTAGTTGCATGACTGGTTCTCTGTGCCTCAGTTTCTTTACTTTTAAAATGAGGCATTTGCAGTCTGTGACCTCCAACATTCCTTCCAGCTCTAAATTTTATAAATTAACATACCCTTAGCTAAAGGAAAGTATTAAAAGACTATATACCAATTCTGACAGAATATAAACTCCCTGGGGGCAGGGATTGTTTCACTTTTACTTTTGTATCCCCAGGGCCTATGGTAGTGCTAGTAGGAGTTTCATAAATGCTTATTGATTAATTGATTTTCTTTCTTCTTATCCATGACTTCCTTGGGGTAGAAGTCAAGTAATGAAGTCTCTGGTTCAAAGGGTATGAGCATATTAATCACTTCTTTTGCATAATTCCAAATTGCTTTCCCAAAAGAGTTGGACTCTTAGTTCCGCCAGCAATGTATTAGTGTGTCTATATTTCCATAACTCCTCCAACATTTATTATCACCATTTCCCTTCATTTTTGCCAATTTTCTAGGTAGAAAGCAAACCCTCAGAGGTGTTCTGATTTGCATTTCTTTTATTATTAGTGATTTGGAGCATTGTTTCATGTGATTGTGAATACATTGAAATTTTTCTTTTGAGAAGGATTTGTTCATATGCTTTAACCACTTATTTTGGGGGGAATGGCTATTAGAGAGAGATAAATAGATGGCTATATGGATGTGTAGAAACACACACACACACACACATCTTGGATATCAAACCCTTGCTGGAGAAATTTGATACAAAGATTTTTTTTCCCCATTCAACCACTTCTCTTCTTATCCTAGATGTATTAATGTTGTCCATGCAGAAGCTTTTCTGTTTCATGTCATTAAACTTAACTATTTTAGCTTTTTAAATTACCTCTATGCCTTATTTGGTTAAGAATACATCTTCTCCCCATAGCTGTGAAAAGTATGTGACCTGTTTCTCTTCTCTGCTCTTCTCTTTATAGTGCCAAGGTGATTTTTCTAAAGGACAAATCTGACTCTTTCATCCTGCTGCTCCATAGTCTTCACTGCCTCCCTATTGCTTCTAAGATCAAATACAGAAGCCTCTGTCCAGCATTCAAAACTCTTTAGAATTTAGCCTCTTTCTGTCTTCCCATGATTGTTGACTGTTAGTTCACCACTCACACAGACTCTATAATCCAGTCATAATGGGGTACTCACTGCTCCTCGAATGTTATCTTCTATCTCTTGCTTTTGTGACTTTGTGCTTGCTGTCCTCCATACTTGGAATGTTTTTCCTTAGTTTCTGCCTCTTCACATCCCTGGCTTATTTCAAGATTCAGCTCAGAACCCACCTTCTACAAGTTACCTTTCCCACTCTTGTCCTCTCCTACCTTAGGGCTAATGCCTGCTCCTCTCAGATCACCTCCCTTCTGCTCTTCATATGCCCTGTATGTACCCAGTTATTTCATGAGGTCTTCCCCATTAGAATGTAAACTCCTTGAGGGCAAGAACTGTTTTTACCTTTCTCAGTTCCCAACAGTGTCAGACATATAATGAGTGTTTAAGAAATGCTTGTTGACAGAGTGATTGACCTCTAATATCCCTTCTAACCCTGAATCTATGATCTTATGCTTTTTCTATGACAGAGGAGTTTGTCAAGTCCCAAGAGAGCAAAATTAGGAGAAGTGGATGGACTTTGCTAAGAAGCTTATTTAGGTTTGATGGGAAAATGACTCTCTTTCTCTAGAGGAGCTGTCCACAAAAGGAAGGTGCTGCCGCTAAGAGGTGATGGGGTTCCTCTCCCAGGAGGGGGCAGGCAGCAGAGGATGGTTGACCACCCCTCCAACTTATTATTGCTCATATGTGGGTTGGACTCAGTGGCCTCTGAGGTTCCATGTGAGTGTGTGTGTGTGTGAAGTATGTTAAGCCAAAATGAACCCCACTTAGCAGTCCAGGTGGGCTGCTCACCAGGCACAGTTTCCAAAGGCAATCATGCCTGGGCAGAGCCCAGCAGAAGGTCTGGCTCTAGTTCCTTGCTCAACTGGTTCCCTGCTTTGAGAAAACCTACTGTGAAATTCATCTTGGTGAAAGCCTTTGCTATGCTTCCATCTCCTCCACCCTCCCCTATCCCTACTCTCAAACTCTTGGAGCTTCCAGCCTCAGATGAAACTTGATCAAACTTGGGAGGTTTGGGCAGGGGAAGGTAGTAGAACCCCAACTAGCAATTTTAAAGTTGAGGACAAGCAGCAATACATAAGTCTCAAGAAGGAGAACCTGGGGCACCTCAAGGGTATCACTGAGGACGGTACTGCCAGAGGGGGGGCTCAGGTCTGAGTCTGGGCCTCATCTGGAATGAGAGTTTCTTATTCTCATCATCCAAGAGGAGGTGTGGAGAGGTAGATAGAGAACTAACCTCAGAATCAGTATAACCTGGGGTGGGGTCCAGCCTTGAACAGTTACTGGCTATGTAAACCTGGGTAAGTCATCCAAACTTTCAGCATCCCAGACAATTGAGACCTTCCAAAGAAGGTGCAGTTTTGCATTTAATACACCAACTGCTTTACCTGGAGTCTCTGGCACCAAAGAAATCACAAGTTCAGACCAAAAAATTTTTATATTTTGTTAACTAGGTGATAAGTTCAGTTGTTTCTATGCTGCTACAGGATTGCAAGATCCATAACGTAAGAGCCTGAAAGTTCAAACAAATATTCCATTTATTAAAAATATATTCAAATGCCCCCCTGGTAAAAATCAGCTCCCAAGACAGTTTAAAAACTAGTCCAAAAGATAAAAAGCAGGATAAAAGTTGTGGGAAGGGGATTTAAAGGAGTTGTCAGTGAGAATCTCTGGGGTCTCAAGAATCCCCAGAGTCCTACAAACTGCTTTTATCCTTTACTTGCCCAGAGGGCCCATAGCTAACCCAAACTGTCCCAGGTCTACACCACAACTTTCTAGCTTGAAGCAATTCAAGCTGGTGTTGCAGGAGTGCTGGGGGTGCTGGTGTGCATGTGTGGGTCAGTTGGGTGGGGGTTTGTTAACTCATGCCTTCCCAGTTCCATCAGTATCCTAACTCATAAGTGTCAAATATAAAACTTAAGACCTGCAACACTCCCAAGTGAGGCCAAACCAGATGAAAATGTTATTAAGAAATAATAAAGTAAATAAAAATACAATAAAACTTAGATAACATTACATTTAAAACTAAATCAATGTGCAGCCAGCAGGGACCCTTATGCATGGATTAGTGGCTCCTAATTATATTTGGATTTGATACCCCAGTTCTAGCTCATTAACACTGGGCCAGCTGGGTACAGGAGGCCAGAAGCAGCCCCTGAAGGCCCTACGTAGCCATGGGCAGGCCCAAGTTGTCCAGATGGGCCAGAAGCAGCATCAGCCCTAGCCAGGTGGGCAGGGGTAGAGCCCATGAGAGTCCTTTGAAGGGTCCCCCAAAGCTTTACTGCAAGAATGAAGGGTTGGGAGTTGAGGCTGTGAGGCTAGTGTTCATGACCCCGAACACTTATGTTACTAGAGGTTGGGCTGAGGATTATTGTGGTCTGGGATAGTGGGAGAACTAGGGAGATGTGCGTTAACCCTCTGTACTTCCACAAACTCCATCCTGGACTATTGTGAGTGAGAAAGTTGTAGTGCAGGCTGGGACCATTTAGGTTAACTTTGCTCTCAGGTGGATTGATCTGGCACCCTCTTTGGACAAAAACTACAAAAGTAGTTTCTAGGGCTTAGACAGGGAGTTTCCAAGACCCCAGAGAACCTCTTTGCTTATTAATTCCTCCTAGAATCCTTGCCTGTAGCTTTTATTCTCTGAACTGTTATTAGCCACCTTGGGAACTGCTTTTGCCATGGGGCATTGGATTATATTTTTAGTGAAAAGACTATATATTTGAGCCCTCAGGCTCCGGCTAACCCATTACATCAGAGGCAGAAGAGGAAGCCAGACCATGAGAGCATTCAAGGCCAAAGGAAGGCAGAGGTCTAGCTGTCGCAGACTGGTTTTCATTCTGGGAAAAGCAAAGGGTACCACTTGGAAACCCTGATACAAGGGGATAGGCCTTCGAGCAGTCAGATGTCTGTGGAAAACGTATCAGCCGGGTGTAGCAATATGCTGGGGGAGGGGGCAGCAGACGGTGGCATTCACTAACATCTTCACTATCCCCTGCCTGGGGGAAACGGGGGACAGTGAGGAGGGAGAGGGAAGAGCCTGACCCCAGGGACATCCAGAAAATCCAGGGGCAGGTTGTTGGCTCTGGAGTTTTAACCCAGAGACTAGATAGAGTTGATGCATTAAAAATGATGGTTGTCTCCTCAGACATGGATTCCTACCCATGAATTCCTGCTCAAGACTCTCCTGTCTTTGGGCAAGACCTTCAAGGTCCACTTCTGAGCTTTGGAATGGACAGAGATGGAACCAGGTGAATGATAAAGTTCCTTTAAATTGTCAAATGCTCTGATTCTCTGGAGAGAAAGAAGAAATACGGCACAGCCTCTGTTTTTCAGGAGTCTACAAGTCCCCCAAAACTTATTTTTCTCTCTGCCCCACTGTTTCTTATGACCCAAACACCCTTCCCTTACCTATATCAATTAGTCAATCAATAACTAATCAACAAGGATTTATTAAGTGCCAGGCACCATCTTCAGGGCAGCCAGGTGGCACAGTGGATAGAGCTCCAGCCCTGGAATCAGGAGGACCTGAGTTCAAATCTGACCTCAGATTCTTACTAGCTGTGTGACCCTGGATAAGTCACTCAACCCTGTTTGTCTCAGTTTCCTCATCTGTAAAGTGAACTGGAGAAAGAAGCAGCAAACCACTTCAGTGTCTTTGCCAAGAAAACTGCAAATGCACATGACTAAACCAACACAACCATCTTAAGCACTGAACATATAAAAAGACAAGCTAAATAGTCTTTGTCCATAAGGAACCTGAGATTTAGAATGGTAAATATATAGAAGCAAATATAAAATGCATGCAAGGCGAAGGTACTAGCAGCTGGGGGAAGCAGGAAAGGCATGTAAGCTGAGTTTTGAAGGAAACCATGGACTCTTAAGAGGTAGAGGTGATACATTCCAGGCAAGAGGGAAAGCCAATGCAAAGGCTGGGTGATAGGAGATGGAGGAAGAGTAGGAACAAGGACAGTCTAACTGGACCATAGGGTGCAGGAATGAATGAATGAGCTAAAGAATGAAAAAGAATATTAAGTCCCTACTATGTGGCAAGCTAAGCACTAGCAAGACAAATAGAAAATATAAAACAATCCCTACCCTCAAGGAACTCACACTTTGATCGGGAGAGATAGACATAAAGGAGGATTCACTTACAGAGGAAAGGAAAGACCAGGTTGTCCTCCTGACTATGCCCAGGAGGTCCTCAGAGAGCCCCATGGCAGTGCCCGGGGTGGGGGCCTGCAGCAGGGCAGATGGTAAGACCTAGTGGGCTCCCATCGTAATGCTTGATGCCCCCCCCATCCAGAGGTACAACCAGCCATGTCAATCTTCCCATAGGCTACTTCCACACAGAGAAGGGGCAGCTCAGAGTCAGGGGAAAGGAAAGTCAAGAAAGAAAGGCACCTGTTCTAGCTGCCCTGTGAGGTATGAGCCAGCAGGGGATTGAGGGAAGGGGTGATGAGAACGAGAGAAATGTGTACTAGTGCTGGAAAGGGAAGCTGAGGTCAGGTTGAGAAGAACTTTAAATGCCTAACAGAAGAGCTTATGTTGATCCTGTCGGTAATAATAAGGAACTATTACAATCTACTGAGCAGGGGAGTGACACGGTCTGTCCTCAGCTTTAGGAAAATCAATTTAGTAGCTGCATGGAGAATGGATTGGAGAGGGAGGAAACTGGAGACAAGATCAATGACAATGACTATTACAATGGTCCAGGTGAGGGGAGATTAGGAACTGAACTAGGGAAGGGATTGTTGTGAGAAGGCAGTAAGTGCAAGACGCATGGTGGGGTAGAAACACCAAGACTTGGCAACTGATTGAACATGGAGAGAGTTTGAGAAGGAGAAACTAGGCTTAACACCTTAGTAATTGGTAGGATAGAGACATCTTCAACAAAAATGGGAAAGCTTGGAAGGGGAGTGAGTTTGGGGGGAAAGAATGTTGATTTGGACATATCTCAGAGATCCTTGGTTTGAAATGTCCAGTAGCCAGCTGGCAATGCGGGAGTGGAGCTCAGAAGAGAGACGAGGACGGATGGTAAAGTGAGAGAGATCTGGTCATTTACTGAGCCCTGTGTACCAGGCATTATGCCAGGCAGGAGAACTACAAAGACAAAAATTTAAATCAGCCTATGCCCACCCTCAGTGCCCATTCTCCTGGACAGCCTGATGACCAGTCAGGTTGCAACTTTCCTTTTGTTTTTTTTCCAACTTGCAAGGATGTATTTCTTGTCAAAACACTTACCGCCAAGTGATACTGCTTCCATTTAATTCCATGTTAAAGCCAGCTTTCTTTTGCTAATATGTTCCTTAAGTTTTAAAAAGGGCTTATCAATGGCTTTTGGTTTTTAGAACATAGTAATTTCCTGATTTATCCTTGACCAACCTTCTCTCATAACAAAAGAAAATTGCTTAATGAAAGTGATCCATGCAGTGGCTGAGGCAACACTCTGTACCTCTAACGCCACCCCCCCCGCCCTGCTTCGCTCCACTCCCCACCTCTCTACCAAGAAGAGGGAAATGTGTTTCATCTTCTGTTTCCCGGGATCAAAATTGGCCACTAGAGCTTTCTTTTAAAATCTGGTGATGGCGGCTTCTGGCCAAGCCAAGCAGAAGGCAGCAAACAGAGCAGTAATCGCCACATTCATTGTTCAACACCCGCAAGTTTCTTTTGGGTCAGATGCCAAGTGTCTCCTTGAACAGAATGGAAGTAAGTTGGAAAATCCATTAGTGGAGTCAACTCCCATTTACCTGGCTATCCATAGAGCTCTCCAGCTCCTGCAGAGAACATCTGGGAGATGAAAACTTGGCTTTGCCATGAGGGTATCACTTGTTTTAGAACAATCTCTCAGGAACAGCCATTTGCCCTGAATATCCATTGGTCTGAGCCAAATGACATCACCCACCCATGGCTTTCAGGTGTGCATGAGCCCCCAAAGCCAGCTGCTCTCTCCAACCCTATGGCAGCCCAGCTCCTGGGGTCTCGTGATTCATTCTGATTAGCCGTGTGCCTGTGGTGCAACTGCTCGTTTAAAAAAAAACCCCAATACATAAGTGATTTGGCAGAGAAAACTTCCCTTTGTTTATTTTCCTGTGACTTGGCCTCATCAATCTTCTTCTTACTAATCTGTTTGTGCTCTCTGAGCTTTGCTTCCGGATACAGCAGTATTTGATTTCTTAATAGCGTCTGTCATACTCCAGGTGTCCGGGAACATCGGTGGTAATGAGTTGGGAGCACCACAGTCTGAGGCCCTGAAAAGCCAATGCCAGGCTTCAGGCAACCAGCAGGTCACTCTCAGAGGTCTGCTGAAGGATAATGAGGGCCAGGGGCAGGGCTGAGTGGTGGGCTAGGTGGAATTTGGTCGCTCAGTCAATCTGAGGATGACAAAAAGGATTTGCTGTGGGGAGGGGGAGGAGGAAGGGAAGCCCTTCACTGGTCTCCTGGGCCTACAACCAGAAAGAAGGAGGAGGGTAGGGGGTCATGGGAACACTGGACTAAGAATCAAATGACTAGGGTTTCTAAGTCAGGGTCTGCCATTAACTAAATGTGTTACTTTAGGAGAATAACATTCTCTCTCTATGCCTCAGATTCCTAATCTGCAAAATGAGAAAGCTGGTCTGAAAGGCAACATGGTAAAATGGAAGGAAAGGTAGTCTTGGAGTCAGAAGACCTGGGTTCAAATCACACCTCTTGCCACTTACTACCTGTGTGTCCTTAGGAGTCACTTAAACTCTCTGGGCCTCAGTTTCCTCCTCTCTATGTAAGGGTAAAATTAATATAATCTTAATTAATATAATCACAGAAGTCCCAGACAGTTAGATTGATTCAACCAGTCAATTAGATTTGCAAACTGGGTGTGAATAAGTCTTTAATCAATTTGGGAAGATATGATGATGATGATGATGATGATGATGATGACAAACAACTAACATTTATATCTATCTATCTATATACTATGGGCCAAGCCGTGCTAACCACTCTACAATTATTATCTCATTTGATCCTTACAATAACCCCAGGGAGTAGGTGATATTATTTTCCCCACTTTATAGGTGAGGAAATTGAGGCAGAGAGAGGTTAAGTGACTTGCCCAGGGTCACATAGATAGTGAGTGTCTACAGCAGGATTTGAACTCAGATCCTCCTGATTTCAGGCCTGGTGCTCTATCTACCACACCACTTGGCTGTCTCTAAAGATAGTTTCAGAAATCTACAAGGTCATTACCCTAGGAGTCTAACAGAGAGTTACACCTAAGAGTAGTTTCATGAAGACTCTATAAAAGGAAGGGAAAAGATTCCTAGTCATTAGAATGGGTGTTTCCCCTTGGACACATTCAGTTTCCTAACTTGTGCTTGACTATTTTGCTGTATAAGGTTAAGCCTAGTTTCCCCTGAGATCTTTTGTTTTAAAGAGTAGAGTATGAATAAAGCACCAGTCCTGGAATCAGGAGGACCTGGGTTCAAATCTGGCCTCAGTCACTTAATACTTATTAGCCATGTGACTTGGACAAGTCACTTAACCCAATTGCCCTCCAAAAAGCAAAAATAAATAAATAGGGGCAGCTAGGTGGCGCAGTGAGTAGAGCACCGACCCTGGAGTCAGGAAGACCTGAGTTCAAATCCGGCCTCAGACACTTGACACACTAACTAGTCATGTGACTTTGGGCAAGTCACTTAACCCCAACTGCCCTCCCCCCTCAAAAAGCAAAAATAAATAAATAAATGAATGAATGAATGAATAAATAAATAAATGAATAAAGAGTGGAGTATGGAGGAGGCCAAGATGACAGAGTACATCCAGTCATCCAGCTGAACTCTCCTAACATTCCCCTCCAAACAACCTTAAAATAGCACCTCAAATCAAATTTTGGAATAGCAGAGTCAGTGAGAAGTCAGAGTGAAATATTTTCCCAGCCTGAGACAACTGAGAAGGTCAGCAGGAGAGATCTGTGATGTTGGGGTGGAAGCCAGAGCAGAGCAGATGTAGCAGCAGCAGCAGCAGTGGGCCATGAAGGCAGCTCTGATAGTGGCAACAGCAGCTTTAGCTCTCAGCCCAGACACAGAAAAGGGGTTGGATAATGCATGAAAAAGATATTACAGGTGACCCTTTGCTGGCACTGGGTGTAGCTGGCACTGATTGGCAGTTCCATTGCTCATAAGAAGTTCTGGGTTGCTGTTCCATGGTGGAATGAAGCATTTGTGGTTGGTTACAAGGGAACAGAGGCCCTGGTCAAAGTTCCAGGGTGGAGAGGAGTGCTGGTGGTTGTGGCTGTAGGTGAGCAGGGGCCCTTCCTGGGTAAAGACCAGAACACAAATCAGGAGAGCAGTGACCATATCTCTCCATAGTATACACCACTTTGGAAACACCAAAAATTTACAGACCCCCAGAACTAGCTCTGAAAACAGCAGTATAAAAAAAAAGCCTAAAACTTGGGACAGTGCCTTCTTACCCCAAGGTGAACAGACCCCAACTTTAATGTAAAGTTCAAAGTCAAGAAATAATCTAGAAAAAAAGCTAAAATGGAAGAACTTGACCATAAAAAGTGACAGGAAAGACTAAGACTCAAACTCAGAAGAAGATAAAAATGTGAAAACCCCTACAACCAAATCCTCAAAGAAAAATGCTAATTGGGCCTAAGCCCAACAAGAATTTCTGGAAGTTTTTTTTTTAAGAGATACATGTGATAGAGGAAAATATGGGAAAAGAAATGAGAATGATGCAAGCAAGTTATGAAAATATAATTAACGGCTTGATAAAAGAGGCACAAAAATTCCCTAAAGAAAAGAACTTTAAAAAGCAGAATTAGCCGAATAGAAAAAGAGGTACAAAAGCTCACTGAAGAAAATAATTCCTTAAGAATTAGAATTGGACAAGTGGATGCTAATGACTCCATGAGACATCAAGAACCAATAAAACAAAGTCAAAAGAATTTTTAAAAATAGAAGAAAATGTGAAATATCTCATCAGAAATACAACTGATCTGGAAAGTAGACTGAGAAGAGATAATTTAAGAATTATTAGACTACCTAAAAGCCATGATTAAAGACATCATATTTAAAGAAATTATCAAGGAATAATATCTGATATCTCAAATGGAGCAGATAAAATAGAAATAGAAAGAATTCATTGATCATTTCCTAAAAGTGATTCCAAGATGAAAACTCCCAGGAACATTATAGCCAAATTGCAGAGTTCCCAGGTCAAGGAGAAAATATTGCAAGCAGCCAGAAAGAAATAAGTCAAATATTGTGGAGTTACAATCAGGATCACATAACATTTGGGTTCTGTTTCTATTACAACTTCTCTTGCTATACCTGCTTAATAAATACTGAACCGCTGACTAAAGCTACTGGCGGATAATTAAGCCATGAATAACTATGGGGGCCTATGAGCAAAAGTACTAGAAGCCCTCGGTCCCCCAGAGTTATCCCTGGAACTCTCAAGGAAATAGTGTCCAGTTGTCTTCTGGTGAGCTGGCACCTGGTTTGGCTCCTCTACCAGCCTCTCACCTCTTCTGGATATCTTTTTGTGTAGTTCTAGATTGTATGGAAAAGCTTATTATATTTCTGTTTGGGTTTTTTTGGACTTCTTTATCATTGGTCTGCTTTGCAGGGACCTTTTCAGACAGTGGATTGCTGTGATAGAGCTGAGTTTCCCTAAGCAGAGGCAAGTAGGTGGCTCACTGGACAGAGTGCTGGGCCCAAAGTCAAGAAAACCTGAGTTCAAATCCAAATCACTTATTAGCCATGTGACCTTATATAGGTCATTTTACCTCTCTCTGCCTCAGTTTCCTTAAGTGTAAAATTGGGACAATAATAGCACCTACTTCCAAGGATTGAACAAGATTATACAGGGTGTCCCTAAAGTCAAGACACATAGGAAATCTCATTAACTATGCATATATATATGTGTGTGTGTGTGTGTGTGTGTGTGTGTATTTATTTTATTTATTTATTTATTTGCTTTTTGGAGGGGAGAAGGCAGGGCAATTGGGGTTAAGTGACTTGCCCAAGGTCACACAGCTAGTAAGTATTAAGTGTCTGAGTCCAAATTTGAACTCAGGTCCTCCTAACTCCAGGGCCAGTGTGCCACCCAGCCACCCCAACTATGCATATTTTCAAGAAATGAAATGAGTGAAAGTTTCAACAGCATTTTATTTAATTAACATAAATGAGATTTCATAGGAAGACATAGGAGACACATAGGAAATCTCAATAATTAATTTAATTTAATTAATCTCATTAATTGGCAAAATAGTCTTCAATAGCTAATGAAGTTTAGTTAGGCTTTTATTCCATATGAAATTGTCATGGCTAAAATTTATGCTAATTAAATGAAATATTGCTGAAAATTCGTTCTTTCCATTTCTTAAAAATATGCATAATGAGATTTTCTATATGTCCAGACTTTAGGGACACCCTGTGTTTGTAAAGTGCTTAGCACAGTGCCAGGCTCTTAGTAGGTACTTAACAAATGTTTATTCCCTTCCCCTTCCACTTGGCATTCATCTTAATGTAAAGTAGGTGATCTTTGCTTTTATACACTAACTCCTATACAGCTCTTTAAGGTTTGCAAAGTGCCTTGCTCATTTTAAGTCATTTAACTCCTTGTATCTCTAGACTTGTGCATACTGTAGGAACCTAGTAGGCCTCTAAGAAATGTTTGTCGAATGTGACTATTCTGGGGCCTGGTACATCCTGGAAATTCACTAAGTGCTTGTTAAATTGAATTTGGTTCCATTCCATATTAATGGAATTGGGGCAGATGTGTAGATAACCCTAAAGTCCTTTTGATTTTGTTTGGGGGTGCAGTATGGGACTTGTTGCACTACAAATCCCCCTTCCTTATCACTGTTTCTCCACTCAGACTAAGGATGTGTGCTGGAGGTAGCCTGAAAGCTGGAGGAAACCAGTTGGTGAAATCCTTAAATGCTATGAATCAAGGATTGATTTATTGTTTCGTTGATTGTTCAGACTTAGCAAAGTGAAAAAGAAAATGTTAATACAGAACACATTTAGAAGTATGCTCTGCATGCTTTTTTTTGAGAGAATTTACCAGCACACCCCCAGCTCAGTTTGACATAGAAGAGTATACCCAAACACCTACACTAAGAGATGGAGATCCATGATTTAAGCAGGTGTTGGGCAAATATGTCCAATAATCTCCAAGCTGAATATCCCACATGAGCTACATGCCGACTTGAGAGTTGACCCATTTCTGGTTTCCTCATCTTCCTCCTCCTCCTCCTCATCTTGGTCAAAAGGGAGATGTTAGTGAAGCCTAACTAAACCCAGATGGACCTTTCAGCTGATCTTCTCCTCAGGCACATGGGATCATCAGCTTGAAAATGGAACCTGATAAAAGAGCCAACTCCAAGGTTCCACCCAACTTTGACCAGATGGTACTATCTATCATCTTATGGTTGGTACCAGAAGACAGAACAGTAAGTAGTGGACAGAAGCTGCAGAACTTTACAATTAGAGCTGGCTAAGAGGGAAGAGGGCAGCCTTCGGGTTAACCTTGGAAGCACTAGGGTGCCATGATTCTGATGGTCTTAGAGGATCTTACTGTTTAAACATGTGTAGAGTTAGACAGTCCAGATCTCCATTCATTCAACATGGGGCTACATGATGCCATAGTGCACAGAGGGCTGAGCCTGGAGTCAAGAAGACTCCTCTTCCTAAATTTAATCTGGTCCCAGATACTTCCTAGCTGTGTGACCCTTGGCAAGTCACTTAACTCTGTTTGCTTCAGTTTCCTCATCTAGCAAAGGAGCTGGAGAAGGAAATGGCAAACAACTCCAGTGTCTCTGCCAAGAAAACCCCAAATGGGGCACAAAGAGTCAGCCACACCTGAAATGACTCAACAACAACAGAACTCATTCAACTAATCACTCAAGTTATTTCTGTAATTTAGAACTCCCAATAAATACTCTGTTACTGAATACATGATCAGCCACAGATTTCTCCTTCTCTAGCAACCCTCAGAACAAAATTAGTGACAAATAGTAGAGAGCCTGACAGCACAGATTTTCACAGCATTACAATCAGGAAATTGCAAGCTCTGGTCCATAAAAAGCCCTTTACTTTGTGCCTCAGTGTTTTGATGTAACAGTCTGATTGCACCATATATAGAGGTAGAGAGAAGACAATGCTGTATAGTAGGTAATGTTGGATATGAAGTCCAAAAATCTCAAATCCCAGCTCTTTCATTCACTTGCTCATTCGCTGAGGGATTCTTAACCTTTTATGGGTCATGGACCCCTTTGGCAGTCCAATGAAGCCTATGGAGCCCTTTCCAGAATGCTTGTTGACTACATTCAATTGAAGGAAATTATACATTTCAGATAGGGCTCTGTTTTGGACATACTGAGAATGGAAGGAAAATAAATATCTATTCAGCAGTTCAAGACACTAATCATCTCATTTAATCCTCACCATAACCTTAGGAGTTAGATGCTATTATCCCCATTTTACAGGTGAACAAACAGAGGGAGAAAGAGATTAAAGGTCACACAACTACTGTCTGAGTTCTCATTTGAACTCAGATCTTTCTGACTCCAGACCCAGAGCTCTATCCACTGCAGCACAAATTTTAAGATGTCTCTGGAACACACCGTTCAAAATGTCAAATAGTCCACTGGAGAAACAGGATTGAAGCTCAGCAGAGCCTAGGGCTGAATATATAGCTCTATGAGTCATCTGCATTGGGATGCTAATTAAACTCATGGGAACTAATGAGGCCATCAGGAGAGAAAGTGTAGAGACATAGGAGATGAGGACCCAGAACAGACCCTTGGAGAAAAGCCAGGCTTAGGGAATGTGATATGGATGGTAATCCAGTTTTAAAAACATACACAAGGGGAGGGGGCAAATAGGAATAAAGAGAACCAGGAGAGATTCACATCATAAGCATGCAGAGAGAAGAGAACACTAAGGAGAAAACAGTGATCAGCAGTACAGAGGTCAAGGAGGATGAAGACGGGGGTGGGGGAGGAGACCATCAGATCTAGTTAATGGGACATCCTACTAAGATGGCTTCCCTAAAGGGGGGGCATACCCCCATACCCACATGCCTACATCAGCAAAATCCTTAAATTTGTACCAGACCAAATAATGACCAAGAAATCCAATGAGAATTTAGAACCTAGAGTAAGTGACTTCTACCCCCAAACTGCACCAAAAGTCAGCCAACACTAGAACAAGGCAGACCAGAGGCAGCCAAAAACACAAGTCTCCAAAGGCAGAAAGATTGGAGGGTTCCCCAGAAAAACTCTAAGGTGATCATAAAGTCCCAAGGCAGAGACCTTGGAAGGCCCAGGTGGAGGCAACAGGTAACTTCCAGTATGGTATCATGGAACTCAAGCTGGACAGCTCATGCCCAGGGTATATGAGGCCCCTAACATTCTGTCTTTAGTTGCCCAAGAGAGCCCTGAAGATCCAATAGTTTGCAACTGAAGAGATTAAAAAATGAATTAAAACTCTTGAAGAAAGAAATCAAATAATTATCTTAAGAAGAGAGTGGGAAGCCTTACAAAATACAAGGAATCTTTGAAAACCAGAATAGAGCAAGCAAAAATGAATGACTCCATGAGACATCAAGAATTATGAGAGCAAAATCAAAAGATTTTTTTAAAGAAGAAAATGTTAGATTTCAAAAACAACTAACTTGGAAAATAGGTTGAGGAGAGATCACTTAAAATCATTGTACTCCCTGAAAACCATAAATAAAAGAAAAAAAAAGCCTAGACTCCATATTTCAAGAAATAATCAATGAAAATTGTCCAGATCTTTTAGCACCCTGATCATCTCCTAAAAGGAACCCTAAAAGGAAATATTTCTGGAATATCATAGCCAAAATCTAGAGCTCCAATGTCAAAGGGGGAAAAATGCTATAAACAGAGAGAGAAGGAGTTCAAGTATCAAAGTCCCATATACAGGATCACACAAGACCTAGTAACTCCTAAAATAATCCAGTGGAGATCATGGAATATAGTGTTCCAAAAGGCAAATGGCATAGTCATAAAACCAAGATTAACTTACTATGCAAAGTTGAGTATAATCTTGCAGGGAGAAAAATGAACTTTTAATGGAATATAATAATGGTTCCCAAAATGTTTTGTTCTGCAAATGCCTTTCAACAACAACAACAAAAACCAAAATGTGTCTTGACTCTGCAGGATGATTGAATATACAACTCATAATATTTTGCAATCATTTACTGCTTAAGGTGCCATTAAAGAACTTTTCACACAAACTTCTTGGACCATCACTCCTAAAGGCCTTGCAAAGCCACTAAATGGGAACCACTAGAATAAAGGACTTCTATGCCTTCCTGATGAAAAGAAGGGACTGTATAATAATGCAGTGCTAACATTCTAACAGAAGAAAAAGAAAGAAGGGTCCCCTCAGAACCTTAATGTCTTCACACTGTATTAAGGGATTTCAATTTTTTAAACAGAGGTTCTAGGGATGGATTGGTTTTGTTCTGAGGGTTTGAGTAGGGAGAAAAGAAGGAAGGGTAAAACGAGGAATACACTCAAGTAGAGAGGAGGAAGAACAGGGTGGAACTTGCTATTTCTCATATTTAGGGTACAGGAGAAGAAATACAAACATGAAAGAAGGGCTGGGGATAGTGAGCATCAGATAAACCTGACTCAGCTAAATTATACAAAGGAGAGCTGAACACACACACACACACACACACACACACACACACACAAACACTTTGGTACAGAAATACATCAAACTCAATGGAGAAACAGAGGGAGAGGATCTAGACTTGCAGGGTTGGGGAAAGATAACACCAGGAAAGAGTGGTCAGAAGCAAAGCAGATTTTTTGATCCTCAAGGAAGAAAAAAACAGAAGCCGTGGGTGTGAGGGAGAGAGAGAGAAAAAAAGAACTAGAATGTAAGGAGATGCCTCAGATTACTTAGACAATTGTGGAATGACTGAACAAATTGTGGCATAGAGAAGTAAGGAAATATTATTGTGCTGTAATCGAAATCAAAAGAGACAATTTCAGAGAATCCTGATACAGAATGTGACAAACAGAACTAGGAGAACAACATATACAAGAACAAGGACATTGTAAAGAGAAACCACTTTGAAAGACTTAAAAAGCATTAAGAAAGACTCATCAAAGCAATGACTAACCATGTGTACAGAGGACCAGGGATGAAGCATGTTATCTACCACCTAGCAGAGAGGTGATGAACATAAGGTGCAAAGACATCTCTTTTTGGAAATGGTAACTTGTGGATTTATTTTGCTTATTTGTTAAAAAAAAAAAGTCATCTCCATCCCTTCCCTTCCCCATTCTTCTTTGCTTTAGTTAATTAGGGGAGAAGAGAAAAAGCCAACACTATTACCAATAATGATGCTCCCAAAAGAGGATCCTAGTAACATTTTTTTAAATTCACAGAAGATAACAAAAGGAAGTTAAGGGGAAAAAAACCAGGAGAGTTTTGAGATGAACTTGTAGAATGTGTGGTCTACTTTTTTTTTTTAACTCTGGGGTGTGAAATAGAGGTTCACAGAGTTTCGAATAGAATATTCTTTTTGCATTCTCCTATGTGTATGGAAATACCTTTTTATATTTAAGATGGGAATAAAAATGTCAAATAAGATTTTTTAAAAAGAGATTGTTGGTAAAGAGAGTAGTTTCAGCTGACACGGGATCAGAAACCTGATTGTAAAGAGTTGATGGAGTGACTAAGCAGAGGAAAAATATACATAGCTTTTTCAAAGAGTTTGGTTGAAAATAAAGAGAGCTATAGGATGACAGTTTGAGGGCATGGTAGGGTCTAGTGAAGTTTTTTTGTCTTGTTTTGTTTTAACAAGAGAGACATGAATGTGTCTGAAGGCGATACAGAAGGAGTAAGTGAATGTTGCTGTTCAGTCATGTCTGTCTCTTTGTGACCCCATTTGAGGTTTTCTTGACAAAGATACTCTAGTGATTTGCCATTTCCTTCTCCTGCTCCTTTGACAGATGAGGAAACTGAGGCAAGCAGGGTAAAATGACTTTCCCAGGGTCACACAGCTAGGAAGCATCTGAGGACAGATTTTAAGTCATGAGTCTTCCTTACTCCAGGCCTGGAGCTACGTGCCCTATGGTGTCACCTAGGTGCCTGCAATAAGTAGATAAGGAGAAGTTGAAGATTAGAGGGAAGAGGAGAAAAGGGGGAATGGATATAGTGGGCAATTTACTGGAGAAGAGGGAAGGAGATGAAATTAAGGTCACATGTAGAGAAGGAGAAGGAGAAGGACCAAGTTATTCTAAGAGACCAGAGGAAAGGAGGACAGAGTGCGGAATGATATTCAGGCATTCTCATTCGTGATTAATCCTGCCTAGATCTTGCTTGTCTATAGTTATCTGCATGTGTAAAGCCAATCAGCAGTAGATTTCTGAGGGAATGCTACTGTGAAGAGCTTTTAAGATTCGGATTACACAGTATTAGTGAACACTGTTTATTCCATTACAAATCTTTGTTCAGTACAATGTTCACAGTTGCAACAGTTCACAATATTATATACAATCTTCAGAACAA
>CM053596.1:47389101-47414923 GCA_028646575.1 Pseudocheirus occidentalis
ACCGACCTACCTGCTTACCTAGCTATCTATCCATATGCGTTTATGTAGGATAAATATTTGTAATGAAGGTTTGGTCAAACACTACCCCATTACAAATGTAGAATAAATTAAAAATATTTTCAAGGTAATTGAATACAAGGTAATTAGAGAGGGAGGGTATGAGCAGGGAGAGGGATGAGGGAGAAAGCTCAGAAAAGGCTTCATATAGAAGATGGTACTTAAGCTACTTCTTGAAGGAACAAAGGGATTCTCTAAGGCAAATGGTAAGGAGGAATGCATGCCAGGCATGGGGGATGGCAAGGACAAAGGTCCAGAGGAGGGAGATGGAGCATCTATGAACAGCAAGAAAACCATTTTGGCTGGATTACAGAGTGCAGGAATGAACCAGGAAATATAGCTGGCTTTGTCATGCTTATGCACCACATAACCTCTCTCCCTCCCCAACCTTTTCAGCTTCTTTTTATGTGTTGTTCCCCATCACTAGATTGTAAGCTCCTTGAGGTCAGGGAGTATCATGCCTTTCTTCGTATCCCCACAATTTAGCACAATGTCTAGTACATAGTAGGTAAAACACACACATATCTATATGTATTTGTGTGTGTCTACGTGTGCGTACATTTACTCCGAAGGATTTTAAAATCCAAAAGGAGTTGATATTTTATCCCAGATGCAGTAGGGAGCCACTGAAGATTATTGAGAAGAGAAGCAATAAGGTCAGATATGTCCTTAAAAGTAGTTGTGTTGAGGTTAGATTTGGGGTGGGGTAGAGACATAAGGCAGAGATTCCAATTAGAAGGCTATTGCAACAGTCTAGCCAAGAGGGGATGAGGGTCTGGACTGAGGTGGTGGCTGTCTGAGTAGGGAGAAGGGGTTAGAGATGGAAGATGTTTTGGAGATTGAAACAGCAACTTTTGGCAAAGGACTGGATCTGTGAGGTGAAGGAAGTGAGGCACTGAGGATGATGCCAAGATTACAGACCTAGGAGACTAGAAGAATGGTGATCCCTTCCATCAAAATAAAGAAGTTTGCAAGATAGGTGGATTTTTTTTGGGAAAATATTATGAGTTATTTTTTGACCATGTTGCATTTCAGACATCTCTGGAGTATATACTTTGAATATCCAGTAGGTGACTGAAGCTGAGGAGAGAGACCAGAACCATATCTAGAGATCTGTCAATATTTGGCACAAACATGATCATTAAATCAGTGGGAACTCACGGGGTCCAATGGTAAGGGAGAAGAGACAGAGCCTTGGAGAACACCTGCTGTTAAGGGACATGGGAGGGATGATAAGCCAGCAAAGGAAACTGAGGAGCTGTCAGACAGACAGGTAGGGGGAGAGCTAAGAGAGAGGACAGTCATGAAAATGCAGATTCTGGAGGAGAAGGTGGTCAATAGTGTCAAAAGCTACCAAAGAGGTCAAGAGAGATGGAGACTGAAAAAAATACCAATAAATGTGGCAATTAAGAGATCATTGGTAACTTTAGGAGTTGAGGCCTGAAGTCAGATTGCAGAGGGTTGGATGAGTCAGAGAGGGCAAGGAAAGTGGGGGCAGCAAGTGTAGACAGATTTTTTTTTTAGTTTGTCTGAGAAAGGGAAGAGGGATATAGAGGAGTAGGGTGTAATGAGAAGTTTGGTTTTTTTTTAAGGTAGAGAGATCTTAGGTATTTTTAAAGGCAACAGGAAAGGATCAGAGAGTCTAAAGATTAGAGAGAATGGAATGATAGTGGAGGTATTCTGATGGAGAAGATGAGAAAGTATAAAATCAAGGGATAACTGGGTGGCATAGTAGATAGAGTGCTGGGTCTGGAGTCAGGAAGATGCATCTTCCTTAGTTCAAATCTGTCATCAGACACTTAATAGCTGTGTGACCTGACCCTGGGCAAGTCATGTAACTCTGTTTGCCTCAGTTTCCTCATATGTCAAAGGAGCTGGGGAAGAAAATGGCAAACCACTGCAGTATCCCTGTCAAGAAAATCCCAAATGGGGCCATGAAGGGTTGAACAGGAATGACTGAACAACATCAGATAAAGGGCACAAGCAGAAGGGTGGGCCTTGGCAAGGAGAAAGTTCATTTAATTATCAGAGACCAGAATAAAGGAATAGACAGTGGGGGATAATGTGAAGGGGTTTTTATGTGAAAAGAATGGTCAAAGGGATTGTTTGCCGCTGCTGTTTGTCCTATGTTCTTGAACCGGGTGGTGATTCCACTACATGCAGGTGAATTGGATTTAAGTGAGGCAGGGTTGTGCAAAGTCACCAGCCCCACTTTCTCCTCTGAAGCCATCTGGGTCCAGTGGCCAGATGTGGATCAGGACAACTGGAGGTAGCCCAGGATATGGTGAGTGGCCTCAAATTTCTCAATAAAATAAGAGGTGAGAGATTTAGCCGAGGGAGTGGTGAGGAGGGGATGGCATGGCTGGTTTGAGGGGAGAAGGGAAGGCTTGGAATAGCTTCTGTAGGGGGTAAGATAAAGAATCAGACAGAAATAAAAGGACTGCCTTGTTGCAGTGAGTTAGATACTGTCAATGGGCAGTGTAATTAGGGAACTTGTTTACACGACTCCCATCCAAGCCATTCATTCAGCAGAATGTGAGTGGTGGAAGAGGAGGCAGATGGTGGTGGGACCCACGGCGGGTATTAGGCAAGAAATGAATGGTTCTAGGATTAGGGCAGAGGGACTGAAGAGTAGAGGTCAGTGCGGAGGTAGAGGTCAGTTTTTAGGTGTGTCCAATTCTCTGTGTCCCTATCTGAGGTTTTCTTGGCAAAGATACGGGAGTGCTTTGCCATTGCCTTCTCTAGCTGATTTTACAGGTGAAGTAAATTATAGAGTGGAGACAGTGAAAGTGGGAAAGGGGAGTCAGAACAGGCCTTTGAGAGTACTGTGGGCTAGAGAAATTGGAGGTTCCCATAAGGGCAAAGCAGAAGTTTAGAATCACTAAGGGATAGGGAGAGATAGAATGATAGGAGGTTATGGTCAGATGGAAGAATGTCATAGACTTTGATCAAGGAAATGGAACACTTTGCAGCTCTAAAGTTTTATGGACCGTGTGAACATGCAGGCACAAGTTAGAAATACAAGGACATGATTACTAATACTGAATTGGAAGTGACCATCTAGTTCAATCTCTGTATTTCATTGAGAAGGAACCTGAGTCTCAGAGTTGGCATGTGACCTGCCCAAGGTCACATCTCAAAGGTTTAAGCAGAAAACATTTACAGCTGGTCCTCTGACTCCAGACCAGTACACTTTCTACTATACTGTGATGCCAGATGAAGTGCTGAACTTGGAGTCCAGAAGACCTGATTTCAAATCTTGCCTCTGATGGTTGTTAGCTGCAAGACCATGAGCAAGTGGCTAGACTTTCCTGTGCTTTGTCATGTTGTTGAGTTGTTTTAGTCTCGTCAAACTCTTTGTGACCCTATCTGGGGTTTTCTTGGCAAAAATACTGGAGTAGTCCTGCCATTTCCTTTTCCATCTCATTTTACAGATAAGGAAACTGAGGCAAACAGGATGACGTGACTTGCCCAGGGTCACCCAGTTGGTAAGTGTCTGAGGCCAGATTTGAACTCTGGAAAATGAGTCTTTCTGACTTCAGGTATGGTGCTCTGTGCCCTATGGCACCACTTAGCTAAATCTCATCATATTTGTCTGTAAAATGAGCCCTAGTGGATAAAAAATAAAATGGGCCCTGGTGGATAAAGATTAGACTCTGGAGTCAGAAAAGCTGGGATACAAATATTGCCTCTGACACTTGTTGGCTTTGTGACCCTGGACAAGTCATGATGCCACAGGTTCCTCTCTAAGACTCTTAAGTTGAGCAGTCTGTGTAGAACTGCATTGGTTGGGCTCCCAGGGGACTTCCTATACTGAGGAAATTGTGAAGACTCCTTGTGATGCACTAGTGTTACAAGGCATGGAAAGTTCTGCTTAAACTTTACAATGCATCAGCAGGAATGTTATGATGCAAGATTATAAAGGGTTAAAAGACCAGGCTCAACAACACTACATGAGGGCAATATTTTTGCAGGCTAGGATTTCTCAGGGAGCAGTTCACCACCAATCTCTCTCTCTCTCTCTCTCTCTCTCTCTCTCTCTCTCTCTTTCTCTCTCTCTCTTCCTCTCCTCCCTCCCTCCCCCCCTCTCTCTTCCTCTCCTCCCTCCCTCCCCCCTCTCTCTCCCCTCTCCCTCTCCCTCTCCTTCCCTCTCTCCTTCTCTCTCTCCCTCCTCCTCCCTTTCCGTACTCTCTCTCCCTCTCCCTCTTTTTCTCCCTCTCCCTCTCCCTCTTTTTCTCCCTCTCCCTCTCCCTCTCCCTCTCCCTCCTCTCTCCTTCCCTCTCTCCTTCTCTCTCTCCCTTCACTTTCAGTATCAAATATAAAATACCCTGGCCTTCAGTGCCCTCCTTAATCTGGTCCCTTCTTGCCTTTCCAGTCTTCTTATACTTTATGCACACCCCCACCATAATCTGTGATCCAATGACACTTTCCTCTTTGCTGTTCCTCCAACTCCATATACTGACTTCATTAATTTCACTGGCTATCCCCCATTCCTGGAATGCTCTCCTTCCTTGTGTCTACCTCATGACCTTCCTGGCTTTCTTCAAACCCCATCTAGAAATCTTCCTTCTACAGGAAGATTTTCATATACACTCTTAATTTCTAGTTCTCCTTCTGAGATTATCTCCAATTTATCTCATCCATATCTTGTTTGTACATAGCTGTTTGCATGTTGTCTACTTCATTAGACTGTGAGGTCCTCCAGAAAAGGAGCTGCCTTTTACATTTCTTTGTATTTCCAGTGTTTTTTAAGCACTTACTGTGTGGTAGGCTTAATAAACATTTATTGATTTCCACATATTACCCTTTACTTTTCCAGGCTTTTTTTTCACATTACTCTCTTTCATCCACTGTCTTTTCCAATCACATTGCCCTGCTAGCAGAGCCCCATACATGACGTTTCATTTCCTGACTCTTCGCTTTTGCCCAGGATGTCCCATGCAAAGAATGAATTCCATCTTCACCTCTGCTTTTCAGAATCCCTAGTGCTTCCTACACCAGGTTTTTCCTGATTGCTATAGTTATTCATGTAGTTCCCCTCTTGAAATTATCTTGTGTTGCTCCATACATGTTGAGCTGACATGCATTGCCCCCAGCCCCCCAAGTAGAGTGTCCCCTCCTGGAAGGTAGAAATTATTTCATTTTTGTATTTTTATCCCTAGCACCTAGGACAGCACCTGGCATATAGCAGGTTGAATTTGTCAAATTATTCCTATTTCTTCTGATATTTAAAGCATCAGAGATTGGGGAATTAAGAAGAGGAATGGTGGAGAGCTTTCCTTTTTATTTCTAGGAGCTCGAAACCACTAACAACAGATGACAAAAGGCCAGTTCTATCCTGCAGCCCTGGAGAAAGTGTGTTAAAAGATGAAGTCTCTGGCAGTCTCTCATACCACATGCACAGAACGGGCCCCAGTCATGGCATCGCCTTCCTGACTTCACGGTCCTCTTTGAGAATGAAGGACGAACAACAACAACAATAGTAGCTACACTTATGCAGACTTTAAGCTTTCCAAAGCAATTTAACATACATGATCTCATTTGAGCTTCATCACATCACGTGAGGTAGGTACTAATGCATTATGCTCTCCATTTTATGGGTGAGGACAATGGGGATGAGACAGGTTAAGTAATTAGCCCATAGTCCCATGGTTAGGAAGTGACAGAGGCAGGTTTTGAGCCTAGATCTCTAATGACCTCAAGTCCAGAAGTCTGTGCATTACAGCACATTGTCTCTACACCTGGCTCTCGTTCCATACCAACTAACCCGATATATCCAGTCCAATGTGCCAGGCACTGTGATAAGCACAATTAATAAAAAGAAAGCCAGTCTTCGCCCTCATGGAGCTTACAATCTAAGGAGGAGGAGGCGGAGACAAAGACAAAGAAAAAAAGCAGGAAAGCCAGGTGCATGGGTGTGTGGGTGGAAATAAAGGGGGTATCTCCTGGTTCTATAGAGTGGAAACCAGGCAAATCAGCAGCTGCAAAGTGAAGTGAGTTGGGTTCTGCTCTCTATAAAGGAAAGCACTGGGAGGAATCTGGTACTTTGCCCTTTAGCCCTCTAATCAGAGGGGAGAAGGCTGAGGGAGGTGGTGTCAGTCTAGGCTTGAGCAAGCAGTATGGTGATAAGATTAGAAGTAATGAATATGACAACAAAGTTTTCAGCATAGAGTCACAGTAGTGCAAATGGCCTTAGAGAGAGTCACTGTTGATCATGTAAGGTAGAAACTCCAAGGCAGGAAACACTTTTATGGATTTTCAGGACCAAGACTTGGAAAAAGGGAAAAATACATTGAATGAATGAATGGCTGTGTACATAGTACAGTGCCTACTATGGGCCTGTAGCCATAGTAGATGCTTAATAAAATAATGAAAATTAATTTATTAAGCATTTACTACATACCAAGAATTTATTCAGAAAATGGAGCCTTTGACATAAGGAATAGTGGAAGTGACCTGAGTGTGAATAAGGAAAAAATATATATTTGGGGGTTTAAAAAGGGAGAAAAAGAGTAGGGGATCTTGGAGCAGGTCCTTGTCCTTCTCATAAGGTTCCAAACTAGAAGATCATTTTGGTAGGCCCTTTCATGTTCCAGGTGAGGTCCAGAGAGGAGACTTATTCAAGGTCACACAGTCAAGCCAGAATTTGAACCAACTGAGACAGTGTGGCATAATAATTAGATTATTAAATTTGGAGCCTGGAAGATCTGGGTTCTAATCCCACCTCGGAAACTTGACTTTATTCATTTAATCTTTATGAGCCTCAGTTTCCTTATCTGTAAGACAGGGATAATAATAGGTACTGACCTCACAGGATGGTTGTAAGAATTTAATGTCAAAATGTAGAAAAAGTGCTGCATGAATCTTAAAGTGGGAAAGAAATTCGACCCACTACTATTATTACTATTGTTATTGTTGTTAATGTTAAACTGCATAGGGTCCTTGGCACAGAAGCCAGACTGACCATAACTTGCTTGGTTATATCAAAGCACATTAAAGAACCTCAGTTGTTAATCTTTTTTAAAAAATAACTTTTATTGGTATTGGGAATGTTCTCTGGGAGCTCCTTACACTGAAGAAATCAAAGAGCTAGTCCGAGGGAAAAAGTTTTATTGAAGTATTTTGATATTTTTTATACTGCAGTCATTACTGGAAATACAAATCTGGAAGAACTTAAAAACCTTCCTTGAATTTAACTCTCTTTTGTAATGGAGAAAAACAGTTAAGCAAATCACCTTATAGGATAAGAGTGTGGGCTCCTGGAGATCTGATTTTTGTCTTTCTTGAGCAGATGTGGTGCTTGGCACACAGGAGATGCTTCATAAATATTTGTTGACTGATTGACATTTATCTTCTCCTCTCTGATTATTTTCTATCCACTCCATATTTATCATGTGTATATCAATCTATATGTATAGCTTTTCTTTCAATTAAGTTTAACAAATAGTTACTAAGTGTCTACTGTATGCCAGACATTGTGCTAAATGCCTAATGATACAAATAAGAAAAAAAAGGCAGTCCCTGTCCTCAAGGAGCTTACAGTCTAATGGGAGAAGATAACACATAAAAGGGGAGGGAGAATGTTCTAGGGCAGCGGTGGAGAACCTGCAGCCTTGAGGCCACATGTGACCCTTTAGGTCCTCAAGTTCAGCCTTTGACCAAATCCAAACTTCAAAGGATCACACTTGAGGCCCTGGAAGGCCATATGTGGCCTTGAGGCTGCAGGTTCCCTACCCCTGTTCCAGGGCATGATGTTCAGTGGAGTCCAAACCAAGCAGATTTGCTGATGGAGAGTGGAGAGTCATCCTCATTAGAATACAAGCTCCTTGAAGATTGTGACTGAGTTTGCTTTTTCTTTGTATCCCAAATATTTTGGGACTGGAGCTGTGCTTTCACTGGCATAGAGGACTGCTGGAGGAGGCAAACCCTTTTACCAAAGCAGGCTGGCATCTTCTTTGCAACTTCTGAAATATACAACTGCCTAGAGTAGCAGTTCTCAAACTTTTTGGTCTCAGGACCCCTTTACAATCTTTTTTTTGGAAGGGGGAAGGCAAGACAATTGGGGTTAAGTGACTTGCCCAAGGTCACATAGCTAGTTTAGTGTCAAGTGTCTGAGGTTGGATTTAGTCTCAGGACCTCCTGATTCACTGTACCACCTCATTGCTCCTACACTCTTAAAAATTATTGAGGATGCCACCTCTGAAGAGCTTTTGTTTATGTGGAATATATTTATCTATATTTACTATATTAGAAATGAAACATCTTAGTATTATTATGAAACTAGATTTTAACTTGAGGTCAAAGGGTCTCAGGGACTCCAAGGATCCCCAAACCCCATTTTTAGAGTTCTTGAGCCCTGAGAAGTTGAGTGACTTGCCCAGGGTCACACTGTCAAACTGTGTCAGAAACAAGACTTGAACATAGGTTTTCATGACTTCAAGGCCTCCTCTCTATTCACTACTCCACACTGAATCAACATGTAAGTCAACTGATTGTTGACTGACTGATTTGCAAATTCTATCTGAGGTCTCTATTCGCCCAACCTTACTCCACACAGAGAGAGGAGGGTAGTATGTTCCCATCATCTCTTCTCCAAGGCCATTTTGTTTGGTTTTGTTTTCAGTCATTTACTGTTTGGCTTCCTTTTAGTGAAATGTCCATTTACATGACTGGAATAATTGGATATATTCTTTTGATTCTCTTTTCTCTATACTAACTCATGCATTTTCCTTTGAATTTTTGAATTCTTTACTGCAGTACAATAATATCCTATCACATTTACATAGAAGAAACTCACTCCCTTTGACTCCAATCATCTGGGTCTCTGGATGATGAGAGGATCTCTGTAACTCTCAGACACACAAGATCATCGCCAAATCTGGGCTCATCCATTTCAATGTTAACGTTCAATCACCTTCTCAGGAAAGAAAACACAAACAAGAAAGTCAGCTGTGGCCCAGGCAGAAAGAAGTTCACCAGGTGGAAACTCCTGTTCTAGCTAGCTGAGAGGAGCTCCTATGATGCCCCAATGGGGAAGGGACAGCCAATCCTCCCGACCCCTCACTGGGAGTCTCAGAGTTACATGCTGCCACCTGGAAGGTTGAAGGAAGAGGCTGGTTGCCAATTCTATAATGAAAATAGAACTAAGTGAAAAGGCTCAGACAAAGTAAAGGGATTTATGGAGCTCCATAAACATATTGCATAGAGAAGAAAGGAGTATGCAAATAAATGAGCTCCAGGGTGAGTAGTTTTCAATTTGGTTCAACTCAAACATTTACTAAGCACTGACTGTGGGCCAGGCTCAGGCTCTAAATGCAGACATTTAGAGATACAAAGCCAAAAAGAGAAATGGCCTCTGCCTTCAAAGACATTGCATTCTAATTGGATCGGTCTGTGCTAACAGATCAAGTAAAACCAGCAGAGGCTTTATTATATATGTCAAGGAGAATGGTGCATGCAGGAATAAAGGACCTTCTACAATGGGAGACTGTCAAAGGGCAGCTCAGAATACTTCCCAGTGTTAGCTTTCCCTCTTTCTTCCAGAGAGGTATGTACATAATGCCCCTGAGAAGACAATTCCCTGTTGGTGGAGGAAGTGATAATGGCCCCTAAACCTGGTAAACAGTGCTGTGTCATTTTCATTTTTTAATATTTTATTTTATTTTATTTAAAAATTTTTTTGGTTACATTTTAAGTTCCAAACTGGCTCTCTTCTTCCCTTCCCACTCTGTACTGGAGACCACCATTTCACACACATACATATATATACATGCATGTGCATACATATGTACATATATATACATATATGAAACCATATTATGTATATTTCTATTTATCAATTTTTTTTCTCTGGAGGTGGAGAGCATCTTCCTTCATAGGTCCTATTGTGTTTGTTTTAAATATTTATAATACTTAGAATAGCTTAGTCGTTCACAGCTATTCTTCAAACACCATTGCTGTTACTGTATACAATGTTCTCTTGGTTCTGCTCACTTTGCTTTTTGTTATTTCATGCAAGTCTTCCCATATTTTTCTAAAATCAACCTGCTCATAATTTCTCGTAGTACACTAGAATTCCATTATGATCACACATACCACAACTTGTTTAGCCATTCACCAATTGATGGGTAATGCTGTGTAAGTTTTAAAAAAATTAACTTAAAAATTGTCAACAAATATGATGCTTAATTAGTAACACTTATACAGCACTTTAAGGTTTCCAAAATACTTTCCATATGTTACCTTATTTGATTCTCAAAACAACTCTTGGATGCAGGTGCTATTATTAGCATCGTTTTATAGAGGAGAACACTGAGGCAGAGAGAGATTAAGTGACCTGTTCACAGTCATACAGCTAGTAAGTGTCTGAGGCAGGATTTGAACTCAGGGCTTCCTGACTCCAAATTTATCCAGCACTTAACCACATCTACTCCACCTCCTTCTTAAACTAGGAAGAACCAAAAGAATTAATAAATTTAATTTCATTTATCATGCATCCATTTAGTACCTACTCTGTACCAGGCACCAACAATATAAAAAAAAATGAAGCAATCCCTGCTTGTTCTACCTGAAAGAAACACACGATAAATAAATATTTTTTTTTTTTGTGTTCCCTATTAGGCTTGTCCAAAATTCTTCCACCTTTGGCCCTGTTTTTCTTTCCTTTTCCTCCTTCCTTTGCTTCTCTGTGTATGTCTTGTCCATGTAGGTTATGTGTTGTCTAAATATGTACTATTTTAACTAATCAAGAGTCAATCAGATGTGGAGAGGCAATGTGGGCTAGTGGATAGAGAAGTGGCCTTGAAAGCAGGAAGACCTGAGGGGAGGCATGAAGTGATAGTTCTAGAATCTTACTTGTCTCTCTCCAAGGTAGACAGCCTAGACAGAGGCAGGAGAAGAGGCCAGGAGGCTGACCACTCTGCTCCCCAGAGAGGGATTATCAGACTAGAATAATTTCTATTTTTTTCTCTAAATACTGGTGTTTTATGTGAATGCTTTTTCCCCTTAGGCTCCAGTTACTTCCTTTTAAAGTCCTAAAAGAGGATGGGGGTATTTTAAACTTCTGTCTATCAGCCTGACTCCTTCCTACAAAATGTTAGTTACACAAAAGACTATCACAAATAGTGAAGAGCAAATAAATCTATTTATCTCAAAAGATAGCAAACAGAAATCAGAGAAATGATACAGATTGGGACACACCAAAAAATACATAGAATAAATAAGTCCTCCTGCTGGGAGCAGGATATCTCATTTTACCTGAAAGAGGTTCTGATCTCACCCAGGGAAAAATTCCCTAGAGTCTCTTGGGAAGCAAGTGAGAACCAGGGCTATGTTGAAGAGTCAGCTTTCCTTACATATGTGCTTCACAAGGTCTCTTCTCTCCCCCTTGAACTGTGTGTTCTTCCTCACTGCAGAAATGAAGGTCTGTCCTCTTCAAAGTTCTCATGTAAACTCTGTCCCTCATGTGGGCATTCTCACCATCAACAAGGAGAGTCTAAGGAAAATTCTCCTGGATTAAACCTATGTTTAAACATAATTTAAAAAAAATTATGAACTAGAACATAATCAACAATATAGAAAGGCCAGAAAAATAATGATTGTACACGAAACTAGAAATCTACTACTTATATTTTGTTTCTTTAAATGTATGTTAAATGTAACATTGTACCAACATTGTCCTACTTGTCTGTGTCCTCCCCAAAGTTCTCTCTGGTCTCCTATGTGTAGCTGTAAATGTTTCATTTTCATTTCTTTCCTCTTTTTCACTTCCCATCACTCTCACTGCTCCCACTTTCTCCCCTCCCAGCTCTTCTCCTTCCTCTAACCCTTTTCTTCAATAAAAGCCCTCTCTCACAACAAAAGTATAGACAAGCAAAACAAATTCATGTTGCTATCATCTTGTATGGAAGTATATGCTTCCTTCTATTCCACTAGTCCTTCACATTGCCCCCGAGAGGTGGAAAGCACTCCCTTTTTCCTTCCTTTCCTTCTTGTCCTTTATTTCCTTTTCTTCCTTTCATTCCCTTTATTTATTTTCTTTTGCCTTCCTTTCCTCTTTCCTTATTTCCTTATCTAATTTCTTCCCTTCCCTTCCCTTCCCTTCCCTTCCCTTCCCTTCCCTTCCCTTCCCTTCCCTTCCCTTCCCATCTACTCTTCCTTCCTTCCTCCCTCCCTCTCTCCCTCCCTCCCTCCCATCCTTCCTTCCTTCCTTCCTTCCTTCCTTCCTTCCTTCCATTTTTTTCATATGTTTATAGTCAGCAATTTTGCTGGCTTGATTCTATATTGCCTCATGCAAATCTTTCCATATTTCCTTGATAGACACATATTTATGATGTTTTTACAGCATAGTAATATTTCATTACATTAATATGTCATAATTTATTTAGCTGTCCTCAAAATGTTGGATACAGAATTTGTGCCCCATTTTTCTATTCCAAATCAAGTAGCTATATATAGGGAGGTCTTCTTTCCCTTTTTCATGATGTTTCTGGGATATAGTCCTAGTAATGGAATCACTGGGTCCAAAGGTATGATCAATGCTCTGATTTTTAGTGCATATTAATCCATATAGGTAATTTAGCTAAGTGATACCTCTGTTAATTGTTTCTCTGGATTAGATTTATTCCTCCTCTGTTAAATAGGGAAATAGATTCACAGGAATAGGGGAATTTGGAGCTATGAGATAGCCTAGAGATCATTTAGGCCAACCCCCTTTACAGATGAAGAAGATGAGACTCTGGAAATGAAATGATTCATCCAAGGTCACATAGCTTCTCAGTGGCAAAGCAGACACTTCAAATTCCTACCCCTTTTTACATTTTGGGGGTTTCTTTTGTTTGTAGCATTTGTATGATTGATTTCTAAGCATTCCGGTTCGCCTAAAAGGAGGGCTAAGGGCTTGATGAGTGAGTGCATCTATCTTATAATGACAAGAATGTCCATAGCTGTATTTAAAGACATAATACTTTTGGTGCCATGAAAAACAGCTGAATGAACTGGACATTTAGATGATGTGACCTTTTCAACAAGTGTGAAATCACCTCTGGTGAAGGCCAAGGGCATTTGCTATGCCAAGGTGCATGAAAAATAAAATGTTATCATTTTGAAACCTAAGAGTGAAAGGTAGGCCAAGAATTACAGTCACAGAGTTTCAGAACCAGAAGGAACCTCAGCAGCCACTTGTGCAACCCAATGCAAAAGAAATCTCTAGTATAACATACTCAAGAAATAGGCATCCATCTTCTACTGGAAGACCTTCAAGGAAGGGGAGACCATCCACCACTCCTGGGAGCCCATGCCACTCTGAGGACAGCTCTACTGTTGGGAACTGTTCAGTGGAATGGGTGTATGAGAATAATTTGTTCCAATGGTCATGAAAGAGGCTGAAGCAGGCACTGTGGAGCACTTAGAGCTTGGTCAGACATTAAGGACACCAAGGTCATCTGTTGCACCCCAGGACGTTTACCAGTCATTTTGAGAGACAGTGAGGCTGATAACTTTGTGTAGCTCTGCTTTACTGAAATCCAATTCATGTGCAAGTCAAGACATGACCCTATGATGTCCTTGATTCTTTTTTGAAATAGCAACAACAATTATCTGAAAGTTTTTCCTGACTTTAAGCCTACATTGTACTCTTGACAACTTCTACTTATTAACGCTAGTTCTGCTTTCTGTGACAAACCACTAGTCTGGTCCCTCTACCCCATGGTATGTCTTCAGAAGACAGTTTTCATTCCTCTGCTAAATCTTTTCTTCTTCAGGCTAACTATATCCACTTCTTTCTGTGGATTCTCCTATGGCCTAGACTCAAGGCCCCCAACAATCCTGGTTACCTTCCTCCATATACTTTCCAGTTTATCAATGTACACCCTAGCCTATGGTGCCCAGAGTGGAATAGTCTATATATGGTCTGACCAGAGCAGAAGATAAGGAACTAGCACTTCCTTATCTCAGGAAGCTGGCCCTCAATGTGGGTCAAGATTGCATTACCTTTTTTGTCATTTACCATATCACACCATGGTATTAAACTTGTAGTCTGCCTAAAAAAAACCCAAGCCCCAAAAACAAAACACGAAGTCTTTTTCAGGTAATCTGATGTCTAACTATGCCTGTTCTCACATTGAGCTTATAGTCTTCTAAAAAAAAATCAAATTGTTTTCAGACAAACTGATGTCTAAAATATGCCTCTTTTGAACCCAAGCATGAAACTTTACATTTACTCAATGAAAAGGATCTGTGATATCAGGGTGCAGATTTCCTCCAAATACAATTGTTAAAAGCCATCCATGTCTGCCCATCTTATTGATGAGCAACTCTAGAACATTTCTTCCCATAAATTGGCCACAAAGGGCCCATCCAATGTGCTATGTTCCTCAGATGATTTCTCTTTATGTCTGAAGGATATCAATGACTCAGGCTGGTGGTCTGCTGGTTATTCCTCACTCTGTCCATGTTACTAGTCAAGGTTTTTGGACCTGACATTCCTTTGATAACCTAACCTAACCTAACCTAACCTAACCTAACCTAACATAACATAACAGCGGTATTCCACTTCTTCTGCATGCTTCCTCTCTCCATTCATAACATGTTGTAGTCTGCTCACAACACTGTATATATTTCTGTTTCTCTGGGTGATCCTCAATATCAGTTCCTTGCAAACTGTTTCTTAACTCACAACTGAAAAATATTTTGGAAGAATATTGCATTAAAAGAGTATGTTTTTGTTCCAGGGAGCTTGGGGGCCAAAGATCAACTCAGGATTTTCCCAAAGGCATTGTGGCATTCTTTTCCTATTGTTCAATTCTGGGTCCATTTGCAATGTCTGTTCAAGATACATGCATACTGATGGGCCAGCTCCGTGCCAGGTTATCTAGCCAGCCACTCATCCCAATTTGTTCATTAGGCAGTAGTGTATCCACTTTGTTTTTCCTGTGTGTGTGGTTAGACCAAACTCTTTTGGGTGAATACAGATCTCATCTAGGGCTCAAGACTTTACATTTATCCCCATTAGTTTCATTTTACTAGATGTAGCACAATGTTCATAAGATCATAGAGTAGTAACAGGACCATAGATTTAGAGATAAACAAGACTTAAAAAACCGTAGAATCCAATCTCCTTGTATGTCATTTGCCCAGCATCATGCATCCATTGAGTGTCTGAGATGGGATTTGAACACAGGTCTTCCTGACTTCAACTTCAGTGCCCTCTCCACTTTTCAGCATCACCCTTCTCTAAACTAATTTGTTAAGATCTTTTGGATCCTGCCTTTGTCATCTGTTATGTTAGCTATCCCTCCCAAATCTGGGTAATCTGCAAATTTACTATGCATGCAATTTATGCCTTTACCCAAGGCACTGAGGAAGGTGTATGACAGCAAAGGGGCAAGAATAGATCGCTGAAGCCCTCCACTGGAGATGACCTTCCTGGCTGGCACCCAGCCTTGGTTTTGAATCCATGTAATTGTATTACTATCTAGTCTACATATCTCCATTTGCCCACCAAATTAGGATAAAATATGTAAAATTATGAATTAAAGAAAAAGATAATGAAGTTTGATCTATTCAACAGTAGCAGTACCATCAAAAAAAATCATAGCCTTAGAGATGGAAGGAGCCTTAAAACTTAGACTGTTAGAAGTGGAAGGGATCTGAGAAAAGAGAATTTCAAAGCTGGAAAGAAACATAGAACACAGAATACTGAAGCTATATAGGACTCTGGGGGCTGGGAGTGTCACAGGGCACAGAGTGCTGGGCTTGGAGTCAGGAAGACTCATCTTCCTGAGTTCAGATCTGCCCTCAGAAATTCCTATCTGTGTGACCCTAAGCAAGTCACTTAACCTTTTTTGCCTCAGTTTCCTCATCTGTAAAATGAACTGGAGAAAGAAATGGCAAAACAACTCCAGCATCTTTTGGCAAAAAAAAACCCTCCAAAAAAAACCAAGTGGGGTCACATGACTGAAATGATTACCACCACCAACCCTGTCTGAGTAAGTTACACCCACCTATCCTACTTTTACAAATCTAATCTCTTTCTCACACCACAGCCTTTTGAATATTTGAAGATGGATGTCACAGCCAACCTAAGTTTTCTCTTCTCCAATCTAGATGCCCACATTGCTTCGGCCAGTCTTTATGTAGCATGGCCTCAGCTCATCCTAAGCTGTAGCTCTTCTGACAACATCCTTATGGGGCTACTCTTGTGTATTCATCCTCCTTACCTGCTCATGCTGCTAGCTCTTATGTATGTCTTTTTAAAGTCTGAGATGGTTGATGAGCTCCTTGTGCATCCACATTCGTCTCCTAAGACAGCTCCCCCTTATTTCCTCCCTGGAATCTTCTGGGTTTGTGTCTTTAGAATTGATGTTCCCTCATGCTTACAATATGACCAGATCTATAGCCCCATATTTCAGAAAAGGGATTTCTATCTACTTCAGTTGAACCTCTATAAATTTCTTTCCATGGAGTCAGATTGTCCCTTAAATGTACATAACAGCAAAATACAAGTTCACATGTCTGTCTCAGGAATAAATATCCAGAACAAACTTTCCTGCAGGCCGACAGAGACGTGTCCTGATAATCGCTTTCTTCTTGCAGTTTTTCAGCTGGTGACATCAGCTTCCCCCTGTTCCAGCTGCAGTCCCCAAAGTCTGCTTAGCAAGATTTTCCTATTATGGTTCAATAAACTCAATTCAGTCCTTTGGTACAATTGCACTAATTGTGCTGAGTCCATTATTAGAGGGACTGAGCTACAGAGTGGAGTTCTAGATTAGTAGACAGAAGGCCTAGGGGCCAGTCCTGTTTTGGAGTTTGCTGTGTGACCTTGGGCAAGTCACTGTCCCTCAGACCTCAGTTTCCCTTTCTGTGTGAGGGCTAGCATCCCTAAGGAACCTTCTATGCCAATGTTCTGTGTCCTAAAGTCTTACATTGTTTTGTTGTTTTTCAATCATGTCTGACTCTTTGTGGCCCCATTTAGAGTTTTCTTGGCAGAGATACCGGAACGGTTTGCCATTTCCTTCTCCAGCTCATTTTACAGCTGAGGAAACCGAGGCAAACAGAATTAAATGTCTTGCCCAGCATCACACAGCCAGGAAGCATCTGAGGTCACATTTGAATGGAGAAAGATGAGTCTTCCTGACTCCAGGCCCAGCACTCTTTGCACTATGGCGCCACCTAGCCGCCCAGAGACAAAGATTTGGTGTTGGTGATAATTAGAGCTGTCCAGTAGTGGAACGGTACTACCTTATCTACCTATGAAACTGTCAACGAGAGTTATGAACACTAATGATAATAGCTAGCATTTATATAACGTTTTAACATTAACAGAGGGTTTAGCACATATCATTTAAGCTTCACAACTACCCTGTAAAGTTAAAAAATACCAAATTCAATGTCAAGGAAGGTGAGAATAAATGAATTGTGGGACTCTTTCTCAGTACATCTGCCCCAAACCTGCTCTGAAGAGGAAGCAGGGGGTTATTTGAAGGCAGATATGCTCCATCCTAGGAGCAGGGGAACAAAAAGTGTGTCATTGCCTTGCTAGTAAAGCTATGAATTGGTGCAATATTTGGGAAAGCAATTCAGCATTGCCACTTGTCATAAGACTAATTCATTTTCATAGGACCTAAAGGTTCACAAAGTGGTTTCATCACAACAACACTATGAGGGAAGTAGTATAAGTGTTATTATGCTCATATGATAGATGTGGAAACTGAGATAATAGTAAATTGTCATTTATACAGGGTTTTAAAGTTTGCAAAGTATACATGTAAGGAGGGGCTCAACCGAGTAAATCAAGTCTCAAATCTTCCTCACTTCATTTAGAATAAGCAACAAGAGGCTGACTAGGTGAGAATGCTTCTCTGTTGAATGCATAGATCTTAGGCTTTAGAGTAACTTTGGGGAAAGTCCTTGGTCAACCTAGAGTGACTTAAATAAGAAATGCATTCAGGTTGACTGAGGAAACTTGGCCATGCTCTGTGGGTCATCTATAAAACATCAAACCAGTTGGGTCTAAGAGATTTGAGCAAGTAGAGGACAGAACACTTCAACTAAATGCCTGAGAAGAATTGGTTGGAGGCAGGAGGATGGGAGGAATGGAGTCCTAGTTTTCAGCCTTAGCCAGCTTCAGTATTCTATAATTGCTACCTCCACCCTTTCCTCCATATGACTGGAGGATGATCTTTCAAGCTTTCAAGGATCTGAATTTTGGGCTTCTCATCTTCCCATTAGCATCCTCGGAACAGCAGGTGACCATTTCCACACTGGAGCTAAGAACAGAATGGTAATGGATTCAAAGCACCACAAAGAGCCAGTAGAAGCTACACTCTACTTAAGAAGAGCTTTTTGAGCACCCCACAAAGAGAAGAAAAGGGACCTGAGACCACTTTCCCTTGGACTCTGTGTGTACTGGTGGGAAAGTGTGTTACAGGCTTTTGTGGGGAAGCTTTGTACCAACTGTTCTTACTCTACAGTCTGGCTGACTAATTGATATTACTGATGATCATGGGTGAGGTGGGGAGCGAAACATAGCAGTGGGCATTCGTGAACATCACAAAACCAACCCTCAACCTCTCAAGAATATTCCCTAGAATGACAAGGAGAGACTAGGTGAGCCTTCCTTGGGGAACCCAATTTGTCACAGCATGCGAGATCTGGGATAAGGAACCCCGGAGCTTAAATGTGAGATACATATGTATATGTATAAACCTACATTTGAGCCTCCCAGCAGTCTTCTAAGGTAGGTACTACTGTAAGTATCAGGAAGGTGATTTGCCTAGACTCATAGAACTGGTAGGAATGGTAGGAATCAAAACCAGGTCTTCCTGAACACTCCACCACAGCACAGCACAGCACACCATACACATCACACACACACAGAGACACACCACACCACCCCACACCGCACCACACACACCACATCACACCACACCACACACACCACACCATACCATACCACACACACCACACACACCACACCACACCACACTTCTTCTCTGAGATAATAACAATAATATTTGTATAACACTTTAAAATTGATTACAAGTTTTACGTATGTTGTGTCATCTGATCCTTACCACAAACCTGTGAGGTAGGTGCCACTATTATCTCCCTTACACAGATGAGAAAACTGAGGCAGAGACATTAAGTGACTTATCCCAATATCATACTGCTTGCCTTATCAATAGGTGGAGGAGGGGCTGGAGGGAAGGAGAGTATTTGGAACTCAAAAAAAAAGTTAAAAATACATAAACAATTTTTTAAAATGTGACTAGCCGAGGGTCACCCAAGTAGTAAATATCTGAGGAAGGATTTGAACTTGCATCTTCCTGAGTCCAAATCCCTTGCTGTATCCACTATGCCATCTATTCCTGCTCCTCCCAGAATCTCCATTTAAGGCAAGTGCCCAGGCAAGCCATGTCTCGTTCTTTTCTAGGCTACATTTTGAACTTCCTCTCTACCATGTCCTGCTCCCCAACATTCAGCTTTATTTAATGTGCTTTCTTTCCCCACTAGAATATAAGCTCCTTGAGGGCAGGTACTGTCTTTGGCCTCTTTTTGTATCCCCAAAGCTTAACACAGTTCCTGGCCCATAGTAGGTATGTCATAGATGTTTATTGAATTGAATTAATAAATTCTGGTTAACTGAACGACTGCCTGACCTGGCTGCCTGGATTCAGGGAAGATCATGGGATCAGAGGTTTGAGAACAGGAAGGAATCTTAGAAATCATCAAATAAAACAATTAATCAGTGGTGTTAAGGAATTTGTCCAAAGTCACCTGACTAGTAAATGTTGGGGTCAGGATTTGAACTCATGCCTCTTCATGTCCAATCCATTGCTCTTTCCACTAAACCACATCAGAATTACAAATCTGAGCCAGTGACCCCATTGCTAGGGCTACATACTCACAGGTACTATTAAAAAAGAAACAAGGACCTAGCTCTACACAGACCTTCATAACTGCTTTATCTGTGATAGTAAAAAATTGGGAACAACTTGTTAGGGAATGCTTGTATAACTTGTGGCATATGAATGTAATGTAATATTATTGCGCCATAAAAGTGAAAAAAAAATATGAAGCTTACAAATAAATATGGAAAGGCAGCTGTGTAGGGAAGAAGGGGGAAGGGAAGGTGAGAACAATATTTGCATCAACTGACTCCATAAAATGCCACAAAACTTAAATACAGAGAAGGCAAAGGGCTGGGCTGGGAGGGGAAGTTGTCATTGTGATTTGGCTACAGTTGGTGTATTTTTTTCATATGGGAATGTAAATAGTTGCGAGTTTGAGGTTTTAATCCTCATTTTGCCTGTTCAATTGGTGGTATTTATTGGGTCATAAAGTTGACTTGAAAAATTTGTACTGGAATAATAACTGCCACTTATATAGTAATATAAAGTTTACTGAATGCTTTACAGAGGAATACAGGGGCACAGAACCAGAACTGAATGGGGCTTTAGAGATCAGCTAGACACATCTCATAATTTTGCAGAAGCTTACAGTAGTTCAAGTGACTTGGCCAAGGTCACGCAGGTAGTAAGAATCAGGATTCAAACTCACTTTATGTGCATTCTTTTATTTCCTTAGCTCCCCATAGTTGGTAACAAGTGGAAGAGACTCCTTTGCTTGTATTTGACTATGAAAATTGGTACCATCCTCCATTCTCCAAGCACATAGGTAGTGGCTACTCCGGGGCCTCACATTTTAGGAAGAACTTTGGCAAACTGGAGTTCATACAGAGGAAGGCTTCCCAAGATGAGGAGGTTATTGGGTACCATGTGGACTGGAGAAGTGAAGGCTAGGGGGATAGGATAGTTGCATTCAAGTGCCTTGAGGAGCCCAGTGGTGAATTTGGGGTAAATGATTATGAATTCTGCTTTAGACATTTTGAATTTTGGATATTGTAGGCGACATCCAATTTGGAGAGAACTGTGATGATGGACTGGACCTCAGGAGAGAGATGAAGGTTGGATATATAGACTTGGGAGTCATCTGCAAAGAGATGGTAATTAATGAAGACTCATCTTGTTTGACTCCTGACCCCACCCTTGCATAAGTTTGCCGCAGGAGGCTCATCTACCATGCTGGAGGCCTGCCTTCATCATGTGTTCCTGAGTGCACAAGGATATCAGCAGAGCACTGGGGCCATCTATCTGACCTACCTCATTATCATCACTAGAGCACACCCTTTTCTCTTTCTAGCATATATTTCCTCAGGGTGGTAGAAAGACAGGTACAGTAACTAACACTGTTGGGGTAGCTGTGAACAGGCACAACCATTCTGGAAAGCAACTTGGAGTCATGCAAATGAAATGACTCAAATATCTGTACCCATTGACCCACGGATTCCACCGCTAGGTGCATACTTCATGGAGGTTGTTGACAACTTATTTTAAAGGCTTCATATACAGCAACATTTTTGCTTTTTATTCTTTTTAAAAATTATGTTTAGTTTTCAACTTTCACTTTCCTGAGATTTTGAGCTCTAAATTTTCCCTCCTCCCTTCCTTTCCTCCTCCCCAAGATGGCATGCAATCTGATATAGGCTGTACACGTACAATCATATTAAACATGTTTCCACATTAGTCCTTTTGTGAAAGAAGAATCAGAACAAAAGGGGAAAACCATGAGAAAGACAAAACAACAACAAAAAGAGAAAATAGTCTGCTTGGATCTGCATTCAGACTCCACAGTTCTCTCTCTGGATGTGGATGGTATTTTCCATCATGAGTCTTTTGGAATTGTCCTGGATCCTTCTATTACTGAGCAGAGCTAGCAAAGTTTATCATTGTACAATATTGCTATTACTACACACAGTGTTCTCCTGGTTCTGCCTACTTCACTCAGCATCAGTTCATATAAGTCCAGTTTTTTTTTCCTGAAATCTGCCTGCTCATCATTCCAGTTTTTTTCCTGAAATCTGCCTGCTCATCATTTCTTATCCAACAATAATATTCCATTACATTCATATATCACAGCTTGTTCAGCCATTCCCCAATTGATGGGCATCTACCCAGTTTCCAATCCTTGGCCACCACAAAAAAGAGCTGCTATATTTTTGTATGTGTGGGTCCTTTCCCCTTTTTGATGAAGTGGTGTTGCTGGGTCAAAGGGTATGCACAGTTTTATAGCTCTTGGGGCATAGTTCCAAATTTATAGCAACATATTTTTTTGGTGTCTAATACCAAAGAGCTGGAAAAAAGCAGATGTCCATCAGTTGAGGAATGCCTAAACAAATTGTGGTACATGAATGTAATGGAATATTATTGTGCTTTAAGAAATGACAGATGTAATAAATATGGAGAAGCCTAGAAAGATCCGTATGAACTGATGCAAAGTGAAGCAGGAAAACAATACACATCGTGACAATAATATTGTAAAAGCAAAGAATCACGACCACAAAACTGAATGTCATGAAACTGGAAAGAATAAGATCTTTTTCCTGAAGGAGAGAAATGAGAAGATTATCTCCCCCAATCCACTGCAAAGATGAGCATCTATCAATGTGGAACACATTGTGTGTAGCATTCAATGTTTTTTGATGTTTTGATTGATTTTATTGACTTTTTAAAATATTCTTTTTTTAAAAAATCTTTATTATAAAGGGTGGCTCTGGGACAGTGAGGCCAAGGGACACAAGCAATATACAAACTAAGGATATCAATTTTTAAAAACCATTCATTTCCTTGATGACAGCTTTCGTTCTTGTTTTCCTTTGAAGTTCCTCAGTGACTGTACGTTGCAGCCTGCTCACCCATGACTGGGCAAAAACAAATGAGTTCCAGCACTCAAGAAGTTTACATTTTATGGGGGGAGGGGTGGAAGAAGGGAAGAGTATCTGCATAGATAGATAAATGTAAAATGTGTTCCCCTACTGTTGGGATTCGGAACCCTTTTTATATCCTGAACCTCTTGAGCAGTCTATGGAAGCTATAGAGCCTTTTGTAAAAAATAAGGTTTTTAAAGGCATGTGGTAAAATACATCAAGTTACAAAGGAGATGAATTATACTGGAATGCAGTTGTCAAAATATGTTTTAAAACAAATTCATGCACTCCAGGCTAAGGACCCCTGCCCTAGTGCAATATGAACTGCTTGAGGGTGGGGAAAGTCCATTTTTATATTTGCATTCTCAGTACCTAACTTGGGTCTTGGAATACGGTAGGGGCATAATAATGAAATGGTGATTAGGTTGATTAATAAGGGCAAAGTAACTTGGTGGAGGGAGGTGGGGTGGGATAGGGATGAGGAAAGGCTTTGGGTGGAAGGTAGCCCTAGAGGTGAACCTTGAAAGGAACCAGGGATTCCACAAAGTGGAAATGAGGGGGGATGGTGTTCTAGGTAGGGAGGACAGCCCACAGAGACAGGAGACATAGTGTTATCTGCACAGAGGAGCAAATTGGCCAGTTCGGCAGGGCTACCGAGTTTGTGAGAGCGTGGTGTGAAAGCAGTCTAGAAAGAGGAGGAACCAGACTGTGAAGGGGTAAATGCCAGAGAAGCAGATCCTTTTATCAATAAGGATTAGGGGAATGACCTGATGAATAAAAGATAAATACAGGTTCTTAAGAACTTCACAGTCTAGTGTGTGAGGTAAGACCCATGCACAAATCAGTACATCAATACAACATAAAGCCCGAAAGAAAGAAGTGCCATGGGAGGCGGAAACAAAATATTAGGAGAGAACAGAGGAGGGAGAGTGCTGTTGTCTGAAAAGACTTAGAGCCTGTGGACCTCTTTAAAACTGATAAGTCTCACTCGTGGCAGGCTTGGGGTAGCCTTCCCACCCAGTGTCCACTTTTCACACCCTTTGTTGGCAACTTCTATATTCCATGTTTGCAATCTCAAATGAGGCCATCTCCAGCACCTCCCTACCTGTGGGCTGGGAGGGTGTTCAGGAGACTAGGACTTCACACTGCTCATTTACCTTTGGTGTCCACCTCTAACCCAACTCTCATTTATCACTCCAAGAAGCTATAACATTGGCAGCAACCATGATAAAACCTTTCCACAAGCAGGCTAAACCAGGTTCTGGGTAACTGACAGGCCTCAGACCTGTTGCTGAGTTAGGGAGATGTTTAAGCATGTGAAGACTTTCCTTGGCAGAATGGAAGGATGAGAACAATTTGTTCCAATGGCCATGAAGATGGCTGAAGTTGGCACCGTAGAGTGCTTAGAGCTTGGTTAGACATTGAAGATGCTGAGGTCATCCACTGCATCCTGGGCCATTGACCATTGTCTTAACTTTTTGTCCTGTGGCTAGACTGTGTGACACTGGAAGAGAATGAGGTTGACAACTTAAATCAAATTCACACAGGAATAGAGACATGGCCTGGGATGTCACTGGTCCTCTTTGAAAATGAAGGCCAAAGAACACACACAAACATCACCTATGACAGCAAAGATGGGAAAATAAACTCAATGTACCTGAGCGAGGACATACCTTCTTCCTATAAAACCCATGACTCGTGGCTGCCTCATAGAGTTTGAGGAAGGAGGAGAAGGCAGTGGTGACACAGGTGCCCTGAAGGCCCATTAGGAAAGGTGGTAGAATACATGGAGTGATAGAGAACTTGACAGAGGTGGACGTAGTTGGGTGCTAAAATGCTGGAGTTGGAGTCTGGAAGATCTGAGTTCAAATCCTGCCTCTGATCCTCGAGGATGTGACCACAGGCAAAAACATTTAATCTCTCTGATCCTCAGTTTCTTTACCTATAAAATGGAGATGATAATGACACCTATTTCACAGAGTAGCTGTTGTTAGAGATAATGCATAGAAAGTGTACAGTGAATCTTAAAGTATCTATTGATATTCCCCCCTATGACATTTGCTTCTATAACTGCTGTTAAGAACCAGGATAGAGACACAGCCTATCTGGGTGGGAAGAACACTGTATTTGGAGTCAGGGACCTGGGTTTAAATTCTGCTTTTGCTGCTAATTAGCAGCATGACCTTGGCAAAAATTTCTTTGAGCCTCTGTTCCTTCATCTGCTCCATGAGATGGTTGGGATCAGTGGCCCAGTGGTCTCTGAGGTTCTTTTAGGTTTAAAACTAACAAGAAGCTACTTCCTGCCTGCTCTAAGTAAGGGAAGTGCTCTGAACAGCTAAGACGTGTTGAAGCCAGGAGGTAATGCTGCATTATAGGCTTCATCATGGGAGAAGATAAAGTTGGAAAGGACAGTCGGGGCCAGGGCTTTGATTATCAGCACTTGGCACACACCACCTGGTATTGTTGGTTATCATGTTATATGTGTGAAGGAGAAGGAAGTCACCTGGCACCACAAACTGACATTAATCTAACCTTAACTGAGTCTTCCCTGTAGCCAGGCAAACCTTTCATTCCTTCCTAATTAATTCCCTATCCCACTCTCCACAAAAACAATCCCAAACTTCCTCTTCTCTCCTCAAGCCAATCATACCTCCTTCTCCCACCACCTCCTCAGTTGAGGTTGTCTACTCTGACTTTATTGAGAAAGCTGAGGTCATTTATTGTGAGGACCCTCTTCTCTCTAGGCATTCAGTTGGTCAACAAACATTTATTATGTTCTGGGCAACGTATTAAGTGTTGGAAATACAAGAAAAAGCACAAAACCCGAAGTCCCTGCTTTTAAGGAGCTCACATTCTAAAGGAGGAGATAACATGCTGTAATGGTAATTAATTTGTTTGATCAGATGTTAAGTAGATCCTAGTAACCTAGTGTTAAGTATAGAACTCTGTCCATTGGTGATAAGGTGTGAATTCCCAGAACTCTGTCCATTGGTGAGAAGG